>CM069441.1:86999809-87230832 GCA_035610835.1 Ophiura sarsii | reverse complement strand
GGCCACTCCCCCTTGGGTACGCCACACTACTGCCCCAGTTTTTGACTAGGCAAGGGCATCACCATTGACTTTCTGGTTTAACTGGACATTAATTTTTTTGCCCCACCCTATATGAAAAACCTAGCTACGTACCTGACTAATAAGGATGATAATACAATTGTCTTGGATATTAATGTACATGTAAGCAAGGAGTTATTATAGTTAACAATAACTCCTTGATGTAAGCGATTACTTCAGCAGTGGTATGTAATTTACATCTAGTCATAAAGTAAGTCCGCCCGGTTATTTTCCTTACCCATTTCATTTCACTGACTGATGGTCGAAGCAGTAGCGTAGCCAGTGGGGGCAGACTGCCCCCCCCCCCCCCCCCCCCGTATGTAATTTACATCTAGTCATAAAGTAAGTCCGCCCGGTTATTTTCCTTACCCATTCATTTCACTGACTGATGGTCGAAGCAGTAGCGTAGCCAGTGGGGGGCAGACTGCCCCCCCCCCCCCCCCCCGGACACCTAAAATGGGGACGGAGAAGCTGAAAAATTGGGACGAGAAATTGTTAGTAGTACATTTACTGTGCGATTTTTTGACCTCACCCCCCCCCCCCCCCCCCCCCCCCACACACTTACGTGAAATTAACGAGGTAAGTGACTAGAAAAAAATTGGGGCAACCTTTTACGAAAATTTTGGAAATCTTGCTAAAAAGAAAAGAGGGACGATATTGATATTTGCCCTCCCCCCCCCCCCCCCCCCCCCCCCCCCCCCCGGAATGACAATGCTGGCTACGCGCCTGGGCCGAAGGCTACTAAAATAGCTCCTCAAAATGTATGGATCGGGATACCAGCTTTTGATAGGCCTATACGATTGTCGCCAGTGATTTTAATATTTGCTTATTCTCACCATAGTGATGCCTGATGGGAATCATCAGTCCAGAACTCGCATTTTTTCTTGGTTGCATTTCTTTCCCGGATTTTTTTTTTACCGTTCTAAATTAATTTGGATTGTCCGGCGGGCCCTGGTCTTATTTAAACTCGTCCTCTAAATATTTTAAACGTTGAGAAAGCCGTTATGACTATAAGATACATTATTGAACTTAGCCGTAACCGAGTTATCGAGAGGGCGTGATAGCGATACTGTTGAAATCCTTGGGAATCCAACAGGACGATAACAGTTCTTAAATTGACAAATTTCGTTACGCTTTTATCCAAAAAATCAAACAATATTTAAACAAATATTATACACAAACATGTTATTGCCTTCATATTAAGTAGTCCCCGGAACACTCAGGAATACTAGTTACAGGCAAATTTACTTCTAGAGAATGTTCAAATACAAGAATTCTTGATTTATATGGAGGTCGATTTTTCACAATTTGATGGTGTAAAAATGCGACATTTAAATTATTGTTCCCCAGAATTTCATATTTTGTATATATTAAGTGGTCAAACAAGCCTTTTTTAAACATATTTACTTGGCTAAGTACTTGAACAAACTACACTGTAAAAATTATCATCATCAAACCTCAATTTATGCTATTGCTTCATTTTGTTCATTATGGGCATCAACTAACCAATTTGGTGAAAATACAAACTACATTACACATATCATACCCCATATGTTAGATTATAATAAAAATGATTTGGTGTGAGTTGGTGTTGAGGTAATATTGTTGTCGTGAGAGTTGTTGTTGTTGTTATTGGGGGTTTTCTGTGTAAAAATGATCATAATTACGCTATATTGTATCATTTAGTTAAATGTGGGCATTAAATAACCAATTTGGTGGAAATGCAAAGTACATTATACATGTCATACCCCATAATGTTAAATTATAATGATTTGGTGTAATGTGGCCCGGTGGTGTGGATGTATTTATTGTTGTTGTGAGAGTTGTTGTTGTTGTTGTTGTTATTGGGTTTTTTTCTTTGTAAAAATGATCATAATTTATGCTATTGCATCATTTGTTCATAATGGGCACCAATTAGCCAATTTGGAGAAAATGCAAACTACATAATACATGTCATACCCCATAATATGAACAATTATGATGATAATGATTTGGTGTAGGCCTACGGTAGCGTGGATGTAATTATTGTTGTTGTCAGAGTTGTTGTTGTTGTTGTTGTTATTGGGTTTTTTCTTTGTAAAAATGATCATAATTTGTGCTATTGCATCATTTGTTCATTATGGGCACCATATAGCCAATTTGGAGAAAATGCAAACTACATAATACATGTCATACCCTATAATATGAACAATTATGATGATAATGATACGGTGTAAGGTAGCGTGGATGTAATTATTTTTGTTGTCAGAGTTGTTGTTGTTGTTGTTATTGGGTTTTTTTCTTTGTAAAAATGATCATAATTTATGTTATTGCATCATTTGTTCATAATGGGCACCAAATAGCCAATTTGGAGACAATGCAAACTACATAATACATGTCATACCCCATAATATGAACAATTATGATGATATTTATTTGGTGTAAGGTAACGTGCATGTAATTATTGTTGTTGTCAGAGTTGTTGTTGTTATTGGGGTTTTTTTTGTGTAAAAATGATCATTTATGCTATTGTATCATCTAGTTAATTATGGGCATCAAATAGCCGATCAAATAGCCGATCAAATAGCCGATCGAACGATCGATCGATCGATCGATCGATCGATCGATCGATCGATCGATTGATTGATTGATTGATTGATTGATTGATTGATTGATTGATTGATTGATTGATTGATTGATTGATTGATTGATTGATTGATTGATTGATCGATCGATCATACGGTTATATCATGGACTTATCCGACTGATAAGTCCATGGGTTTTACTTAGTACAGGAAACCCATACGTTGGTGTGTTTTTTTGTTTTTTGTTTTTCCCTACCAACAGATAGTGAAACATGCAAAATACCCTATGATGAATAATACCAACTGATGACAAATATCACTGAGTATGATGTGTTGTACTAGGTTTTACGTAGAGACCTGTAACATGACGATATAGTACAAAATGAAAACATTGGTCTTTTATCATTGCGATATTTTTACTTTGACCGTCATATCATGAATTCCCTTGTCAAATGACCGACTACCAATCTCAACCAAAACGACTCAAACATTGGTAGAGCGATCGCCCCCCTCTGGCTGTCTTTGATTCATCTCTGGGAAAACCCCATACACCGCGGCCACACCGCATTACACCGCGGCCGCCGACAATTACAAACTTCACTCGCATACCCAATATTTCATAGAGTTCAAATGACCAGCAGGTGTCACTGCACGTTATAACTAAATTGCACATATTACACGTTCATTCACAGACGCTAGCGACGCTAGAGAAATCCGTCAGTTAGCCTCTAAATAGCGTAACTCTCGCGTCTGTAAGCACACTATTGCTCTATTACACTCCGTCTGTTTAAAGTATATTACATCGGTTTTAAGTATTTAGCTACCTGGCTCTTCGATATTTTGTCTACTGGAATTTCATGATGCTGCATCTTACCAAATATTTAAGGTTTTTAACTCAAATTCAACCAAATTCGGGTACGTACGTCAATAATTTGAAATTTTCTCTCACAAAATCCAAATAAATCAAAAGAATTGTCAGTCACACATGTACAACAAGTTGTATTGTTTGTAGTTTTTACGGGAGTTTTTAGCTACTATTACTAACAAGTATTATTTATTAAGCAGCACTTAGGAGTTTACATGTACTTACTACATTATACATACAATACATGTAGTACTAGTACTACTACACTAATTCTTCTTCTTCTTCTTTCAGTATACTGCTGGGGGTCTATCCAAGCAGGAAGTGTTGTGCGATGCTAATGTTTTTGCTGTGCTTAATCCTTAGTTTCTTGGTCTTGAGTTTAGTTTGGTAGTGCTTTGTAAATCATCATCATGTAAATTGTGACGTGTCGTTTGATTTAAATGTTTCAATTACTAACTATTATTTAGTTAGTCCTTTCATGGCCGGAATATTTAGTGTCCAGCCATTAGTCATGCCATACAGTCGATGGGAACAATACAAATTACAAGTCAATGTAAATCAATTTAGACATTTACTAAGGAGTTGGTTGGTTGGTTCGGTCCTGTCATGACTGACAGCTTGTGACCTTACACTCAAGATAAGCGGGCGCTGGGCGATTTTTACCCCTCGGTCCTCCTGCCATAGCGCCCGGTAATGCTGAAATAGAAACAACCGAGCGCTGATATTTTGTCCAAACCAGCGCCCGTTGATGATCGGTGAGCTTGCCTAAGACATCGAATTTCGATTTGACAATACGATTTAATAAAGAGTTAGCTCCCGGTAGACTGAAAGTAGCTCCTGGTTCTCAATAAATCCCGTGACCCGGGCGCTACTTTTGAAAAAAGTAGCTCAAGGTAAAAAAACTGTTATCTTGAGCCTTGCAGATACTATGCCATAGATAACGATTTTCAGCAAAGGAGTAACTATCACAGAGAGGGTGTCCAGTAATCAGATTTATTTGATCAATCCACCGGGAACAAGGTCTGCCTTTCTTTCTCTTCCCTTCAATCATGCCTTGCATGATCATCTTCTCTATGTTGTTACCCTTGTGGCCAAAGTAGCTCAGCATTTGGTGTTGATAACATGAAGAAGTCATTAAGACACCCCAATTTCTTGAATAATACTGGCATTGGTCCTTCTCATTGTTCATGAGATGCGAAGCATACACGGTTTTTTCGTATACACCTCCAACACCACATCTCGAAAGCAGCTATTCTGTTTTTGTCAGCTTTTGATAGGGTCCACGTCTCACAGGCATATATCATATGGCAATTGGAAATACAAGGGCTTGTTGCTCTGGTTATTCCTCTGTCAGCCTAGATCTTGCTAGGTTGACCATTGCTGATCTAGCCATTGCTTAACAGTGTCTAATTTCTTGGCTGCAACCACCCTCTTTGGTAATCAGGGATTCAAGAAAGTTGAATTTTGAGACTAATTCTACTAAGGAGTAAATGTCTAAGTTGAGACTAAATACAGAGATTTGTTGACTTATATCTCACCTGGTTCTTTGGACCAATAACTCAGCAATTGTGATGGTGAATTGAATCCACTGGCGTGAAAAAGAGTGAAAAAATGTACTTTTAATTGAAGCCCTGAAATAATTTACAAACCAATTGCAATTTGACCCCTTCCCACATAACATGCTCGATTTGAGGTTGGAGCATGGAGGTCTTTTTCTGGTTGCCGCGGCAACAAAGATGTGAGGAAAGTGTTACGTCAGTGTTGGACATGGTCGAATGGTCGAAACTACATCTTGGCATATATGAGGAGTTCCTTTAGTATTATACCCTACCATTGCATGTCTTCAATGGGGACTTTTAAAGAACAACCCATTACCCATACAGTGAAAAATACAAATGATAGGGTATTCTAAAGCTTACCATATATCATATGTAGCACAGAGGAAATGTATCGCAAGTGAGCTCCAGTTTTAAATGGAATATCAGTAAATTAAAAAAATAGCGAGCCCGATACCAGTGCTACCCATAGGACTGAAAATTAGGTAATGAAATTAATACTTCCCAATTCAGCGGCATTTACTGACAAATATAACCAGCAAACTTGCCTTGATATTCAGATGTTTTAAATAAGCGTTGATGATTGCACTTTTTTATAAGAATTGAGCGAAGGATTTTTGAGATCAGCGAATTAGTTTTGTGCTCCCATAAGTTAAATTTCCAGAATGAGTAGCTTCCGATAGGCAATTTGAGTTTCACACCCCTGACTCAAATCAAAGATTATGAAACCATGGTAACGTATGACTCCTTTTGTCCCAAAAGATGATTTTCTGGAGGATAATTTTGATGTGAGCAAATCAGTCACAATAATCATTCCTTCTTACAGCATTTCATCCAATTATTTTCATTTGACTTCACACAGGTTGTGTTCTCCGGTCGGCTTTGCGCACTCCACATACACCGTCAGTTGGTGGCGCTCTTACCCCATGTCATCATGTTAGGACGATTGTGACACAAGATCCATCCAGGTTCGATCCAGCCAGAATAATGTTACGCAAGGGACCAAAAAAGATATTGAGAAAACATGTGGAGAGGAACTTGCCAAAACGCAAATATAAGGATGGTGAGCATTTAAAAACGGGTTGATAATGAACCTGATCAAGCACTAGGCAAAAAAAAAAAAAGTTGACTTGCCCTTTCCGACTTAATACCCAAATTTTGGGAAATCTAGGGTCACTATTTTTTTTCTTTTTTTTTTTTCTTCAAAAATTGAAGAAAAAAACTTGAAAAAGAAAAAAAAACTGAAAGAAGCACATAACAATAAAAAATAAGATGAAAACGTGTTTTTGAGTAGTATCTGCTTGTTTAAAATTTTTAAAAAATAAATAAAAAAATAAATAAATATTAAAAAAAAAAAAAATTGTGCAGTAAATTTTCAAAAATTTAAATTTTTTTTTTTTTAAAAATCAGACTGTCCGACCCTGACTTTGACCCTGAAAGGGCAAGTCAACTTCTTTTTTTTGCCTTACAATGAATCTGGGTCCTATTGCATTAGTATTTATGATTGCATGATGCATGAAATTTAAAATTAAAGCCAAACAAAGAAGAAGGTTAGTCTCAGAAGCCCACCCGCATTGGTATGTCAAATGAGCTGAGGCCTAAAAAAATTGGATTTTGTTTGTTTTTGATTAAGATTTTTAGATTAGCAACAACAAAAATTGCTTACCTCATAGCCTTTTTTCTAAAAAAATTAAATAAGAAGAAATTATTGTTAATTCTTTTATGCCAGGTTAATATTTAAGAATTCTTCTGAAAGTTGAGCTTTATGAAGAAAGATCAAGTAAGTTTGACCTAGGGTCTATATTAAATTGGCCATCAATCCTCGTAGAAAATAACTCTTTGTATAAAAAAAGATGAATCTTAAATTTTATGCAATAGGACTAGGGCTGTTATTTTGGGGAAGTTGTACTCCAGGGAATTTTTCCCATTTTAGCGAGCATAAGAGTGTGAAAATGCACAGATTTGACCAAATAAACCAATTTCAAGGGAATATCCATAATAGAAATTTAAACTAAATAAGAGTGTGTAGCTGGCGAGTCAGTCAAGTTTTAGTAAGCTCATTGTTATTTTGTTGATGGGTTATTTTGGGGATTGAGAAGGGGATTTTTTGTTCCTGGGACTCAACATTTCTAATTTCCTGGGACTTGCTAGTTGCTTCCACTCCTTAATAGGACCCAGAACAACTAAATCACATGTGATGCGATCAAGCAAAATGTAGTCTAAAGGCAGAAATAACACATTTTTAGTTTTCTTTTAGTTTTTTATAATTGTAGTTAGTTAGGCACAAAAAAATGTTGACTTGCCCTTTCAGAGTCAAGGTCGGACGGTCGGATTTTTAAAATAAATAAAAAATTCAACGGATAGATACTACAAAAAGAGATTTTCTTTTTGATTTTTAAACAAGCAGATACTACTCAAAAACACGTTTTCATCTTTCTTTATTGTTATGTGCTTCTTTCATTTTTTTTAAACTTTTTTTTAAACTTTTTTTTTGAAAAAATAAAATTAAAAATAGCGACCCTAGATTTCCGAAAATTCGGGTCGGTCGGAAAGGGCAAGTCAACTTCTTTCTTTTTTTGGCCTTATTTGAAACGCTACATTTAACAGTGTTAAAATGGAAACTGAATTTCAAAGTTATGAGCAATTATAGGGATTCCAAAACAAAACAAGAACGTGTCTCTCCTTTGTTTCGTTACAACTATTCTATTTCAAAATCACTATTCTTGACTTCCGGGCCGACTTATTTTTCTTGTTCACATCACATATTGCATTTTGGTTGTGGCATGGTTGCATATAAAAGATTTTTTAACCCTATGCTGATGCTGAAGATTAGATACCAACAAACATAATTAACAATGCGCGGAAGCGATTTTTAATTTTATTTTTACTAGTTTGTTTCGGCGATACTCTGCAACTTTCATTATAAATGTGAAATTTGGAATTAATTGGCGAAGTATCGCAAAACTCGTCACCCAAAATGCTAGTATTTTACACAGCTGTTTGTAGGTTATACCGTACGTGGAAAAGCCATGTCGTTCATAAGTTCATACAAGTATTGGAAAAAATCACATAATTATAGGACATAGCTCTTATAAATGTTAAAAAAATGACATTTTTGTAAAACAAAAAGGAAAAGCACATAGCTTTTTAGCCAAAAGGTGCTGAGACAAAGTTTTGTGTTTTTTTGGCCTCCATGAGGGAGTCTTTTTGTTGTAACCATCATAGGAAACTGTAGACTGACTTTGTTTCGGCCTACAACATTGTGAAACACATACACACCCCTTTGGCAGATTATTTCTTGCAGGGTATCAAAAAAATATAATGGACTCAAAAAATAAATATCAATTTTAATGATGAAAAGTGAATATGATCGGGTCACATACCTTGAAATATAATATTATGATGTGTAATAATTTTACAGGTGACCGTGTTACTCCAGGTGAAGTGCTTAGGAAGCAGAAGGCAGCGGTCACATGGAAAGCCGGTCAATATGTAAGTCGCAAAGTATACATAGGGGTCATCCCAAATTATTGCCATTTTCAAGCACACATAACCTCCCCTATCTCTCTACCTTGAGTCACATGTGCAATAAATGACAACAATCTTGTAACCAAAATCGGGAGATTGTCTGGATCGCCTGACAGCCCAAATACCAAGGAACTCTGACCAAATGAAGTTTAGAGGTGAATCAATAACTCAAACTGCGAGATATTGTCAGTCTTTGTGAAGGACAGAGTGGCTAGAACTTGAACTTGGTTTAGTTTTATAATCATTACATTCTATGTGGATCTAAATATACCGGACTTTGCAGCTGTGTGTTTTCAAGATATAGACGAAAATGGACAGGAAAAAAATAAGAAAATAATAAGAATTTAGCAGTCGTTTTTGCTTGTCAAATCTGAATGCCTTGATAAATTTTTGATACATTTTGTGTCATTTTAAAGCTTAGAGAATGCTCTGAGAGCATACAAAATTGACTTCACCTGCAAAGTCTCCCCTTTTGATGTGCTGCATCACATGTTAGCTTATTCAGTATTTCAGTTGGTGAAAACACAAATTAGAAATCAAACTACTGTGCTGATTATACATGTCATAAAAAACTTTCCTCTTCATTTTTTTGTGTGTGATAGGTCAAGACCGGCAGAGATCGTACATTAAACGCCCAGGTCGCCGGCACAATTAGATTCACAACTGAATACAACCCGGACGGAGTGAGCAAAAAACGGAACAAGTATTTCTCCGAAGTAATGGAAGATGAGATCAAACAACAAACAGTCTTACACATCATCCCGGATGAACAGCACTGGCGTTTTAAACTTGTAGAGCAAATATAAAAAAACACTAAATACAGACATTATGAAACTATACTATGACTTGCATCCGGCTACTTCATGTCGTCCATGGCCAGTGAGTTTTGAGATGTACGCTATTCAGATTGAACCTTTGCAATCTGAAGATTGTTTAGACCAGGCATGTGCAACCTGCGGCCCGCGGGCCACATGCGGCCCGCCAGCCTCTAATCTGTGGCCCGCGAAGCAATCCCAAAATGCCCATTGATGTGGCCCGTTTTAACAGGAACTCCCTAGGTTTACTCCCTAGAGGCGTGATTGCGTCCCGGATTGCGTGTTCAAAATGGAGGCTTGCAGCAGCATAGCGAGTAAAAAGAGGAAATTACACGAAAAGAAGCGGGTATTTAATGAGCAATGGACTGAGGATTTTTCTTATTAAGTTTCCCCTCCCCCTATTTATCCTCTGGACGTATTTTGGAATGTTTGACAATCACTGCGGCCCGCGAATGGATCTCAAAATCACAATGAGGCCCGGGTGGTAGAAAAGGTTGCACATGCTTGGTTTAGACTAACAAGCAGCATGCCCAAAAAAGATTTCTTGTGCAGTCCAGCATGCTTCACTTTCATCACATGATCACTGGTTTCTGTCACCAGTGTGTGCTGGTTCCCATTGACATTACATTGCAATGATAGATATAATGTTGTTAAACAAGGGTCATTACGAAAATCCTGTACAATTGATGTTACATCAATTCAGTTATCTCTGGTTTTTCTTAAAGACCCTTTATTTTTTGAATAATATAGGTGCATGTTTTAGTTGGGATTCAACCTTTTTTTTTAAAGTTATGCCTATCTATACCATGCAGGTTGCATCAATGTAATCCAAGCATGCAGTAGACTCAGAAACACACTATATGCAATTGGATAATGGAGCTAATTCAATCCGTGTTTAACATTGAAATGTACAGAAAAGAAATGATTCATTAGACTTTAGAGTTATTAATCAGGTTCACATTTGTTGGTATCATTGTATTGAGAAATATAATCTAAATTCATATATTGATACAAATTTCTCACAGACAGACAAATTCCTTTAATTAATGAACCCATTCTTTTCTGTACGTTTCAATTGAATTGCCTCAATTATCCCATTGCACAGTGCACTTCTACTGCATGCTGGGATTACATTGAAGCAACCTCTGTTCTCTTCCACTTCTTTTTCAAGAGAGATTTTTCAAGAATGATTCATCAACATGTGGGGCCCTTTTTCCCCTCGCTTTTTGAAAAAAATATTCTTTGGAAAAGGTGCCTCTGGCCTGGGTTAGGGTTAATGAATCATTTAAGGCAATACATGTTATGCAAGTGTTATATAGGCATAATTAGAGGACTCATATTTTACTTGTGGGCTTTGTGAGGGAGTAACAGAATAAAGCAGTATTTTCAGGACTATTCCTCAATCTTAGACCACCCTGTCTAACCTTTTTGTGCATAAGAGTTGATCTGTACCATTATAATTGATAATATATAGCAAGTCAAAGGATTGACTGAATCTAGAATCTTTAAATTGGATTAATTGTTGAGTTTTTACTGACAGCCACAAAAATCATGGCAATATGAGTTGAGCATAGATACATAGCCAAGTATACCTCGCCGAGTATACCTCGTTGAGTAAACCTCGCCGAGTATACCTCGCCAAGTATACCTCGCCGACTACTGGTGCCTGGATCTACAGCAGTGGTTCTCAACCTTTTTGGCCCACGACCCCTTTTGACATTCTTGGTCAGTACCCCCCCCCCCCAAAAAAAAAATGAAAGAAACAACCTGATTTATTCTGAAATTGCTTAGTTATATGTAGCGAGCAGGAAATTTAGCATTTTTGAAAGTTTCTTTTAGGTGTTTCTAAGCCTTTCTAGAGCGAAATATTAAAATGGTTCCCTAAAAAGCTATATTTATGACCCCTTCATCATGACCCTGACTAAAATAAAGGCCTGTAAACTGATTAATACAACAATTGATCAACTTTAATAAAAGTTACATTTTAAGGCTATGTTAAAAAAATCATTAGTCTCAAAGCTCCCGCGTGCGTAGTTAATTGGTGCACATTAGAAAAACCTTCTTTTTTTTCTTCTTTTTTTAAATTCTTTTTTTTTCCACAAAAAAAAAATCATTTGATCGATCACATCATTTTAAATACAAAAGGTCACTTTTACAAGGATTTCAATATTTTATGTTTATAAAAAATAAAAACTTTGAAAAAAACCCATTCCGCATTAGGTTTTGAAAATCTGAAGAGCTTTGAGACAAAAGATTTGTTTAATATATAGCCTTATGAATTAAAGCTAAATGAATGGTCCTTTCTGATATTATTATTGATATTGAAAATACAAGGGGGTATCAAAAAGTTCTTGACATCACCCAGAAGTGAAGGAGCTATATCGATGAAATTTTGTCTGAGTAATCACTGGTCCTTAAAAACATTATGGTGCAAAAATGGTCTCATAAGTATGTTTACTTTTTATACAGGTGGCGCTAGATGCCAAGGCCATGTAAATCAATGACGTCTCCCAACGGTGCTGTGTACATGTTAAACGATAATGGTCCAAAAACGGATCCTTGTGGGTAGCCTTCCAGAGGAGTATGAGGTTTAAATTTTTTGTCATTTACAGAGATAAATTGAGACCTACGAGTGACAAATGAAAAAAGAAAAGAAAAAAAAATCTGAGAATAATATTCTTCTGGAAGGCGTCTGACAAAAATCAGTTATTGGACCATTATAATTTACCATGTACACATCACCGTTGGAAGACGTCATTGATTTACATGGCCTTGGCATCTAGCGCCACCTGTATAAAAAGTAAACCTACTTATGAGACCATGTGACCCGTCACATCAAAATGGACATGTTGGAGGCAAGACTCCAATTTGAGTTACACATATCAGCTGAAAGAGCACACTCTAAGCTTTAAAATGATACCTTGTTGAAGGAAATCGGACTTTGGAATCACAAGATATCATTTCAAGAACCATATATTTTACTATTATTTTCCTTATACAGGGTGTCCCAAAAGTCTATGCACGACTTTGAAGCTTTGTATTTCACAAAATATAAGTCGTATTGAAAATATGAATACATGTTTAGAAAGAGGAGATGTGGGAAATAATTTTGATACCAAACATTGGAGTAACATTTGTTTGTTTTGCCACCCTAGAAGTAAAATATGTATTACTGCAAAAATGTAATTTTATACTTCGGAGGGATAAAGTTCATAAATCCATACCTATTGAGATTTAAAAAAAGATAGGTAGAGTTGGTTACACTGAAAGTGATCCGTCAATTGTAATATTTGTAATTTTACATTACAGTGATCCCATCATAATAACAAACTATATCTGTCCGCTGCTTTAATGTTTTGTTTGATCTGAATCTTGAATGGAAACTTCTTCGAGTCCTTACGCAACATTCTGTGAACAGTTGATCTTTTAATCTTGTTTTCTGCGGAAAGTCGGCGAATATATCGCTTTGGACTTTCGGCTACTGCATGTCTTATGACATCAATGTGACTTGTTGATCTACCAGTCTTTCTACCACATCAATACAAATCATGCACAGTTCCTGTGTTCAAAAATGTATCCACCAACTTCAGAATTGATATTCTTCCTGGTGCGCGTTTCACTTTGAAATGTTTTCTGTACTTTTGTTGAGAAAGTTGAACTGAATTTGTTTCAGCGTAGAACCATACAATTCGTATTCGCTTATCTATGCTGTTAACCATCTTGACTGAAGACTTTTGCTGTGCAATGTTCTCTACTATGCCTATTTATGTTATGAGTGACCGAGTTTGGTAATAACATTAATGTTGCAAGGTAAGCAGTGAACTGTGACTAATGCGCAACGTTGCTTACATACTGTTAATGTATGCCCACCTGATTTTAGCGACAATGTGTGGTACTATAGTATTGGTGGGTCTGGCTACTCTGGCACATGGCCAATTTATAATGTTGTGGGTTCAGCAATAATGTTGTGTTTGGTATCAAAATAATTTCCTAAGTCTCGTCTTTCAAAATATGGTTAAATTTATACCATATGATTTATATTTTATGAGATATGGCTCTTCAAAAACGTGCATAGACTTTTGGGACACCCTGTATTTCAACAAGTTCATTGGCTTCTATCTCAAAACTGTGTTCGCCGACAACATGTCCTTTTTGATGCAACTGGTCACAATTATTTGCACCATAATGTTTTTAGGACCAGTGATTACACTGACGAAATTTCATCGATATAGCTCCTTCACTTCTGGGTGATGTCAAGAACTTTTTGATACCCCTTCGTATATGCCTAAATTATTTGTGACACCTTTACCTAAAAGTTCCCGTTCTTCCTGACGCACCCTATAACGGTAAATGCTATAGATCACATATACATAACCATTGTGCTTGTACAGGGGTTTCCCTCACCTCATACAATGGGTGGAATACTCTTCACTTTTCATGTTTACCCTTCAAAAATGTTGGAAATTACATTGTTTTACTATGATCTGTGACACCATTACTCCCAAGCTACAGAAAGAGCTAGATGGCTGCTACACCAGAATGCTGCGAGCAGTACTCAATGTCAACTTGAAACAACATATACCAAACACCCAACTGTATGGTGACCTCCCCAAAATAAGCCAGAAAATCCGGAAGAGACGAACAAGGTTTGCTGGCCACTGCTACAGAAGTGAGGAGCCAGTATCCAAACTGGTGCACTGGATCCCCAAACATGGCAAAAGAAAGCCGGGACGACCTGCTCTGACATTTATCGATCTACTCAAGCAAGATACTGGACTGGAGACGAGTAGCATAAAGACAGCAATGAACGACAGAAGAGTGTGGAGAAACATCGTAGATCGGGGACACGACCCGAATTAAGCAAGCAGTGACACTATACTGGCACAGCATTGAGCGACAGTTTTTGTTTTACCCTCAAGAATTTACCTTGTGTGCAATCAAGTGGCTACTATACTGTAAAGTGGTCATTTTCGCGCGATTACATTTTCATCCATTTCACTTGTTTTTAAATTCACAAATTGAAAGTTCATTACATGACTTATACACAAAATAAATATGTTTGTGTGGTTTTTTTATTTTCATGGTAGCTGCTTGGAAAGCGAAAATTAATGTAGCGCGAAAATGTCCACGTTTACAGCAGTTCATTTATCTATCACGAGACGGTAACATAACTGTGCATCACTTTAAAAGTGTGTGACTGCTCGACGTGCTGGCATACAAAACATGCGTAGAAACACAGAAGATACGTCAAAGTGCTTAATGCTGCGCCTGTCAAGTTAAAGGCATATTATGTGATCTTTTCCCGAGAGCGCCCTCTATTCATGATTTTTTTTAGAAAGTAGATTTTCTTGCAGATTTACATTTCCGATCATAAATCATACATACATTCCAAGTTACAGAGCGATACGATTCCTAATTACCTCAAAATCATGGTTTTAGTGTGAATTTAGAGTGAAAAATATAAACTGTCGGAATTCCGACAGTTTATTTTCACTCTAAAACCATGATTTTGAAGTAATTAAGAATCGTATCGCCCTGTAACTTGGAATGTATGCATGATTTATGATCAGAAATGTAAATCTGCAAGAAAATCTGCTTTCTATTTTTTTTTCGATGTTGAGGGCGTTCCCTGGAAAGATCACATAATATACCTTTAAGTCACTACTGTCCAGAGGAAGAGAAATAGAGTACAGCAGCAATTTCACTGGGTAATATTCCTGTAGCAACTTGTGTTACACCAGTACAACTGTCACTGGTTACACCTCTTCAGTTCAAGGACATCTAATTACAAGATGACATGGCTCACCTATTTGGACAGAGGGAAATTAATTAAGAACACTACAATACAAGACGTTTTCAAGCTAAATCAAGATTTTATTTCTTTATAGTGCTTGTTATATTAATATGAAGAAGAACAATGGTACAGAAACATTGATTGCAGGAAAATGAATACTGTATGAATTGAAGTGCAGATATTTTCATGAATTTGAACAAAAAAGGACACAAGGCGATTTGTTAATTTCACGCCGTTTCTTCCAATAGGCACTTTTTATTATTATAACATTTCCTGACTTGTTATTTTGGAATATTATCATTTGCGAAAATAAAGATATTATCATTTGCGAAAATAAAGTCCTCACAAAAATATAACGTATCTTGACATTTTATGTAATTTTATGTATTTAGGAATATCCACGAAAACTAAATCCATGTTAGAATGCACTACGCTATATAGTTTGATCAGTTCCAAATTGACGAAGCCTCATTACAGCAGCGAATGAATACAGAAGGACACTGACGCACATGAAGGCAACAAGTCCACTGCATGGGCATCATAAGCGTGACACGTGGGGCCAAAAAGTATGTGCGTGTGGCCATAATCGCGCGGGTACGGTTGGAATACTTTTGCATGCGGAGAGATAAAACCCAAATATTTCTCTGCAATTTGGAACTGATTAAACTATAACGGAAAAAGTATTTGCATCAAAACTCTAATAAAACACAATTACAGGCATTGACCAGAACTGATCCAAGGAGGCTTTACACACTAAATACATAAAATTATCAATGAATGACATCCATCACACAAATTTACACAAATTACAATATTGTATTTACACATATTAAAGTATATCGTTAATTCAAACAAATTAGAATTGTTCATCGTCGTTGCTTATTGATATAGAATTTAAGTTAATAAAAATGGTCATCTGAAAATTGTAGCTTCCTTCGATCAATTCTGGTAACAAATGTTTTTGAAATCTGTGTATATTTTGAAATGGCATATATTATTAATCAAAATAATCAGCCAGCACGGAAGAGAATGCATAGACAAAATTCAATGATTTCATATTTACATCAATTGTATCACAGGGTGACCATATAGTCTATTTGGCCATCACGAGACAGTGACGTAACTGCGTATTCTACTAATTGCAGCACATAACGTGCGCGCATACTCCATGCGCTGGCGTATACATACGAGCGTTGAAAGACGATAGATACATACGTGTGCGTACAAGCTGCGCTTGTTAAGTCACGTCACTGTCCAGAGAAAGACAATAGAGTATAGCATGTCAAATAGTCTGGTTTTTAACAGGAATACAACTTGGTTTGAGTTATACAGCAGATAATGTACAGAGTTCTATGGCTTAAATTTAAGCTGGGTGATGGATTTTTTTACATCCCTCTAACCTTGAAATAAGTTCAGATTCCAAAGTAACATGTAGAACTAGTTGTCAGAATACTTCTAGATAACTTGGGCGATGACTCCTCGCTGTTGGAAAATACTTCATGATCATCGAGATCTTGCAGAAAGTAGCTCTCATTGAAGGCTTGAGAGGAAGTGTTTTTCCTGCGTGAAATAATTGTTATTGTATTAACTGCACTGTCTCTAGGGTCCAAAAAAATTATAATTCTCAATTACAAGAATTTATGGTTGGGTTTGGTGTACATACGGCTTAAAAAATGGTGTCTCAAAAAAAATTAACTGACTTTTAAATAATCACAACTTCAAAATTAAAATATCCAAATGTAATCAAGTGTGATCTTGATTAGTGTTTTAAATCACTCATATTTCCAAGTGTGATTTTGATTAGTGTTTCAAATCACTCATATTTTCAAGTGTGATTTTGATTAGTGTTTTAAATCACTCATATTTTCAAGTGTGATTTTGATTAGTGTTTTAAATCACTCATATTTTCAAAACTGAATCAAATTGTAATAGCACTTTACATTCCTACCATTGTTTTACATTTGGATGCTTACTTTTGAAGTTACGTTCTCACATAAAGGCAGGTTGTAATTTTTTGAGACGCCCTGTATATTGATGGGTATCACTATCTGCCATCAACTGCAACGGCCAAATACTAAAAAACATACCATAAAACAATGTCATTCACATTAATTAGTAATCAACAATATAGTCCCCTACCAGAACACATACACACACATAATAAAAGAAAAACATTGTTCTGATCAGACTATGCATTAATTTATTAAGGCACCATAAGAAAGGCATTGGTTAGATTAGATATTATAAGGCACATATTAATTATTACCGCAAAGTGGTATCACACACAATCACAAACTACATATGTATATTGAATGTTATGGGAATTGTTGTCAAATAGATGTGTCTATAGATGAGGTGACCGTTGTTTACATCCAATGTTTATCAACAAACGCAACGGGCGAAGGGACTGGACTGTCGATACACGCTTGAGGGAACAGCATATGACCACAACACTGTCCGCTATGCCGTATTGCCCTTTATAATGCTTTGGCGCGAATTTTAAAAGCACGGGTCCTAAACAAAACATGATGCGCGCGCAAACTGCCGGGCAAAGAACAATAGCAACTAGCCACATTTTCTATCCATCTATTAAGAGACAGTGACGTAACTGCGTATTCTACTAATTGCAGCACAAAAACGTGCGCGTTTTACTCAAGGCGCTGGCGTATACACATAAGCGTAGAAAGACGAAAGATACATACGCGTACGTAAATGCTGCGTCTGTAAAGTAACATCACTGTCCAGAGGAAGACAAATAGAGTATAGTGATATTGCTACTACTGCACTCTCTTTTGCTTCCTCTGGACAGTGACATAACTTTACAGGCGCTTAATTTACGCACACATATATTATGCCTTCCGTCGTTCTACGCATGTGTACATGTCAGCATCTTGAGGAGGTGCACACGTTTATGTGCGGCAATTATAGTTCAACCAAACAATTTTGATCTATATGCGTGCAAAAGTAATCCAAGCATATAATCATGGTTTTGGCATACGCAAGCGTCACATATACAATGTCACTGCGACACAGCGCGCCATACAAGCGTTTTGCGTGCGACGCTCTTCTTAATTCATTCGCTGCTGTAAACAGGTTTTGCCAATTTGGAACTGACTGAACTATAGTAAATAATGCACTGTCTCACAATAGACACATACGCTATAGAACATTAACAAATATGAACTAGGCAGAAATGATGTACAGAATCACACAAGAGACCTGGTTAACATAAGGATGGCATCTGCCCTCATTAGTTGCATAGGTCATAGTTTGAAAATTGTGACCAAACACTAACTTTTCAGTCTTCCATTCCCTATCAAATTTCCTACAAATATCCTAGACAAGGGTCTAGTGGAGAGTGTGTCCCTAAGAATTTTCAAGAATGCTCAGAGTGGATCTCTTTTGTACCAGTATGTAACTTTAGGTTCCTCATTCTGAAATAAATGTTTTGTTATTTAATTTCTAAAATGGGACCCTAAATTACTTTTCAATTTCCCACAGAAGCACACACTATCTTATCTGTAAAGAATGACTACATGTACCACCCTACTTTGACTTGCTATCTTCCAATCACATTTTTTCAATCGGCCTACATAGGAATATTACACTCTAAGAGGAAAGAAAGACGGCCTATCGAGGAAAACCATGAGGGCATTCAAACACCAATTTAGATCGAAATTATGAATACAACAATTTTTAACCATTTCGAAATGACAATGAAATGCAGTTACATTTTTTGCATGTGTACAAGGTTACATTCTTGATAGAGACTCATTTGATTTCATAATGAAAAATAATTTTGTATAACAGTTTTTTAAAACTGAAATAGTTTTTAAAATGAATACATTACCATTTGTACAGATATTGCATTTATTTGACATGTAATGTAGAGTATGTCCATGACTTCATTGCTGAATGAGCTCAAATGGAAGACAAAAACGGCTCAAAAGTCACAACTCACTGTGCTAATATCTGAGCCAAGAAGGGGATTTACATGGCTGAATGATTATGAATTAATTACACATTACAGTAATATTTGCTCAACCACAGGTGTTTTTCCATTAGTAAGAAGCAATTCATAAACTTTTGAGAAGGACCGTTTTTGTCTTCCATTTGAGCTCATTCAGCCATGAAGTCATGTGCATCTTTCATTTTCAAACAACACTTATAGTCATAGGATTATTTCTAACTAAGTTTTATTGGTAAAATGTTTTACCTTACGATGTTATGACGACATTTTGAGAGGGGGACTTACTTTTGGAGTTGCATTTATAACTGGCGAAAAATAGACAAGGGACACTCTCATTAACAAATGTGTGCCTACACCCTTAAAATAAAAATATTAAACTAAAATATTTTTATATTTTTATAAATCGCTCATATATATATGCCTTCATTAATTTGTTCATTAAAATAAGACAACATGAATATATTACCTTATAAATAGTTCAAATATACAAACTAAAATGAACTAATATGCATAATATGCAGGGTTATTTTACTGCATCATATTTAATTGAGAAAATAATATAATTTTTAAAAATACTGATTTCTCCGGTGATAACTTTTATACTTTATACATTTCACATGGTGATAATTTTTTGTATGATATTTACACACTATTTACAATAATAAATCAAATAAAAAAAGAAAATTACTTTCAGTCTTATTTTATACACACTAAAATCAACATACATATATTAACTCAATAAATAGTTTCTTAAGTAAAATAAAATCAGGTATAGACCATTTCAACTCAAAGTTTTTCGAAAGCAGGTTTGATGATTTATGAAACTTGTAGGTTCCGAATGGTGAAATGTGCATGGTAATACGATGGGAACCAAACTACCAATGGGCATAAGTTTGATGGCATCTAATGGCTTTTGAGGGGATTTGTGACAGTTATCAAATTGTGATGAGTAAGTAAATACTGTATGGTTTTTTCACATAAATATTCTCAAGAAAGAATGAAAGCAACTGATGATAGAATCTAATTTGCTCATTTTGGGCCTGCCAAATTTCTTTTCATAGGCAATACAGATTTTATGCAATATTTTAGGAGCTGCTAATTTCACAGAAATGTTTTAATACAGAAATACACACAAATAAAAACCGTCACAAATACACAACAGGTGGGATGACTTATGACACCATCCGGTACCATAATTACAATTTTAAAAAGTCTTTTTGACATCTTTATGTGTAGAATGGAAGGTCAAGTAATGGAAGAAAGTTATACATCGTTATATATACTAATATAGATCTCATGACACCAAATATGCTTCCTTAGGCAAAAAAAAAAGAAGTTGTGTCACCCTCACAAGCCTAAAATCGGAAGGTCGGCCGCCGGATTTTTGTTAATTTTTTTAATTTTAATTTTACCAAAATATACGCTTACTGGATTTATTTTCAACCCAATGGTAAATATTTTGGTTTCTTGCCCATCTCTGTGCAATTTTCACAGATTGGAAGATCTTGAGAAGAAAAAAATCTTGAGAAAAAAAAATCTTGAAAAAAAATAATCTTGAAAAAAAATCTTGATTTTTTTTAAATTTTTAAATCTTTAAAAAAAGAGAAAAAAAAGAAGAAATTCTTTAAAAAAAAAAAATTAAAAAAAATACCCGTCCCACATTCTCAGAATTTTGACCCGGCCGGATGAGGGCAACACAACTATTTTTGTTTGGGGGGGGGCCTTATCACCACACTTGTACATCATTTGTGCCTAATGGATGTCCACCAGACCATGCTTCTGAGGGTGCTCTCGGTGGAGGCTTTGTATCGTCAATCTTCTGTGCTTGCTTTAGAGTTTTGCCTTGCTCTCGCCTGCGTTTCTGATGTCCGCCTTTCATGTCGGGCTCTAATTCGTTCAGTCTTGTAAGCAGGAAGTGCTTGTCCCTCCCTTCCTGTGAACACAAATAGATATATCACAATGTGATGAAATCATGAGTTTAAAAGATCAACTAATGTAAAAGTAGAAATTTTCGCGAATCAATCCTCAACCGCGAAAATATAAACTTGCGAAAATTATTATCATTAACCGATTTGTTCACAAATGTTGAAAATCGCGAAATGCCTGATATGACCATTTTCGTGAAAATATCTTATCGCGAAAATATTGACTTTTACAGTACTGTAAAAGTGGACATTTTTGCACCTGAACCAGCTTCCACGAAAATAACAACACGCAAATATATTTCTTTTGCCTATAGGTCTATGTGACGAAACTTCAAATCGCGAATTTTAAAACACGGAAAACAGTTGAAAATCTGCATACAGCAAAAAATGTATCACAAGAAAACAAGGTATTTTCTAAAAGAACTCCAACTTATTTGAATTTATTTGTAAGCATACAAGAGCATAAATATCTGAAAATTGTATACTCTAACTGTATCATTGGCATCTATGTGTATCTCTGTCAAGAGTCAAAAGTCATACAACAATTATGCTCTTTGTACTATTTACGCTACACATCCAATGGCTGATGTAAGTGGTGTTTGGTTGAAAGACACAGATTTCTGTCTGATCATGGTACACTTTCTCAACGAGAAAGAATTCTGATCTCTGGTCTATAAGTATTGGCTTGTATATCTTTGTATATCTTTATAGATCCAATGCTACGTAGAGATTGATGTTGTAAAGTAGGGGTGGGCGACCTACGGCCCGCGGGCAGCATGCGGCCCACCATTGGTTTTTTTGTGGCCAGCGAGATTTCTCAAGAAAAAGAGGAAAAAAATCTATCTATTTTACATCATCACAAAAAAGAGGTAGCTGCATTGCATTTATCAGCACAAAAGATGTTCCTCAACGTGCGTATTGTCACCATTCACTTGTGATTGGCTATTCACAAACGTTTTTCAGATAATGGTGACCTTTGATGATGACGTTGTAACCCTTTTATTTACTTTTATTTTGGTTTGACCTTAACCTGCCTTGTAAGGATCGAGCATTCATCTCTCACACAACACTGTTACTACGTTAGTAGAGCAACCCTAATTTAAGCTTTACGTCTATCAGTGTTAGCATGGAACAAGTGGTGGCAGTTTGTGGCGGAGACTAGCACCTATAGACCATATTCACGCGGCAGCCATTTTCTAAAATTTGCCACCTAAGCCTTGTTCTCGTTACGTATACCTACGTCTGCGTGACTTGCGTGAGGATGCGTACGCCGCGCGCTTTGATACCACGCGTCTCGCGCAGTTCTATTGTGCAGCGCGAGGCGCAGATAGACCAAACGGGAACGAGGCTTGGGTGGCATATTTTGGAAAATGGCTGCCGCGTGAATAGGGTCTATTGCGTGATTCCCTCTGACTGTCCTGGGTTTCCCCTTCTCTATTGAGATTACATTTTTGTGAAGATAGATTATTAAGCACACACACCTATTGCTTGAAAGTCTTCGGAACCAAAGGTTTGAAATCAATAGCAGATCATTGCTAGAAAATTTGGTTAGGTGCGGCCCAGTCAATTGTTCACTCCTTATATCTGGCCCATTCATTCAAAAAAGGTTGCCTACCCCTGTTGTAGAGGAACAGCGTATTTGCTGCATTGACAGTACGGTGCCCAAGCTGTGCTTTTTTCATATTACAGTGTGCATTTGTGTTTCCCCATCACCACATAGTTCAAATATTTACACCATTATTCTCGATTTATATTTATATAACCTGCTCCATCAAAACCAGGATTCAATGTTAACATTAATTTTTTTTCAGATTTTGAGATGCTGAATTTTTCATGCAAAAAAAATGATTCATTACTTTATTTCCAGACCTAATATGAGTTCAGCAGTATATCCTTGGTGTAAGATATTTATAAGTTAGACTAGTGTAAAGACCCCATTATGGAATAAAGCTGTATAATCCTTTAATCCATCAATAGAGGATTTTGTGCTAGGTTAATTCTGTGCTGTCTTACACCAAGGGTAAACCGTAAGTTTGTATGTGCTGGTAGAAAATTATATTGTTTGTAAACAGGAATTCAACACTCAACTATAGTTTGATCAGTTCCAAATTGGCGAAGCCTCCTTACAGCAGCGAATGAATACAAAAGGATGTGGGCGGGCATGAAGGCAACAAGCGCACTGTACATCATATGCGTGACGCGTGCGTGGGGCCAAAACCGTGTACACTTGGAATAATTTTGCACACGGAGAGATAAAAAACAAATATTTCTCGCCAATTTGGAACTGATTAAACTATAATTCAATGTCTTCATCAGAATAGATCCGGAAACATGCCTCGGAGCTTAATCACAACCAAGGGCTACACAATGCCCTCATCAAGCAAAGTATGAAATCAACGGTCAGCAGAGGGCAGCATCCATCATAACGTCACTGGATCTCTTCTGATGCTCGTGTATTGATGATAAACATCAGAAATTTAAGGTAAAGAAATGAAGAAATTCCCTTTGAATATTTTGTCACTGTAATAGGTGACATGGTCCTGAATTAGGCTTTGCTTTGATCCTGATATCATGGGCCAGGTAGGGTGGTCCAATTACAAATAATGTCTATGGCGTGGTATGTTTAATACGATTTCTTCACAAAATTGGTTATCCCTTGTTTGAATACAAAAAGTAAGGTGCTTCATAAATCTGTTATTAGTTATACAAATATCAAAATAGATTATTCTTATTCATCCTAATTATTAAACGACTGTGCAATATTTATTCATCTTTTTCTTTTTAAATATTAGTAACCCAGTCTTAAGCTTTATTTTGTATTTTGTATACATTTTAGTATCCCACTGAAATTTGTATATGTATTTTGGTGAACAATTTCATGTGATCTACATCTTTCTTCTGTGGCACTACTTAAATGTAACAAATATGGATATAAATGTTCGATAAGTTCATGGCTTAAGGCAGGAGAAAATGTCCTACACCATTTTCACTGATATTATACCGACTGTGCAGTGCAACTTGGTCAATGAATACGATGAAATTAAAAGACATCTCAATCTTGCTAGTCACCAGTTCATGATAAATTAACAAATCTGAACAACAAAATGTGAAATTCGCGACTTTAAAAAAAAATGAACAGTGAAAATACTCAATATATCTGAAATTCTTATTATCCCTGGTTCCCATTCGCTAAGAAAGTAATAACTGGACTATGACTAATTGTTGGAATTTCTTTACATTTTTCTGTTTACTTCTTAAAAGCCAGTGACTATCTCAAGGGTTAACCCCCTGGGGTCTACCTGTCTATCTTACAGTGGTTCTGGTTGGTTTATTGCAAGATGTACTCATTTGAATAGCCAATTAAAATGCAGCTTGTAAAATATTTCACTCCAATCTTTATCAGGGATACAATTATTATAACACTGTCTCTCATTGGTGCAATAAATGATGCATCCATCTTTTTAACCAATCGGCCGGTAGTTCTCAGGGGGTTAACTTATCTGTTACACCAAAACTACAAAAGACATTTCTGTGTAATCATTAAACAAGTTCAACAGTACCTTGTCTCTTTCAAAAGAGTGTACTTAAGGCCCCAGGCATGCATCAATTACACGTTAGAAAATAGAACCTCATTGTAATTGTATGATGCACTTAATTCTATCAAAGACTTGAAGCATGGCTGGAATCTTAGGTACACTATTTCCTTTCTTTTTCTTTCTAGCTTAGGCCATGAACTTATTATCCCAGACAGAATTAATATATTAAGTACTACCACCATTATTGCTTTCTCTAGATTCCTTCCTTCTTCATTTATTTTTCGTCAAATTATACATATTATTTATATTACCCTCAATTTTATTGAGCTCTGCGGTTAGAAATGTTTTGTCACATCCTTCCTGTAAACGTAAATATCATTGTTAACACTTTCCATTGGTTTTACCATAATACAAAACAGATTTTCAGAAACCTACCCAACTTTCCAGGTCTATCTCAAGGATTACTGAACCAATGCTAGGCATGTTTGTACTTATTTCAATGCATTTCTCATGGTGATTCCAAATATGGTATTGAAATTCAATCATTTTGACATTTTTGAAACATTTTGTGCAATTTCGGATTGTCGTCTGCAGATGCCTGCCGCGTGGAAATTGTTAACTAAAGTAATTGACATAAAATGTCCAAGGAATTAGTTATTACATCATTTGGTCATCGTTATCATCATCACTATGATAATTGTTTATTTCATAGCTTTATCTTCCCCAACAGAAACACGGATCCTGGACCATTTTTAAAATGTAATAATGCAAATTACCATGTATAAATACATAAATAGAGGATCTGGAAAAGTTCAAAAATGGAACTAAGGGATGATCACACAAATTGGCTCATAATACAATATTTGGGAAAGTCGACAATGTGTGATTTTCCTATTACAATAATTAAGTAGCTTTTAAGTTGTATCAAAAATCAATTGTAAGGTGCTGGAATTTATACACACACACACATAGAAAGATGGAAGGAGTAAAGGCTGCGCTGCCACTGTAAAGTTACTTCACTGTCCAGAGGAAGGAAAAAGGACTACTGCGTGACTTTATTCTTACCATAACTAGTTGTTCTTGAAGAATATTCACCATCTGCTTATGGGCTGATGCAATAGCATGGTAGTAATACAGAACCAAACTGATGGTAGAAAGGTACACACCTCATTACAATACAATCACATATAACAAGTTAACTGGAAGGCAAATATAACACGGGGGAGGTACTCAGATAATTATTTGGTAGGGATGTGCCGCCAGCAAAATTGACCGAAACATTTACCAATTTTCGGGGGGAAAATAAATTATTTCGCAAGTAATTGTAAAATTTAAAATATTTTGTAAATAACATTTTATTCACACACCACCTTTAACATTCAGAGACAAATTAAATCACGAATGCGTTTAATTTACATTACACATTTTGATACATGTTTATAGAATATTTGTATCAAATCAAAACACACCCCTCCATTTCAATAGTGGTACGGTCCATTATGAGATGAAAGGGAACTCATTTTACCGCGATGATGCAAAAATGGTGATTCTCTTGTGCTCAGGTAGCTAGCCACCGTTCGGACTAAAATTGTGGCTTTAGGAGTAAGCCGTGACATATGGTCCTCGCCAAGAATATTTTCCTCAGAGATATAGCTACATTTCGGTATATAAAGCTGTTTGCTCACTTTAAGGATTGCATTGCGAAATGCATTTATACGTCGAAAAAATGAACAAATTTTGAGAACATTTTTGTTTGTTTACAATTTTGCATCGATGCATAATGCATTAGTGGTTTCCAAATAAGGTTCGCCATCCTAGTAATTTGCATATGAACAGTGGGTTTATCTCAAATCGACAACGCTTTGTTACTGTACTTAAGGGCAGTGTCAACCCGGCACTTGTTTCAAAAATTGAATTTCATATTTCTCTATTATTTTATACTTTTATATGTATTCTATCATTACCATCATCAGTTACTAATCGGAAGCGATTATTTCCCGTTCTTTTGGGTGATTTAAAATTGTTGTTTTGGTAAGTTTGAGTCAGGAAAAGGCGCACGGTTATTTGGCGGGAAATTAAGCGGAGTTCCGCGCATTTCAAACGCTGCGACAGCTGTTCGATCATTGCGTCGCGCGCTGAATCTTCCCGTGCGTAATACTAGACGCGCCGCTTAATATCCGCGACGAAGACGCGAAAACAAAAGAGCGCAAAACAATGCCTAAAAATGTAAACAAAGGCCAATCTTACGATCATTTAAATTTCAGTTTTCTTCCAATTTCTTCTCATTGTGACAATATAAATTGAATCTGATAGTTGATTTTGATTGTTCATAATAGTATACTCGCCTTTTAGGTCACACGCCCGTGTATTCCAAGAATATTTAGCTTTAAATGGTGAAAAAGGGCAATATTTTTACTAAATCGATGTTTTCTAGAAGTTCTAATTTGAAGGAATTTTACGAATTTTCAGACAACATAACTAAAAATATATCAAACTATCAGGTAAGCTTTTACTACCATTGTGTAGAGGACTTTCAGCGCTAGGAGGCAATTTTCTATTTTTTCGATTTTGGATTTTAAACTCGAGATATGCAGCCATTTCTAGCAAAATGTATGCAAAAAAACACGACTTTTACACTTTTCCGATGTTTTAAGCAATATTTCCAAAACTAAGCCTTATTTTGGAAAAAGAAAAATTTGCCTCCTAGACAAAATTGTCTTGTTTACAAAAATGTATATTAGAACAAATTACCATTTTTTATTTTATAGTTATGCTGTCTGAAAAAATTGGGGTAAAATAATCGCTTTTTGGTTCATTTCTCAAAATTTAGTTTATTTGGTATCACATTGATATCACCATCGGATTCCTTATCAAATTTCCTTTCTATAAATGTATACTTTTATGCACTTTTATTAAATATTCTCAAAATTAGAAGCAAAAGTTGATCATCAAAATAATAGGGTTGACACTTCCCTTAAGGTATGGGGGAGTTGTTGAATTGTCTTTTGTATTGTTATTTGTGAGTGTTCATATTGATACTTGATACAGGATTTAAAAGAATAATTCGACCTACCGACCCAACTTTTTTTTGTTGCATCTATGGACAAGCAAACCATTTTGGGCCTTACCCTGAAGTCATGAAAATTGATATTTGGTTTCATTGAATACTTACAACAATATGACAATAAGAGGCACAATAAATCCTGGCGAAGATAAGAAGTCGATGGCGTCGTTGAGAACTGTCGGGAATTGATCAATCGTCTCGGAAATTACTGCCCATATTGAATCCTTTCCGCGGAAAGGTCCACAGCCCTGGGAGGGGGGAATTCTGAAAAGACAACGAAGGGAAGTAAAAGATTGGCAATTAAGTGGCTGTGAGAGAAATTTGATTTCAAACCTTGAACAAATGTTGTGATATGAAAACTAGGCATGAGTTATCCCTTGTAATTTCTCTTACGTGACACTGGTCAATCTATACGTGCATGTAACGTGTACACTTATCCATACCCTCAAACACACTGGGAGTAGAGCTCAAGCCACCACAATAACCTGCATAGTGCATACAACCATGTGCAGCGTTTGATAAAACCGGTGTAGCATCGCGAAATGCGACACACTTTTGAAGACTTGCGATGCAATTGCACACATATGTAGCAAAAAGTATGACGCAAAACGATTCCCTACTTGATCTTTGATCACGTACCATATGATAAATCCTCAAGTATCAGCAGCTTATATTTCGTTTTCATCAGAGTTAAAAGCCTATTGCTTTACACACGTGCGGGGGAAATAGCGGAGCCGCACTACTTACTTGGCGATAGAATATCCAACTGGCACAAGACACATAAAAAATGTGATGAGCAGAATACCCATGAAGAACAGGCCTGATCTCGAAGCTCGGAATGGTCGCGATGACGGCACCATGTTGTAAAGGAGACTCCATTTCTTGAGGTAGAAAAAGATGAAGCACTTGAGCACACATATACAGGGTAACAATGGTGCATAGAATGAACCGATCCTGGGAGAGGGAGAAAAAATGATACGGTGATGATTAAAAACAAAAATCTGTTTTGTGGCGCGGATAGACCTCTCGAGTTGTCGGGCTGGGTCAGGCTTTTCCTCCTTCAAATTGACACACAAATTGTGAAAATATGTAAACAAATTGACAATTTCCAAAATGTGGACCAGTATTCATTCATTTGTATACGATGTGCCTAAAGTCAGCCTGAGCTATATAGGCAGATAGTGAATGAAGTAATGTTTAAAATGGGTCATATTAACACGTATTAGACTAATAACAAGCCACATTTCACTTACAGGTATATTTCCAACCTAATTCGCTTGAACGTGTGTTTTTTTTAACCTAATCTAATATTTTTTGAAATTTTGACCGAAAAACGTGAAAAAAGTTGGGTTTTTTTGTTGACACTTTTTAGTCAAAATGTTTTGATCCAATTTCTATATTTAAATTACTAGTTTGATTGCATTTTATCTTACCAACACAGAGCTTGAGAGTAGACAATGGCCAGCACATTCTTTGGGATTTCAAACTCCATATTCCCCAAGGCTTTTGCAACGCCAAATTTGAGGTATTTAGCTGCCAACCTGTTAAAGATGTAATACAAGTATTATAGAACATTAATAAATGCATCATTATGTAACTGTTATCTTGTCCTATCCTTCCCTATCCTATCAATGCCAGTCCTCTTCTTTTCTGCTCTGTTGTGGTCTGATCTATTCTGTCCTATTCCATTCCATTCCACTCCATTTTATTCAATTCCATTCCATTCCATTCCATTCTATTCTATTCTATTCTGAGGGCTTGCTTGAAGAACATTGCTGGTCACTGAAGCATCTCCCAAAATGAAGAAAGCCACTAATAAATAAATAAATTGTGAATGTGAAACTTTCATATTTGAATTTGATATTTGTGACGTGTTCTACCAAAACCAGACACAATTGGGCAAGATATCAAAATTGAGTTAGTAATTGATTATTAAACTAGAGATCTTCAGCTTTACAGTGGTACCTCTCTTTTTTTAATCGGACTTCCCAAAGCGGAGTTACATCATTTTCAAGTTCGTCTTTTACGGTCTTTATGAAAACTCCGAACTGAGGTATCGCCTATTATAGTTACTAGAACTAGGCTTTTTACTAGAACTATGCTTTTTTTAAATCACTGAAACATACATTTAAGATGATTTTTTGATCTGAATCTTTCACAATATTGTTATAAACACTCTGAAGATTAATTATTTACCAGAAACTCAAATTCCCCCAAAAATCACCCCCAATTATGTTTTGGTGTATTTCTCAGTTTGGAGCTCTGCCCAATTCCGTCTGGTTTTGGTAGAACACGTCACATTTATGAATTTTTTTAAAGAATGTTGCAAATTAATGAATCAATTTCATTGATGACTTCACTGACTTACTTTCTTGGAAATTCCCAGAGCAGAACTACCAATGATGTAGCTGCAAAATCTGTAATACTCAGCTTGTAGAATTCCTGACCTATATATGTCTCCCAACACTGAAATTGAACAACAATATTTACAAATAAATTATGATTTGTTCTGGTACAGTCCAACCTCTGTTATCCGGACATGATGGGACCAAGCAATGACAGGATAAGTAAAAATCTGAATAAACATAATTCTGCATTAACTGTCCTGAAGGGCTCAAATATGGACAATAGAAGGGTTGTGAATGAGGGGTAATTACAGTGACAATGTATTATGTAAGCACTAAACAACACTACCAACATCAAAAGATGGCCTTCAAATTTTTCAGAGTGTGAAAATAAGGTGATTAGGCTGTAAAAACGTATTTTCTTTGGGGATCATTCAGCCGGATAACAGAGTTAGCCGGATAAAAGGGGGTCGAATAACTGAGGTTGGACTGTACTCGGTACTTGCTTTCAAGACTTTGATAGAAGATTACAGAGAGTGGTTATTAATTTGGACATATTCAGGACTATACTCTATTTGGCCATCTCGAGACAGTGACGTAACCGCGTATTCTACAAATTGCATCACATAACACGCGAGCATACTCGCGGCGCTGGCGTACAAACACGAGGGTTGAAAGGCGGAAGATACACAAGCGTGCGTAAAAGCTGCGCCTGGTCAGTTACGTCACTGTCTCGAGATGGCCAAACAGAGTATAGACAAAGAAGAAAGAGGAATTCAGAAAAGGCGGTGCTATAGTTTAATCAGTTCCAAATTGGCGAAAAATATGCGGCTTTTATCTCTCCATTTAATCTCATGTCACACATACAATTCACAACACTATGCTGCACCATGTGAGCGTTTTGCGTGCCCACGCTCTGAATTAATTCGCTGCAGTCAGCAGGTTCGCAAATTAGGAACGGACTGAACTATAGTGGTGAAGTTTAACTAAAGAAATACATGACAATTTAGAGACGAAAGTGTGTTTGGAGGGAAATTGTTGCCATATTACTTTTTAAAAAATCATATCATTTTGAGACCTGGACATATGAGATCAGTCCAGCACAAAGGGGCTGTAAAGTTAGCGATATGGACCGAATTTTCAATGGATTTATTGATTTTGCACTACCTATTTAACATGCAATATGGACATGTACTACATCAGTTTATCTGTTTAATATCTCAAAAAATAGTCTGGCCAACATTCCATCCCATTTGTGGTGGTCGGTCACATATTGGTGGCATTTGTTTTAAAAAATCACACAATATGTCTTCATTATGAAAAAATAATTGATGATGTGTAACTAAACTGTACACAATCCTCCTCATTGAGTATTTATTTTACCTGTAAGTTGCCGGTCTCGCACACTCCGCAATCATCTCGCGAACTTTGTGCGCAGACAATCTGAGGAAACAGCGACACAAACAGGATGATCAACGAAGCAAGCCGCAAGAACACAGTCCTGTGGAGACCAAACAAGTTAGTAGAATTTATCAACAAATGTTCTTTATATTAGTGTTGGTCAATAGTTCTAGTGATAAACTGTATTGAAAGCACACAAATAAAGGCTGACTGGTAAATGTGAATATTCCTTCAAACGGGGTTATAGCTAGGCCAGATTGAGTGCCGGCTAATTTTACTGACGGCGAACGGAGTAAGTGTAGCGAACGAAGTGCAGTGGATCATGGCATGGGGTCCAGAGGCCTTCTTAATGGGTTTTTAGGTTTTTTAATGTACCTTGAGGGTTCCTGCCACATAATTTCTTGTTTTATGAGGCAGTTTAATGATTCTATCCACAATATTTTTTTTTTTTTTTAATTCTTTTTTTAATTCTTTTTTTTAGAGTGCCGGCTATAATAACCCTGCCTTCAATGCATATTACGCTCTGGTAAGTGTGTGTGGACGCAACTTGAAGCAGACCTAACTCTAAACCAAGCAGTTTCAATGTAGCCTTTCAAACCATTTTGAAATATGTGATGTAATCAAGCAAATCGGGTCTGATGTCCGGAAATTTTATTTTGCGATGTGGATGACGCAATGAGATTGGGGTCCATATAATACTTATTTAAATTCAATTGTTTAAAATTAAATAATTAACCCAAAATGAAATGCACACACTACTGTAAACAAACTTCTCTTTTTCAGCCTTACCTTATTAATGTCAATGTGATTTCAAACTGGGGGCTGTAGTCTTCAAATCTAACAATAACATTGAATATCATGGGCACAACCCCATTGAGTATAGTGATCGTGATGGACGGCAAGAAACTAATGAGAAGATCAACCCAACTGTTGTTGGAAATTGTGCCGTTGGAGTTCTGTAAAGAAATACAAGAAAGTATAAGGCAAAGTAAAAAACAACTTCTTTTATGGGCCTGACCGACACATTTTTGTTTAATCGTGGAAAAAATTGTTCACATAAAAATGAATACCAACCCAAATATATGAAATTTGAACCATTATTTTTTCAAAATATGTTTGCATCATTTTGAAGGGGGAAAAGCCCAAGGGGTCTGACCACACCTGTGGGACCTGATTTCTCTTTCCCCCCCCCCCCCCCCCCCCCCCCAGTTTCAAAAAACTGGGTACGCACGCCACTGGTCGACCTGGTCTTCGATCCGGGTTTGATCAATCTCTCAAATCAAATGTAAGTTCATATGTACTAAATACAATTGTAAAAATATACAAATCCCAGTTGTAATCATAATTGAGGGCGCAGCCTCCAACATATCACTGCATGTCCCTTTAAAATTAATTTACATTAAATTGTTAGATTTTTATTATTGAATTAACCACTCTTACATGTGAATAAAAAGTGTATCCGGGTGATGCCAAGTGTACTTACCAATACTGCAAAGTCAGTGGTGAAGTATATAAGATAGAAAGCGCCACAAAGTATGATCAGTACAATTAGGTTCAGTAAAAGCCTCAGCAGGTAGAGCCGACACTTCTTAAATCTGGTTCGGTTAAGTCGCTTCAAAACTTGTCTCTCTTCCTCCAAGTCACCCTGCAAAAACAAAACAATATTGTAACTAATCAGGGGTGTGAGAGTTCCTCTTCTTAGTTGATTTCCTCTTTTTTAAATTTTTCTTATGCCAAAATGTCAGCCTCTTTTCAGCCAATATTTTGTAGTTTTACCCAATTTTACGCTGTTTTTCTTCGTTTTTTGTCTGTTCTCCTCTTTTTTTTTATTTGTGGCCTCTCACACTCTTGTTTTGTAACATTTTATTTGTTTTCTATAATACTCAAGATGATACTTTTAATTTTATTGGGGGTCTTTGGTTGCCCTTCAATCAACAGCTATTATTCAGTTACATGTTGTGCAATATTATTACGCAACTATGCAATTGTGTACCCTTACCGTATTATTAATACCTTACTATACCCTTTGACTTTGTGACCATTTAAAAAGCAACTGATAATAGTCACAGTACAGTAGTAATACAAGAATTTCAAGTTGAACTGGTGCTGTAAATATTTTTTTAAGTTGTGATTTAATTTAATTATCATTTATATTACATATTACAATGGGAATCACAAAAAGATTGACAAATAAGATTCTGATAAATGTAAGACATTTCTGGAAAATTAATCCTATTCCAAGGGAGAGTATGATTTTCATGACAGTAATTTTTTCCAAACCCTCCATATGAGAAAATGCCTGTCCCAGGAGAGACCATCAGTCATGCCCTTCTATGGGAAATAAAAAAATAGAAAGTTAGGGGGTCTTCTGCCTAGAATCTTCATAATAAACAGTCCCTGTATCGATGTATTCGATCGAAACCAGGTATTTTATCGAGTAGAAACGACCGAGATAGGGCATGCAAAAGAGATGATTTCCCAGACCTTTCATCTTTCATCAATTGATTGATAAACAGACATGCGTGGTACGTATTGTGGAAATAACAGCGCATTGAGTGTCGCGATAGAGTTCAAATAGTTACTTGGGATGTTTATTTTTCAATTTTTTTTTTATAATTACCAAAGATTCCACAGATTTTAACATTATTTGTTAATATTTTTTAGAGATTTCTAATTTTCCGTTTTTTCTAACCCTGATTTCCGCTAATTTTGTCCGTTTTCCCTATCGCGGAGGAATGGAGGCTTTTTCCATGCTGCTTACCATCATTTCATAATGAATGCTCCTATGTTTGAGATAGGCGTTATTAACATCCGTCAGTTCGAAATCCCAACCTGCTAACACCTTATTGCAGTACTTGTAGTGATGATCATCGCGGTTGGCCAGATTCTCCCGAAAACCTTTGGCAGTGCTGTGTAAAAATGAATAGAAATATAGGTAACCCAATTAAATTTCTTCAAACATGAGGCAAAAAAAAAGAGTTGTGTTGCCCTCATCCGGCCGGGTCAAAAATGGGGGCCGTGGTGTTGTTTTTTTTGTTTTTTTAAAGATTTTTTAAATACTTCCAACACTATTTTTACCTATCTTCCGGTTGATAAATGTGTGTATAAGCCAACAGAACCCAGAAAACCAACCAACAAGCTCAGGTTTGTACTCCACGTACAAGAAAGAAAATGCAACTAGTATATTGTTTTTATTTAGTCTCATACTCTCCATCGTTGTCTTTAATTCAGTATACAATAGGCTTTGAGGGCTTGTGAGGGCAACACAACTATTTATTCTTTTTGGCCTGGGATGGGGTTTCTGACCAATACACACAGTGTGAAATTCCACTCACAAAACAGTGGGTTTTCCCCAATCTATTTTTATTTTTTATGTACACTAAGAACAAATATACAAAAAATGATGACCACTGCATACAAGAGGGTCAATCAATTCAGCTTACAGAAACTGATGGATAACAGTGGAACATTACATTCAGAACATTGCGTAATCTCACCACAGATGAAAGTTTTAAGACGACACACAGTATTTGTTTCCAATTGTGCCACATCAATATTTGTTCAAAATACACTGAGCCAAAAAAGAAACTTATAAAAAAAAAGAAACTTATACAATTTTAACAGATCACCAAATAAAATTCTGTGCATGAAAATGTACCAAATTTGGATACAATATTACTGTTATTTGCAGTAATATTGTATTCAAATTTGGTACATTTTCATGCACAGAATTTTATTTGGTGATCTGTTAAAATGTTATAAGTTTTTTTTTTTATAAGTTTCTTTTTTGGCTCAGTGTATTATGGTGGACATTGTTGTTGTGATCCTGATTACACAATTGAATGTCTGAAATGAAAATATTTATGACAATGTTCATCTGGTCAAATACCAGTGGTATGTGTTATTATTGTTAAAACTTGCAAGGTTAAGCATAAGCAACCCATAATTAATTGCCAATATATTTTTATAAATATAAACTGGTACAGAAGACTATCCCCATGTAATTTAAAGGCATATTATGTGATCTTTTCCAGGGACTCCTTCTATTCGTGATTCTTTTTAGAAAGTAGATTTTCTTGCAGATTTACATTTCTGATCATAAATCATGAATATATTCTGTGTTACAGAGAGATATGATTCTAATTATTTTAAAATCACCTTTAAGAGTGCTCGATGCTATGATGAGCATGTATATGTGAAGATCCGATGAAACATTTGTGACTAAAAAAGGACTATTTGAGTGTCCTTTTATTTATAAATTATAGTATTATTCCCAACCCCCATCAGTTCACAATTAGCAATAATCTCGTAAGTAGATTTCCGCACCAAGTATATAGCCTAAAGATCGCAAATTGGCCCCACCCCCCATGTTATGAATCATCTTATCATTTCCAACTCCCAATCTGGCTACCGCAACGGAGTTTGGCAACTCCGTAATCGTGCCTAGAAACAGGCAACCCGTCCTAAAGAATCTCCATGCACGCAGAGGGTACAGTGAGACGACAGGTATTCTGAACTAGGGGAGGCGGTGGGCCAAACTGATGGGGGTTGGGAATAATACTATAATTTATAAATAAAAGGACACTCAAATAGTCCTTTTTTAATTTATTACATTATAATTATTCCCAACCCCCATCAGTTCACAATTAGCAATAAGATTGAAACGGTCAGTGGGAGGTGTCTAGTATAGATACCTCTCACTGTACGCTCAAAGTGCTAAAAGTAAGCCGATGGGAGTTATCGGGAATAATATAACAATAACATAAGGGTCAATTGAGATTTGCATGTTTCTAAAACATGCGGGTGAGTTACAGCACACCCTAGACCACAAACTTAACTGGTTGGTAAGCTAACGAGTAACGGGTCTATCCAGCTTATAGATATAGTAAAATATGAGTAAGCTTAAAATTAGAGAGAAATTATGAAAACAACAAACCTGTAAATATATAATGTCAGATGTGTAGTCATAAGAAGAGAAGATGTCTTAGTTGGTCTCGGCGCTCTCCGCGTTCTGGACTGCGGTGGCATACCTTCCTCGCTGTTCTCAGCTGGAGGTCCTGCATTATGTACAATGTACACGGCCGTGAACGTTGAATCGGACTTCCGCGACACTGTATACATGATCTCGCTGATGGATAGTCCTTTGGCATGAGTTCATGTGGCTGAAAAGGGCTGGACAGAATGTGCTCGAGGGTTGTCCTCCCCGCTCATTCATCCTATGCCAAACGTGTCGCCTCTACCAACCAACCCGGAAAAAAGAAATTATGAAACTAACAGTGCTCAGGCAGAATGTCAGACGTGTAGTCATAATAGGAAGTTGATAAGTATAAGTAGATATCAGCGCTCTCCGCATTCAGAACTGCGGTGGCGTATCTTCCCTCTCGGCCCTCAGTTGAAGATCCTTCTTCTACAATCGTTGCCTTAGCAGTACGAATCGCCTCTACCAACCATCCGGTCATAGTTTATTGTAAGAGATGAACAAACAGCTTAGCGAAGAAAAAGCTCCGTACGTTCTTCGCCAGAGCCGCTTGCATAGGTTCAGAAGGTAACTGAGAAAGTTTGTCTAAACAATCGGGAAGATTCCGCGAGGGCCTTAGATAACAAACTCTAGAGCGTGCGACATCCGTTCCCCGATAAGTAAAAAAGAGAGAGGTCGACTGCGCACGATGGAACCACTGTCACGGAATCCATGATCAGTATGAAAAAGGACGGGAGCTGCCAAGTACCCGTTTACAGTTGTGGATTGATGAAGGCCCATTCCAAAAGTCGTCCTACAGTATACACATGCTGGACATAGATCAACTTCTCGCAGGGCACACCGGCTGATGAAGTGTCTGGTACGAGAAGAGAAGGTTCCGATAGACTAGTAGAGTAAGAGTGTTGAATAACCACAAAGTTGAAAACAGCATACGTTTGCTTCTACCTAGCCTAGTTTAGTGATGACAAAGACAAAGGTCGGGGCAGATCTATAGGAATAGCTAGAAGGAGCTATGGTTCCATATCGTGTTGTTCAGCTGTCAGTGAGTGCTAAAAAATAGACACCAATCCCGCATTTTGACATCCTCAATCTAATCCGTTATATAGTTGATGTAAAGAAACGTCAACGAACTCCATCCATGGCATAAATAATAATACCATGGGCCCTGACATTACCGCGATCGTGGTACGGCGTCCATCGTAGAATCACACTGTGGCGAAGAAATGTCACAATCCATAACATAATCGGATAAGTGGGTATAGAATCCTGATACTAAAGTGATGATCTCTCACAAATGTAAGGAGTAAATTCCGACACTGACATCATGTAAACATGAAAGTATTACAGGTCTGTTACTTTCATGATGTAAACTTTATCATAATAATAAATATGTCAACACAAACTGTCAGCCGACCTCTCGACCTCGTGGGTATAATAAGAAGTATTTCTAGATTATAACATCAGTGTTCAAAAATATGCGCAGAAAAAATAAATAAAAGGGGTGCATAACAGCAATGCTAGACCGGGCGCGATATAACTCGTACTGTCGTCTAGTAGAACCAAATATATTTATTCCGTTTAAATACGATATAAAGCAGAATACATTGAATAAAATGCTTTTAAAACATTTTAAAAACAAATGAACTGATTTTGCCCGGACGCTAGACAACTAAAAGTTGTATAAGAATTCTCACGTGTTCTAGTCGAAAGATAAGAAACTCAAGGACCGACACGCGTAAACCCGCATACATGGCGCCATATACTGAAAAGTCGGCGAACATAGTAGTCCTCTTATCTACGTCACACGGCGCCAGACCGTTGGAAAAAAGGATATCATATCAGTAGGGAAAAACTCCCTATAAATTGAGATGCAAAGACTACCGCGGCATACGAGACATGAAATCGAAAAACAGACCAAACAGGTTAAGATACCTCGGACACGGGTTATACCTCCGTTGAAGGAAGTCCACGTGAACAAACGAGGGAAAAACAACAACTCATATCTAGGGGTGAAAAAAAAACAACCTGATATATGGTAGGAGAGCAGAAGATCGAGAACTCGTGTAAATGTCTTCTGTCCTCTAGTAATCCCGATCTCCGCGAAAAAATTCAAGCCTAGCCAAGAATACGCCATTGTACGAGGACATGGTTATGACTCATAGTCTCCTTCACGTCGTATTCAGGAGAAAAAAATGTGGGGGGAAATCATACCGCCGTACTTTCCCCAAATCCGAACAGAATGCGTCAGAACGTAGGTGGCAAGTCTGAAGACTTGTCTTACGGTGTGAGTAGGCCTACTCGTCTTGCCGGTGAAGTATGGGACTAGTTTCCACTTGCGTCTGGGTGTTTGTAGATAATCGCGGTCGCTGTTACGAACACGAACGCGTCGTAACCGTCGGTTGCGCGCGCGAAGGATGAGCCGTTTGTGACGTTACAAAGGGCGGGAAGCCTCCAGTCTCGAACCATAAAAAGGTCATGAGAAAACACATCCGGCAACGGTGTACTTAGAATAAGCTGACTAAGCAGTAGCTTAAGAAGTAAATCCAACTAAAAGAGAAAAACCCCTGTTCGATGTAATCTCCGTCGTGGCAAAAAAAAGAAAAGAAAAATAGAACAAGTGTCATAGAATATCAGTCATGAAATAACATGAAATTCAGACCTATAGTCTATCTAATAAAATATCAAATCAATGGTATTGATACTATGTCAGGCGGTATAAAAGTCTTCCGATTAAACTCGAAAAAGACTGGCTCCATATCCGACCTATAAATGATAAATCTCCGAACTTAGGAAAGAATATCCTATAAGAACTGACAAGAGAGTGTCCTGCTAAAAGTCCTGAACGGCTTTATTCCAAAATGGATAAAAGACACGTGGCATAGAGTGTTCTGTATATACATGTATGGCTCACATAAAACTATAATATGAGGCTAGATGTGTATAATATAGCAGTAAAAAGTCTCACGATCTGGGACACATGTAGTAAAGATGAACGCAGATAAATCAAACTCATACCCCGACCTCACTGTTCCTTCTTAGTAAAAGACATACGACTATCGTCCTCGTAGTCTATGTCCCTGACATCCGCTTCATCACTGACGGGGTCCGTGATGTAGTACTGTATGTCCTCGGTATGCGCATGCGGCCCGACATATCCATATAGCCAGCCTGGCGGCTGTCATAGGGTATTTGAATAAGAGAAAACTCCGAACGCGGACTCAAAGTTGAAGGCTGAAGGTCCAAGTCAAGTGCGTTGAAGATAGACAACTGAAAAAATACAAAGTCTTCGAATGTATGAGGGGTTCCTGTTCCGAAGAAAGTAAGTCCTCCCCATAAAGAAGCTGTCTGAAGTGAACTACGCCTTTGTATATACCATAACTTCCTTCTCAATAGACAACACGCTGAAAACGGTCTCGTCCGACGGGCTGACCTTAAATGCTGTGGCAGCACATGGATAAAGGATGCGTAGATGTAAATCGGGTCCACCCTTAAATGGGGAGACAAGTTAATACTAAGCATATAACTGCCACTCAAGTCCGAAAGAGGATGGTTCCTGGGAATCTACCGTGTCTCTCAGAACGTTGAGTGGAAAAACATAGTCCGATGAGAAATCCCTCTCATCATCCGATCCCTGATCAAACTGTTCCTCCTCAGTACTAGACAACTGATTGTCGTCCCCGTAATCCATATCCTCATACTCCCCGCCCTCGCAAAACAAGTCCGAGTGACGTCGACGTTGGTTGTAGCAGAGGTTAAATTGGATGAGCGAACACTGGCTGTCTCTCTTAATAGTAGATGCTAGTGTAGGAGAGTGAGGTTGTTGCTCTATTGCGTGAGCCCGAGTGAATGTCATAAATATTGTTCTCTCTGGCTTGAAACACCTTGAATCGCTGCCGTAGAACAGATTCATCGTATTCCGAAGAGACTGTGCTAGCGCTCAGTAGCCTGCAGTGAGGCAGCTATCCGATATACATTAGCAAGTAATGTCTGAGGATTAGAGCTCGGACGACGATAGACCTGATTAAGTGATCTCAAGTATGTGTCTCTATTGTACTATAATAAACCTAATCGTATGGATAGGGGTTATTATGCTTGAGTGACATAACCACCCATCACGATCAGTGCGTGACGGATAACCTTAAGAGTAAGCAATAAATCAGATCTCCCCTGATTGGTAATCAATATCTCCCCGGGGGATTAACTGAAGTAGAACCAACAGGGGGTGCCCATCTCGGAGTGCTGCAGAGCCTCTCGGGGGGAGGGGTGCAGGCGGAACCGAACCGTAGGCTATGGGGGGTCGGATTTGGGTACCACTATAAATAGCGTGCCCGCAAAAGACCGGTGAGATCCCCTACTCTGCAATTCTGAAGCAAATCCCCCCTGTAAAGAGGGGAGCTCCTGAAGAGACTCGAGAGTATAGTTGTGGGAAGTACGATAACCTAAAAAGGGAATCGCATCGCCCGGGGGAGGTAGACCATGATTCGAGTGCGTTAAGGATGGTATAGAATCATGTGTCTGTGCCGATAGGACGGTACCCTGTGACAGGTACCCCCCCCGCGACACTCCTCCCCTCATTGCTGATGGTCTCACCAGTACTACTCGGAGGAGCAGCACAGGGTTGTTGGAATCAGAGCGTGACATACCATCCATAACAACCCTATTTCCATCAGCAATCTACAACGTTGGAAAAGTGTACCGGCTCCCGAAGGAGCTTTCCGTCGCAATCCACGTTGGCGTGACACCCCTGTTCAGTGAATTTATTCGAACAGGGAGTCAGAATCTGCGCGTTAGAATTGGAACTAACGTGTCTTGGATCGATCAAGGAGGTGTTCTAATACCACCGTGATCGATCTCGATTCTAGCACTCTTGAAACCTGGGCAGTAAGTACGCCCCTCGGGTGATCAGCTGGCTGAACTCGAAATAGCCAACTGATCACCTGTGACATGCTGAGTAATGTCACCGGTTTAGTAAATATATAATTAGTAACAGGTTAAACGGAGCTAGTCTTAAAAATAAGGTACTACTGATGATGTAAGGGTAAATCTCGGCCGAAACATAAGCTACAATAAGAGTGCATAAATACACTATATAATATATGTGAAGCAATTCCAAAAATTGCGAATAAGTGTAGCAAATCATCACATCTGTATGACGAAATGGAAGCAACGCAATGCAATGCGCATGATGCGGCAGGGAAGCATGATGAAGGATAGTATTGAGGAAACTATCCGACTGGATATAGAAAGGATACGGAAACGGTGCGCCACGAATGAAGCGTAATAAAAATATAAGAGCTGAATAACGATCTAACGAAAAATAGTCACTAGTCAGAGAAACAGATGGCGCGGTCAGCATGATCTCAAGTTGACAAGCGTGTAGGCTACTACGGATGTCAACAAGGCGTTCTGTTGTTATGATCGATACTAATACAAAAACGGAGTAATGTAAACATAACCAGCATCTCAGAAAAGTATAGTACGGATAAGGTCATGACGGAATGATATGGAGTCAGAAAGAGATAAGAACTGACGCTGACAACCCAGTAAGCACCAAGAGAACATGCGGCATAATAAAATATAATCTTGCATGAAGGCAAGGACGCATAGATGTGACAAAAAGACAAGCGTGTATAAGTTAGCTGCGCGATCAGAGATGAAACAGTGAAACTACCGAACGTTTCGGTTGGGTCGATACGATAATGAATGGCTAAAAGGTGATAAATAGCGATCGAAATCGGAACTGTGGTTGAAAGAATAGAGAATAACACTAGCATATAGTGGGTGTCTAGACTAGAATCAACGCATGAAAGGTGAATCAAATATGTAGTAGTAGTTACGCGTAACATATAACCATAACATACCTAGTCATACATAAAATACCGATATCAAGGTAGAATAACAAGCATGAAAGACTCTTTTAAAATGCATGTGATACGGAATACATAAAACACTCTGGACAATAAACGTTGTATATGATTGGATATAACAGTAGATCCGCAATGATGTACAAATGAAAAACAAAGGAAGCACGGGGAACAAACGGCAAGAACTTCATGTAAACACGGAAGAAGTAGCCGAATTCCGCAACCTGGTATGTCAGAGTTAAAATCCGAAAGTGCCGCCATTTTGAAATTTGAAAGTGAAAACGGAAATGAAAAGGGGCCTATAAAAACGTGTTTCGCGTGGACACGATTTTATAACAGTCATATGAAAATAACCAGCGATCATAAATAAAACCAATACTTGTTTTGGAAAGAGGATATTACTTACAAATATCCTAAAATTGGTACAGTCCTACCGGTAAAAGGATACACTTAGAAGAATCACGTCCGTGTTAGGATGTACCAAGAGATTCTTTAGGACGGGTTGCCTGTTTCTAGGCACGATTACGGAGTTGCCAAACTCCGTTGCGGTAGCCAGATTGGGAGTTGGAAATGATAAGATGATTCATAACATGGGGGGTGGGGCCAATTTGCGATCTTTAGGCTATATACTTGGTGCGGAAATCTACTTACGAGATTATTGCTAATTGTGAACTGATGGGGGTTGGGAATAATTATAATGTAATAAATATACAGTGTCATGCTGGTGCAATCGTCAGATATTTGGGTTGTTTACACCAGCAACTATGGAATAGCAACCGTTGTCTGACGATTGCACTAACTTGAGACTCTTAAGTAACAACATTTTGATAAATATATTTATCTATTTGACTAGGTTGCATCTGAGCTATAGTCTAGGTCACCTCCACGAGACAGTGACGTCACTGCATCAACAGCAACAAACATAAAGCATTAGCGTATACACACTTGCGCAGAAAGACGGAAGATACATACGCAAATGCTGCGCCTGTATAGTTATGTCACTGTCCAGAGGAAGATAAATAGACACTACTTACTAATTCACCATGAGTATTAGACTCAAGCCAAAGTAGATGACAGTAGTTAGCAGATATGCCAATGGAAGATCGTAGATATTCTTGTCTATCACTGTGTCTTTGCCGTTGTAGAATACTGGCGAGTAGATGCCATAGAATAGCTCTGTAGGTTCCAGTATCCCCTGTAACAAAAGGTAATAACTTGCATCAGTGGAATTCATACAGGATCCAGTGGGACATATATCGAGGGTTTAGTGCAACAAGGGTCCATCTGTAATAGCTGCCAGATGTTATGAGTGTGGCAGTCTATAGCAGACCCCTTGGTGTAAACTAAAAGTAACACAGGGCAGCTAGAGCAGATAGGATATTTTCACACTTACATACATCTCAGTTATGTGAAAAGGCAATATCTACTATAGCTGCCACATTGGGTGATTTAGACATGCCCTTGAGAAAACACAATCTTACAAATGGCAGCCATTGCAGATAGGACTTTGTTGCACTAAACCCTTGATATTGCAAATATTGGGTCTTTCATTATCATGGGTACCATTGGGAATGGTCATAAATAAAATACAATAGAAACTGAAAAAAAACACCACAAACACAAAATACCCAAAGAATACCACAGCCTAAAGTACTGGTAGCGCCCACTTTTCAAACACAATTAAAACAGATAAAAAAAATTTAAAAATTAAATAAAAAAAGGCTGCTTCGCGTAGCGCTACGCGTGAAAGCTCATTTTGAAAGCACTGCGTGCGGGTCGCTGAGACAAAGTATTATATTTTTTGGGCCTAAAGCAAAAAACTTGTTTTGTGCCACGCAATTGATACCTAGTCTATACTTGATTCATTTTTATTTAACACTGTAATGTCAGAGCATGTGCAAATGGTCACATCCTATTATTGCATGTGTGACTGTATCATGAGCTGGCGCAATAACCCATGTAATGAAACACTAATTCTGGCACTTGCTCATAAATGTTCATCATTAGGATACTCTCTGTCATCACTGCACAGAGTTCAATATACAAAGTATGGTTGTTGTTGACAACCCCACCAACTCAGGTTTGATCCCTAGCCCCATTATGGCTCCCATTTTTTTCATCCTGGTAGTATTATTCCCAAGTCACCCCTTGGGTGTTAGGGTTGACATTTTATATGTGCTGCAGCACATCAAAAGGGAGGACTTTGCAGGTGAAGTCTTTTTAATTTAAAATGCATGCTCTCAGAGCATCTTCTAAGCTTTAAAATGACACCAAATGTATCAAAATTGCATTCAGATTTTACGAGTGAAAATGACTCCTAAATTCTTCTTATTTTCTTTATTGTTTTCTGTCCGTTTTCATCTATATCTTGAAGAAGAAAAAAACAGCCGCCAAGTCCCCTCTTTTGATGTGCTGCATCATATGCACTTAGTGAGAAGTGACTTACCGTTCCTTCAAGGATATCAAATATGCACTGGTCTGGTTTAGCTATTATAGGTGGATTTGTATTGTTATCGTTGTTGCCTTTACATTCTTGATTTATGGAATCAAAGTAGCTTGCCTCACACTCAGCAGCTGTAAAAATCAATAGTTGACGGATTAAATTAAAATCAGATCTGATTATTTCATACATGTCTTTCTTGTCAGATCACTCAGTCCAATAAACAGAAACTACAAATGATTCATTAATATTTGGAGCATAGGGCGTGTTTCTGCTGGGGAAGAAACTGCTAATAAAAGCTAAGTTTGCCCACTAGAAACAGGCAGAACCCGGCAATAATCGGTATTTTTGGTAATCCCAAAAACCTTCACAAACCAGGTTTGGAACTGGCAATAATCGGCAATAAACCCAATAAAAACAGAAAGGCGATTCTTAGCGGTTTGCGCCGTGAACCGTGTCACGCTGGGTTATACACATTATTGTGAAGCAATCTTTTTCAGGTACGGTGGCATTGTTTGGTATTACAAAAGGTCAAATGTCGTGGCCCACGAATAGGATCGATAAACGTAGCCGTAACTTTTCGCGAGTAGAAACAGGGGGGATTAAAAACTGACCGATTGAAACTTAGCGTTTACTTTTTGCAGTGTCCCAGCAGAAACACGCTCATAGTGTTTGTGCCACTACTTTCCCAGTACCCTCTTTCACCTTAGATGGAAGGAAGACATGATTTCTATATATGGTGCTTACTTCTGTCAAAAAGTAATTCCTATTTGCTACAACAAAACTTACTTCCATCTTGATATTCGTAGTCGTTTCCTAGTAGCCACTGCGGTATAGCAACGAAACTCGTCATGAGTAGAAATATGTAGATGTTTAGGAACAGAAGCCACTTCAGGAAGACAAAATAAGACACAACGGCTGTGCCAAATTTACCTAGAAATAAGATGATACAGATGAGATAGAAGGAAGAGTTGAATTTGGGATCTTGTATTGCAGGAAGCCAGCCTTCTTCGTATGAAGGAGAGAATGCTTTCTATCTATCTTAAAAGTGTTGTTACCAGGGTTGTAGCTATGCCGGGCCCGGCACTGGGCTGGCCCTCCCGGCACTCTAAAAAAAAGGTAACATTTTTTTAAAAAATTTTTTTTAAATATATTTTTAACAATTTGTGGATAAAATCATTAAGCTGCCTCATTAAACAAGAAACTATGTGGCAGGAACCCTCAAAGTGCATTGAAAAAACCTAAAAACATCCCGGCCCCTGAGCCGCGAGAGCTCCACTCGCTCGGCTCGCTACACTTTGCCCAAATTTTGCCCAAGGTTGCCTGGTGACAACCCTGGTTGTAGGCCTAACCTACAGGTTAAATCCTGAAATATTCAGTAAGGATTCCAGGAGATGACATAGTTTCAAAGTAGGGGCCTTGTAGGGGAACTGCTTTTTTATGTGACATTTTTAAACATGTATTGAACTTTCCAAATGCAATTTCATTATATTGTATTCAAAACCATCACTAAAATTGTAATGACTTGCATCCAAATCAGACAACATGTGAGATGAATTTGCTTTACATTTGGACAAAAGTTCTATTAATTCATTGTCCTCTGTTAATTTTCTGGCATATTTCTGTGTATGGCAACCCTGAACCCCATGTAGGGTGCTCAAGCTGCAACTCACAGCAGTTAAATTTGGGGCAGAGATGATCAATACAACACAGCAAACTTGAATTTTCTTTCTAAGATGATCAGCAAACTTGAATTTTCTTTCTAAGATGGACATATACAAATCAGGAAATTACCTTCAACTTCTTTCAGTGATGATCTCCAGACTTCAAACCAAAGGAAGAAATCATAGGCCTTTTCTTTGAAGCGTTTCCATCTCTGGAGGGAAGCGAGATAACATTTTCAAACAGATTAATAACTACAAATATTGTTGCTGTTCCGTCAAAACCTTGTATGTTTTTTTCCCGGCCCTTCAGCATGTATAAAGTAAAATTGCCCAATGGCTATGCAGTATATGCATAGGAAGTGTTGCTTTATGACGTTCAGGGGCAGGATCACTTACAAAAACAATGTTTTTGTGGCCCTTAAAATATATGTTTTGAGTAGACTGCCCAAAGGTTACATATAGGAAGTATTACTTTATATACATGCTGAAGGGCTGGATGGAGCTACTTGGTTTTGACAGTAACGTGACAAATTACAGTTACACATAACTGTATTACTACTCCGATCTACATAATAATACAAAAATAATACAAAATACTTATAGAGCGCCTTACAACAAGTTCTCAAAGCGCTTAAATACAAAGAGAAAAGTACAAATACATAAAATACAAACAACAAATATATGAGAGACATACAGGAACTGCGTATCAAAAATACAGAGGGCCTGCACAATAGTTTGACAAAAACAATATACTTATCAACTAGACACTGTGTGTGGACTTAAAGATATGAGTCTTGAGACACTTCTTAAATTGGCCAAGAGATGACATTGAGTGAATATATGTGACGTGTTCTACCAAAACCAGACGGAATTGGGCAGAGCTCCAAACTGAGAAATAGCCCAAAACATAATTGGGGGTGATTTTTGGGGGAATTTGAGTTTCTGGTAAATAATGAATCTTCAGAGTGTTTATAAACGATATTGTGCAAGATTCAGATTAAAAAGTCATCCTAAATGTATGTTTCAGTGATTTAAAAAAATCCTAGTTAGTAAAGTAAAAAGCCTAGTTCTAGTAACTTTAAAGGGCGATATCTCAGTTTGGAGTTTTCATAAAGACCGTAAAAGAAGAACTTGAAAATGATGTAACTCCGCTTTGGGAAGTCCGATTAAAAAAAGAGAGGTACCACTGTAAAGCTGAAGATCTCTAGTTTAATAATCAATTACTAACTCAATTTTGATATCTTGCCCAATTGTGTCTGGTTTGGGTAGAACACATCACATATGATGGTAAACTGTTCCAAATCTTTGGTTTGCCTTACATGATGAGGCATCATCAATGCGCCAGGGAAACTTCAACTTCAGACAATTATGACATTATATTTTTGCTTTTGAATATTTCAAATTTTTACAGTTTTGATTATAAATGTCCTAAACTAGTAATAATTGGTCACAATTACAATCCATTTGTATAGCATCAACCAGTTGTACTTTTTTAATTGTTTAGCAATATGACAGCTGGCCCAGATGATTCAAACAAAAGCAATCGCTTCAGCAGGGCAATATCGATTAAGCCTATTCTATTATTCTCTACTATTAATGACCAGATGATTATGCTCCACACATAACTTTTGTGAATAGTCAGTGTCATTAATATTTTGTTTTGTACTTTGTACATGTATATAAATTTTAAAGGCATGTGTGTGTTGAAGGTTTTGTATTAGCAGAAGGCTATAAGGGCACAACTGTGTGTTATTTGCCTGAACATTTTATCCAAATACACAGGGTTTTACACAAACCTAATTAATTCTTTAACTTACCAATGCTACTGAATACTTGAATGTTTTCCAGCCAGACACAGCTTTCATTTGCTTTGATCCATACTTTTTCCTGCAAATAAAAACAAAATCATGATACAAAAGTGTTATCAGCGAGTTGTCATGCAATATGGTTGATAATTCTCAGGTTGTATGTACAACTAAGGGGGCTATCATTTTCTTCGGGAGGGGGGGTCACAAATATGTCAATGGCCGTTGTTAATAAATGTATAACCCCCCCCCCCCTATCCGATACAAAATAATGTTATGACCCCCCCCCCCCCCCCCCCCCCCCGGCCTATCGAAGTTAGATTTTTTAAAGACTAAAATAGCAAATAATGAAAAATAAACAGGAAAGGTGTTGTAAATATGTACATTTATTTATAAGGGATATGCTTGGATGAATGCGCGCGAAGGCGAAAAAATGTGCCGTTTTGAAATGTTAGAATCTGAATTGCTACACAAAACTATAACCCCCCTATTTTAGATTTTACAAAATTATGCCCCCCCCCACCATATTTGTGGGCCCCCCCCCCCCCTCCCGAAGAAAATGACGGCCCCCTAACAAGGGCTCACTTAACAATTTTTACATTCACTATTGCCACCAGAACTTTATTTCCGATCCATGGATTTTGGAGGTTATATGGAACCTGGGGGGGGCCAACTTTTGTTTGTTTGTAGGGGTGTGCCACCCAGGGTCTCAAAAAAGGGTTTTACATGTATGAACTGATTTTCGTGAAAAAGTAGGTCTACTTCTTTGTTTTTAAAATTTGATCTAGTATGAACGCAAATTTTGGAAAAGTTCGGGTTTTAGAACGCAAACGTTTCAACAATTGGGGCTTCGGAATGAAAATATTTGCGATATTTGAATTTTCAATAAAATGGGGGTCTGTCTAAGAGCTGATGCAGGCTCAAAAGGGAGTCTTCAGGGCAGCACATATATACCCCTTTCCACTGTCAGTGCAACCATCAGTCCCCACTCCCCCCCCCCCCCCCCCAATATGGAATTCAACTGCTAAAATCCTGTTGAAATATCACACACATGCTAGAATCCATTTCTCATAAATTCTACTACTGCTGGAAAAAGGGAGAACATAAGTTTGATAATACATGTACATCGTAAGAATATGTACGAAAATCAAGCTTTCACATCACCATCAAAACATCAGCCTCATCCTCTGAAATAATGGCATTTTAAAAGTTGGATACAGCTATATTTGAGAATGTGCAATTTTTCCTTTTTAATTACTTTTTTTGCACGGGGAAATGAAACAAATTAATGATGGATCCTATTAATATTAACACATTCTTTCAATTAGTGCGGCAGTTGATCCTAAATACGCATGTAGACCCTAAAAATATGATTTAAAAATAAAGATTGCATAAATTGAAAGCCTCATGGCGGAAACTTTATATTGTATGGCAAAGATGATATAACCACTATTTACTCCGCCCACCTTGCGTTCTTAAAAACACCTGCTAGTCTACAAATACCCACACAGTAGACTATCATAGATGTTAATGACAGTTGATATATTATTAGTTGATATATTATTGATTTTGTTTGAAAACCCTCCCGCACTCATTTAAGGCCAAAAAAAGAATAATGTTGTGTTGCCCTCAAGTGCCAAAAATTTTAATTTGGGTCGGTCGGTCGGAAATCTTCTTTTTTTTCAAATTTTTTTTTCACTTTTTTTTTTTCACTTTTTTTTTTCAATTCTTTTTTTTTGGGCTGAAAAATATTTGGTTTATGGCAAGACAAAATTGGTATATGCCCATATGTCAATTTAACTAATGTTTCTAGTGTAACAATAGTCTAAAAAACATTTATTTAGGCTTATTTATTCATTTCCAGCAAGAAATAGTAACATTTAGACACTTTTAATCAAATTTAAATCTAAAAAAAATTAAATTAAAAAAAAGGGGGAAAAAAAATTGGAAAAAAAAAAAATGCGACCCTAGTTTTTACGATTTTAGGGTCGGTCGCTGAGGGCAACACAACTCTTTCTTTTTTTTGGCCTAATGATATGATAAAATGCCATTACTATTTTATGTTTGCTTTCTTCATCTGATTTCATCACTGCCAGTGTGAATTTTTTTTGGCTCGACAAATTTAACATGGTTTGCAAAAAAGACAGTGTGAATTTTTTTAGCCCGACAAATTAACATGTTCTGCAAAAAAAGCTTATGTATGAGCTTTGATAAATTCCATCCATCCACCTGCCAACTGCATCCTGTAAACATGTGGCTCACTTCCATTTTAACATAAAATTAATAACAATTGAACTTCATTATTGTTTGAATAACTGACCTTTCTGACCTATTGTTTACAATTACTGCATGTCAATGTCAGTAATTTAGTACAATTTTACTTTTAATGATTTAAGTGTCACTGGCCATAAATGTAAGCCTACTCGTGCTTGAAAAATTGATTTTGTCACAATCACGAATGACTGTCCTATAAAGGTTTACGCACTTTATTAATGTTTACACTGAGAGAGTGCACAAACCGTTATGATTTATCAGTATCATGCCACATGCGGCTGTGATGCACTTGGAAACAAACAAACTGGGGGTGAACCCAAAAGTGTTGAGTTGAAACAAATAGTTGAAACATGCACATAGAAAAAAATGTGTGTGAAGCCAGCAACAACAAAAAATCATTTAATCACACAGTATTTTAATATTATAAATCTATGATGCAGGAGATTTTATATGATTGGCGGGAGAGCGGGTGAAAGATTGTCTAGGCGAGAGACTCGCAGGAGAGTTGACAGCCCTGAAAAAAGTTGTGCATGAAATCTGTAAAATTTTAATACGATTTGATTAATACTAACTATAACAGGTAACATACTCCCAATTACCAAAGTAACAAATCAAACTTTTCACACCGTCTGTTTTTTAAATTGTAACCCGCATGACTTGAGATGCATTGGAGCGAACAATGTACAATGAAACGTGTTATTGAATTCACTCGCCTGGAGAGCAATGAACTTGGATGTTTATCAAATGATATTTCACGCTTGAAAAACGTTGAAAGAAATCTGTCCATCGAAAACCAACACTGCTGTGTCATACTTGCTAATAAAGATCAGTCAAAGATATGCATTATTCTGACTGCACCTACCTACCACATACAGTACAGGTATAGATGAGGTGACAGCAATGTTTATCAACAAATGCAACGGTCGAAGGGACTGGACTGTCGATACATGCTTGAGTGAACAGCACATGACCACAACACTGTCCGCAATGCCTTATTGCCCTTTATAATGCTTTGGCGCGAGTTTTAAAAGCATGGGTCCTAAACAAAACAGGATGCGCACGCAAACCACCGGGCAAAGAACAATGGTAACTGCTGGCCAAATGCCCCGTGTGACGTCACCTGTCACCCCATCTATACCTACCCTACATATGTACATGCTTCTAGGTATGTTCATGTACATGAATTGCCATGCCTACATGTACTTACAATTATTTCAGGGTTTTGGGGTTGTTTTATTGTTCAGGCAATAAGATTAAGGTTAATGTACCAATCCGGTGTATACATTTTATTGTTTTTAATTTATCTTTATGGATTGATATTTTATCACAGTTTCAAACACTGTAAATTTTCGACTTTACAGCTATATTTTGGACGATTGAGCTACATTTTTGGCTCTAAACAAGCTTGTACCAAAGAATATTTCATTTTGGGAAGACATATGGGCAATTCCAAGCAAATGTCAACCAAATAGCCAAAATTTCAAATGTGCATCCAAAGTTTAATTCTATGCCTATAATGTAGGCAAGAGTCCAAAGTTCAGGAATTTTTAGTTCGTTTAGCGATACTATGTTTTTTGATGTATAAACTAGCTAATTAGCATAAATTTGCATATTTGCAGTTACAAAATCAGTGAAAAGGCTTGTTTTTATTTATTCCATATCTTTTAGACACATAGGTATGATGTTTAAATAAATGTCAGGCACATAGTAGTACTGATGGGAAAAGTTTTGATATAAATTTAATTTTGATCAACGGCCGATTAGCCTCGTTAATCCAGGTAATTAGTATGCATTGCATAATCTCATGTCATTCCGCAACGCAAAAGTACAATTTTTTAGGATAGCAAGAAAAAAAATGTACCCTATTTTCATTTAACTATTTTTTCTCTGCACACAATTGACATGCTTCACAATGATAAAAAAAAATTGGAAAATTCTGTTAATTAATAGCCCTAACGACAGTGCGGAATGACGTGTTGCGGAATGACGTGTTGCGGAATGACGGTGCGGAATGACAAAGGTATTAATCCCTATATTTAGGCAATTTATTGAGCAAATTGTGATATTTTTGTGTACTTGGTATAAGATCATCCTTATTTATGATAATTCATTCAAATATGGACTCTAAACTTCTAAAAAAGTTTCAAAATTGATGAAAACTCATAATTTGCTGAACAAATTGGTGTCTTTTGTCTTAATTTTGTCTGTGTGTGATGCTTTGTGCGAGTTCCTTTCTGGAATTGGGGTGAATAGGAGCTTTTGCAACTTTAGAATTCGACTTTAAGCCACTCAAGTGCCCATAAATCCGCCAAACAACATCATAACGCAACAAAAGAGGTGTCAAAATGCGCAGAAGATAACTGTGATTCGAATTATTTAATTATTTTTTTGCATACTAATTCAGGTTCCGATAAATCTGACCATTTGTAAGTGTTTCGATACTTTATTGGCGCAGTTTACATGTAATAGCTGTATTGCTATAATATATCAGTTAATTAACAGTGGCGGATCCAGGATTAAAATTTACGGGGGGCTGACCAAGGTTTTTTAATTGGTACCTCAAAAAAATAGTAAAAGGTCGCCATTTTTGTTTGCCGTCAGCTCGTGAAATTCTGCGAAGTGGGGGGGGGGGGGGGGGGGGGGGTAGCGATGTGGTTGTCCCAAAACCGGCAAAAAAAAATTGCATGGTACAAGTGGCAAATGTACCCACGGAACCAACCTATGCCTCAACAAAAAAGGTATATTGTCAAATTTTACGGGGGGCACCAGCCCCCTCGGCCCGCCCCCCCCCCCTGTATCCGCCACTGATTAAAGCTCGAGCTGGGAGTGGACATGATTCAAATTGAACAATTATGTCAAATTGCATAAAAATCCATTAATTTGTCTAACTGAAGAAGCACATTTGAACACGGACCATCAGATAGTGGATTAGCAATATGACTTGATGCAACTTGAACACAAAATCAATTACTTGCTTTGAGTTGACTTGAGCCAACCAGTGACTGGACTTGACTTGACATTGGATGACTTGAAATGACTTGAGCAGTTGAGCTTGAGGTAATTTGGGAAAGACTTTAAGACATATTATGTGATCTTTTCCAGGGGCCGCCTCTGTTCATGATTCTTTTTAAAAAGTATATTTTCTTGCAGATTTACATTTCTGATCATAAATCATATTCTGAGTAACAGAGCGATACGATTCCTAATTACTTCAAAATAATGGTTTAAAGAGTGAAAATAAACTGTCAGGTCTGCGCGACAACTTATTTTTCACCCTAAATTCACTCCAAAACCATGATTTTGAAGTAATTAGGAATCGTATCGCTCTGTTGAGTGTTACTCAGAATATATTTATGATTTATGATCAGAAATGTAAATCTGCAAGAAAATCTACTTTCTAAATAAAATCATGAATCGAAGGCGCTCCCTGGAAAAGATTACATAATATGCCTTTAACTTGACTTGACTTGAGTCACAAGTCACAACACTGGTTATATCCGGTTATAAGCTTGCGTCATGCTGTTACCGTATGCAAATTTGTTTATTGTATCATATTTAAAATCATAAGATATTTTCTTTTTTATACAGGGAAGTTATAGCTGACTTTCTTATAATTACAATCCACCTGATGAAACTTTAAAATAAAAAAAAGTTCACAGAGTTTTTAACCATTCATAAATGAGAAAAATACCTATGTCCTTTTTAGCGTCACGCTGTTGTGACCGCACTCATTATTATTCATATTTCATAAATGTTAATGATTTTTTTCTTTTTTTCTTCTTTCTATGTGTACGGTAGCGGTTGTACTATAGTCGTCGTCAGAATACTTCGGTACTTTTTAAAACCGCCAACGCACGCGTCTAGTTCATGAGCGTGTGGGCAGGGACATTCATGACCCATAGATACAATCGCGGCCAATCGGATTACCGGGGTCGCGACGCGTCGAACTGCTCAAAGATAACGCTGTTGTGACGCTGTTCTACAACGCACTTCCGTGTTTACGCAGTACGCAGTTGTCACAGAAAAAAGTGCCGAAGTATTCTGACGACGACTATAGTAGTATTAGTAGTAAAAATGCAATGAAAAAAAATGTTCTGAATAATTCAAGTGTGTAAGTTATTTGCATGAAGTGTGAAAATATCTTCCAAACCGTCACGCTGTTACCGTGGAATTGCCCTATAGGTTAATTAATAATTGAACAAACATATTGAAGCAGCGTATTGCATACATTGCGTGAAGCGCGCACAACCATAAGGCCTAAAAAAAAAGTTTGATTGGCGTATTACCCGACCGACCCTATTTTTACCGCCGACCCTAAACATTTTTTGTTAACATTTTTTTTACTTTTTTTTACTTTTTATTTTTTGTGTGTGAGAAAAAGAAGAAAAAACCCAGTGAAAATGTGTATTTGTGCCATTTGTTTATGTCTGTACTCTGTATGGTATATGTGTGCTGGTATATTCATAGACGTTTTATAGATTTTAAAAAAATCAATAAAAAATCCAACCTACCTACCCTATTTTTTTTCTATGTTACGCCAATCAAACCTTTTTTTTTTTAGGCCTAAAAACCCTAAGCGTGATAATTTCGGGCGTGATCATCTTTCTACTGCGTTTGTGATGTTCGTTCAATAAGTAATCTACCTATATAACTAAGTTATAGTCGGATTTATAATTGAACGAACACACTGAAGCAGCGTTTTGCGTACAACCATGAGCGTGAATATTTCGGGGGCGATCATCTTTGTGCTGCGTGCGTGGTGTTCGTTCAATTTTTAATCATACTATAGTTTGATCAGTTCCAAATTGGCAAAGCCGCCTTACCGCAGCGAATGAATATAGATGGACGCGCATGAATGAAGGCAATACTGCCAATAGCGCACTGTGCATCATATGTGTGACGCGTGCTGCGGCTTATTCCGCTTGCGTGTGGCCATCATCGCAGACGTACGATTGAATTACTTTTGAGCGCAGTGAGAGAAAAAACAAATATTTCTCGACAATTTGGAACTGAACTGATTAAAGAAACTATATAATTAATAGTTCGATCAGTTCCAAGGCAAAGTGGCGAGAAAATTTGTTTGTTTTTATCGTTTAGATCATAGTTCTTCTGTTCCAAATTGACAAGAAAATGCTGTGTTTGTTATCGTTTAGTAGGCCCAATTTATATAGGCATTTTAAAGGCCATAGCCTAGGCTATTTTATTAATATTATATTATAGGCTAGAGCCTAGAGTACTGTAAACTATAAGTAAAATAGAGGGATACACATTTTAAGCTCACCTTATTTCCCTCTTTTTGTGCATTGTGGTTGGCATTGATCGAATCATTTTCGCCTTCCTGTCTTCACCCGTCTCCGATTCATCGTTCTTTAATTTGTCTAGTTCATATTCCATTGCCGTGTCTATATGAGCACGGTGGAAACTTTTTGACCTACTCATAGGGCGACCCAGGCCCAGGCCGTCTATCCCCGGGCTGGCGACGGTAGGATTCATGTTGACGTTTTCGTCACTGTCGTGTAAACTGGCTCGATGTCGAAGTTCTGTCAAATTGTTCTGTTCCACTGAATTTCCGTATAAATCATCTTGGTATGGTACGAGCGGAGGTGTATGTTTATCTGTATATCAAATAATTTTGGAAAAAATTCAATGTTTGATGACATAAAACCACTTTGATTGTTCATACGAACGAACGAAACACCGATCCCGATGACAACCAGTCGCCAATCAATTATTACGGAAGTAACTTTATATGGGTCAAAGTTCACCAATACTTTTTTCTATACAGGGTGGGAAAAATAAAATGAACTTGTACTTCTAAATCAAATGTTTGTCAAGTGCTGTCTTATTATTTTGCCAGTTTTAAGAAGGGACATATTCTGTGATTTTTGAAACGAGATTTATTTCTGGATTATTAAACAAATCTATCAATAGCATTAGAGCCATATAAATTTATAAAAAGATAATTTATTCTAAAAACAAAGTTTTCCAATTTGCACGGAAGTACATGGAATTTGCTGAAAAAGCTTCAGCCTTTACTTATATCCTGCTATTTTCTGAATTGAGACCATATATTCTTATAATTAGTTATTATGGGCTCAGCTATAGCAAAGGCAAAGTAAGAATGTTTTATTTGGTTTTATTACATTGGCCCACTACATCATGTAAAAATATTATTGTCTTGTTTTATATAATATGGGCTATATAATGTTATTCTCAGCCTATTTGTTATTTATTGGATTCGTCAAAAGAACATTTTTATCACATATTTATGAACAATCCTGATGAATCTATATCAAGTTATTTGTTATTATCTTCCATAGCGTACAACGTTGCACTCTATGACCCACTGCAAAATATTGATCCGAGATATCCAATCGTTCAAAGAAGTCCTGGTTAATTATTTTGTTTTGATACCTGTAGTGTCATTGTGTTAGTCCGGGGTGTATATAATTTTATTAATTTTAAATTAAGCAATAGCGTTTATAATGGCACAGTTATGTAATATATAATATGTATATTTTATACAATTAGCTCGATACCAACAAATCCCTATTCAACATGTTCACATGTACGTACATGGATAGCTATGGATGGCATTATTTATCAGGAAGCTGGACAGATAGTCTGAGATAGACTGTCCCTAATTTATAGTGCAGCAGTTGCATGTGAATTTATGATTTATGGAGGAGTGGACCCTATGTCAATTGTCATTGACATAAATCATAATCTGGAAGCAGATCACACACCCGTCGATCGATGTTTATGTTACATGCATTTATAAATGTATTAATCATATAAACCGTTCAATAAAGCTTTATTTCATACCATTTTAAGCATTCGTGTGTCAAATACTAAAACCCTTACTACACACTATACACCACATGCAGATACAGTCCACACGTCTACCGACGAGAACGCTTAGTCTTTCCTGGTCTTTCACACTCACCTTGATTAAGAATTAGATTTGCTTGGTCATCCGATGCCATCCCAATTCAGATGCAAGTACGCTTATTATAAAATCAACTTTTACATCTTGAATTTAGTCGTCATCTCGTTAAATTAGAGCTGAATTTGTCTACTACAAAACTCATTTCAACCATCAGAATTCAGACATGTAAATAATATGCAGTATTATTTACTCACTGTAGTTTCCCATTGTCCTAAAAGTATACACTATAAAGACTTTATTGTTAATCAATCGAGAGCACCACAACCAAGGGATCGTCGTTTGTGCAACAATCTCAATCCTATCTTGGGGGCCTAATCAACTATTTCCCCCATAAAGTCAGATCACATTTTTCTGCGGTGAAGTCTTTGGAATAATATAGCATTGACTTTTCCATTTTTAATATTTGTTTCAACATTTGCTACAAATTTGTTCAAGCGTATTTTGAGTGCGTCCCTTTATTATTGACACATCGTATTGTAGCAACGCCTGGCCGGAGGACAGGGATGTCCGTGGATCAACAGGTTATCGATACAGCAGACACAAAAGAGCGTACGTCATTTGCGCAGGGGGCTACTACTGGTGAGGATGGGGCTGAGACTAATATACCTTTAGGTAGGCCTATATTAGTCTCAGGATGGGGTGAGGAGAGGTGGGGGGGGGGGGGGGGGGGTCAAGCGGCATTTTGCCGAGGAAACACGCGTGCATTTCCATGATTGTTTTACGGTCCCATTTTTTAAACGTTTTTTGGCACTTTTTGGTCAAAATTTTTAAAAATATTAGATTAGGTTAAAAAAAAAAACCCGTCCCTTCATAAGTGTCTTTTTATCATCATCAAGTGATTTGGTCATTTTTTACTCAAAATTATTTTTTGTTAGCTTTGTTCAAAAAAATGTGGGTCAAAAAAGTGAATTTTGTGATTTTCTCAAAAAATCTACTTTTTTGGTCAAAATTGACGCCAAATTTGGATTCTCTGATCCATTTCCTTTCCAAAAATGTATACTTTTATATGCATTTGATAAATAGTTCCATTACTTCCTATTGTCATGGTAGGGCAGTATGATAGTTATGGTTATTCGAAATATTTAGGAGACAGTGATGTGGAAGGGGGAAATGAGGGTACTAGTATTATAGACAAATGTAGATAATATGCGCTCAAAGCGAGCAAATATATATTCTTTGACTAACATTTTGTTTTGACCCACTATTACAATGGTATTAATTTCATGACCCTACTTCCGTGTAAAAAACTATGACCCCAGGATATTTGGGACGCCCCCCCCCCCCCCCCCCCCCCCCCCCCCCCCTACCAAAGAAAATGACATTGAGCCCCCTAAAAGTTCATTTTGTTTTAAAATACTACATTTTACGGTGAGCAAATCGCGAAAATGGGACAATTTCAAACCCCAAAGTGGTTGGATACGGTTGTGATATGATTTCCCAACTTTAAAGTTGTTCCTCTTTTCCTTTGGCTCCATAAAAAAAGCCTCAATGACCAAGCAGTGGTGGGGAATTAGGCCCCTACGAAAAATGGGGAAATGAAAAAAGATAGCAAATTCCCCACCAACTCCAACAGTTTTCAGAGATTAGCATTTTGATTGATTGATTTTCACACTATGAAAATCAAAAATCCCCTCAATTTCGAAATTCAAATTCCCTCTAGACTAAGAATTAGCATAACATTTCGAAATCCACCTCCCAAATGTTCCTGTCAAACCAGAATTTCTGAACATTTTCTTTTAAACTCCCGTTTTTCCATAATTTCTCTACAATTGTAGACATTTTGTAATCTGGGAGAACAAACATCGGGTCATCTGGCTTCACACATAATATCAAGGCAATATAGTCTCAGATAACATTATAGAATTAATTTACAGTTTTTTAATAGCTAATAGCAAATCGCGAAAATGGGACAATTCTGTGCCCCCAAAGCATGCAAAGTGGTTGGATACGGTTGTGATATGATTTCCCAACTTTAATAATTTCGTACACCCTGTATATTTTTCCTCCAAAGTTAAAAATATAGCGCCACCAAACTGGTCATAAACTTTTTGTTATTTCAATCTCTTTTACAGATATTAAAAAGTTTTCCTGGTTACAATTTTGTTTGCTGAATCCTTATACGCTTGTGTCAGAGACTAATTTGGCCATCCGGAAGTGATCACTCAATCAACTTTGCCGTGTGAACAGGTAGTGAACAGGTTGTTTTGCCGACTTCGTCGACTCGTCAAAGTAGGCTAGCTTTGTTTGTTTTCCATTCCAATTATGAAGTGCCATGAACATTATAAATAAGTCATAAGATGATGCTGAAACCAACGAGTTAGGTATGTATATGAGGCCCTTGCAGAATTATTGAAGCCTCAAATGACGTACATTGTTAATTTGTTATTGCATTCACTGCTCTAATTTAGTCCAAAATCCAAGCAGACTAGCCATGCTACTGCAGCTGCAGACTGCTAGCTAAGTCATGAAGTTTAATAGTATAGTGCAGTCACGTCACTGACAGACTGATGCAGTCAGTTACTCAGTCAGTGTTTGTATTTTATTGTATTGTAATTTGTATTGAGTGCAGTGCATATGAATATGATATGAATATAAGCTTACATTTTGTTTTGTGATATTCATAATTCATACACTCTAGTCTTAGTCTTATAGTCTTAATTAGTAATAGTAGAGCGTGTGTGGTCTAGCGGATAGATCGCAGGTCTCGCAATACAAAGGTTGCGAGTTCGAGCCCGCTACGGCCAACATTTTTGTATTTTTAGCCTAGGCAAGGTACTTAGTCTCAATTGCCTCGTGGTTCAGAAGTCACATAGAAATGGTGGTCTTGTGCATCGAAAGAGCAAAATCTGAGCACGTTAAAAGGTCACAGACACCTTCGTAAAGAGTAGGGGATCATCCCGGTCTGTGTACACAAAAACTCATGTCCCTCCTAGGGCTAGGCCTAGGTTTCAGGGGCACTGTACCGTTAATGCCCGATATAGGGCGCTGTGTACAGTGTAGTACATGTATGTAGTGTCGAACCAATCAGAAAGCAAGAAACTAAATATGTGGAGTGCATTAAAAGTGTCTAACTAAATGCACTCGGCGTGAGCTCTGAATCCTAGCTCTCTGTGGGAGAGCTATGGAATAGGGCAATTCCATGCAAAGGTGGACATGACCACTAATTTTCAAGTTATTCATATCCTAACATATTTAGTATCAAATTAAAGCTAAAAGTCTAAATTTTCCAGAAATAAACTTAATTTTCATTTTTTTTACAAATTTTGTGTTTTTCCCCCGTTTAAATTAGCATAATCTACTAATTTTTATTAATTTTGTTGTAAAATCTGTTATTTATAATGCTATTCATTTATATTACTGAAAATAATCACTTTGAAATTATTTTATCAGTTGTGAGCTCTTACAATACATACTTATAAGTTATATTATTCTTTAAATTTAAAAAAACCAAAAAAACTCTGCGTTGCGACTCAACGATCAATTTTTATTAAGATTTCACAAAAATGTCACGCTGTTACCGAAAAAATGGATGTTTTAAAGGGTTTTTTAAATTTTCATTAAATCTACATACAAATCAAATAATACTTGCAATGCAAATCACACTCCCATAGACCTATAACATACATGCTTCAAAGAAGCAGTACTACCTGTTAATTAATTATTTCAATTAGCAATATGTCACGCTGTTACTTTTTTGGTAACAGCGTGACGGTAACAGCGTGACCCCCATTGAATTATACAGTGAGTTCCAATACAATTTTTAAGTTAAATGTGTTTTAATTGGATAATTTAATTAACTTAAAATTGTATTTAATATTGTATTTTATCTATTTTAAACTAACAAAGAACACTATAATGTGATTTAATTTAATTAAAATCAACAATCATTATAATCAGTGTAAGTTTTGGAGATCATTGTATCGTCAATGTTTGATCTTTCTGCATTGCTCATATAGGGTCAGCCTTTGGTCACGTTGTTACCGTCACGCTGATACCGTATGCAAATTTGTTTATTGTATCATATATTTAAAATCATAAGATATTTTCTTTTTTATACAGGGAAGTTATAGCTGACTTTCTTATAATTACAATCCACCTGATGAAACTTTAAAAAAAAAAAAGTTCACAGAGTTTTAACCATTCATAAATGTGAAAAATACCTATGTCCTTTTTAGCGTCACGCTGTTACCGCACTCATTAATATTCATATTTCATAAATGTGAATGATTTTTTTCTTCTTTTTCTTTCTATGTGTAGGTTGTACTAGTAGTAGTAGAAATGCAATAAAAATAGGTTCTGAATAATTCAAGTGTGTATGTTATTTGCATATGAAGTGTGAAAATATCTTCCAAACCGTCACGCTGTTACCGTGGAATTGCCCAATATAAGCATATTATGAGATTGGCATTGGATTGCGGATGGTCGAATATTATCATCAATATTTGTCTGCTTTTCTGAATAAAATTAGTTGAACTCTTGTTTCAGATATCATGTTTAATGTTTACGTAATAATTATATTATGTATACAATACATTGCTTAAATATCTCAACCTGCAACTATTTCCAAGAAATACTGGCTTGAATTTTGATCCGTAAATCAGCTACGTGGACTGTCTATGCTTCATTTCGTAGCTATGCAGGCACCAAGTCCAAGGCCAGGGATTTGTTTTGATTCGTTGGTCAGACATCGCAGGTTCGCTGGTTTTTCTGGGGGTGTTAGCAAACTTGTTAGTTTTTAATTAATTGTTACATTAAGTAAAAAGTAAAGGCGCAAGTTTCTTAGGCTCGCGCGCGGAGTGCCCATCTCTCTTTCATTAGCGTTTGCGCCAGATGCCCCCATGTAATATTTTGGCTGTGGGGGGTTCGCCACTCCTCCCGCACAGCGAGTCTGTTTTACTTCCCAACATGAATTAATGCTGGTACCCAATTATACACCTGGTAAAGTGCCTTGCCCAAGGACACAACACGCTGGCACCAACGGGGCTCAAACCCACAACCTTTGTATTGTGGAGCGAGGGTGAATCCAAATTGTGAATTTTAATTTGTATAGTGTCGTGTACAATGTAGCTACGAAATGAAGCATACAGTCCACTTCATAGTTTTACTGTAGCGGAAATAGGGTGATCAAAATTCAAGCCAATATTTCTCGGAAATAAAAACAGATTGAGATATTTAACCAATGTATACAATACTTGAACATTGAACATGATATCTGAAGCAACAGTTTGACTAATTTTATTCAGAAAAGTTAGGTCAATACATGCCTACGTTTTGTTTCTCTCGAAAAATTAGACAAATCAATAATTCACTTTCGCAAATGTGGATATGCTCACAATAGCATTCCCCTGCGGGGTGTCTTGCCATTATTCACAAATCAACATTGGTGCAAATGCATTGATTTGTTTTTATGACTCTCGAAACAATGCATAAATATTTATTGACCTATAATTTATCATAGATGGTGCTACCATAGCCTTTCATCAAGGCGTTATGTGTGTGTGAGCACCTTAAAATAAGATGTGTAAATTATGTTAATGTTTGTATTGTTTTACGGAAGATTTATCGTGGACGATTGCGCTTACTGTCATGCGTGACAGAAAGCCACGATATTAATATCTCAGGGTACAAAGGTCACTGATGTATATCGATCGTATTGATCGTATAACGGGAAATCCAAATGCATTTTGGGAAAAGATCTTGTGTTGAAGCAATGCATTGTGGTTGCGGCGTTAAAATCTTCTTTGAGCATGACCATTGACTGTACAGGTTAATTTGACAAATGTTGGCGTATTCAACACACTTGTATTTGTCCCGTATTATTCACTGCACTTTTTCCCTGCGTACAGGTTAAGGGGGCGCACCACCAAATAAACGCTTCATGAAATTTGAGTGTTGACTTAGTGTTGAGTTATCCCGTGTTTTTTCTCTTACGTGACACGGGTCATTCTATACGTGCGTGTAACGGGTACCCGTATCCCGTAAGTCTCACTCTCCGTGAATTCCCTCAAACCCACCGGGAGTAGAGTTCAAGCCCAGCAATAACCTGCATAGTGCATTAACCAAATGTAGCATCGCGAAATGCGAAACACTTTAGAAGACTCTGCGATGCTAATGCACATATATTTAGCAAAAGTACGACGCAAAAAGATTCCCTACTTGATCTCTGATCACGTAGCATCAAAGCCAAACCTACAAAGATTGAGTTTCATCTTCAAATAACTAGAAAAAGTATCATAAATCCCAAAGTATTGGCAGTTAATATTTCGTTTTCGTCAGAGTTAAAAAAACCATTGGATTACATGTACCTGCGCAGCATTTTTTCTGTCGGTTTAAAATCGGTACAAAATGGCGGTTTCTGCGCATTTATAATCATGACGTCACTGTTTTGATGCTAGTCTTGTTCTCAAGTCGCCAAAAATGTTACGATTTGGGAATGGCCAAAATGGTAAAATCTAGTTTGTGTTTTCGTATACTGTGTTTTGCTTACGGGCCACGGGTTATACGTGCGTTACACGGTCGAACCGTGACACGGTCGCGTGCCTATTGACAGTCATGTTCATGGTGCTATTGTGGCGCTTTCTGCAAAACTTGAGATATAGTGTTTGATACCAAATTCAAGCATTTGTCTTACATTTTTTGAATATTTTACCAAAATTTGGAAAACCCTGTTGAATATTTATGCGTGGGGCACGCTGTAAATTATACGCGGCGCATTTTCAGACGTGTTTAGAGTCATTTTTTTTAGAGACTCTTCCCGCTACAGCGACAAATAGCGCCGCAACCCTATTTTCAATGATACACATCACTCATATTTGGGTATCGGCTGTCGTGAACATCCGCGTGCCTATTTTAGCTTAACGTTTTCAAAATAGTATGATTTGTTGGTTATATATAATCTTGACTTATATCTCAATCATATTGCCGAATATCGTGCAATTTCGAGCCTATCTTCTTATTAAAATTGTGACTTAAATGTTAGAACTTCGTTAACTGAATTGCGTTATTACATAAATGCGGAGTGATTTGGTGGTGCGCCCCCTTAATTTGACAAATGTTGGCGTATTCAACACACTTGTATTTGTCCCGTATTATTCACTGCACTTTTTCCCTGCGCCTGAGACCGTAATTTTGATTCTGTAAGACCATAAATTATTATGGTCTCATCCTGCCAGGATTTTATGACAAGAAATAGGGTCTTAAGAACTGATTTTCTTGAAAAAGTAGGTTTTAATTACTGGTATGTTTTTCAAATTTGATTAATTAGTAAGAACGCAAATTTTTTGGCTTTGGAATGAATTTGTTCGTGATTTTCAAATTCTCAATAAAATGGGGTCTTAATTAGGATGCAGGCTCAAAAGAGGGGTCTTAGAGCTTGCAGAAGAGGGTGAAAAGGGGGGTCTTCAGGGCAACACATACATACCCCTTTCCAATGTCAGTGCCCCCCCCTTTCCAATGTCAGTGCCCCCCCCCCCCCCCCCCCCCCCCCCCTGGGCTAATTTAAATTCAAACTGTCATGCATGGGTAGTGTAGTGTAGCACACTTGCAATGTGTGATCAATATGCCAGCAATAATCCAGATCATGCAATGCCATACACAGCATGTTCTCTCTGTGTTGCGTGATGAAAATGCAAATTTTGAAACGTCACAGATTTTCTTTATTTATGGTGCTAACCATGGCTTATCTTTGTTTTGTGGCAAATTTGGTACCAAATTGTGCCAAAAAGATTCATCCCAAATGTCTATCTAGCCTGTTTGGTCACAATAATTGGAAGTCCCACTCTTCTTTTGTTGAGATCTGTATTTTACATAGGCCTACATGCTCAATATTTATAAATAAATTAAAAGAGAAAATTTAACATATCAGAAATCTATAGTCTGTGTGGGTATGGGTAACTTGTTATGTCTGTATTTACAGTATTGGCTTATTACCGCTTACAGCTAATTTGTTTACTCAGAAACATGACAACTATACACTAGATAAACTCTATTTGATCAAACCAGAAGTCCGGGTGTGATAGCTACCAGGTGGTTACCAAAACATTTATACTTGCCCCAAACTTAATTGTATCATGACATTTTGTGCTTGTGCTCTTAAGTATCATAAATACTATAAAACACTATAATATCGCGGATACTTTATTACCCGAATTTAAAATTACTGCTATATTAGTGGGCATTTAATTTTGTGAATCTGAAAATGTTACTGTTGCTTTCAACGTAAAATTGTCAGTTTTGCATTTATTTAATTTTGCGAATCCTCATCCCTCGCAAAATTAAGTGGTTTTACAGTAGAGATCGGTACGGTCGGTATACACAAAGTTTTTGAGAAATAATACTCAAGTTCACCCAATTCCTCATGTTATCATGTTGTTAGTTGTTGTTTTTTTGGTTTTTTGTTGTTTTTTTGTGTTTTTTTAATAATCCCCATCAAAACAAATCAAATCTTATGGATGAGTAGGCTGGAAAGCCATTTAATGTACATCCTCCTTAAATTTGCTGTTTTTCACAGAAATTGTAGGAAAATCTGTCAAATCTGTAGGAAAATTATGGGTCTCTGGCAAATATATGGGTCCATTTTCTGCCAAAAATTGGTCAATGTTTTGGTCAATTTTCATTTTGCTGGTGGTATATACCTACCAAAAATATATCTGAGTACCCCCCCCCCCCCCCCCCCCCACTCGAATTAAAATGAATGTCAATATATCAATAATTGTAATCAAGCAGAGGAATTGTGAATCAGATATATATGACGGAAACTGGTTATAGTCAAAATCCTATGGTGCCCCTTTACATCCAATGATGGCATCCCGGATACAATGCTATCAAGTATACAGGACTTGTTTCAAGGGTGTGACTAATTATATAGGGCAAAGTCCGCAAAAAAAGATAATGATAATTCTGGTATTTATAATTATGATCACGGATGTGTCGTGTATTATCAAACCGTAGGATGTTCAAATGCTGTTAACATGGTCAGTTAAAAGGGGCATTAAGAGATCCTTCATGGAGGGAGCCCTCAATTTGTTCAGAAGGTGGGGTTTTTCACATACGTAATGCTTATATGCACTAAGTTCTACCACCTAAAATTATAGAGCTTAATTTACAGTATTTCATGTGAAATTCATGGATTTTTATAGCTTTTTGAATTTCGATGTAGATCGCACCGAAATTAGCCAAATTCATCTAAAAGGCCACAGATGGCTTCTTTCTTATTTTTTTCATGTTTATTATTCAAAATAACGTTGAAGACCACCCATGGCTTGTTGCGTGATGAATAGTCATGCCCTCCCTGATTCAATTGGTGGTGGTTTTTAATCAAAATACAAAAAAGTGAAAAGCACTAATTTACCTTCGGAAATGTTTTTATTTTTCATTTTTACTGGGTTTTTTAAAAGAAATCTTACATGAGAGGGTTTCTAGTATATCATCTATCTAAACAAGGTAAAAATGTTGAATTTCAGTTTTTGAGGAATCTCTCTATGCCCCTTTAAAGGCATATTACGTGATCTTTCCAGGGGGCGCCCTCTATTCATGATTTACATGATTTCTGATCATAAATCATACATACTGAGTTACACTACAGAGCGATGCGATTCCAAATTACTTCAAAATCATGATTTAAAGAGTTGAAAATAAATTGTCCTGCTACTAGCAGGACAGTTTATTTTTAATCTAAATTCACTCTAAAACCATGATTTTGAAGTAATTAGGAAATGCATCGCACTGTAATTCAGAATATATGTATGATTTATGATCAGAAATGTAAATCTGCAAGAAAATCTACTTTCCAAAAAAATCATGAATAAAGGGGGCGCTCCCTGGAAAGGATCACATAATATGCCTTTAAATCATGTGTGGACAATTATTTGTATTAAATTTTATTGTTCAATTATCAATGTTTAATTTGTACATAATATGGTTGTATATCTTGGAAAATCTATACAATGCAGAGATATTAATTAACTTCTTTATGCTATAAATAAAACCTAACACTGAACCCTTTCATTTCAGTATAGTTTTAAGTCTGAGCAATTAATTCATAAACTTTCTCAAGAATCATGTAGTAATTGCATTGCAACCTGTTGTGGCCTGCTCATATGATTTGCATTCACTGGTAGTTATGACAGACATTGTTGATTCAGAACCAGTCAAGCTTGCACATAACAATGATGTAAAATAAGAAAAGCACCACGAAGTACCTTGGAAATAATTTCCATTGAATCTGTACAACTACTGCACGATTTAGGGAGTCTTAAGGTTTTCAAATTTTACATGAATTCCTAACATTTTACGCCCCTATCAACAGATATTGCATGGCTTGCAGTGTAAGGTGTAAGGATTTGAAAAACCTAACATCGAAGAAAAAATGTAAGGATGTTAGGATTTGAAAAACCTTACATTGAAAAGGAATGTAACGATGTAAGGAATTCAAAAACCTTACACCGAAAAAAATATGTAAGGATGTAAGGATTTCGAAAAAATGTAAGGATGTAAGGAATTCAAAAACCTTACATAAGGATGTTAGGATTTGAAAAACGTTACATCGAAAAAAAAGGTAAGGATGTAAGGATTTCAAAATCCTTACATTGGAAACATTTAATAAAGGAATTCAAAATCCTTACATAAAAAAAAAATGTAAGAATGTTAGGATTTGAAAACCCTTTTTTTTATGCAAGGTTTTGAAATCCTTATATTCTTACATTTTTATTTTCGATGTAAGGAATTTGAATTTCTAACACCCTTAAACTTTTCCATGAATTCCTAACATTTTATGCCCCCTATCGACAGAGCCTTGCATGGCTTGTAGTGTAAGGTGTAAGGATTTGAAAAACTAACATTGAAAAAAATGTAAGGATGTATTAGGATTTCAAAAACCATACATCGAGAAGAAAAAAATGTAAGGATGATTTTTTTTTTAATGATGTAAGGACATGTAAGGATGTTAGGATTTCAAAAACCTTTTTTACTTTAAAAAAAAAAATGTAAGGATGTAAGGACTTTAAAATCCTGACATCAAAAAAAGATGTAAGGTGGACTGTAAGGATTATCTGTGCCATGAAAAAAAAACCCAAAAACACATAAAAAGGATTTTGTTTTAATAAGTTCATCAGGATTGTAGATTGAAATGATTTTTAAAAAAATGTACAAATCCAATTTGCTACTCACATGCTAGACAGTTTCGTCTTCTCGTTCGAAAGACTTCTTCGGTAGTGACCTAATCCACTTGTTTTTCCCGCGAGATTTGCTTGCATTCTCGGTCCCAGGAAGCTCAGGTGTTAACAGTGGATCGTAGACATGATTTAGAGAATAAAATAAACAAGTGGGTCAAGTCACTACCGAAGAAGTCTTCCGAACGGGAAGACGAAACTGTCTAGCATGTGAGTAGCAAACTGGATTTGTACAACAAAAGTTTGTAATCACATAATAAGGATGTAATGAAAAAGTCACCAAAACACAGGAATAAATGTAAAGATGTTAAAATGCAAGCAAGTAATATAAAATCAATACAAGAAGGAAAGAATAACGAATATAACACTTTTTCGTACTATCAGTGGTTGAATGATCAGTTTTCTCATGGATTATCTATGTAAGGAAAAAGAAAAATTTTCGGGAAACATCCTCCAAAAATGTTGGTCCCTAAATCGTGCAGTATCTAAATAAGTTCATTCACTGACCGACCATCCAGATATTGACCGTCAAGAATTCCAGGACATGATCTTCAAACTGCTGACACTTAACGTGCCTATAAAACTCATTATATTTGGGCACATCCGAATTTCTATGGCATTGCGCCGTTTCAAATTAGTTTCGGAGAAGAACGGTGGTGATAAAATTATTTAAAGGTCATTATTTCAATCCTATCTTGCAACCTTTTCTAATCAAAGAGGTTTTGGATGGAAAACAACTAGGGATATTTTGGAATAATGAAGTGTGTTTATGTGTTTCCAGGCAACGCTTGTTCATACAAAAAACCATCTAATGCATTCTGTAGGTGCTTTGCCCGGATGTATATTATGAGCGGAAGAAATTACAATAGATGATCATTTGTTATTTATGTCACACTCTTTATATTTATCGTCTGATCCTCTTATCGACAGCCAGCTATCGTTTAAATATTCATTACATTATTTGTCCAAGCGCTGGCTCCACTTTATAACATTTGTCTTAAATTGCACGCATTATGCAAATGTCTTTACAATAACAAAATATTTAATCACTTTAATGGCATCATCCAATGATCGATACTGCAATTACGTTAGGCCTATTATTTATTTATGTTCAACGTATCATAAGGCACTCATGATGTTCAAAATATTGTTCTGTATGAGCAAGGCGATAACACTCACGCTCCAAATGAAGTTCAGTTATGTAAATGTATTTCATTGTTATTACCCTTCAAGTGTATGAGGAGGTGGCCCTATCCATGAATGTTTTGGGGTGGGGTTTTTTTTCTGCGTCCGTATTGTAATGCAAAATGATTTTGACAGATGTTTTAAACATGTTTTGGTTGCACAAGTTATGGTGAAAAATAAATAAAAATAAAAATTAGCTTGGGTACCGTCCCGGGTTTCATCGATGGCGCTACATTACGGAAACACATTTGCACGTTATTGAGCCGAAACAGGTAGGCCTACTGTCTTATCATTTGATCACTAGAAATAGAACACTATTCCCTTACGCATTTGGAAACCCTCTTTTGAAAAACTGGCAATTGCTTAATTATTTAATTGAAGATATTTTTACAGTACCGATTCTAATTATAATAATAAGTTCAGAACCCAGCGTTTAAAAGTGCACGCATTATGCACAAATATTCACAAAATCGAGATAAGTAATTTACCTTAACCCTAACACTCTTGAGTACTACGAATTACTACGATGCGGTGTGCTTGTGTCACCCGGCTCTGCATTTTTTCGATAATAATAAATAATGGCCCCAGGGTATATACTGGGCTGAATATACTCCGCCATGTATGGATTCCCCCCATGGCCTAGCGTTAGATCCTCTCATATAGGGTCGGTCGGTCGGGCTTTTTTGCTTTTTCTAAAATTTCAATTTGAGAGCGTGGGGTGGGGGGGGGGTCATTAAAACTTTTTTGAGAGGGGGTTCTTAAGAAGAAAATTTGAGAGGAGGGTCGAGCTCGGTAACCGACAGTACTCTATTATTTGGGTTTTTTTTGGAAAATTCCGAGAAAAAAAGTGGGACAGTCACACCTGTACAACAGAATGGTGTTTTTTTCGTGGCCTCATTGGAAACCTTTTTGACCCATCTTGTAGACAAACCTGCTGGAACGGTCGTCGTCAAGTGTAGATTGTTTTATTTTTGGTGGTTTGGTAGTTTCTTTTTATTTGGGAGTGCAGGTATTTGGGGGCGAGAGGTTGTGTGCTTCATTTTGGCGGTTATTTATCAAAGTTCACTGGCAAATTTAGCCTATATTTTATTTTTTTAAAGTGTGTAGAAGTTTAAAAAAAACACAATTTTTTAATATATATCAATCGAATATAAAAATCAAAACATAATGGATGGTCTGGCCAAAGAACAGTTTGTCCCTTTGGCTTAAAGGATATTGTTATAATTTACGTCAGTCTAGTGAAGCATGTAATACATGTAAGCAATTATTGGTGGTGTAAGATAAAATGACCTGATAAATGTCACCTTTTACTATTTTTGTGCAGATAACAGCAAGTATTTATAAGTAGTTCATTTAATATCTTGCAATATAATTAGACCCTTGGCCTCAAATGATCATCAACCATGCTTCTCAAAGTATAACACAGTCAAGGTAATCATTGTAGGGTCTGGGTTTACTGTGTGTTTTGCCCAGTTACTGTACATGCACAGGCGTTTTTCATGTGGCTAATTAATTGAGAATTGTTTGCTTCGATTATAGAATCTAATCATTTAATTTGTGTTTGTTTGTTTTTTGTTCATTCAGTTATTTGTTTGTTTTTGTGATTTTGTTGGTTTGTTTTGTTTTGTTTATTTTGGGTTTTTCTTGGGTTTTTTTCTGTTTTGTCTTGTCTTGATTTTTTTTTGGTTTTTTGTGGATTTTTAACATTTTATTTATTTTTTCTTGTGTTTTGTCAAGTGCCTTGAAAATTCGTGTATACATACTAGCAATAATACTGTTAACTATAATAATGTTCTTTTAATATCCAATTTGCCTGTTTGTTTTCTCATTACAGACAGCTCATACCATGCCTCGCTGCAATTAAGACCCAATCCTCAAGAAACCACAACCACCCAAAATGGCCGACAGGCGCTATGAAAATGCAAATGCTAGATATCCCTCCACCTATGAAAATGCTAATGCCAGACAACGTTCCACCTACGAAAATGCCAACGCAGGACGGTCTTCCAGTTACGAAAACGCACGTCCAATGGAAGCCTCAACGTACGAAAATGCAGAGACACGTTACCCACATCATAACGACCCCAATCTTCGGCCACAGTCATATGCTGAAGATGATACCGCATACCAGAATATGTCACCAGCTCCGTACAACGGCGCAACAAGACAACCAGATGACCCCTCCAGGCTTCATGCTAATTACATGAATAATGGAAGACAAAAGCCAGCCCGAGTGGAAGACGTGGAATTAGGAGCAAGTTAGTCATAAATTTGAATCATAGAAATAACCAAGAGAAACCAGAGTTCCTATATAGTTCGATCAGTTCCAAATTGGCGAGAAGTATGCTTTTTTATCGCAAAAGTAATTATCCAAGCGTGCGTGTGAACTTTTGGCCATACGCACACGATTCTGGCCCAACGCACACGATTCTGTCCCAACGCACACATCAGAGATTTGATGCACAATGCGCTTGTTGCGTTCATGTGCGCCTACGCCCGTCTGTATTAATTCGCTGCTGTATAAAGGAGGCTCGCCAATTTGGAGTTGATCAAACTACTACATGTATAGTATACCACATACATGTACATGTATGTTGATGCATCAGTCTAAAATGGTGTACTTTTGGAAACATTACATTTGTCAAAGCTGGGACTAACATGTTAGTCCAAGGTCAAAGTAACAACGATAAACAGCGTCTATAAAATAAAGCAACTGAAAGTTTGATGTGTCCATCGGTAAACAGTTGTGCTATGCAGGACCACAATGTGTCTTTAGAACATGTGATTTTACATATTCGTTGTTGATTACTATGCGCATTTACAGCAATTATAACCAAGTTTGTTTCAGCGCCATTGATACATCTCAAAAGACAGCAGCAATGGTGTTGAACCTTAGTTTCCTTGATTCATTTCTATGGTTTGAATTGATTTGTATTGCATTGGATGTTTTGTTTTTCTTTCCCATTTTTTCCTTCAGATTCCTTATAACAATGTAGGCATTAAAAGAAACATTTAGTTTTGAAAGTTTTGTGGGACTACAAAATGTTGTTGTGTTTACAATCATGAACAAATTCACACCGCAAACATACTTTGCTTTAAATGGTTTCTTCATATTTTGTTGATCTGCAATATGTGCAATTTTGTTGTGTCAAATCTTTCTTATTTGAAACTGCCAAATGATTATTTATTCTTTTCAAGTTTGAGTTGTTACTGTACATAGACCATTTTCAAAACATTTGGAAGCTCATGAATGACACACTGAATATCCGGGAATAACTTGTATACCATAAAAGAAACATTGTTTTGGTTGAATGCAAACCCACACAGGGTTTAATACCGCCCCGAGCCCATTGTTGTTTTGTATCACACATTTTGGTATATTCCTGCGAAGAATTAAATTACTTGTTTTTTGTCAACTAATTAATGGACAAGTGGCAACTTTCTTAAAGGGGCACGGAAAGATTGGCGATAAAAATGAAATGAAATGTGAACAAATAGTTTCAATAGATAAGGTATAATAGAACCCTGAAACATAATATTTCATGGGCAAAGGGTTGAAGTGATGGTGCTAGATAGAGATTCTAATGAAGCCATATGTGCCGAATTCTGCAGATAATTTCTATGTGATCTACATCGAAACTACCAAATTGTGAAATATTACATGACATACTGCAAATTAAGGTATTAAACGGTTTCAGATGGTAGTATATGCCCAAGTATTACTTAGGTGCAAAAAAACCAATTTGCTGAAAAATTGAGGGCGCACTCCCAAACATATCTCTCAATGCCCCTTTAAGTGAAATTATTTATGTAGGCCTATGTTTTTAAATTAGTGCATGTCTAACTATTTATAATTGGGTGGGGGAATAAATCAGCCCTTTTTCACCCCAGGAAAAATCTGAAGTTTCGTTATTTCTGACAGTGAAAAGTATTCCCTGTTAATGTTATTACACCTCATAAATATTCATAAACTAATCATGCCTTTTCATTGGCCCATTCAAACCAAAGGTACCATTTCCTGTGAGAGGAGCACAGAACCGTGTGATTTTGTCCGCATGCACAGTTACGCATATATGATGTACAGTGTGCTTGTTGCCTTCATGCGTGCCCGCGTCCTTTGACAGACCGTGCTTTATGACAAGACAAAATTTGTAAATGTCAATTTGAAGCAATCTATTCAAGCAAACTTATTCATTTCAAGCAGAAAATATAGTAATATTTTGACAAATTGGGACCCTGAAAAAATCTTTAAACAAAATTGTTACAAAAAATTGTGATTTTTGAGATTTTAGAGTCGGTCGCTGAGGGCAACACAACAACAAAATGTTAGCCTTTCCTTCATACCCCTTAACACTTTCCACGCGGCTATTAGTTTTACCATATACAAAACAGATTTTTCAGAAACATTTCCCGACTTTCAAGTCTAAGTCAATGATTACTGAACCAATACTAGGCATGTTTGCACTTATTTCAATACATTTCTCATGGTGATTCCAAATATGGTAATGAAATTCAATAATTTTGACATTTTTGAAACATTTTGTCAAAAATTGGAATGTCGTCTGCAGCCGCCTGCCGCATGGAAAGCGTTAATACCATCTCTGTCTGGTCACTAACTCATACATAGGCAATAACAGTGGATGTAAATATCATAACATTTGATGTAATTCTTCAAATTTGAATAGATCTTTGGCAAAAAAGGTATCAACGAACTTTTATGAATGGCACCTGAAAAGACAGGTGTTTTTGTGACATAACAAATAATATTGCTATTCAATGAGAGAGCTTCCGTGACAGTCTCCACTCTCCTGGTAGAGTCTATGTGTAAGCCCTAATCAAAATATAATTTTTTGTTTGGTGGTTTCAAGTAGGCCTATAGAGTTTAATAGTAGGTCAGTCAAAATGTTGAACTGTTACTTAATAGACACGTTTGAATTGTGCAATATTTTAAGAATTTAATCAAATTTAGCTTTAGTTAATGCTCTGATTGCAATAATTTTCAAAACAAATTATGTTCTGTGCCCCGTTACAGGTAATATGACATAAGCTGCAAGTTCAATCTGTTAACGGGCCAACAAACATGACGTTACCATCAGTTTATATAGGCTCCACATAGTCAATTAACGCAAACATGACGTTGCCAGGTTTTAGGCTACACATTGTCAAACTATAAAGTGTAAATTTGGCTGTGTATGTTTATAAAATCTTTCTAATTGAAATATAATTCAATCTTATTATTTGATGGCAGTATATATAGCAATATTCACTAGGTAGGGCTTTGTCTCAATAGTGAAGTTTATTTAGTCACCCAATATTCTAACAATTTGCATATATTTTGAGACAAATCTGATAGATTTTAACTGATGTGCACGAAATTGCACCATACACTTCACATGTGTCATGTCTTTATACTATGGACTCACCACCAGTCCATCTTAATTGGTACCAATTGACAAACAGTGTGTGTCTATAGACTTCAATTCACCAATTAGGGCTGACAAATGTCACACAAGTTCAGCTCACAGTATGGTTGGACGTGTGCCGTCTAGGGTTAGGTTTCACTGTCTGTGGAATGGAAAATAAATGCTGAACGAAGAAATGAACAAAATATCATACACTCATGGTAATATTATCAATTCTTTATAATGCAGTTCATTTGGAAGAGTTTTGTAGACAAAATGTTGGACTTTGACTAAACCACTCTGTTGCTATGGTGAATTGGAAACGATGCACTCTAATGAAACACTGTCTGTGAAATTGAAAAGAAATGATGAACTTCACAAACAAACAAAATGTCATACAGTCATGGTAATATTAACAATTCTTTAAATACAATTCATTGGGAACAGTTTTGTACGCAAAATGTTGGACTTTGACTAAACCACTCTGTTGCTATGGTAATTTGGTGGTAACACACTTTTATAAAAAAAACGCTGGATATATATGTGAAATGGAAAAGAAATTATGAACTTCAGAAAACGAACAAAATGTCATACAGTCAGGGTAATATTAACAATTCTTTAAATACAATTCATCTTGGACTTTGACATCACTATATTGCTATGGTAAATTGGTAACAATGCATTTTTATAAAAATGCTGTCTGTGAAATGAAAAAGAAATGATGAACTTCACAAATGAATAAAATGTCACACAGCCATGGTAATATCAACACATTTTTATAATAACACAGTAAATTGGAAAGAGTTTATAGGCAAAGTATTGGACTTTGAAACCACTCTGTTACTACGATAAATTGATAACAATGCACTCTATCTTATGTTTCCTAAAACAAGGATAAGCCAACTCTTGACCTTTGATTAATGAATTGTGTTAGATCAACTAGCCATTAACCATTTGGTAATTATCTATTGCATATCATATTTAAAAAAGAAAGAAATTGGTGGTAGATCCACAAATCATTTCATGCCAAAACTTTACCATACTGAAAAAATGTCTCTAAATTGTAAAAGTATTTCTTATTTTCAGATCTGATTTCCCCCTCCAAATACTAAATATTCCAACAAGGAGCTTCATGAATTGTCCCTTTTTCCCAGGTCTGAATACCATACTTTCTCTTTGGTCAAAATCCATTGGTCTTACAGAGTCATTTCAATGATAATATCGATACTGGTTGGATTAAATCTTTGCATTTTTGCATTGAAACTTGAGCATCCAATTATATACTCCTGTCACAGCAGTCGGTCAAGACATCCTACACATCACACGCTGAGTTTATACGGTTCATATAGAGGTGATCCTAAGATCAAATAGAACACGGTCATTGTATCAGATATTCAAAGAAATGTAAAACAGGATTTTCTCATGGTGAAAACATTTCTGTTTTTGTTTAAGTAGTAAGAGTTTGTGTTAAGTACTATTTTCATAATTTTAGAGTTCTTGCCCATCACATTGTCATTTTACAACTAGGCTAGGTTTATTTGTTGCAAACATGGATGTCTCTGTCATCTCTAACCCCTGTTATAATTTACTCCATTACTTCTAGTAACACCGATATTTAAGACAGTCTGAATACTAGATCAAGGGAATGTACAGTGCTCGACTAGCTAAATGTACTAGCTAGCCCGTAGCACCCCTTTTGGGATGTTTTGTTTGTATGATACTATGATTTGTTACCGAAAAGTCTTCTTTCTGGAAATGTTTCAATCTGGTTGAATCAAGCAGTGTAAGATTTTGTGTTTCCTGGACAGTGACGTAACTTTACATGCACAACATACATTAATGCATGCATATATGTATCATCCTTCTTTTTGTACGTGTGTAACACCAGTATCTTGAATGGGCACGCACATTTATGCACTGCAATCAGCAAATGGTGCAGTTACGTCATTCCGTCAATGTCTCGTGGAACTGAATTAACTTTAGTTGGGGTTTATTTTCACCAAATCCTTTATTTTTAACATTGTAATTGCCTAACATTCTACACTGTGTAAAGTACTGTACATTACTTATGAATCTGAAATACTCAACCTTATATATTATCCCAATCAAAATCTAACCTGTTTTTACTGGGTTTTTTCCTCACACAGTAAACCCCGCTTATACGGAGCACACCGGTGGGCGCCCTCGTTCAGACTCTGTTGCATCCAGTGTTTCTTACCAATCTGATAATCTTGATTTGGATGAAATACTTGAGAGAGAACGCATCGCTGCCAGTCTGGAAGACCCGGAGAGTGTTCTCAGCATGCTGCCCAGTAGACAAATGGGTGAGTACATGTATATTACTAAAAAGAAAGAGGAGGGGTGGGAATTTTCAAGAAAATAGCTGTTCACTCTCCTGAAACCTATAAGTCACTACGGCCAAAAACCATCTCCACGCGAATGCTACGGCATTGATTGGATGATGTCTTCATCCGAGCTGATATGCGGGTACAAAATCGCTATCGATATCGTTATCCTGGTCAGCCTTGGGAGCTTAGCTCAGTAGTTAGGGACTCAGTGGTGGTGTGGGGATGGTCTGGGGTTGAATCTTGGTGGGTTAGCAGCAATGTGTTGGGTAAAAAAGGCATACTTTGTCGCCCCCCCCCCCCCCCCCCCCCCCTATCCACACAAGAAGCATGGCTGGTTAGGGTTAATTGAGCCAAGTTGATATGTGGGTGCGAAATTGCTACCTGGGCAGCCTGGAGAGCGTAGCTCAGTAGTTAGGGATGCGAGGTTGGTGTGTTGATGATTCAGGGGTCGAATCTGGGTGGGTTCAGTTTATTGGGTAGAAATTCATACTTTGTCCCCCTCCCCTGATCCACGGAAAAAAACATAGCATGGCTGGTTAGGGGTAAGGCCGCAGAATAGGTATGATAGAGTTTAATTGAAGTATACATCATTCTATCGATATATATCCCAACATCACTCCTCACTGATAGTGTAGTGCTAAAGTTAAATAGGCATAGACGTGGTCCATTCTATTCACTAGGTTCAATCAACGATCTTAGCGAATTCGTTATGTCGGCCAGGTCGATGTAAGCATACCTAGGTTAAAAGGCAATCCATGAGGTGTGATTTGTTGTCAACTGTTATATAAACTGGCATCCAAAGAAACTGTATTTGTATGTGCAGATTTCAAGCACATATTCACATCATTTTCAACATCTTAATCGCACTTACATGTACAGGTCACACAATATCTCGGGCGAAAGGGTCCAACAAGTGGATCGGTACTAAGTCACGAAGAAATTCCGTCAGACGAGGTACGCTTCATCGTCAGCTCTCGATGTCCATGTCTATCAGAAAAGGTTATGAGATGTCTGACACAGACCGTGTGGTGGAACAGATTCTCACAGGGGATGATATGGAGACTGAGGCACAAGCCACCTTGAGGCGGAGAGCCACTATAAGGCAGATATCTAGCAGTATGTCGACCAAGAGGAGAATTAGGTAACTATTCCGAGTGAACCAAATAATCTTAAAACGCCCTCTATGTAAATATGGTTCGCGTTATTTATCACGCATACTGCAGGGGGACACTGTCTACAGTGAAATGCTGATCGCGGCTTCATCAGCATTTTTGAATCGACGTTTTGTTGTACAAAGAGGGCTGATTTTTCTTAATCCTTAGGTGTAAGTTCATACATGTAATACAATTATAAAAATAGACAAATCCCAGTTTTTATCATGATTGAGGGCGCATCCTCCAACATTTCTCTTCATGTCCCTTTAATTGTAGACATCCATTAGAAACATAGTTGTGACATAATAATAATAATAATTTTACAGTTGAATGAAGACACAATATTTGGGAAAGACATAATCAATTATAATCAAGCTTTTGTACAAACTGTATTCCACTCACATCTAGAACAAATGTTATATCAGAAATACTTTCAGTCTGTATTAGGCCAATACAAATAAATTATTTGATTGTCTTTAGATCACTTTCAAAAGTTGGGTCGGTCAGTCTAGTCGGGAAAAGTGTTTTGGTTTTGGTTTTTTCTCCCTTGCACTTTTTTTAAGGAACCAAAAGTAAAATGAAATGTTGTGGTAACCAAAAACAGAAACAAAAATCTGTAATATTTTAAAGAGTATTTTTATTTTCTAAACACTTATAAAATAATTTTGAGGAATAAATTTGTGATTTTCGACTAAAATGTGTAAAAAGTGAAGAAATATTTCGACGGTCGGGCGGACAAGGACAATTTTGAGAATTTGGGTCGGTTGCTGAGGGCAACGCAACAATTTTGTATGGCCTTATATCACAACCTAAGATGAATGTCAGATTAGTTTATCTTTTACATTGTTGTTGTAAATAGTTAAACGGTAAGTTTCTTGCTTACAATGGTTCGAAAATGTATACCTAACCCATTCTTTCTTCTGAAGGAAAAGAAATTATATGCTCAATATTGAAAGATGACTGTTTTAATGAATTTTGTTTTATGTACAATTTTAAGAAAGAGGATTGATGACAAAGCAGGTAGAAAGTGAGTTTTCACATAATTTTATTTTTTTGAACAGCAAGTTTTGTATTGGGAAGTTAACTACTACTACTAATAAAAAATGCTGCTTTAGCTGAGTGATTTTAAAAGGAAATCAATGTGTTATGTATGCCTTGTGGTAAAAGGGAGTTCATGTTTGTATCTGCTCAAAAATCTGCTCAATCGCCAATTTTTCGAATATTTTGTGATATATTCATATTGAGTTTCAATGAATATCAATGAAAACCTGATGTTTCAGAGCTCAGCCATGTGCTTGAGAATATGAGGTCTTAATCTGAATGTGCCAAAACCGTCATTTTTCCCCTCAAAAGTAAATAGAGCATCTCTCTACAACACAGCAAAAACCTTTGTGTAAACGATTTAAACAGCAAGGGCTCTTCACGTATTTAAGCAGGGTACTTGAACAACGCCAGTTGTTTAAACGGTTTAGACTATGTTGTTCTTTTGAAAATGATAAAGTGATGAATTTGGCACATTTGGAATAAGACCTCCCCACATTCTCAAGCAGGTGGCTAAGGACTAAAACAAGTGATTGCTACAAATGAGGCATTGTTGGAAAGAGGAACACATCAGCTTTTATTGATATGATACATAGTATGAATACATATCACTAAATGTCCGAGAAATTTGCGATTGAAAAAGTGTCCGAACTTTTTTGAGCAGTTTACATGATGGTATGTCGTACAGGGCTTTATGCTAAAGTTAGGCTTTATGCTAAAATTGATTATAAATAAACCAAGATGAATTTTTAACTTAAGGCTTAATCTTTAAATAATTTGAGAGAACATTTTAGGTTTAGATTTTTTTAAATCATGAATTTCTTGGAAAAATTGACTTGAAAAAGAAATCCACTTTGCAAATAATAAAAAGAACCCATAATTCTCAACATAGTGATGTGCAAGCCTATTGTTGAATTTGTTTCTTTATAAAACGCATTACGCGGCTTACGCCTATAGGTCGGCCCGGAATGACGTAACATGCCATTTGCTAATGTAAACAATAGTCACTTACACAGCCTCACGCAATCACTAGGAATGATCTTGTGTATGGTTGAGTAGAGCGTACAAACTGATGCATTAAAAACGTTTTGCTTTGTTGTCAACGGCAAATAACAAAAATACCCAGATGACCGGGACGACCTATAGCCTTTTTTCAGATTTATTTTGCGACAAACTTTATCTGTGGCCTTACATCATTGTTCATTAAACTTCATTCATCTAACACTGTGCAGTGACATCAGATCATATTCCAATTATCACATCTCATTAGTATGTGTTGAAGTAAGGACCAACACAATCAAAGATATGATACCCTCGTGTAAATACTGTGTTGATCACAGGAATATACCCTGACCTCACTGCACAGAGGTAGATGAACAAAGTATAGGGTACATTTGAAAACCAGACCAATGCTGTGCTCAATTCAGATTGATAGTGCTATGACATAGGACCCGATCTTAGCATCAACAATGGCCACCTTTTAGAACAATTACAATGTGTGTGGACGTGTGTTCACTTTCTGCATTGACATATATTTCAGCATGGACACAGGCTGAGAGTGAGAGGGCACACTTTACTATAGTTTGATCAGTTCCAAATTGGCGAATCCACCTTACAGGGGGCACTACACTAAATGGGGTATCCCCTACCCTTAAAGGACGGTGTTTAAAACTAAAATCGGAAAGTATGCATCACAAAATCCTCAATTAAAAAGACTCGACAGTAATACCATTGCGTACATGCCTATGATTTTTTATTAATTATGATAAATGGGACATCACCTACATGCACCCTGACTATAAACTCTGAATATCATCTAGGTAAATTTTGGGAGATCTTTCAAATTTGTGCTTTTTACTGGAAACAGTTGCGATTACGGCGACATTTCCAAGCTCGTCAGAGAGGTAGTCAACTCCATGGGCATATTTTGGAAAATCGAGCTGGTTCACCTACCTATTTTTTTCACTTTTTGGTGGGGAAATTTGATCATCTTTAAGAAAAAATGACTCTACGGGGTCCAATTTCGCAATTTAGTGGTCTAAAACACGAGTTTTATATCAGTGTTTTTGTACATATCCCTATGGAGCTCTATTTAGTGGTGTGACCCCTACAGCAGCGAATGAATACAGAAGGACGCGAGCGCACATGAAGGCAACAAGTGCTCTGAACTGTGTGCGACCAATCCTGTGTGAGTGTGGCCATAATCACAGGTGTACGCTTGGGGAATTATGTACACAGGTACAGGGCGTAATTTTCCGCAGCTATTCTGGTGAATTAACACAATATGTTGCTTATATATGTATTATTTAATCATTATGTGGTGTGATCAAGTCCAAAATGAGTCGGAAGTCGTTTAGATTCAATTTTTATTTTTGTACTTGATTGCATACTTTATTTGAAAAGCTTCATGTTGCAGAAAATTCCATTAAAATTGGTCAATTGGTTCCAAAGATATGAGCAATTGAGGGATTGCACAAACAATAGAAAACGGAAGACATTAGTTCCTTTGTTTGGCTATATCTTAAAATCAATATTTACGAGTTCCGACTCATTTTGCTTGCTCACGTCATGTAAAACACTGGGTTCTGGGTTCAATTCACGGGCCAGGCATTTTTTCTTGTTTTCTTTACATTGATTTCATACTGTATTTCTTATTACAGGGCTCAAGTGAATAGATCTCAATCCAGAGCAAAAAAAGACAAATCTGTTGGCTTATGTACAGCATGGTGGTACCAGTTAGCTTATGTAAGTCTTACTAGTTATTTGCTTAATATTTATTATTTTAATTTATTTGTCTGAATAATTTGTGAAAACCCCATTGAAACAGAAATCTTTGTTTGTTTCAGCTGAGGCGTTGTCTTTTTTTAAAGACATTTCTTGTTTGGCGATACTATCATGTATCTTCACGAAGAAATGAATATATGAATTATCATACAACATTGAATATAACCCTCAACTCTTATAATTGTTATTCCTCAGAACTGGGAGAGCTTCAAAGAGAGCCTCGCCAACTGGACCTACACCCTGGAGCTGTGGCGTAACTCCATCAAGACTATAGAGGGAAACTTTGGCAGCGGCGTGATCTCCTACTTCTTACTCCTCAAGTGGCTGCTCCTTCTCAACATTCCTGTTTTCATACTCAGTTTCTGTTTCATAACCTTACCTCAGATCATCCATGAATCCAGCGCTGAAACTAAAAAGAATTTCAGTGCAGGGGATCTGCTCACTGGAGGGGTAAGTGATTTAAGAAATCTTGCAGGCTAAATTAAATTTTACCTATATTTCATATGCTTAAGGATCTGATCAGAAATGTTTACATCATGTTATATTCACACAAGACAATCACTCCAATTTCAAAGATCATTTAAGTCATTCTAAATTGCATCGTGGACAAAAATAAGACAACTATATGTGACCTGGCATCACAAAATAAGAGTAAAGTCGCAAAATATAAAACATGATTTTCCCCATTTTCAGAAAGTAGATGTCCTCAGGTTTAAAATGATACCAAAGTATTTATAATAGGCCATTCCAAAGTGAAATTATGATAAATTTAAGTAAATCACTGCTGATTATTGAATTGGAGGAAAAGGCCTTCATAGTCAGTGGAGCTTATCGTCAGGGAGCTCTCCCAAATATTCTGTCATAACTTGATCGAAATATTATTTATGCTAGATACCTCTTATTAAACGGCCTGCCATTGGTTCATTTGGGAATTTACAGGGTTCAAACAATGATTAATAGTTTTAGAAAGGCCTGACCTTTAAGACCATACCAAATTTGCCATAGGGGATACTATTTTAAACCTGTGGAAAATGATGATGTAAACAAGGTAATTTCGAGACATTTCAAGACATTATGCCTCTCTTTGCGTTCATTTTTTGAGATGTAAAAATAAAATGCCCTCTCTAAAATTACTTAAAAATCACATTTAGATCCACAATATTTTCTTAATACTTCGGAGTGTGATACATAAATAGTTTTTATCTTTCCGAAAATGAAAATATCTAATTTTTGACTTCCCCGTAATATCAACTATTTCAGGCCATAACTCAAATCAGCCCCAACGACTTTACGCTCATTTTGTCGTGCCAGGTCACATATGGTAACCATACATAGATTAACAGATGTTGCTGAAATAGAAAGCTGATGTTATTGAAAGATTTCAATGCAACTTCTGAAACACAGTTGAGCACTGTGTGCTCTGTTTGGCTCGTTAGTTCCGAAAGATTCAAAATCATTTAGATGGCCTGCCTACTAACCCTCACATCCACATTGATTTTGTTTCAGGGCTGGTTTGAAAACACTGAATTGTACTATGGCTATTATACCAATAAAACACTGCAGTTTGGGGAAAAACCGTTCTACTACAGTATGCCGTTTTCATACCTTCTTACCAATGGTGCCTACTTTCTACTTATACTGGTTGTACTGGCAATAGGGTAAGTGTTCATACTGGTTGTACTGGCAATAGGGTAAGTGTTTATACTGGTTGTACTGGCAATAGGGTAAGTGTTTATACTGGTTGTACTGGCAATAGGGTAAGTGTTTATACTGGTTGTACTGGCAATAGGGTAAGTGTGTTTACTGTTTGTACTGGCAATAGGGTAAGTGTTCATACTGGTTGTACTGGCAGTAGGGTAAGTGTTTATACTGGTTGTACTGGCAATAGGGTAAGTGTTTATACTGGCTGTACTAGCAATAGGGTAAGTATTTATACTGGTTGTACTGGCAATAGGGTAAGTGTTTATACTGGTTGTACTGGCAATAGGGTAAGTGTTTATACTGGTTGTACTGGAAATAGGGTAAGTGTTTATACTGGTTGTACTGGCAAAAGAGTAAGTGCTCATACTGATTGTACTGACAATAGGGTAAGTGTTTATACTGTTGTACTGATAATATGGTAAGTATTTATACTGGCTGTACTAGCAATAGGGTAAGTGTTTATACTGGTTGTACTGGCAATAGGTTAAGTGTTTATACTGGTTGTACTGGCAATAGGGTGTTTAAACTGGTTGTACTGGCAATAGGGTAAGTGTTCATACTGGTTGCACTGGCAATAGGGTAAGTGTTTATAATGGTTGTACTATCAATAGGGTAATTGTGTATACTGTTTGTACTGGCAATAGGGTAAGTGTTTATACTGGTTGTACTGGCAATAGGGTGTTTAAACTGGTTGTACTGGCAATAGGGTAAGTGTTCATACTGGTTGCACTGGCAATAGGGTAAGTGTTTATAATGGTTGTACTATCAATAGGGTAATTGTGTATACTGTTTGTATTGGCAATAGGGTAAGTGCTCATACTGATTGTACTGACATTAGGGTAAGTGTTTATACTGTTGTACTGACAATATGGTAAGTGTTTATACTGGTTGTACTGGCAATAGGGTAAGTGTTTAAACTGGTTGTACTGGTTTTACTGGCAATAGGGTAAGTATTTATATTGGTTGTACTGGCAATAGGTTAAGTGTTTATACTGGTTGTACTGGCAATAGGGTAAGTGTGTTTACTGTTTGTACTGGCAATAGGGTAAGTGTTTATACTGGCTGTAGTGGCAATAGGGTAAGTGTTTGTATTGGCAATAGTGTAAGTGTTTATACTGGTTGTGATGGCAATAGGGTAAGTGTTTATACTGGTTGTACTGGCAATAGAGTAAATGGTCATACTGGTTGTCCTGACAATAGGGTAAGTGTTTATACTGGTTGTAATGGCAGTAGGGTAAGTGTTTATCCTGTGCTATCAAGTAGATTTATAAAGCAGATCAAACGTAATACAATTTTTGTTTGTAAATTAAGCAGTTGTTAATATGATTTTAATATTATGAGGATGGCCAAAAAGACAGCAAATTCAATATCATTTGGAGTGTCATGACCTGAAATCTGATCATCTTGCGGTCATTTATGGAGGCTAAAGGTGCACAAATACTGCTGACATCTCTTGATCCTCTGGTTTTAAGGATCATGACAAAATATAGATCAGCCTAATTAATAAGGATTATCCTTAGACATGGAAAATTATTTTAAATTTATATCCTCTTGATATGAAGAGGCAACAAATTGAGCAAGAAATCAAGCAAAGGGCTGGTTCACGGGCACCCGAAAGTGGAACGTGAATTGCCAACTGGTATTACTATAGGTGCCCAGCAAACTTGCCAACAATGACAATTTCTGCACCGTTGGCTAAATGAGTTCAAGCTATATCTTGCTCAAACTCTATTAACTTTGCCAATTTTAGCATAACTGTTAAATCAAAGATTATTAAAATATATGTTGCCCCATCATATTTATCTGAATTGTTATCAAACTATGAGCCAACTCGCACTCTTCGTTCTGGACAAATGCAACTTCTTCAAGAAACTACAACTTAGCGCTCTTGGGGAGACAGATCTTTTGCTATTGTAGCTCCTTGTCACTGGAATGAACTTCCTATCCATATTAAAACTGCAAAAACTGTTACAATCTTCAAAAAACTGTTGAAAACACATCTGATGTCTGAGCCATTTTAGTAGTTTTATTGTTGTTTATCGTTTTCTATTATATTGTATTTTATGTTTGTGCCTTGAGCGCTCTTAATTAGAGTGGATATATGCCTTGTCACTATTATTATTATTATTATTCATACTGTCTTTCCCTTGTTTTTTTTCCTTCTCATTAATAGGACTTCTAATTCATATAAGGATTATTTTATCACGGGGGACAAGAAATATAACTACTACGTAGCCAAAGTATTCTGTGGTTGGGATTATGGTGTAACTGCACCTAATACAGCCACACTTAAACATAGAAGTTTATACCTAGAATTAGCTGTAAGTATATCCATTACTAAAAGTGTCTTATTTGCGGTTGTGTTACCTATAAAGCTTATAGTGACTACTTGAAAGGTTCTGCAATGTAGGCAACCATTGATTTCATTTCTTCCTAAGACAATTCATGCTTTTGATGCATCGTTGCGTAACCGTCCAAGTTATAAATTATTATCGCCAATAAGCCTTATCGCCAATCGGAAAAAATCCATTGATTATCCTTTTCTGATGCATTGTGGGATCCAGCATGGGGCAGATATTGCACTTTTGCGATCCCACAATGCAACAGAAAAGGATAATCAATAGCTTTTTTTTTATTCACGATAAACCTTATTATTACCCTCATTGTGTTTTTGGATATCTTGTATTGTGACCATCTAGAGCAGGTGCTCTATACCGTCCCCAATTCAAGGCTCTCCATCCCAGTTATCATTGACTTTGCAAATTACAGATTGATTCTTTAGTGTTTCACATAACCCCTTAAACTGCCAAATCCAACAGAATCCAACGAGCCAGGGTGCTTGTATAATAGCCCAGCGTGGAAGTTTTTCTAAAAAATTTGGCCCCAAACAATATATATGGTGCAGTATACTGCGCCAAGTAGCCTTGACACCCAAGTCCTGTGTGGTGGAGGTTCGTGGTTCAATTCCTTGTGGAATGGGGGGTTGTGGCGATATTTGGGGTCACTTTTCGCCGCGGGAAACAAATCTGAAAAAAATGGGGGTTAGGGTTAATTTAATTGAGTTTCACTAGGTATAGCTTCTGCTAAGTCATGCTTATATTCCAACATATCTCTAGTATTTACTACATGTATTTTGGCTGCTTGAGACATTAGCGCTCATATTTCTGGTGCCCATGTAAACACAATATCTGTTGGGTAAGTGGGTAATATTGTATTGAAAAGCCATCACTTCATTTTCAATAAATATTTTGTTTTTTATCCGGGGGCGCTCATCTCTTTTTTTGGTAGGGTTGTGCCGCCCAGGTTCTCAAAAGGTAGGGCTTCGGAACTGAACTGAGAGAATTTTATGACGAAATATAGGGTCTTTTAAAAACTGATTTTCTCAAAAAAAGAAGGTCTTAAGAACTGGGTTTTTTCTTTCAATTTGATTAGTAAGAACGCACATTTTCGGGTTTAGAACGCACATTTTTCAAAAAATTGGGCTTTGGAATGTTCATAATTTTTGAATTTTTCAATATAATGGGGTCTTAAGAGCTGATGCAGGCTCAAAAGGGTGGTTTTAAGAGCTAGCAAAAGAGGGTGAAAAAAGGGTCTTTAGGGCGGCACATACCCTATACCCTTTCCAATGTCAATCCTTCACTGCGATAGCAAGAGGGACCCGCTCAAAACCGTGTATTTTTAAGGTCTTTGTTCATTTCATTCACGCCCCTTTGTCTGACTCTTTATAATATTTGTTTTACTCAATATTGCGTTTTTCTTCTTATAGGTTAAGGTCTGTATGCACAAAAGAGTTAGACCTGGTCTAAGTGAATTTTGGTTTTTGTGAAATGCACACTTTCATTACATTTCTTTCTCAAATTAGCTAACAAATTGTAAAGATTCGGATGCAAAGTTCAAAAATAGCACAAAATATCTCATGAAAATTCAGGGGAAAACAGCTTTTGAGGCATGAATAAATTTCACTTAGACCAGGTTTAACTTTAGACCTGGTTTAACTCTTTTGTGCATAAGGACCTAATAGTTTAACAGGTTAGCCATCGGACAAGTTTACAACTGTCGGTGAACCCGTTAAACTCTTAACCTATATTATGAATACCCGTCGTAAAAGCCGATCTCAAAAAAAAAATCTTCTTGATAATTTTATTCATGCCAATTCTTCTGACTCTTTATATTATTTGTTTTACTTAATTGTGTGCTTTTCTTCTTATTTTAGGAATCGTTATCAGCACATCATACCGAAAAAAAGAAAACCTGTTGCGAGATTCTTGGTTGGTTGTTCCTCCGCCTCACTTCCAACGTTTTTGTCTTGGCCATCATCTGTGCTGCATCTTTCCTTGTGTTTTATTTATATGAAGATGTTGATATTGATGTAAGTTTGATAGAGATGAGACCCTGGAGCCCTGTGCTAATATCCCAAATGCCACATTCTGTTTAAAGATATTTTGAGAAAGTGCGATTTTGATTTCAGTCGATGACCTTATTGCAATTATCCCTAGATCTAACCAAGCTAGACACAAAAGGTCCTCTTGGTCATCCCCAATCCATTACTGCATCCTGGTTATTCAGAAGTTGTACCAATTAGTTACATCCTTATTGCAATTATCCCTAGATCTAACCAAGCTAGACACAAAAGGTCCTCTTGGTCATCCCCAATCCATTACTGCATCCTGGTTATTCAGAAGTTGTACTAATTAGTTACATCCTTATTGCAATTATCCCTAGATCTAACCAAGCTAGACACAAAAGGTCCTCTTGGTCATCCCCAATCCATTACTGCATCCTGGTTATTCAGAAGTTGTACCAATTAGTTACATCCTTATTGCAATTATCCCTAGATCTAACCAAGCTAGACACAAAAGGTCCTCTTGGTCATCCCCAATCCATTACTGCATCCTGGTTATTCAGAAGTTGTACCAATTAGTTACATCCTTATTGCAATTATCCCTAGATCTAACCAAGCTAGACACAAAAGGTCCTCTTGGTCATCCCCAATCCATTACTACATCCTGGTTATTCAGAAGTTGTACCAATTAGTTACATCCTTATTGCAATTATCCCTAGATCTAACCAAGCTAGACACAAAAGGTCCTCTTGGTCATCCCCGATCCATTACTGCATCCTGGTTATTCAGAAGTTGTACCAATTAGTTACATCCTTATTGCAATTATCCCTAGATCTAACCAAGCTAGACACAAAAGGTCCTCTTGGTCATCTCCAATCCATTACTGCATCCTGGTTATTCAGAAGTTGTACCAATTAGTTACATCCTTATTGCAATTATCCCTAGATCTAACCAAGCTAGACACAAAAGGTCCTCTTGGTCATCTCCAATCCATTACTGCATCCTGGTTATTCAGAAGTCGTACCGATTAGTTACATCCTTATCACATGGGGAGCGCTCCCTCAGCCCTCATATGGTGATGTTCATCAGCTACAGCTAGTTTTGAATAAGACCGATCAAATATTGTTAAGTAGAAATATCTCAGTGCAGACAAAGTATCCTCATACAGTGGAAGTTGTCCAAGATTTCAAGGCCATATCCTTTCACGGTTTCAGAAATCTCATTTGTTTAGTCCCTTGATTTTATCACCTTCTAAAGAATGATGGCAGCCATGTTAATTAGATACTCCAAACTATCTAACAACAGGAATAACTATTGAGCAAATTGCAGGCAATCGCCATAAGTATTACTAGTATTATGTGAGAACATTTACTACATCAAAGACTTTTGAGGAACAGGATCTCAGCCGTGTTCTTGCTGCAAGTCAGCTCTTGTGCTGGCCCTTAGAGTTTGCGATTATGAAGGTCAAAGTACAGAATCGGATAGCGTCAAGTTGTCAGACAATTATACTCCATTCATGTAACTCTATGCAGTACAGTGACGTCAGTGCGTATTCTGATGATAGTCGCACCATACACGCGAAAGCTTATGAGGTGTGATCATTGGAATATGTTCTAAAGTTAATACTGCACAGAGTGAACCTTCAATAATAAGTGGTGTGGTATGATATATTGGTATGATATACTGTTAAAGTGCTGGTGCGCAATTATTTTGTTCGCGCTTTGCAGAATTTCAACTGTTTTGTGTATTTTTAAATTTACGATTTGTAGTTTTATCATACCTATACGCCAAAGAAATATTTGTGTGTGTTATTATTTTTGCAGTAGTTGGTTCGAGCGTGAAAATCGCAAAAATAAATGTTGCACAAATATTTTCAATTAGACAGTATTGGTCATAGTAAAAGAAATAGTATAGTAGTGTATAAAATATGCCAAACCACTGAATTATCCATTTTTCAGACCGGTGTAGAGACTCTGGATGAGATAGCAGTACCTCTTTTGATCACTGGGTATAATCTACTATTACCATACATGTTTAGTGCAATAGGTCGACTGGAGCAATACGACAACCCACGCAACAGACTCTACATGTCGCTATTCAGGTGAGTGTTAAGGGAGACAGAAATTGTTATTTTATTTAACTGGGTTTTAAAAAATCTTAAAAGAACATTTTCAGAAGGATTGTGTCAAGACCCCAAATTCCAGGGATTGGAAGAGACAAAGAAAATACTATAGTTTGATCAGTTCCAAATTGGCAAAAATATCTGTTTTTTATCACTCCGCACACAAAAGTAATCCAAGCGTATGCGCACGTTTATGGCCACATGCACACGTTTTTTGATGGACGCACTTGTCACGCATGTGATGCACAGTGCGCTTGTTGTCTTCATGTGCGCCCCGCGTCCATCTGTATTCATTCGCTGTGTAAGGAGGCTTCACCAATTTGGAACTGATCAAACTATAAACGCTTTATGACTTGAAAAAAAGGCACTATCAACAGCATGCACAAGTCAAGGTAGTGGATATCAATGATTATAACGCTGTAGGACTTCACATCATTTATGTTTTCTTCTGTGACTGCTTTTATACGAATACAAATTTGACCAGAGTGTACTACAACTAATTGTATTCTGTTCTTTCCAATGTCTCAACTTGAGGTGACACAGTATAACTCCCATTTATGATGCTTTTATGATTCAGGACATTCTTAATGAAGGCTGCTGTACTTATTGTGCTCTGTTCTTTCTGGCTCAAACCATGTAAGGGTGCGGATTGCCCAGAGGTAGGTGAACGGTATTCTCATTGTTCGGCTAAGGCCTAAAAAAAAAGAAGGTTTGATTGGCGTAACATGACCAAAACAAATAGGGTAGGTCGGTCGGGAAAATCACCATTTTGGGGGAAAAAACACATTTTTTGGCACTTTTTGGTCTGTAACTAAAAATAAAAAAAATAAGATATTAAAAAAAAAAAAACGCTCCTGGGGAATTTTATCAGGATTATCATAAAACTAGTATGACAAAATTTAACAAAATATATTTTGAGTTATCTTTTCCAAACCTAAAATGGGTCAAAAAACATGTTTTTTATAATTTTTTCCAAAATGGTCAATTTCATTATCATGGTTGGATTCATTGAACCCTTTTCTGCAAAAAACTGGATCCACCACCTATCCTGACAGCATCTCAAAGGACCTTGATCTTGAACCCAATGAAGTTCAACAGCTTATGTTGGATAAACTTGCTTGGAGGAAATTTGTAACTGCTGCTTCCAATATTCCGTCCAAGGACGACCGATGATGATGATGATGATGTATACATTTATAAAGATTAAATGAATATTGAAGAAGTTACGGCAGTTTTACGGAGGCTGTACCTGAGAGTCCACAGCCCCCTTAAAAGACAGCAGTACACACAAATGAAGAGACAGCAAAAATTCCCTTTTCTTTAAACATTTTTATTTTTATTTATAGAAACCAACAGACTCTATGAGTACAAGTTTCTGAAGTTTTAAACAATAACAAACGTCAGATTTCAGGTTTTTTTGTTTTTTGGTGTGTTTTTTTGTTTTTTTCCCCCTCAAAATAATAAAAAATATTCAGGGTCGGCGATGTATTTAGGGTCGGTCGGGTTACGCCAATCAAACTTCTTCTTTTTTTAGGCCTAAGCTTCAGGGCCCCATATTATGAGTTTATGAGCTGACATGTTTACAAGTTGCGAGTTTACATACAGCCCAATGCAATTGTAAAGAAGTGTGCTCAGGGGCTCATGATATAAATCCTTGGCATCTTTTGCAGGCACAAACCACTCACTATATAACTGTGGAACACTATGATCTATTTCAAGTTCATGAGACAGTGACGTGACTTTGTCATTCACTGATTGCAATACATACACGTGTGTGCCTACTCAAGGTGCTGGTGTACACACCAGAAAGCGTACATGTGTAGAAAGACAGAAGATACAAATACATGTGTAAATGTTGCGCCTGTAAAGTTACGCCACTGTCCAATAGAAGTGAAATAGACTATAGAGGCCTACATATAACATAGTTTACCGGAATCATGGCAGACTACTAAACTTTGTTCACCAAAACTATAAGAAATTAAAAATCCCATTTCATTCATGGGAGTTTACCATCACCTTTAAAAATCCCGCATCAATTCAAAGAAAAAAATGAATGGACTGTAATACGCCATAGTTCCGGGGAATGGCGCATGGTTGATTCCTTTCTGTAAAGCCGATCAATGTGCAATATATACAAGGCCTCTATGTAACATAGGATAAATATGCACAAGTCCCTCATTAATTTAAAGAGACATGTGGTAGTAAGAGAAATAAAATAGGAAAAACCTGAAAAGAGGAACATGAAACAGGCAATCTACTGAAAGTAAAACAGGAGGTAACAAATGAAACACCTTGGTTTATAACAGTACAACATAGGTGCCACGCAATATATCACTCTAAATATTTGGTATAAGTGCTACAAGTATTTGTGTGATTTTATTGGCTTATGCTTGACAAAACTAATGTATCTGCTCTCAATGGCATTTCAATACTCACCCAACCAGAATCATCATTTTATCCACAGTGTTGGGAGACCTATGTCGGAATGGAGATATACAAACTGGTGTTACTAGATTTTATCGTGCAGTCCTTGGCAACGTTTTTCTTGGAGTTTATTCGAAGGTAAGATAGTTTCCCCAAAACACGCAGATGTAATGTAGAGTTAATAGTAATGTAATTATTTGGTGTTGCTTATTCTTCTGGTCGTGCTGACAGGTTAACAAACTTGTTTATGTGTTAAGTGTTGCATTTTAAAAAGTGTTTCTATAATTGTAGTTACTTTTTAGATTAGATGTTTTTATTAGTGATTTGACCTTAACCCTAGAATTGTTGCATTGGCGATGGATTAAAGAACAGGGGGAGGTTAAATGGGGGGACAAAAAAGTTATGTCTGTGCCGCCCTTGCTTGGCCAGAATCATTGCTTATCACTGGTCATGAACTGTGGGAAAATGTTTTCATAATTATGAGACATATTTTTACATTTTTTGTAGTTGGAATTAGAATATGACATTTCTGCATCAGCAACCTTTCTGACCTTAGCTCTTATAGCATCATCATCAGGTCATATGATGATATTTTGTTCTTTTGTTTCAACCATAGCATCATCTTTAGGTGTGGCAAATGCAATGACGTAACTGATGTCCAAGTCACCCAAACCGGGAACAATGGCGGGTAACAGAGATAGTATTATCATGCAGTCATTATCGCAATAAATATGTGCTGTATTAATGCGCCTGCCTGCTCTGCATCATAGCATGAAACATGCATCTTACTATAAATCTGGAAACGGTGTGTGTTTGTTTGTGTGTTTGTTATCCTTAGTTCTCCGTTAGTCTTGATCAAAGTGTCGTCTACTTTGCATGGAATATAGAGGAAATAACGGGAAGTGTGATAAAGTATATTCCAGAGAAATCGGTTAACAATTTGCCCCCAATACAGCAAAAAAACCTCTCGAATTTGGCTCACAAATGCCACTTGAATTGCACCATATTGTGCGTTGCGCGTACTACCGCGTAATCATACCGTGGTAACACGTCGCGTGCATGTTTGCGCACTGGGCTCACTGCCGCGGCACTATACGCACTCCTACACTTGGCGCATACGCTTCACAGGAAATGGTTATAGACCTTTGTGGTGTTATGTCGGTCGGGTGGGGTAAAACCACAGGAAATGGTTAAGGAAAGGCCTAGAGTTATAGTGATGTGGTCACTATAACCAAGTTTTGTGGCGATTAATAAAGCAACCTGATTTCTTTACTTTAGGTTGGCATGCTAAACAATCTGAGGGACCGAGGGTTAATGAAGTAGCCACGGGAAATGGTTTAGGAGGGTTATGATTATATACCAACCTGGTTGGTGTGTGTTGGGTTGTAGGGGGTTTATGTGGTTTCAGAGGTACCGAGGGTTAATGAGGTAATGCGGTTTGAAAGTTAGGAGTTAATAAAGTAGCCACAGTAGGAGGGTTATGATTATAAATCAATCAGGTTTGTGGGGGGGGTTGTAGGGGGTTTATGTGGTGTAAGAGGTAGGTAATGTGGTATAACCATCTAGCAGGGACCCGAGCGTAGCGAGGGTGTGGCGCTAGTGTTATATAATTGTAGACATATGCCATACATGGTGGGCTTTCTAGTCCAATTGAAACCATATTGATTCTATAAAAATATATATCAAGCATTCAATAAATTTATTTTTAAACTACTCCTGACTACGTCTATATGCTTCTCTGCGATGTGAGTGCGGGGGAAGGGCACACAGCCTACTGCACCCTGTACCTTTCCCCTCGACATCTGTTTGCTGGCCTTCCGACGCCCGCATGGTTTTTGTTTGTTAACATCAGCAACCATGGAATGGCAATCAGTTAACTGAAGATTGCAGTTAGCATGAAACTCGATTATCAACTCTTGCGTTCGAGTTTCACTTTATATCATGCATTATATTTATTTGCTATCCTAGATATGCTATCCTAGAGTAGCAACTTTTAAATCTTCTGTTTGATTATCATTTTATATCATGCATTATATTATATGCAGTAATGGAAATACCCACATGATTGTCAACTGAGGGTGGACGATCATGTGTGTCGCAGCTCTATTCATTAATATCGTGTGTACTGATCATAGTAGTAGTATCGCTTTATTCCATAATTTTTCAGAGGGATTAAAATCATCTCCTGGCCAGTTCACCCCTCGCTAGTCTAATGGTTGAGAGACATACCTTGAAATGCAGAGGTCCATGGTTCGATTCCCACTATAGGACCACTTTTTCAACTGTTTATTTCCTTTTGTAAAAGTTAAGTTAGAAATATCATAAGTCCACAAAGTGTGTAGTTCCTACCTAGACAACCTCGGGTAGACAGTCATGTGGGTATTTCCATCGCTGCTGTATTATATACTTATCATGTATTAAATAGATTTATTTGTTAAACTACTACTGACTTTTTTCTCTATATGCTACTCTGCGTTTTTAGTGCGGGGTAATGGGCACACAGCCTACTTGCACCCTGTACCTTTCCCCTCGGCATCTGTTATCTCCGCTGGACTTCCGACATCCGCATGGTTTAACAATCAGTTGCCTGAAGATTGCAGTTAGCATGAAACTAGAGTAGCAACTCTTCTGTTTGAGTGTCACTTCATATCACGTATTATATATATTTGCTCTCCTAGATAGCAAATACAAGAATAATAATAACTAATCTTGTTATTTTCTTAACAATTTGTTCATTTGCATACTTCGTTCATTTGCATACTTCGTTCATCTTACTCTTTGCAATGACATGAAAGCGTATTCCTATGATTGCACCCCATTATCACATGGATGATTTTTAATGTGCTGGCGTAAGCACCCATACAATCAAAGACATCGTTCACACGTTGGACACAGCTGAATTCCTTAGAGATGAAGTACATGTTGGGTATCACTTACTTGCTATGGTTCGATCTATAGGAATCTGAATCAAACAATAGTTCTCTCACTTAGATAGGTGTATAACCAAAACCTTGTGTTTTAAATATATGGGTGTACAGAAGTAGGATGGCAATAATTGTATATGATAACGGCACTTTCATTGTACATTTTAAGTTTTTGATCTCATATCTTGCTGTCCGCAGTTAAGAGAAACCTGCTGAATTCCATGCCTTTAAATCTAATATTCTTGAAACATGTTTGATATTACAGAATTGGTAGAGATCGGTGTTGCCATGGTTTTGCACAGCCTGAATTTGATATCGCTAGGAATACAATGGATCTCATTCAAGCTCAGACTTATACATGGTAAGAATTGGAAGGAAGACAAAAGTTAAAAATGTGTTTATTACACATTTGTTTTATTATACAAGTCCAAATGGTACTCACTATCTTTCAACGTTTCACAACTGACTTGTCTGGTCGTTTCTTCAGGAATTATATTTTGGATACAGTATCACTTCCGGTGTTTCTAGAATGTATTTGGATAAGCTGATCGTATGCATGACCAAGTTGATAAGCCCCGCCCCGTCATTGTTCATCGCTGTTTTACCTCTTCTTAGGCCCAACAAAAATTAATTGTTTGGTTGTCCTCCACACAGCTGAGAGTTGAGGTGCGGGCGGGCGGATTTTTATTTTATTTTTATTTTTATTTTTATTTTTAAATTCAATGGGAACTCAGTCCCAGGTATTGTAGTGTTGTAGTGAAGCTCTGCATAGTTCCCCACGTTCTCAATGTCGGTTATGTAAACCTCCACTATTGTTGAATGAGTTGCAACACTGCAAACTCGGTCAAGTAACATTTTTAAAACGAGCGTCGCGATGGGTAGAAACAGCGTAGGTCGCCATTACAATTCTTGTCTTGTTTTGCATAAAAGAACGTTGAGTTGATGTGCAAGCTTTAGAGATTTACGCATGAAAATATTAATAAAACCTATATTTTTCGTACTAAATGCAGAACAAAAATGTTTTATACGGTGTTGAAATTAATAATAAAGCTGTTTTGCGAAATTTTCTTGTACAAATATACCCCAAAAAACATTTTTTTATATTTTCTCATAACACGTTTTTTTAAATAAATTCATTAATTGCACGTTTGGCAAATTTTTGTATTTATAGTCCTTTTAATAGTCCCGACGCCCGTGCGATGTTATACAATGAACATCGTGTAACCACTGGTTACATGGAATTGCGTACTGGGATGATGTTGCAGTGTTTAGATTGCCGATGAAACGGAGTTGGTCTGTTCGAATACTTAGGTTGTATATTAAAACGATACATTTGGGCTGTCAAATTGTTCAAAAAAATGAAATAAAAACTGTTTAAAAATAAAAAAACATATTTGTGCGGCCCTGAAATTACGTGCGGGCGGTCGAGGACAACCAAACAATTAATTTTTTTTGGCCTTATCCAGATGGATTCCCGTATCCATCTAGTGTAGTGTATCCCTCGTTTTCTCTGGGTAGAATTTTCGCCCCTCCCGGTCAATCAAATGGGTTTGATGTGTGCATGGTCTCTTTTAGCAAAATTTTCAAACTTCATCTTCACATCAATCCCAATGAACTTATTCAAAAGCCAAAATATCTGCAAAATTGGTTTTGATGAATATAGCCTGTTTGTTGTGTTCATACTTTTCTTGATATTTTCAGGATTGGCATGTATTTCTCTCCACTTCTCATGATCTTCTGTATCGCCAAATTAGTACTGCTGTTTTATGTCAAAAAGGTAAGGACAACTATTATTTTAGGTCTAGTAGGGTAAACAGTTTTCCCGCAATAATTATTGGCTGGGATGATCTCTGACTAGAAAATATGGTCATTGTTTTGAATGTTATTTCATCCAAAAACCATGGTTCAACATAGAACCAGTTGGAGAGGGGTACATTTAATGCATAGGCAGCAGGAGGCGGAGGCAAGGGGAACATTCCCCCCCCCCCCCCCCCCTCCTCTCCTAGATAAATTTCACGACCATCTCTACATCCTCCCTAGAAGTTGCAAAACGCCCCTAGAAAATGGATATTAAATACAGGGTGTAACATAAAAAAGTTATACAATTTCGAAAATATTATTACAAATATTTCTAATGTCATTTTTGTTTTAACGGTTCTTTGCTTGCAAAGGAAATGTCTTCAGCTTTGAAATAAACTTTATTTCATTCAAATCGGTGGTATAATCGCAAGCAGTGACCAATTGTCTAAAACTAGTCGTAAAATGACTTGGGCCACTTTGCGTCTTAAAGTAGCAGAATCACAGAGAAGCTGAAATGAATGAATCATAGTATGAACATACGAATTAACTGTTTTTAGAGGTCCACTAAAAACAGTCACTTGACTAAGGATTCATTCATTCCAGCTTCTCTTTGATTCTGTTACTTTTAAGACGCAAAGTGGCCCAAGTCATTTCAAGAGTAGTTTAGACAATTGGTCACTTCTGCAATTATACCAACGATTTGAACTAAATAAAGTTTATTTCAAACTGAAGACATTTCCTTTGCAAACAAAGAACCCTTGGAACAAATTGACATTAGAAATATTTTTAATAATATTTTCAAAATTGTATAATTTTTTTTGTTACCACCCTGTATGTCATCATCCCCCTATTCCTATTTACCACCCTGTATGTCATCATCCCCCTATTCCTATTCAAACTCGCATCCTTGCGGATAAAAGTTGACATTGCTTCAACTTGTGCGTCAATATTCGTGGACGTCATGAGATGCTCAGCAACAGTAGTATAGACGGACCTTAAACTGTTTGCTTCCCCCCCCCTAAATGTTGATGCTTCCACTACCATTGATTTGATGTTAGAATGAAATATTTTCCAATAATATAGGCCAGGATTGTAGTTCAGTGTATTACAATATGAACTGTTATTTCTTTGTTGATTACAACAGGTTAGTGTATTAGCTAACTGTAAACCTTCATTGCGACCATGGCGAGCTGGCTTGGCAAAGACTACCTTCCGCCTTGTTCTCTGTGTGATGTATGGAATATGTGTCGGAGCTATAGGCTATAGTATGTCAGCGTAAGTATTGTAGAGATTTCAGAATAACAACTTCAACTCTTCATAGGGGGCCCGCAAATTCTTGCACATTGTTTATCTACGCAAAATCCCTCTCACACAAAATCTCTCACAGATTGTGTAGAGCCAGCCCGCAATTTCATGCACATTGTTTATCTATACAAAATGTGTCACAGATTGTGTAGAGTCAGCCCGTAAACTCTCTCATAGATTGTGTACAGCCCGCAAAATGTCTCACAGATTGTGTAGAGATAGTGTAGCTTATTGACTTGGGTAACAATTGTGGGTGGGACCAAAACCTATAAAAGGGGCAATAATTTGCCAGGGAGAGTCATTCTGGTGGTAGCATCTATGACAGCCTGTATATAGCCTGTACATAATATTCTGTATGTAGCTTTTGACATGCACACTTCGAGCTTATGATTTAATAAGAATATGCAACTGTATTGAACGTGTATGAGTGTCTTCTTTATCTCAATAACTTTGTCTAAGTCACAACAATTGGTGGCATCCGTGGGATCATTTCATTGTCTAAATCTCGACAGTATAAAAAGACTTTGCCAAGACTATCTTCCTTCTTGTTTTCTCTATTATTTGTAATAAGTGCTGGAGCTGTAAGCTAAAGGTCAGTCTATGTCAAATAAACAATTTTTCAGACATTTTCATGTAAATTTACTTCAAATTTCACTCAAATTTAAGAACAAATGCCAAGTTAAAAAACCATACACCAGGCAGTTTTGTTGCAAGAGCCTCCCCAAGTATTTTGGGCTGGGGTTGAAAGGTGTTGACTAAATCTAAAACAGATAGTAAAATAATGATTATCTTTATTTTTACTTTAGACTTGACCCCTCTCCATCATGTGGTCCATTCAGAGGGCTGAATTCGACCTTTGACATTGTGGAAGATCTCATCGTACAGGGGGAAACTTCTAAACACTTATGGGCAACCCTTCTGACGATATTCACCACACCAGGTTTTATTGCAGCCGTCATCATAATCCAATGGTAAGAGTATAGGTGAACATTTAGGTCGAACAATGTTATTGTTCATTCATGAATATTCACAATGAAACATGAATATTCACAATGTATGAAACATGATTATTCACAATGAAACATGATTATTCACAATGAAACATGATTATTCACAATGAAACATGATTATTCACAATGAAATATGATTCATAATGAAACATGATTATTCACAATGAAACATGATTCATAATGAAACATGATTATTCACAATGAAACATGATTATTCACAATGAAACATGATTATTCACAATGAAACATGATTATTCACAATGAAACATGATAATTCACAATGAAACATGATAATTCACAATGAAACATGATTCATAATGAAACATGATAATTCACAATGAAACATGATTATTCACAATGAAACATGATTCATAATGAAACATGATAATTCACAATGAAACATGATAATTCACAATGAAACATGATTCATAATGAAACATGATTATTCACAATGAAACATGATTATTCACAATGAAACATGATTCATAATGAAACATGATTATTCACAATGAAACATGATTCATAATGAAACATGATTATTCACAATGAAACATGATTATTCACAATGAAACATGATTATTCACAATGAAACATGATTATTCACAATGAAACATGATTATTCACAATGAAACATGATAATTCACAATGAAACATGATAATTCACAATGAAACATGATTCATAATGAAACATGATAATTCACAATGAAACATGATTCATAATGAAACATGATAATTCACAATGAAACATGATTATTCACAATGAAACATGATAATTCACAATGAAACATGATTCATAATGAAACATGATAATTCACAATGAAACATGATTATTCACAATGAAACATGATAATTCACAATGAAACATGATTCATAATGAAACATGATTATTCACAATGAAACATGATTATTCACAATGAAACATGATAATTCACAATGAAACATGATTCATAATGAAACATGATTATTCACAATGAAACATGATTATTAACCGTCAAGACTTGACCGACAACTAATTTGACCGTCATATTCCATGATTCCCCTGGTCAAATGAACCAACAGAACCAATCTCAACCGACAACACACTCAAATATGGGGTGGGGGTGCTCTAGCTATGCCACTGGGGCACAACCATTCTATTTCTTTTGAATATATGATTTTTTTCAACAAAAACATTAAATTTGAAACATTTTCTGTGAAAAATGCTTGAGACGGTCGTGTTTCACATTTAACCATCTCTCCATATCATCATCATACAACATGTTTGACACTTTTCATGCGGCAGGCGTCTGCAGACGACATTCCAAAATATTTCAAAAATATCAAAATTATTGAATTTTATGATCATATTTAGAATCACCATGAGAAATGCATTGAAATAAGTACAAACGTATCTAGTATTGGGTCAGTAATCCTTGAGCTAGACTTTGAAAGTTGGCGAGGTTTCAGAAATATTTATTTGTGTATGGTAAAACTAATAGCCGCTTGGAAAGTGTTAACATTGATACAGTTTAATACATATTTCGGTGAAAATTCTAAAGAAAAACGCAAGTTCTATGAAGAACACAGTTTTGTTTTGTATGGCTGGCATTACCATTAAAAATCAACTGGCAAATTCGCAATCTGAATCGCATCAGGAAGTATCGTGATGTTGACACTTGTCACAACATCGTCCGTGCCCTCATTTTATCTAGGCTCGACTACTGTAATTCCCTCATGAATGGCATAGACAGGAAGGATCTTGCCCGTCTTCAGGTACTGCAGAACAAATGTGCTCGTCTTATCTTAAAACAACCCAAACGTTCTCATGCTTCACCACTCCTTCAGTCTCTTCACTGGCTGCCTGTGGCCCAAAGAATTCAATTCAAGAGTATTGTCCAGACCTACAAGTCCTTCAATCTCTCTCTTCCCGGCTACATACATGCCTTTTTTCAGATCCATAGCACTGCTTATGCACTCCGGTCCAGCTCTGTCACATCCTTTGTTGTTCCACGTTCCAACAAAAAGGCGGGTGATAGAGCCTTTTCTATAGCAGCTCCTCGCCTGTGGGATGCACTTCCTGCCAACATCAGAAGTGCTGACAATTTGACCACCTTCAAAAGGCTCCTCAAATCCCACCTTTTTCCATCTTCTTGATCATTGTCCCCCTGTGTCGCTTCTTCACACTTTTTCTTCTTCTTTCTCAGCGCTTTGCATCCATTGGTTACTAAAGCGCTTTATAAATCCTTGTTATTATTATTACCATTATTTTGTTTTACATTCCCTTACAGTTTAGCCGTGTACTACTATCGGGTGGTGACCCAGGGCAGACAACAGACAGTAAAACAACTCAAGCAACAAATCACACTGGTAACAATTTGTTTGTATGTTTTTGTTTTTTATAAGGCAAAAAATGCTATTTTTTTTAAACATGAGACGGAAAGCAAGGAAATGGAATACTTAGGCATATACTAACTATCATCTGAAACCATTTACCTTAATTCGCCGTCTATCATGTAAAATGTCACAATTTTGGTCATTTCGATGTGATGACATCGAAACTATCAGCATCACTCAACACATAACTAATTTCAACCAAATTTCAATATAACACCATTATTCAACTGTTTCCCCATAAATCATGGCACTTTAGGGTTCCTACGTACGTACATTATCTATTGAAACAATTCATTAATTCCAAATTTCATTTTTCTCGGCAATCTCTCAATGCCCCTTTAAGTCTACAAAGATGGATTTATTTCATTCAACAAATGTATGATTATATTTCACCGGAATGAAAATAGTCTTTCTATAGGTGATCACGGACCTTCAATTTGCCGTTGACTACAAAGCATCAAAATCAAGTCTACGCTCTACTCGACCATACAGAAGAACGTTCCTAGTGACCATGTGTAGCTGTGTAAGCGACCGTTGTTTACATGAGCAATATTTCCGAAATTCGTAAAATGTTTCACTCGATTTTCAGACTTTGACTTGTAAAAAACATGTGAAAACTTGCATTATGTGTAAATATGATAACATGAGTATGTAGAGGAATCACTTTGTCAAATATTCTGTTCGATGGTAATATTTCACGGGAGTACAAAAAGGGTTAAATTTTGGCCGTTTTGGTGATGGTGCAATCTGAATTTGTTTGAATTCTCGTAGTTTGTGGTCAACGGCATGTGACGTCACTCCGTAATCACCTATTGTATAGACCCCACCCACATTCATTTCTCGCTCATTTTCTCTATGTTTCTATCCGTGTCATTTAGGAGGGTAAAGATAAGCGCTTCCTTCTCAAAATGCTACAAGATGCTGTCAAAATAAGAAAAGGAGGCGCTGTTGGTGGCGATGAGGATAACGTAGTAACCCCATCGGGTAGGAGAAGAAGAAGAAGAAAAGACAACGCAGGAAATGGGGCAGTACCAAACTCGTCCCCCTCACCATCTCCGAAGAAAGGGGGTAAAGGCGGGAAGGGTAAAGGCAGGGGGAATAAATCCCCAGTCAGGGCTGCACCGCAGATCAAAGGGGATCATCACACCTCGGCACAGGTGCATTAGATGCAGTTCAATATGGTGTCAGATATGGTCTTGTTACAATCACTACCAACAGAGTACTGTAAAAAGTGGGCATTTTGCGCTAAAATCAGCAAGCATAAAAATAAAAATTTGGGAATATATACATTTTGTATGTAGGTCTATATAAGGAAGCTCAAAATTGCAAAAAATAAAAACAAGCAAAAATGTGCAAAGCGCGAAAAATTACACATGCGAAAAATGTCCACTTTTACAGTACACCCAATATACAGTGGACCAGTGGTTGCCTCATTTAATACAGTCTCTGAACAAAACCGGTCATCAGTATATGGCAAGCAGTAATATGTTCCTTATGCACTGAATGGAACCAATCTCCTATAGTTTAATCAGTTTCAAATTGGCGAAAATTGTGCGGCTATATATTTATCCGCGGGCCCAAATGGAATACCTACTTGCCCACCGCTCACTGATACTTGATTATGATGCGCAAACGCACATTCTTACTAATTAATATTGCGCAATGACATGGATTTTCTTCGCGCACAGACAAATACAAGCCTCATGATTCTCGCCAATTTGGAACTAATTAAACTATAGATCACTATGTGGTTTCCATTGACTGTGTCAAAATTCGTACCAACATAGTGGGCCCTTTTTTAGAACTTTAAATATTTGAATTGATATTTACAAAGGTAAAGGATCCTGATTTTTTTGGTTAATAAAGATAAGTTTGACTATAGTTTAATCAGTTCCAAATTGGTGAGAAATATGCAATTTTTGCATGCGCAAGCATCTCGCATACAATACACAATGCACTGTGTTGTGCCATGCAAGCGTTTTGCGCGCCCACGCTATTATTAATTCATTCACTCTCGTAAGCGGGTTTGGAACTGACTGAACTATAGAAGCTATTGTTATTCTAATGAGGATGAGCGAATTGGACAGGTACAAAAATTTCCATATCCATTTTGCATGAACGTCTATCCATAGGGGCATATGATTTTCCATCCATTCAATGTATGTCCAACCATTACCAAAAATGTAAATTATTGATAGTAAATCTAGTATGGTGCAATTATACATTAGTGACCTCATTTTCATATGTAAGGTAACATCTACTCTTGTTGAGGTTATTTGTTGTCTTTCATCCATGTTTTCAACATAAGATCGATCTCCCAGCAACAACGTAGCGGGTCGCAGCCCCTTTACATTGAAAGAAAAGAAAAGAAACATGCAAACTAAAGAAAAGTGCCTTGAATCCTAGTCTTCCATGGACATATATCATCAAATATTTTTATTTTCGTATAATTATGTGTTGAGTGATAATCACTCGGGTTTTACACATTTTAGCACAATCTTGGAACATATGATGGACAAACATCCACACACATCCTCCTGGTTGCAGTTGAACACACACAGACGTACTTACAATAATCCAGAAATCTGGTAACCAATCGGCGCTGTGAGGTCGAGCTTACGTATTCCGCAACCACGGATGCCCACAAGGGGTGAGGTTGACCTCGCCTACTTTTCGTGAAGCCAACGTGCGCCCATTGGGAGGCGTGTGCTGATAACAGACTCTGGTTAATCTCCTATGATTTAAGAAGTCTATGTCCTGTTTACACTTTGAGGGCTAGTATAGAATCCCATTTTAACCTGGCCAAATTTTGATACAGCATATTTTCTAGTTTTTGAAAAGTCTTTTTTGATGAACTGCTTGATTCTGATTTGCTGGTTTTAGTACCCACACAATCAAAGACATATCTTGGCACTTGCATGTAAATGCTGCCTCGCAACTACAATATGCTCTGACAACACTGCCACTGGGAGCAAATGTAGTTGTGAATTTTATCTGTGCCTTAGACCTTGTAGGTATTGTGAAAACCGTGTAGTGGGGAGGGACAAGGCAAGGTACAATTACTTTTGGAACACTTGCAACAACAAGCAAACCATTATTATGTCTGAACGGTTAAACAGGGGAGGGGGATGCAATCAATTCTGCACAGAACCTGTCCCCTCCCCTGCGCTTAGTCGGCAGGTTCATTATTGTTACAGTTCATGCAAAATATCATAAATGTGAATTAACATGTGAATTTTCATAATCCCAGGTTTTTTTAAGGCTATGCATTGACCAAAGGAAGCCAATTCAGAAAAAAATCATATCTAGACTGCTCTGGGTTTACAAAAAGAACACGATAGGGCTAATTTATATGGGTTTTATAAATCTGCGCTAATGTACTGCCTATTTTTAAAATGAAGTTCATAGTTTATATCAACTCAATTGTGTAATTTTGTATCATTTTATAAAAATTGTAAAAACAAACATGTACATCTACACTCGGTAGCTTTCGATGATCGCATTATTAATGATGACAATTTTTGTGCAAAAGATTTTTATTATGTATATATTGTTCTAATATAGAGAGTTTAATTGTTAATTAATATATTACAATAACTATGTAGGTTATATTATGTTTTTTCATCATATTATAGATTTAGATTAGACATGAATAATTGTGAATGTGATAATTAAAATCCATATGGCTTAATGGGTGTGCAATCTGATGAACTGCATCCCTCTCACTAGAATCTTATGAACAGCCTCCCCCTCCGAACATTTGAGAGGAAGTCCGTTATTCCATCAGAAAGGCAATATTTCCCTCCCCCAACCAAAAACAATTTACATTTTTCTTCTGTGTGATGTGAAATCAAATTTCCGTTTCCAACTCTAGATAATAAATACCTGGAATTTATTTTCTCGACTTTCAGGATCTTGACTTTCTGGATATGAGATGTCAAAATTAGGTCATATTTGCACCTCTCTTTGTTGAGTGATGGTTGCTTGTCTCCGATGTAAATGACCTCCTGAACCTCTATCTTAAACTAACAAGGATCCCTATCCAAGATGACCCGATTCTTATGTCACATTTCCAGAAGGTCAAAACCCCCCCAAGTCAAGTCATTATTCTGCTAATGAACGACTGACACTCAAATAATTATTATCTGGTGTTGAGAAACAAAAGTTTCAACTTCAAATCACATTATAACCAACACAGACAAACGTTCATTGGCATGTCTTTCTTTCTTTTCAAATTGCGATACTGTTGGAGAATTGAAGCAGACATTTGAACGAGACTTTCTTCACACAGCCTTTCCAGTACAATTTAACCATTGGTTTATGAGCACATCATGACCTGTGTAAACATCAACTTTTTTTCTATTTGGATAAAGTTGTATCAGATTCTAGGGAAAACTCACAATTAGCAGCACCATTGTTTAAAAGAATGGACTTCTTGCTAGTAATAATAATAATGAGATTTAATAATAATAATGAGATTTATAAAGTATAAACATGTCTGTTACACCACCACTGTTACTCTACCCTGTGTCAGCTTAAGTTTGGAGGTGATGTCAACCTGTGTGATCAAAGAAGAATGTCAACCATGTACGGTAGTATAGGAAAGTATGTACTGGTAACATTACCGTGATCAAGGACAAAACAACCGAAAATTGTGTTCATAGATGAGACGGGTCATAATATAATCTTCCACTTAATTTGATTATAAACTCCTCAAAAAAAGTTCGGAAAGTTTTTTCAATCACCAATTTTCCGGATATTTCGTAATGTATTCATATTGTGTTTCCTCTCTATGAAAAGCTGATGTGTTCCTCTTTCCAACGATACCCCATTTGTAGCAATCACTTTCTCCAGTGCTCAGCAACTTGCTTGAAAACATGGGGAGGTCACAATCTGAATTGCCACTATTTTGTGCTCAAAAGAAGAACTGTGTTGTCTGATCACTGAAGTGTTACATTGACAGTGTAGAGTGATGCTCTTTTGACTTTTGAGCACAAAATAGTGATGATTTTAGCACATTCAGATTGTGACCTCTCCATGTTCTTAATAAAAATTGCTGGGCACTGAAACAAGTGATTGCTACAAATGAGGTATGTTTGGAAAGAGTAACACATCAGCTTTTCATAGAGAGGAATCACACTATGTATACATTACGAAATATCCGGAAAATTGATGATTGAAAAAACTTTCCGAACTTTTTTTGAGGAGTTTATATAGATTTCAACAAACATTTCACCAATATTTGTATGTATTTTTGATGTTCTCCTCCACCAATATAACAGTAATCAGATATAGATGTATTCATTAAAGTTGAATTATGTGCACCAATCATGTTAGCACTTATTGTGCCCCATGTATCAGTTACAACTAATATTGCCATCCATTTCACATGGATCTGTTTGTGGCAATGCATTGTTGGAGAAATAATTGTTTAACATACAAATGTGTAAGCTTCATACTAGTCAAATGTTAATGAGAGGATTTGCATACAAAATGTACCAAAACAAAAGCTTTCAAGTTCCTCTTATAAATATGATATAAAGGATATGATACGTTTTAAGCCAAATCTGACTGTTGTGTTGAATACTGTAAAAGTGGAAATGTTCGTGCTACATTTATTTTCACGCTTTTCGCGCTCAAATCATCAAGCGCGAAAATTAAAACGCGCGAATATATTCATTTTGTATGTAGGTCTATGTATGGAAGCTAAAAATCGCGAAAATAAAAACAAGCAAAATTGTTCAAAATGTGCAATGCGCGAACATTTACACGCGCGAACATTTACACGCGCGAACATTTCCACTTTTACAGTATGTAGACCTGTATGTGATGTGACCGGTTACAATTTGTGTCAAATAGATCTAAGTAATTAGTTTGTTGTAAAGAAATACAAAAATCAACCGCTTTCGACACATGAAAAGTTATTTTCAGGAAAATTGCAATTTTAACAGTATTCTAATTTCAAACAAATAAGTATGTGTGGTAATAAGAGTTGCCTTATATCTGTGTTGAGTGTATATTTTGCCATATCTGGCTCACTCCGGTCCAGGGGACATTTGGCATCAGAATGATTACATAAGGAAATGTTGTGTTGCTCTCAGTAACAGACCCTAAAATCTCAACAACAAAAAAATTCTGCTTGAAATGAATAAGTTTGCTTGAAAAACATTAGTCAAATTGACATTGACAAATTTTGTCTTGTCATGAATCATGGTCTGTCAGCAATATTTGTCAGCAAAAAAAAAAAGGGGGAAATCTACCGACCAACCCGACTTTTTGGCACTTGAGGGCAACACAACAATTGATTTATTTTGGCCTAAGAGTTGAGCCGATACCTTGATGTAAGATCTCGCATAGTGTGTATTGTGATATTGTTTCATACAGGGAATTGGATGCAGTAAGACAAATCATAGTAAATATTTTCATAAAATAGTGCACCTTTATTTTAAACATATCAGATTTTTCTTGTATATATTTTCATATATCTCTAACATCAGCTGATAATAACATATGATATTCAACCATTTTGTGTCACTACATGTATATTGTGCATTACTGTGATGCAAGGCATAGATAGGATCATGTCGTTGTGGGAATACAAGAACGTCGTAAGTGACATTTTGGCACAGATTTATAAGGAGATTCAGTACAAAATTTATTGCCCTATCTCTTTATGTGTAACCGGCGCCATTTTGAATTTCCACCATGGGGAGAAATTTGAAGGTATGTCAGAATTTTTCGAAACTAAACGAAAAAGAACGAAGATGGCTGCGTATGCGTACTGGAGCCGTATCTCTCTCTCTCTCTCTGCAATGGTAGGTTTGAAATACGCGGAAAGAGCGACGCTTTCCGGAATCTCATGCGCATTTTCCGAAAAATATCAACATGCCTCCAAATTCGTCTCCATGGTGGAAACAAAATGGCGGCGGCGGCGCACTGGATCGCCTTTTTAAATCTATGCATTTTGGTCATTTTGCAGGAGAAGCGATTTTGTGTTCAATTTCATGAACTTAATTTTTGTTTGAACAAGCTTAATTATGTGATTCAAAATGAATTAATTCCAATTTTAAGACAGGTAAAACGGCTTAAAGTTTGTGGATTTGCTCATATTTTCACCAATAGCTAATTAGTCAGTTTGACCGAATATGTCATTTACAACGTTTTTGCATTCCCATGACGATGTGATCCATTAAATCAAGAGGTACATGCGGAGCATTGTATCAAGTTTTAAATTGTTTTTAGAAAAATAGTCCATTCATATACCGTAGATATTCGATATATAGACATAAAAGTCAACAGAGCCCAGTGATTATGTAGTGAGCGCCCTCTCTTGATAGTAATGTATACGTTTGTTGAACAAACACGAAATACGGAGATTTGCACCAGTTGTTGACATAATGATATAAATGGATCTCGCGATTGTCGTGTGAAAATTAGCTCAGTTGGCAGGGCACTAGACTTTAGAACATTCTCTCTTTATCATGAGATCATGAGTTCGATACTCAGTACAGTCATTTTTCTTCTCTGTCTGTTTCTCCCCTTTTTCTTCTTATTTTTCTCCCTGTGTCCCCAATTTCTCTATTTTGTTAAAACATTTTTGTTTTGTTATTTTTATTTATTTTTATTAGTCGGGGCCTTGGTTATTAGGCCTATTATTGTTTTATTACAAGTAGATAAGGAGCTACATTCATGTAATAGCAATACAATTATAGGAAACAGAGCATGGAATTTCAAAATTATTCGATACGAAATCGGATAAGATAATTGGACACTCAGGTACAATTGGATGTTCTCTTTGTCCTCCTCGTGACAGAAAACCCCAATATCACACCTTTGGGCAATCCCAATTCTTTGGGAGTGGTTCAACCCTGATGCCTTGGACATATATAAGTCACATGACTCGCTTTTTGTGTGTGTAATCTATCCAGTGTTATTGATTGAGATAATGTGATGTGAATACTGGCAATAGCGGCTATCCATGTGTCGGTCATATGTTTTCAAAAAAGAACAATACCACAGATATCTAAATCTGTGAACAACACACATGATGACGGATACTCGTTTAAATAACCCGCCAAATGTATAGGTCATTTTTGAACAGATAACACTTGCATTGCAGGTCGTGCATTAAATTGATCTGAACAACGCATACTACAGAAACGAGAACCTTTTGTTACAGGCACGCATGAGTGAAGTGGGTTCTATTGATGTAATGTCTTCGACTGTACATTCGGTCTAGGGATTTACATGTACAGTCAGTCGTTCTATTAAACGCACACAAAAAGCGTTCACTGTGAAAGTAAATCATGCACGATTTCTTGCGGAAGACACACACTCCGGTGGGCTGTGCTGCGCTTAGTGCCTACTAATTAGTTTAGGAGCGGCTTTTTTCAAACCCTTCTCATTTTGTCATGGTCTAGTCTCATGGGCTTAAATAAGAACTGTGTTTTACCATGAAAACCCATGAACTCCGGATAATAAAAAGGATAAGGGATATAACAATACAGTTCTAATATAAAAACAGTATTTCCTTCCTTTCGACAAACCGGTACAATTACCACACATCATTCGTGTTTCATAGCAAATTTCTCCCAATGAAGAAATAACACATTTATTGGAATGTAAAATTGTCAAAGGTTACATGTAGACCTATAAGGTTCCCGACATTAAAATGTGAAACATCTTGGAAATAATGTAGTAAGATACTCTGGAGGAAGACGATTACATTCATATGAAAATGTGTGGAGTAAAAATATACGCAATTTTCCAATACACAGACACTAAATCGCTTTCAAGTTGTAACAAAAGATAGTCAGCAGATTCGAACCGAGGCGGGGAGAATCCAATAGATTTATAGTCTAAAGCCTTAACCGCTCGGCCATGACTACTCATTGAAGCGACTATCGTTTCAATCAATAATGAACTAGTGGTGAACTATCGAGTTATTCGACCCAAAATGAGTCATTTGGGGGGAATTTGGATACGTATATTTTATTTAAAATGTACAACACACCCACACTGAAAGCTAATAATGTAAAGTAATATTGTCTAAACCTGTCAGAACTGTTGGAACCTTTACAATAAGTCTAATAAATCAGACAACAACCCAATGTTGCAAAACCCGATAGTTGAATGATAACTATATTTGGGTATAAAACGCTGAGGATATCAGGAAAGTTGAAATAGCTCAGTTGGTAGAGATTAAGACTCGCAATCAGCAGGCCGTAGGTTCGAATCTTTATGGCGGTTTATATTCCTTGTGTTTTATACGTATATCGGTCGGGTCAGGGACGAGCTCTGTTAGGGTTTAACGTAAATACAAATCTATTCCGTTATACGTTTGTCATATTTGTTCGGGGTATTCATTTTATTTAACGTTATTTATTTATTTTGTATTTACTTTCTTAATTGTTGTTGTTTATTTAATAATTTATCCATCAATTAATTATAAATAGCCCTAAATACACATTAATTACTTCATTTCTTCATTTATTATTTATTAGGTCACGTTCAAACATTATTCTCGCGCTACGACGTATTAATGCAAATATCGATTTGATTTGTTGGTGTTTTCCCTTGTTTTAGAAAAGGGGTTCGTTCATAGTTCATAATTAGAAAACTGTGGTAGGACTCAAACCCATGACCTTTTATTAAAAATACGAGGTACTCGTTTAACTATCCCAACTATGTACAGCTCAGTCATAGTACATGTTTTTTGAACAGTAACAAGTGTATTGAAGGTTGTGCATTAAAAATTGATATACAACGAATACTTGGAGAACGAGAGCCTTTGTGTTACGGGCACGCATGAGCAGATGAGTGAAGTGGATTCCATATCTATAGAACGCTTTGCTTGAACAACAACGATAAGGCATAGTAATCAATGCAAATGAGGATTATGAGATTTATTCCGTTGTTAACATGGCGATGTGTGGTAGAGCATGACGTTGTATTCAGTGAGACTATTTTCATACTTGTGACTTGTACACCTATACACCATGTACACCATGCCGCTACCAGAACCACGAATACATACCGCTTAAATGAAAAGTATTTGTTGAAACGTGTTCTAGATTTTCCCAGATGTCATTAAATCAGTGACTTTTAAATACGGTGACGGTATTTTGTTGTTGAATCTATGTGTGTGTCTCGGATCAAAATTGATCATAAGGAAGGAACATAGTGGAAAGAATGAAAGAAAGCCTCAAAAAGAGTACATCACCACCGTCCCCAAATCAAACAAAATACACCAAAAATTGAAAATTAAAACTATAACAAAACCCAACATACACAAACACCCCACCCCACAAACAAACACGCACAAAAAGACAAAGGAAATGATCATATTAAAAGGACAAAACAAAGTACCGTATGATAAATCATGACGACAATGAGAAAACCAAAATGAATTTACTGGGAATCGAACTTACGATTCGGTGTATTTTTGTATATATGTTTGATTCAAAGTCTAGTGCCTTACCAACTGAGCTGATTTCCACATGACAATTAGGAGTCCCATTTATATAATTATGTCAACAACTGGTGCAAATCTCCGTATTTCGTGTTTGTTCAACAAACGTATACATTACTATCAAGAGAGGGCGCTCACTACATAATCACTGGGCTCTGTTGACTTTTATGTCTATATATCGAATATCTACGGTATATAGTTTAACACTAGTATTGTATTTAAGACAATCCAAATGTGTATCAATAAGGTTTAAGCTAGTTGGTGACCCGATTTCGGCCCACAATTTTTCTCTTGGTGTTTACTATTCTATATGAAGGCACATGAATTCATTCAAATTCCAAAATTTGAATCAAATTGGTGCTGTGGCTCTTATGATAGAAGCAAGGGTCCTCATAGCTGGGGTCGAGGTGCCCCTGAAGGGAGTCCAATGGCCAGATCGCCCGGAAGCTTCTGGACGTTAGCTGATTTGGAGGTGTCTCCTTGACCTCATTTTTGGGCAGGCCTTTTTAATTAAATTGATAAGATTTCATTATTTTATGCCCAGGGGCGCGTGCACCTTTAAACCCCAAGGATGCACCCTTGAATTGAGCCCAAATGATCCTCTTATTTAGATTATGTGAACATTTCATTATATTATTATGTGTATTTTTATTGTGTGTGATAGAATTCTGCGACAAATATTTAGGAAAGTCGCAGGTATCATTCTGCATTGTTCATTGATGATCTTTAGTTCATTTCGTCTTATAAATGTCCATGTCTTATAATTATTATTGAACCATTAACCCCCTGGGCACTACCGGCCTATCTTACAGTGGTTCTGATTGGTTTATTGCAAGATATACTCATTAGAATAACCAATTGAAATACTGCTTCTAAAATAGTTCACTCCAGTCTTTAGCAGGGATACAGTTATTCTAACAATGTCTCTCATTGGTGCAATATATGATGTATCCATCATTCTGACCAATCGGCCGGTAGTTCTCAGGGGGTTAACTTCAGCAACTCATCCATGTCAAAATATAAATCTACTTTATTATTTTGAGCAAATTGTCAATTCCTCTTTGGAACAACAATTGCAATTCGGAAAATTAGAAATTGTACTAAATTACAAAACTGAAATTCATGAAACTATTTTTTTAGGAGGGCATCAGGCTGATCAGGAAAAATGTGCCATCATCTAAATTAGCAACCCATTTACGTATTTTGCACAATATTTAAACTTCACATCATAAGTCTTCCTATCTTGAGATGAACATCAGTGGTGTTTTAAAGGTGCCAAATAAATATCATGTTAGATGCATACAAATCATGCAAATAAGTGTGTGTTTTTAAACTGTTATATTGCATATCTTGTTAAGAATTGTGTTACTTTTGTCAGATTCTATTTTGCTAAAAATTGCTACTAATGTCTAAAAAAATAAGATGTTAAAAATTAAAACAATTTGTTAACAACATTTTGGAAAGTTTCTTGTTTCCCAGGAGCTATTACAACCAAACCGTGTGCAAAGTTGCTCCAGGCTCCCACTTATTTTTACTGCTGCCTGAGAAAATCAAGCAAATTTACAATCTATTAGATTTGCAACTGTTGGCTTATAATATGCAAATGTTACCAGTGTATTTAATTAATATGACGCCACTAATATATTGACAACACATATTTCATATACTATTTTCATTAATAATGGTATCAAACAATGTTGGGTCCATGACAGCATTAAAAGCTATTATGTAGTTTTCCAATAAAAGATATTTAAAAAAGATCCTTTCTATTTGCCTATTATTATTACTATCACTAAATAGTAAAAAGAAGATCCCTTCTAACTGCCTATTATTACTACTATTACTTAGTTTACATGTATCGTATGTTAGATGACCTCACAAAATGCATATTTGTTTTGCTATCTATCCTAGATAGCCTATCTGTAGTACAAAATGCATATTGCTATCTACCTGATAGCAGCGTATCCGTAGCACAAAATGCATATTGCTATCTACCCCTGATAGTGATAGCAGCATATCCGTAGTAAAAATGGACATTACTAACTATCCCTGAAAGTAGCACAAAATGCATATTGCTATCTACCCCTAAAAGTAGCGCATCTGTAGCACAAAATGCATATTGCTATCTACCACTGATAGCAGTCTATCTGTAGCACAATATGCATATTGCTATCTACCCCTGAAAGCAGCGTATCTGTTGAAAAAATATATATTGCTATTTACCCCTGATAGCAGCATATCCGTAGCACAAAAACATACATTGCTAACTTCCCTGAAAGTAGCACAAAATGCATATTGCTATCTACCCCTGAAAGCAGCGCATCTGTTACACAAAATGCATATTGCTATCTACCCTAGATAGCCTATCTGTAGCACAAAATGCATACTGCTAGCACAACATACACATTGCTATATACCCCTGAAAGCAGCGGATCTGTTACAGAAAATGTGCATTATTATCTACCCCTGAAAGCAGAGCATACAAAATGCATATTGATATCTACCCCTGATAGCAGCGTTTCCGTAGCAAAAATGTACATCGTTATCTACCCCTGAAAGTAGCGCATCTGTAGCACAAAATGCATATTGCTATCTACCCCTGAAAGCAGCATATCTGTAGCACAAAATGCATATTGCTATCTACCCCCGATAGCAGCATATCTGTTGCACAAAATGCATATTGCTATCTACCCCTGAAAGCAACGTATCTGTTGCACAAAATGCATATTGATATCTACCCCTGATAGCAGCATATCCGTAGTAAAAATGGACATTGCTAACTATCCCTGAAAGTAGCACAAAATGCATATTGCTATCTACCCCTGAAAGCAGCATATCTGTAGCACAAAATGCATATTGCTATCTACCCCTGATAGTGATATCTGTAGCATAAAATGCATATTGCTATCTACCCCCGATAGCAGCATATCTGTAGCATAAAATGCATATTGCTATCTACCCCTAATAGCAGCGTATCTGTTACACAAAATGCATATTGCTATCTACCCTAGATAGCCTATCTGTAGCACAAAATGCATACTGCTAGCACAACATACACATTGCTATATACCCCTGAAAGCAGCGGATCTGTTACAGAAAATGTGCATTATTATCTACCCCTGAAAGCAGAGCATACAAAATGCATATTGATATCTACCCCTGATAGCAGCGTTTCCGTAGCAAAAATGTACATCGTTATCTACCCCTGAAAGTAGCGCATCTGTAGCACAAAATGCATATTGCTATCTACCCCTGAAAGCAGCATATCTGTAGCACAAAATGCATATTGCTATCTACCCCTGAAAGCAACGTATCTGTTGCACAAAATGCATATTGCTATCTACCCCTGATAGCAGCATATCCGTAGTAAAATGGACATTGCTAACTATCCCTGAAAGTAGCACAAAATGCATATTGCTATCTACCCCTGAAAGCAGCATATCTGTAGCACAAAATGCATATTGCTATCTACCCCTGATAGTGATATCTGTAGCATAAAATGCATATTGCTATCTACCCCCGATAGCAGCATATCTGTAGCATAAAATGCATATTGCTATCTACCCCTAATAGCAGCGTATCTGTTGCACAAAATGCATATTGCTATCTACCCCTGATAGCAGCATATCTGTAGCACAAAATACATATTGCTATCTACCCCCGATAGCAGCATATCTGTAGCATAAAATGCATATTGCTATCTACCCCTGATAGCAGCGTATCTGTTGTACAAAATGCATATTGCTATCTACCCCTGATAGCAGCATATCTGTAGCACAAAATGCATATTGCTATCTATCCCCGATAGCAGCATATCTGTAGCATAAAATGCATATTGCTATCTACCCCTAATAGCAGCGTATCTGTTGCACAAAATGCATATTGCTATCTACCCCTGATAGCAGCATATCTGTAGCACAAAATACATATTGCTATCTACCCCCGATAGCAGCATATCTGTAGCATAAAATGCATATTGCTATCTACCCCTGATAGCAGCGTATCTGTTGCACAAAATGCATATTGCTATCTACCCCTGATAGCAGCATATCTGTAGCACAAAATACATATTGATATCTACCCCTGATAGCAGCGTTTCCGTAGCAAAAATGTACATCGTTATCTACCCCTGAAAGTAGCGCATCTGTAGCACAAAATGCATATTGCTATCTACCCCTGAAAGCAGCATATCTGTAGCACAAAATGCATATTGCTATCTACCCCTGAAAGCAACGTATCTGTTGCACAAAATGCATATTGCTATCTACCCCTGATAGCAGCATATCCGTAGTAAAAATGTACATTGCTAACTATCCCTGAAAGTAGCACAAAATGCATATTGCTATCTACCCCTGAAAGCAGCATATCTGTAGCACAAAATGCATATTGCTATCTACCCCCGATAGCAGCATATCTGTAGCATAAAATGCATATTGCTATCTACTCCTGATAGCAGCATATCTGTAGCACAAAATGCATATTGCTATCTACCCCTGATAGTGATATCTGTCGCATAAAATGCATATTGCTATCTACCCCCGATAGCAGCATATCTGTAGCATAAAATGCATATTGCTATCTACCCCTAATAGCAGCGTATCTGTTGCACAAAATGCATATTGCTATATACCCCTGATAGCAGCATATCTGTAGCACAAAATACATATTGCTATCTACCCCTGATAGCAGCATATCTGTAGCACAAAATGCATATTGCTATCTACCCCCGATAGCAGCATATCTGTTGCACAAAATGCATATTGCTATCTACCCCTGAAAGCAACGTATCTGTTGCACAAAATGCATATTGCTATCTACCCCTGATAGCAGCATATCCGTAGTAAAAATGTACATTGCTAACTATCCCTGAAAGTAGCACAAAATGCATATTGCTATCTACCCCTGAAAGCAGCATATCTGTAGCACAAAATGCATATTGCTATCTACCCCCGATAGCAGCATATCTGTAGCATAAAATGCATATTGCTATCTACTCCTGATAGCAGCATATCTGTAGCACAAAATGCATATTGCTATCTACCCCTGATAGTGATATCTGTAGCATAAAATGCATATTGCTATCTACCCCCGATAGCAGCATATCTGTAGCATAAAATGCATATTGCTATCTACCCCTAATAGCAGCGTATCTGTTGCACAAAGTGCATATTGCTATCTACCCCTGATAGCAGCATATCTGTAGCACAAAATACATATTGCTATCTACCCCTGATAGCAGCATATCTGTAGCACAAAATACATATTGCTATCTACCCCCGATAGCAGCATATCTGTAGCATAAAATGCATATTGCTATCTACCCCTGATAGCAGCGTATCTGTTGCACAAAATGCATATTGCTATCTACCACTGATAGTGATAGCAGCATATCTGTAGCACAAAATGCATATTGCTATCTACCCCCGATAGCAGCATATCTGTAGCATAAAATGCATATTGCTATCTACCCCTGATAGTGATAGCAGCATATCTGTAGCACAAAATGCATATTGCTATCTACCCCTGATAGCAGCGTATCTGTTGCACAAAATGCATATTGCTATCTACCCCTGAAAGCAGCGCATCTGTAGCATAAAATGCATATTGCTATCTACCCCTGATAGCAGCGTATCTGTTGCACAAAATGCATATTGCTATCTACTCCTGATAGTGATAGCAGCATATCTGTAGCACAAAATGCATATTGCTATCTACCCCCGATAGCAGCATATCTGTAGCACAAAATGCATATTGCTATCTACCCCTGATAGTGATAGCAGCATATCTGTAGCACAAAATGCATATTGCTATCTACCCCCGATAGCAGCGTATCTGTAGCACAAAATGCACATTGCTATCTACTCCTGATAGCAACGTATCTGTAAACGCAACGTATCTCTATACCCGTGGAAGTAAATCTACACCGTATTGCATACCGATATCTACCCTGATAGCAACATATTTGGTACAAATGTTCAGACTTTAGGCAGGGTTTGTATTCTGTTCCAAGTACACTAAAATGATAAAAATCAGTATAACATTACTCCAATAAATGGTATCTGTATTTATTACACCTCATAAATATTCCATAAACTAATAATGGCAATTCATTGGCCAATTCCTATCACAAGTACTATTACCCTAGCGAAATAGTTTGGACTATTACAACCTCATCCCCAGAGTCACAGTGAGGTGTAATAAAACAAATACTACATGGTATGATCGGGCAATAGGGCACACTATGTTCCCTCGGTACTGGCTACGGGCCTATCACCCCGAACCCGAAGGGTTCGGGGTGATAGGCCCGTAGCCAGTACCTCAGTCGGGAAAATAGTTTGCTCTATTTCCCCTCTACCATGCCATGTAGTATTTGTATACTGTCAGGCTGTTCATTTGACAATGAATCATGGAATTATGACGGTCAAAAGTACACAGATGAAGAAAAACTTCGCGCGCTACGCGCGCATATGTATTACCAAATTGCAATATTCTGTAGTAACGTAGCTTGTTTAGGGCTAAAATATACCAAATATACCTCAATCGTGCCAAAAAAGTGTCAAATCGACATTTTCGCTCGCTACGCGCGCATTGCTTGACTCCAGAACAATCTTGTCGGTTGACTTTCATTCTTTCCCACCCCCCTCTAATATGAAGAACGCCACTGTCATCTGTGAGGCCATTGCTACAAAATTTGGTTAGGTGCGGCCCAGTCAATTTTTCACTCCTTATATCTGGCCCATTCATTCAAAAAGGTTGCCCACCCCTGCCTTAAATTAATGTTTCTCCCAAAGCCATTTTTTTTAAATGCCATGAAAACAAATACAAATTGTATTTTTTTATTTCTCAGTCACCCGAAAATGAAAAAAATAACGTTTAGAAGAGATTTCTTAATTTTTCGGAAATAAGCACCATGACTTTTTAGGCTAATGAAATATGATTCCCAGTTTCCCGTTTCATATTTTTAAAAGAGTGGGTAGTGTCTATTTCATTATTCATTATTCATTATTTCACTCAATTTCATTATTGCATCTGATAGGGGTGTTAACTACTAAACTACCTATTGATTTGTATATATTACACCTTAATTAACACTTTAACACTTTGAAAAACAATTAAGGAAACATTTGTAGATGTGTTATTGAAAATGTCAACAAATCTGTCTGAAATATTGCAACGTCAATTAGGCCTACATCTGAAATCTGAGTAGGTAATGCAAACAATTTCATTATCAACCATATACCATGACACCACTGCCATAAAATTCCCTTAAAATCAACAGGAAGATATGCCTGGTATTTTGAGCCACTAAAAGTTATGATTTTTATTCAAGTTTGTCAGAAAATGTAATTTTGCACAAAATAATGAAAGTTTTGGTAAAACTGAAAAGTTGGGTCGGTAGGGAAACGGGAAACTGGAAATTACATTATACTAGCCTTATGGAAGAAGTGAATGAGCATTCCCCTGATTCCCCTATGGATTTATGGAACGGTGATGGGCATTCCCATGCACTACCTTTTATATTATGGACCTCTAATCTGATAAGGGCCTGGTATAAAATATTGAATATATTGATCAGGTTTTATAGATCATCAATAATTGTTATGACTTGTCTACGCGGGGGACCCATTTCTATTTGATCAATCAATTCAGACACACTTCAGGTATGTCAACATTCTTCAACTTTGACCCGCAGTTTGTTTATAGCGACAGTTCTGTGTGGTTCTGAATGGTTGATCAGCCAATCTGTCAGCATTGACCGGCAGTGAAGGGATCATAAATTTGGTTTTTGCTTCACCCGCCTGTTGTACGGTAAGGAATAACTTAGATGGATTAAAGTCTATTGGAAAAGATCTGTAACATCTGATCTCTCCAATTGAGGCTGAAAACAGCATCATCAACGTTGAGGCTATTAGTATTATTATTAATTAATTAACGCTGGAACAAAGAAGTTGTTTCCCCGTTTCATTCAGTGCTTCTCCGTAGTCCTCAACACCACCGCGGAACATCAAGATTTTACTTCTGCTAGAGTAGGCCTACTAATAAACACAGGTTTGTTTGTTTGCTTGTTTACGTATATGGATGGATTATGGCCCCGATTATGGCTCCATTTTGCAAATGTAAATCATACATAAGACGACAGGCTTTAAAATGTTTGGTCCTACAACTTATACAAGGGTCGTTCAATAAGTTCTAACATTTTATAATGACCTATTATTAACAACTTGTACAAGGGTCGTTCAATAAGTTCTAACATTTTAAAATGACCTATTATTAGTATTATCCATTGTACCGTTGTGTCAGGGAGGAACTCACTCTTGAAAAATGAAAAGTGTATTAACAGTGAGCAGTGGCCAAAATTCGGTATTTGCCAAAAATTGCATGGATCTAGGCCTATGCTTACAAAATGCTGAAATAGTTTGGTCCTACAGGGTCATTCAATAAGTTCTACATCCTCCTTCATTATTAGATAGCCTACCATAATGAGCTATACGATATACCCATGAAATTTATCCATGGTTGTATCACTAAGTGATTTTATACCTATTTTAACGGTTAAATAATGTCAGTAATATGCTTATACACAAATAATGTTAAAAACAATTAGTTAAGTCCATATGATTATAGTAAAGGTGCCAAAAATGATAAAGTCCAGCCTGATTTATTCACCTAGCCTCTAGGTAGTGAGTTCCTGGAAAATGGAAAGTGTATTATCAGTGAGCAGTGGCCTGCCTAGCCATGAATTTCAAGTAAGGGGTGTCCAAAAATGCCGAAATAGTGAACACTAGGCCATACTACTTCAGGACAATTCTTGCGTGAGAAGCGTGCATGAAAATATTTATTCTACTTCAAATGTCCTTTCCTACCTTATTTCTTCTTTTCCCAGCACCTCCCCTCTCTTGTTGGGCAACTGTAACTAGCAGAAAGTGGGGAATTGTGGATGGGGACATGAAACATCCCACACAATAATATTTCAAATGTTTATTATAACCACAATTTATGTACTTGAGTGGAGTCTAAATCAATACATATACCATAGGCATGCATGTGTAACAGACACGCTGCTATCAGGGGTAGATAGCAATATGCATTTTGTGCTACAGATGCGCTGCTTTCAGGAGTACGGATAGCAATATGCATTTTGTGCTACCATGTAGGCTTACATGTAGTAACAATGTGTATAATGATGTTTCCTATCTTTTTAATCTTTTCAGATACAAATATGTCAAAGCGTCCTTCCAGCTCTTACGCATCTAGCTCTGTAGGTTTACACCCCGTCAATCTGAACCCCAACAGTATGCACTCTCAGACATGGACCTTGGTGAATGAATTCTACATGGGAGGACGACAACAACGGGTACTAGATCCTCATGAGGTAATTCACTCAATATATGAAGAGGTTTTTTGCAAAAGGGCCTACATCCACTTTGGCTCTAATATTGAGAAAAAGTCAAAAAACTGTTTCTAAATATTCAAGATGAGCAATTGAAAAACTGAATGGATTGTGAAAGAGGTACACTACATACTAATTTAAATTGAAATAAATTTCAAATGTGCTAGTTTTTAATTTTTTAAAAATCATGTTTACATTTTTTGAAAATTTGGATGTAGGCCCTTTTGCAACAGAACTCCATCTGATTGTACATAAAGAAAAAATAACACACACAAAAAAAAATCAGTTATTTTAATCATTTAAAAAAAATAAGTTTGATATAGAAATGTATAGGTCACAATCATATGTTTCAAGGAAATAAAGTGATTTTTTTCAAAAAGACCCACATCTCATTGTAAACAGCCATTAAAGTTGTTGTTTTGTTGCAAAAGGGCCTGTATCCCGATTTAATTCTGGATACAGGCCCTTTTGCAACAAAACAACAATTTCAATGGCTGTTTTCAATGAGATGTAGGTCTTTTTGAAAAAAATGACTTTGTTTCCTTGTAACGTATGATTTTTCCCTATACATTGTTATATCAAACTCACTTTTGAAAAAAAATGCACCATAGCCCTTTTGCAACAAAGCTCTTCTTATACTTGGTTTTACTGGTGTGGGGGTGGGGGGGGGGGCAGTCCCATATGTTGGGGGTACTTTGCTGCATTTTGAGTGAAAGTGCAGTTTAACAATTTTGGAAAACTTTCTTCTGAAGCTGCAATTGTAAGTTTGGTATCAAATTAATTCAACAAGTTGTCTCTATCCAAATATCTTTTTGTCGTCTGACGATCTGGATTGGTTACTCCAGCAAAACGGAATATCCGCATCACCCTAGAGTTGATGACATGACCTAATGATTGTTGTGGCTGGGTAGACTGTTTCCATTTGTTGATGCTGTGTGCTCGTTGAAGTGGTTCCGGATCATAGTTTTGAAGGGGTTATGGTTGGCAGTGTCCAGAATTGTATGAGGGAGATTGTTCGAATGAGTGGTCATCCCCGTCTTTGGTAGGATTTAAGTCATGGGTCTTTTTGAGTTGTCTATTAGGTGGTTTGGGGCACCCTGTTCTTACCCTCTGCATGTAGTCACTAAAGCTATACATGTATAAGTATAATTCAAAAGAGTCACATCAAGGGGAATATGTAATAGGTCTTACAATATGTAAATATTTGTCTCTTTCAGGGTTGGAAGTATGATTTAGAGTGTCAAATAGCTGCCATGGAAGACAAAGTTGTAAGTATTATTATACACTAAAGTCTATGGAGTAAAAATTTACTCAACAGTTTTAGAGTGTACACATCTGGATTAAGGAAATATTTTTACAATATTTCATAGAAAAGAAAAAAACTGTTAATTTGTCAAACATGATCTAGCAACTGATTACAAAATGATGTAATTACTAGAACAGTAATATTACACGTTTAGGCCAAACAAAGAAGAATGTTTGTCTCAGAAGCCCGCTCGCATTGGTATGTGAAATGAGCTATGGCTGAGACCAACTATTTGTTAAAAAAAAAATTGTTGGATTTTTTGATTTTTCAAAAAATATTTAAAAAAAGTTCTCTGTAAGCTTGGATTAGCAACAAAAAAAGAAGGTTTTTTTTCTAAAAAAAAAAAAGATCGCACAGCACTTAACTATTTTGCCAAATGTTTCTGAGACAAACCTTCTTCTTTGTTTGGCCTTAGTCAATTGGACATTGCATGTATCATGTCAATATGTTGGCTATCCGTAATTGGACATATCTCAACTTATTTAGGCTTTGCTGTCACAATGATCAAGACCACTTATTTATCAATTCACATTTTATTCACAGCGAGATTCTCAAGAACAGTTCCCAGAAACTGGCAATGGAAACACGGGCATTGGCCGCAAACCAACCCAAACCGTTCCTCAAGTTATGAATGATTTCGAAAAGAAAAAATTGGAAACGGGTAAGAATCAGAATAGAAGTGCTGCTGTAGCCCATGGTGTTGACAGAAACAAACAAGGAACAGACAATTATAACCGGGGCCGACAGTCCAAGATTGCCAGCGTTATCACTACTGCAACAGAAGCCCATCTTGGTCGAATGGATACAACTTTTCACGGGGCAGTTCTGGGCCCTAACACTGGACGCTCATTTAATACAGGAAAATGATGATATATGCAATTTATGATTCAAACATTCAACTGCTATCTGTAACATCAGAACTTCTTTTGGTGATGACGCAATGATAAACTGTAAAAGTGTACATTTTCGCGAGTGTACATTTTTGCGCTTTGCACATTTTGAATAAATTTGCTTGTTTTTATTTTCGCGATTTTGAGCTTCCTTACATAGACCTTCATACAAAAGGAATATATTTGCGCGTTTATATTTTCGCGCTTGCTGATCTTAGCGCAACAAGCAGGAAATGTAGCGCGAACATTTCCACTTTAACAGTAAGTGACTGTGACTACGCAAAGCTGCAGCAAAATCCTATATGTCGCTATTCTTTCAAAACCTTGTATGTTTTTCCGGCCCTTCAGCATGTATAAAGTAATACTGCCAACGGTTATGCATAGGAAGAGTTGCTTTATACATGTTCCGGGACAAGAGAACTTTAGGTTTTAAGAAAACTTAAGGTTTTGATAGATGTGATTTTGTCACTTAAAAATGTTTAGAGCAGACCGCCAAAAGGTCATACATAGGAAGTATTACTTTATACATGCTGAAGGGCTAGATGGAGATACAAGGTTTTGAAAGAATAGCGACGATATGTATATAAGAGACCATACATTTCCTGTGACTACCAACATTATTATTGACACGTCGATAGTCGATAGAATATTTGTGTACTAACAAGTGATAGGAGCCAAATGGTGGATAGGATATATCATATACACTGTTCATCTTCCTCTGTACAGTGACATCAGAGTGTATATCAGAGAAGGCAACACATTTCTCATTTGTGTACGGCAGGTGTATGCGTCACAATACTTATGCATTAATGTGGCGCTAGTCACTGGGATATGCTCTGATGTAACTGAGGTAGATGGACAGAGTTTAGTGTGTTTTCAATCACTCCCTGACAAGAGGGGAGGGGGGCAGGGGGCATTTTCCTCCTACTAGAGGGCTCACCCCTGATTCCCCCAATGGAAATGGCAAATCATGTATTGTATATTAACCCAAATTAGTAGGTATGCCTCTTCCTTATCACAGGCCTGTGCCTTGTTCCCGCCACCCCTTATTGAAGACCCTACATTTATACTAGAGAATGGTTTCTATCCTTCTACAGGGTGTCCCAAAAGTCTATGCACGACTTTGAAGCTTTGTATTTCACAAAATATAAGTCGTATTGAAAATGACTTGACTTACTTGACTTAGGGCGGATGATTTTTCCGAACCACAATGCCTCTCCAGATCTTCCTATCCAACATAGCTGTCTTGATTTCTTCCACCTGCAGTCCTGTATCACGTTTGAGTATGTCAATGTAGGTCAGGGCTGGTCTACCACGCTTTCTTGCTCCGTGCTTTGGGATCCAATGTATAAGTTTGTGTACAAGCTCCTTGGACCCTCTGAAGCAGTGTCCAGCAAATCTTGCTCTGCGTTCTCTGATCTTGTCCGAGACTTTTGGCATGTCCCCATACAGGTCCTTATTTGTCACATGCTGACTCCAGTTGATGTTGAACACAGATCTTAGCATCCTAGTGTAGCATCCATCCAGTTGTTTACCAAGCTTTGGGGTGACTGTCCATGCCTCACATCCATAAAGGAGGACGGATTCTACTGTAGCTATGAACAGTCTTTCTTTGAGCTTTCTGGATAATGATTTAGCCTTCCATAGCTGACTAAGTTTGCCACAAGCTCTCCATGCAGCTGCTTTGCGTGTTTTGATGTCCTTTTCAGTGTTGTTCATCCAGGCTCCAAGGTATTTGAAGTCTTCCACTTTATCAAGGCGCATGCCTTCACTTGTGGTATTGAAAATATGAATACATATTTAGAAAGAGGAGATGTGGGAAATAATTTTGATACCAAACATTGGAGTAACATCTGTTTGTAATGCCACCCTAGAAGTAAAATATGTATTACTGCAAAAATGTAATTTTATACCTCGGAGGAATAAAGTTTATAAATCCACACCTATTGAGATTAACAAAAAGACGGGTAGAGTTGGTTACACGGAAAGTGATCCGTCAATTGTAATATTTAAAATTTTACATTACAGTGATCACATCATAATAACAAACTACATCACACATAATTTTCGTTTCTATAGTGAAATCTAGTTTAAGTGTTTTCCATTTATACAGAGACGTGTGCTAATGCAAAAACACAGACCAAACAAATTGAACAACGTAACAGAAAAGTGAACACACACATCACACAGTGAATAGATCTCTTTAGACTTTTGGCTACTGCATGTCTTATGACATCAATGTGACTTGTTGATCTACCGTCTTTTTTCTACCACATTGAGACAAATCATGCACTTGTTCCTGTGTTCAAAAATCTATCCACCAACTTCAGAATGGATATTCTTTCTGGTGCGCGTTTCACTTTTGAAATGTTTTCTGAACTTTTGTTGAGTAAGTTGAACTGAATTTGTTTCAGCGTAGAACCATACAATTTGTATTCGCTTATCTATGCTGTAAACCATCTTGAGTGAAGACTTTTCCTATGCAATGTTGTCTACTACGCCTATTTATGTTGTGAGTGACAGAGTTTGGTAATAACATTAATGTTGCAAGGTAAGCAGTGAACTGTGACTAATGCGCAATGTTGCTTTCATACCGTTAATTTATGCGCATCTGTTTTAGCAACAATGTGTAGTACTTGGTATGGGTGGGCCTCACACGGCCAAAAACTTTCAACCAGTTTTATAATGTTGTGGGTTCACCAATAGGGTTGTGTTTGGTATCAAAATAATTTCCCAAATCTCGTCTATCAAAATATGGTTACATTTATACCATATGATTTATATTTTATGAGATATGACTCTTCAAAAACGTGCATAGACTTTTGGGACACCCTGTATTTGGTATATTATTAGTAACATGGAATTTTATAAACTTTTTCATAATGATAATTATAAAATGAAGATTTGATCTCATGAATGGGTGTATTTCAAATACGACTCAACATCGATGTTTTTCGGCTATTAAATGCATAGATTTTAGAAAATAATGTAACATTGTATGTTTGTCTGAGCTCCCGAGATGTTCAGTGGTCAATACAAGAGGGGCATCAACAGACGTGTCCAAAAAATCATGTAAAAAGGGTATACTTTTCACATAATTGGCTTACGTATTTAGGGTACTTATTTGCTCAGTAAGGATTATAAATAGCCATGATAGATCATGGGTGGGATATATTTCTCAATTTGTATCCGTCGCATATTAAGTGATCCGATAGATCAGCTCGGCATTTGTTTCGTAATACTTTTGGATTTGAAATACAAATTACTAGCTTACTGTATCAACATATTTTGACTACTTATTTAGGGTATCAACATATTTTGACTACTTATTTAGGGCATCAAAATAGTTGACTACTTGTTTAGGGTACTGGAAATACTGATATTACTTAAGGTATGTAAAATACTGTCCATACTTGTTTAGGGGTGCTTTTTCACATTAATGCAATTACTTATTTAGGGTAATTTTTGAAAGTCATTGGATGTGCCTGATCCCCCTTGTAATGACCACTGAGCACCCCGGGTTTGAGCTACTTACAAAGAAAACTAATTGTGTGTGTAAAAATGGTATGCATAAATTTATTTCAGTTGCATCGTGTATTAATTATAATTATTTTGATATGGAAATTAAAGTTATACAATATGTATTTCAAAATGACTGGGATTTAAAAAAAAATATGTATGCCTCTAAGCATTCTCAAGCAATGTTCGTTTATACTAAGCAAGGAATTTGGAACTACCTTTCACCATGGATTTATCAGACTGCTGTCACTTAGCAAAAACAATCCGTCTAAAATGTATGATCTAAACCAGTGGTTCCCAACCTATGGGGCGCGACCCCAGTTGGGGTTGCGACACACCTTGTGTGGGGTCGCGGACTAGCCTAATTTAACAAAAATAAAATGTTATGTTTTTGTACTTTAGTGTACTGTACTGTATAGTTATATAGCAAATATCATGGTAGCACATTTCAAAAAGGTTGACATTTGACCAAATTTGACCATTTTAGCATAAAATATCAAATTTTGGCGCGCTGCACGGACATTTTATCACCATATTAGGTATAACAAGACCAAATGTTGCAATTTGTTTACCAAATTAGTTAAAAATAGACAAAATTTGACAGTTTTAGCGTAAAATGGCAAAACAAATTGCGTGCATTTTTCAATTCTTGCCTCCGCCTAAATTGTTTCTTGCCCCCCCCCCCCCCCGCCCCCACCCAATTTATTATGCTGGTGCCGCCACTGGTGACTTTGTTCTGTGAGGGGTCGCGCTCTGATGCTGGTTTCTGAAATGGGGTCACCACCAGAAAAAGGTTGGGAACCACTGATCTAGACCCAGGGATGCTATTAGTTTGGGGATAGGAAACTCCTAATACTGCACATATGTAAATAACAGGTCACGTTTTCTGATTATGGTAATAAGCTCAGTATCATCATTTGATGTCATTTTAATGTATAAAATACAACAGCGCCATTTTATAAGAACCCACGCAATAAGGTTATGTCTGCGAAAAATATGCAAGGAATTTATGTAGACTTGCATCAAGTCCCTGGGGCCACTCATGTATAAGAGTTGTAATCATCCGTGTGAATCCACTCTAAACAAGACTAGGCTCGCCTAGTCTTGTTTAGACTTGTTTAGTCTTGTTTGGTCGGATATTTGGTTTATCCTTTATGTATGTAATTCTGCACGGAATTAGCCTAGCACAAAATCTGTGTTAAACCGTGTTAAAGGATTAAAGGATGAGTTTGCTTTATTCAGTAATAGAGGCTTAACACCAGTCTAACTCATAAATGAATTACACCAAGGATACACCGGATATTTGAATGTTAAAAAATGTTTTAGACACCGTTGAGAGTGAGGTAGGTATGGGATCATCTTTGTGCGGATCAGCTGCAGCAGATGTCGATGACTTTGATATTGATGAAATGGTGAGAGGGGATTCTCTTGGTCCATTCAATTCAAGTGCAGGTAGTAAGTTGCGAGGGAGTTTATTTGATGTAACAGCCTTATATTTCAGAGGGAGTACATTTATTTGATGGAACAGCCATTTCAGAGGAGGTAAGTTTATTTGATAGAACAGCCTGTTATTTCAGAGGGAGTAAGTTTATTTGATGGAATAGTCATTTCAGAAGGGTAAGTTTATTTGATGGAACAGCCTTATATTTCAGAGGGAGTAAGTTTATTTGATGGAACAGCCTTATATTTCAGAGGGGGTAAGTTTATTTGATAGAACAGCCTTTTATTTCAGAGGAGGCAAGTTTATTTGATGGAACAGCCTTTTATTTCAGAGGGAGTAAGTTTATTTGATGGAACAGCCTTTATTTCAGAGGGAGTAAGTTTATTTGATGGAACAGCCTTTATTTCAGAGGGAGTAAGTTTATTTGATGGAACAGCCTTTTATTTCAGAGGGAGTAAGTTTATTTGATGGAACAGCCTTTTTATTTCAGAGGGAGAAAGTTTATTGATGGAATAGCCATTTCAGAGGCATTTGAACAGGTTTTGTTCGTGGCCACTTAAGGCATATGTGATCTTTTCCAGAGAGTGCCCTCTATTCATCATTTTTTTTAAAAACTAGATTTTCTTGCAGATTTACATTTCTGATCATAAATCGTAATTATGGTTTTAGAGTGAATTTAGAGTGAAAATAATAAACTGTCGTGTTAACCCGACAGTTTATTTACACTTAAAACCATGATTTTGAAGTAATTAAGAATCGTATCGCCCTGTAACTTGGAATGTATGTACGATTTATGATCAGAAATGTAAATCTGCTTTCATTTTTTTCTTTCGATGTTTAGGGCGTTCCCTGGAAAGATCACATAATATACCTTTAAGGAAGTCACTTTTTGAATTTTGTGAGTGCTGTAATTATTGAACTATGACTCAAATGTATATAAAAGTATACAATTTTGACCAAAAATGTTGATTTTTTTGAGAGAATCCCAAAAAAATCACTTTTTTCGTAATTACAAAAAATATTAGATAAGGTTTAAAATTAAAAAAATCATTATCATCCCTAAGTTAGTGTCTTTACATCATAATCTAGCAATTTGGGAATTTTTTACTCAAAATTATTTTTGTTAGCTTTGCTGAACTTTTTTGACCCCAAATTTGTTGTTGTTGTTGTGATTTTCTAAAAATCAAAACAAAAAAAATCAACATTTTTGGTCAAAATTTACGCAAAATGTGGATTCTCTGATCCATTTTCTTTCCAAAAATGTATACTTTTATATGCATTTGATTAATAGTTCAATAATTACAGCACTCGCAAAATTCTCAAAGAAGGAAAAAGTGACCCTAAAGGGAGGAACTACCTTAATTTGAGATCAAATTTGCACAGTTCTGGAAATGTGAGTTTATAGTATGGTAGTATATCAGTCTCCTTGGAGACTGAAGTTTCAAAAACTGCAAACACAAATAGATAAATATTTTGCATATCGTCAGCCTGCTTCGACAATTGCCTAACTCACTTTTCAGCGAAATCATGACTTCATTACATTATGTACATGCTGTAATAACGCCTAAAGTCATTGACAAAAAAACTGAAGAGCTTCAAGACAAAAGATTTTTTTAATATAGCCTTATATGGAGACATAGATCTACAAATTAATGGAGAGACATTTTTTCTTCTTTTTCTGTTGCCATGTCAACCGGGCGCCGTATTCTCGTACTAAACACGGTTGTAGCTTAAAACCGTGTCCAACTAAACTTGTGTCTAAATTAAACGTGAATTTATTTTTCAAATGATGTATTTAAAATAAAAAAATTTAGACTCCGCAAATCTCGTCCCCAGAGTGGTCGTGCGTTAACCGTATACAGGTAATCAATTTATTGTGGCTCAAATAAGGTTACAGTAGATATCGACCGTGTATTTTTAAGACTGCATGATCTGCACGTAAGAGAATTGCGTTTAGTTAAATTTTATGTGTTTACCAATTTGGAACTGAACAAATTATAGGACCACAAATTGTACCTACATGTATGTAGTATGTAGGTTAAAATCTGTGTTTAATATGTACGAGAATACGGGCAATGTTTTTAATTTGATCAAGTGTTCTTTTGGGTCCCAGGTATGTATTAACTATAATTAGCATGTTTCTACATCAAAGCCCATGACCCTGTTAATTCGTACCATCTATTATTTAGGAATGCTTAAATTGCTTTCTGTGATGTTTCCACTGAGAGTAAAAATGATTTGATTTATTCTATGCACAACTATATTTACCAAAACCAAGTCTGGAAAGCATAGAGTCAGTTCTCAGTTAGCAAATGTAACATTTGTATATTTTTGCTTATATCAGCTCGTTTCAACAATGCACATCGCATGCTTTGACCAGCAATCATCCACTTCAAGAGGTTAGGGATGTCAGTTTAAGAAACATGATGTGATCTTTTTCAAATGTTTACACATATGTGATGCAATCGTACGCACACGATTGTGGCTAGACGCACAAGGTTTTGGATGTACGCACGCATCACGCATATGATACACAGTGCGCTTGTTGCCATCTCATGTGCACCTATACATGGTATATCCCATCACGCATGATGCAGTGCGCTTGTTGCGATCTCATGTGCGCCTATACATCGTATATCCCATCACGCATATGATGCACAGTGCGCTTGTTGCGATCTCATGTGCGCCTATACATCGTATACCCCTAAGATGCTGATGTAAGGAGGTTCACCAATTTGGAACTGATCAAACTATAGGACCTCAAGTACCCATGTGCACAATTTCCAAAAATGACACCACAAGTGTAAATCACAAACTGCAATCCTGGAACAGTCACTTGTTAATGACGCAAAATTAACACCCCCTCCCCCGTGCAATATTTAGAGAATAAAGGTATTGTTTTTAGACCGTAGGCCTACCCAAGTTATATTAGGTGACATAAATGCGGACGATAGTATTATTTAATACTACCGAACGCATTTATGTCAGACAATATAACACGGGTAGGCCTACGGTCTAAAAACAATACCTTTATTCTCATTCTTAAACAATCACACTTAAGACATTTATCAAAGAAATAAGTACATTTTATTGTCCCCATTTGGCAACTTTTACCCCTGCTAGGATAAAATAACCCACAAACATTCCATCCAATCCCATGCGATGAGTACACCATGCATAAGCGTCGCGGGGCAGGAAAGGCGCCAAAGACGCACTCCAAAAGTGCGCGTTATGGAGCAAACCACTCATTGTGGTCGGAAGCACTGTTAAAACATAAGCTCCACCTACCCGTGTTCAATTGTCTCATCTAAATGTCGCCGATTTCTCTGAGAACCAATGGGATTGCTTAAACTCTCTAGCTAGCTGTTTAAGAATGAGAAATATCAACGTCTTGAGCAGTTAATCAAGGTGTTCCAACATTGATTGATGGGGGGGGGGGGGGGGGGGATTGTAGTTTAAGATGTCCTCTTCAGCTCTTAAAGGTATATTATGTGATCTTTCCATGGAACGCCCTCAACATCGAAAAAAATTGAAAGCAGATTTTCTTGCAGATTTACATTTCTGATCATAAATCGTACATACATTCCAAGTTACAGGGCGATACGATTCTTAATTACTTCAAAATCATGGTTTTAGAGTGAAAATAAACTGTCGGATATCCAACAACTTATTTTATTCTAGTCTAAATTCACTCTAAAACCATGATTTTGAGGTAATTAGGAATCGTATCGCTCTGTAACTTGGAATGTATGTACGATTTATGATCAGAAATGTAAATCTGCAAGAAAATCTACTTTCTAAAAAAAATCATGAATAGAGGGCGCTCTCTGGAAAAGATCACATAATATGCCTTTAACAAAATAAATGTCTTTTAAAGATCGGGAAAAAATTCTACACAAAATATCCAAAATGTGTAACGTAATCCAAGGACTTTTTCCAAGATTGTAGGTATTATTACTCAAGGTAAGGTGTTTCATTTTGGCCTAAGATAGCAAAATATTTTAGATATACATATACTTTTCTATAAGAAAAAACTTCAAAGAACCTCACAGAGGTTAATTTATTTTACTACGAGATACACGTTACAAGTTTTATTATAGCTGCAAGGGATCCTCTATAAGCTGCAAAATATATTGGTTATATGAAATACAAGTATATAGTAGAGTAGACTATGACACTACAATCCTGGACAATATTGTTGGAACAGTTTAATTTATGTCAATAAATGTGACTCAACATTAGTAAATGAGGCACAATGCGGCAGGAGCTAATTTGAGTTAAAGAGCACAAATGTGGGACATGGTCAAAATAAGTCAAATTCATAAAAAGCCTTATTTCTGATTTTTTATGCATCTTGTATCCAACCAAAGACTCAAATTCATGAAAAATAAAGAGTTAAACTACAATTTGAGGTATGTAATTTTCACTCACTCCATTGATTTGTTAACAAAACCAAAACTTTTAAATGTCCATAACTGGATGATTTGTATTTGATATTGTGTGATAAAGTGATTTTCAATTATCCCTAATTTTGGTTAGAAATGGGATATAACATTGACTTTGGTACCGAAAAGTTCCTTAACTTACACATATTATCACGATATCAATAACTCAATATTCATATTTCCTTCATTGTGCCTCATTTACTCGTGTTGGGTCACAAATATTCCCCATGTTCAATGTTGAAACATATGCTTTTGGATTACGGGATACTGGAAGGGGGTCAACATTGCCCATTGGGCTGGGGGTAATTATTCGGGTCGAACAAAGGCTTCAAGCCTTCTGTCAAAGACAGCTATTTTTCAACAATGACTATATTTCAGAAGGGGAGGGGGGGGGGGGGGGGGGGCAGCACATTTAAAATGTTGTTAATTTGAGGGTGTTCCAACTAATAATGACCACAACTTGACAAGATATATTTACAGGTTATGAATATGATTATTATAAGATGCATCTTATGATTATGAGGCAATGATGATTAAAAAGTTATTACAATGTACAAGCACTACAACTGCAAGCTTACCATTAAAGGAAGTAATATGGGGCCATGAGTAGCTGTGTTTGCCAGATATCTGAGTGGTAAGTGTCTTTTATCGTCCACAAAAAGCGTGTTTCTATACTGGGCAACTTAACGGTAATAAACGGTACCAACCGGCCTTTTCGCCCAGTAGAAACGGTCAAATAATACTAATTAACACTAAATTTTCTTTCTGCAAAAACCACAGTAATTACCACTAACTTGCCTAGTGACAACAGCAATCAAATAAATTGTATCACTAACTAAGTTCTCATGACCCAGAAATACACATACTTTATAATGTACATACAACTGGTCTGACCTCTCCACATTTTTTTGCCATCATCATTATGTTCCCACTCCCTTAACACTTTTGGACCTGTGTTTTGACATTTCGCCGGTAATCAATCATCTAAGGATGTGTCTATTTCCCACTATGTGATCCAAATAAAAGACTGCAAAGGACATAATTATGCCCCAAAGTCATAAACTAACCTTCATAACCCTGAAAGTGGATCACTTAGTCAGCGGTTGACAAAATCTTAGATGATTTATTACCGGCAAAATGTCAAAATCACAGGTCCAAAAGTGTTAAGGGAGTGGGAACATAATGATATTCAAACGCGATGTGAGACCTACTTTCCTAACTTGAATTTAACTTAAAATTTAACTTAAATTCAAGTTTATTATTTTACACGGTCAATTGGTGTGCTACGCTTGATTCCTTCTACATTATTTTATAAAAGATATACACCTAAAAATCAGGGCTTTTTATCACTCGTGTCATCTTCCAATGCACGGGTGTATGCACCAGTATTTGAAGAGCTCTATTCCTTAAGGGATCAACTCCACTTTTTGTCGAAATTGAGTTAGGTGCAGAACATGAAAGAAAGTTACGAAATACATCTTTTAAACTTTGTTCTACATCTTTAGCATGTTCGGGTCAAAACTTATGGCCCTCTGTAATTTCCGGAAGTTTCCGGAAATTTGAATATAATTCACTATTTTGTAAGCCAAAATGTTAGAAATATGGTTCTTTTATCATGGTAAAACATTGATAGGAATGTCCTTAATAAAATGCCATGAAGAAAACGTAAAATGTATGGGATAATTGTTTTTAAAATTGCGCACAAACAGAAGTGTTGTTATTTCAAAAAATGTGCCAAATTGTCCAATTTTTCAGTTTTTTCAAGAAAAAACAAAATTTCATAATTTAAAAAAGTTGAAGAGGTATTTGAATGTGGTTTTCTGTTTTCAATGTGATTTGATAATGTCTTTCAGGTGTATCTTAATTGAAAATAACGATTGTTTAGTAAAGTGGTTTTTGGAAATTGGTCGAAAAATTTTATGTTCCAAAAGGCACTAAATCCACTCGTTTCCGAAAATAAAGAATGACATAGGAAATACAGTGAAAATCAAAAAATGACATCAAACCTGTTTTTAAGCTTACACACGTATGGCATCTTTCATATGGCAGAAAATTAGCATAATCAAAGAAGTGCAACATCCTTAATTTAAAAAACATTGCTTTTCTCCTATTTCACCTATATGGAGTTGATCCCTTTTGGAACGTACATAGCTCTTCATTTGTGTATTGCATGGCATGGACGGGCAGGTAAAACTTACCGGTATCTCTTACCGGAAAGTTTTTGTGAGTAAACGAGGGTGATTAAAATATTTAACTGTAAATATCATTATCGTTAACTTTCCAGTGCCCCAGCAGAAACACTCTAATAGAAGTAAAATTATGAGGTGGTTTATATTGCAAGATTAAAAACTCAATAAATTGCTTGGTTGATGAAAAACAATTTCTGAGCAATACACAAATTATATTGTAGATACGTTTGTCATAGAGTTTATTGGTTCAATATATCAATGATTGAAACTGCATTTTCAACTTGATAAACTTGTTTATGGTTTCTGAACACATTATTATCAAACTTCCTTATTGGAGAAACAAAATGACCTGCATTATTATTTGATACGCCGAGTTGGTCAATATATGTGATGTGATCAAGCGAAATGAGTCACATGTCGGCAGTAGTTTTGAATTTTGACATTTGTCCATCATTCAAAAGCAGGTGAAAATGCTACAGTATGGTCCAAACCCCACTAAAATCGAACTTCCAGTTTTTAAGATACAAACAGTTTACCAACTGAGAAAACAAAGTAAAACATAAGAATTTGTCACTTCTTTTTACCTGTAACTCAAAATCAATATTCCAGACATACGACTCATTCCACTTGATCGCGTCTCATATATATTTGTTAATTGGCAAGACCCTGTTGATTGAAAAACATAGTTTTCCAATAAACACAGTTTAAAGTTTATCCTGAGACTAATATACCTAGGTATATTAGTCTCAGATTTAACTGCTCTTGTTAACAGTTTGCCATACAATTCTGTTTAACAGCTGTAAGAGACTCAAGAGGGCAGTGTTGATCACACACATAACAACAATACAACCTAATCCATACTGTAGACCCTTAATATCATCACTAGTACTAAACAGTGACTTATCATGTGATCAACACTGTCTCCACCCATTCTGGGACTTCGATACGTAAGTGCATTCCTTCTTGGTTAGTGGGGCTGTAGTCTCCAATTATAGTCTATACTCTATTTGGCCACTAATTCTACTAATTGCAGCATATAATGCGCGCGCCTACTTGAGGCGCTGGCGTATACACACGAGCATTGAAAGGGGGAAGATACATAGAGTATAGAGCACTGGGCAGTTGAGAGGAGACAATACTAAAGCAGGAGCACTGACCAGGAATGGAGTGAACTTCGTCTATAGGTCAATAAATGCGTATATGTGTTGTTTCAAGAGAAATGACAAATCAATGCACACGCACTGATGTTGATATGTGAATAATGGCACAACCCTGAAGGGGGAGTGCTATTGTGAGCATATCAACATTTGCTTAAGTGCATTGATTTTCTAATTTTTTTGAGCAACAAAAAATATGCATGTATTGACCTATAATTCATACATGACACTATACAAATCAAAATTCAAGAATAATTTTGATCTATGTAAAAACAAATAAAGACATGTTAACAAGTTTGCTAACACCCGCAGTGAAAATTGGCGAACCCGTGATTCCTGAACAACCAATCAAAACAAAGTGTGCGATACACGCATTGAACTGCGCACAAGAGTGCATTAGACACTTTCAATGCATTCGACCCTACCAAGAGTGTATGAATGTAGGATAACGAAATGGGTAAATACTTATCTTCTTTGGAGCCGGAGGCATCTGCGATGCCATGACCGATTGCTCTACAATAAAAGTTATAGAAGACAAATAAAGTCAAAGTCTATTCATGTTTCCTTAGCTGTGCAGACCCATGACATTCTGTGATATGATTAAAGGTAAACCAATGTGATATGAGTTAAGTCCCCTTGTCCTATCTTTATCTTACTTTACACAGCATTAAACTCTGTTCAAAAAACTGAGATTGTCAACATAAAATCTGCCTATTGATTTTATAAAATATATATAAAAGATAAGAACGATATTTCACTGTTACACTGTGATCAAAAGATTGTCATATTATTTAGAAATTAAACAACTTGTGGCTGAGGGCTGTTAGATGATCTGCGCGCTCTCAACCTGTTCCTATTGACATTAGGGGATAGTTTATTTTCGTTTGTGCACACATTTTCAGCCTCACTATCGACCCCATTTTCTACACCACCGTTGCAGATCCCATTATCTAACCTCGCTGCTCCGGAACCCTCCGTTCCATGACTGTCCTTCATCTCAGACTGTTTAAGAGGTAGTGGTGGCGGTTCCATGTCCTCATAGATGACCTCATGTACTGATGATGCAGCAGCGGCGGTATTGTCAAGAAGAGAATCAGTCTGTTTTGCTGACTCCGTCACGACAACACTGTTGGGCGCTTTACTCCTTTCGTGCGTTGCGTCGGTTTTGATTGATAACAGTGCCTGCTGTCTCGTAAGCTGCCTCCCACCTGATGAAATGCTATTTTCCTGCAAAGGTGTTGATCTTGTGTCTTTGATCTTGTGTGGATTGGAGTTTTGTTGAGTTTTGATCTTGAGTGGATTGGATTGCGTGGATGGGGTTTGGGATTCTCGGGGGCTGATTTCATACATTTCATCTTGATGGTTGAATTGAGGAGAATCGATGTAATGATCTGTTTCCGCTTCTTCAGGTGTAGTATTAAGATCCATTTCCATAAGCCATTGAACTTCTGCAATAACAACCACAGTAGTAATGTAAAGGTTAAGTTTTGCCACAGTAACCATTGTATTTGACTACAGTCATCACAATAAGTAACTGACCAGGTAATAAATGTGCTGATAACTCTAAAAGTATAACTCCTACATACACGCTAAGAATGGCTGATTATTAAGGAAGTTACAATCCCAAATGTACTGTCAAGTCTGATTTTCATTTTCACATTTTCATTTTCAAAAATTATTGATTCTGGTAGTGGTAATGCCAATTCACCAGTCGATGGCCTGGTTGTTGGATAGTCGGCAGGTTGCATTGTTACGGTTGATCAATACGGCACACACGCTTTACCTGTCATACTCTCCCCGTATTGAAAAGAAAATGTTAAAATGAAAATAAGACTTGCCCTAACGTTGGGGATCGCAACTTCCTCATTAATCAACCATTCGTAGCGTGTAATATCTCAAATTCAAGAAGAGAAATTTCTCAACAACTTTATAATTAAATATGTTTATGTAGGAGTTATACTTTTAGAGTAATCAGCATGTTTATTACATGGTCAGTTAATTATTGTGATGACTGTATATATTTCAGTGTTAACCCAACAGCACTGAGTACTGCAAAATGCTACTCCTCTACTAGGCCCCAAAACAAATTGTTGTGTTGCTCTCAAGTGCCAAAAATCTTGAAGTCGGGTCGGTCGGTCAAATATTACTGACAGACCGTGGTTCATGACAAGACAAAATTGGTAAATGTCAATTTTACTAATGTTCCTAGTGTGATAATTGGTTAAAAGCAATATATTCAAGCGCACTCATTCATTTCAAATTGTCAAATGTCTCAGCGTAACAAACTAAACTGTACTGTTTTCATAAAGAATTGCATTATTGTTATTTTTGAAACTATGTAAGGCCAAACAAAGAAGATAGTCTGTCTTAAAAACATTTTGCAAATAAGCTAAGTGCTGTGCAACTTATTTTTTTTTTTAGAAAATAGGCTATGAGGTATGAGATTTTTTTGTTGTTGCTTATCCAAGCTTACAGAGAACTTTTTTAAACTTTTTTTTAAAAATCCACAAAAAAATCCACAAAAAATAAAAAAATAAAAAAAATAAAAAAAAAAATTTAAAAAGAAGTTTTTTAGCCCCCAGCGCATAGACCTACGCGCCGTAGCTCATTTCACATACCAATGCGGGCGGGCTTCTGAGACAAACCTTCTTCTTTGTTTAGCCTAAATACAATTTAAATATAATCACAATGCGCTTACCTCTACTCTCCTCTTCGTAATCAATGGTGAAGTCTGCTGTAAATGAATCTGGACGGGTACGAGGTTTGAAACTGTAAAAAATATATTCACACAATAAAGGAATCACAAAATTAATAAAAAAATCAATCAATCAATCAATTAACCAAACAATCATTCACAACATATATCACTCACTCACTCCCCCACCTCAATCGATCCATCCATCCATCCATCGATCCATCCATCCATCCATCCATCCATCCATCCATCCATCCATCCATCCATCCATCCATCCATCCATCCATCCACCCACCCACCCACCCACCCACCCACCCACCCACCCACCCACCCACCCACCCAACCAACCAACCAACCAACCAACCAACCAACCAACCAACCAACCAACCAACCAACCAACCAACCAACCAACCTACCAACCAACCAACCAATCAACCAATCAATCAATCAATCAATCAAGGCATACTTTTCAGGATTCAAAATAATAAGGAAGAGTTTGAAACTTGTTCTATTCCAAAAGCGAATATTGAGTGGACAGAATCTTGATATTTTGATGAGAACACATTAAAGGCATATTATGTGATCTTTTCCAAGTAGCGCCCTCTATCATTGAATTTAACTATGAAAGCAGATTTTCTTTCCGAGCGGTACAATCTATTTTTTAAATTTTACAGTCTAAATTCACTCTAAAACCATGATATTGAGGTTATTAGGAATCGTATCGCTCTGTAACTTGGAATATATTTATGATTTATGATTAGAAAAGTGAATCTGCTTCCATTTTTTTTCTCGAGGATTGAGGGCGTCCCCTGGAAAAGATCAAATAATATACTTTTAAACAACAAATAAGATATACAGGTTCAATTTTCTTGAGTCTGGTCCCTTCAGGACCCAAGCGTGTGTCTGTACGGACCGACCGTGTAAACAAACAAACAAACAAACAAACCTGACCTATCTTTAGTTAATATAATTGCAAGGATAGAAATTAAGCTGGACATCTAAGCATTGTAATTGTTTGAATGCATCATGCATATTGAATTTATTAATTTAAAAATAACACACCTTTTCTGCATGTGGGACAGCATAAAATCAACTTGCTCGTAGTGTTTGTTGTCTTTCCTCAGTGATCCCCTATGAGTGTCCATTGAATCCGAGTGTTCCAGCTTTCTTGCAACTCCATTTGTCCTGTCGTTTAATTCTGTCAAGATTAAGTTCCAGCCATCATCAGGCTCATCACTAAGGGGTGACATTGGAATCTCCATTTCAGGAAACGGATCAGCTGGTTGCAGGCGAATGGTATCATCACTTTCTGTAGAATCTTGGTTTGTAATAACTTCTCTTCTTGCATGTGGTTGTATACTTGGACGTTGGTGCATTGTTGGTGGTGTACTTCGAGGAAAGGTGGCATATTTTGTATCTGCGCCCTTATTTGATGTACTTGTTGCCGCGATCTCGATCTGCAAACAAATCAAATGGCAAAGATATATATATATATCAATTGATCGATTATCAATCAATCAATCAATCTATTCCTATTTATGTATACTTGTTAGCAGTTGTACAGCTGATTTTGCTTCAAAATCATAAGGTATACATTCAGATAGCTTGAGGTCAAAAATAACCACAGTTGAAATCGGTATGCCTTCCACCCTCTACTATTAAAGTCAAATGTTGTCAATAATGTTGTTAATAATATTTTAAATGTTTAGACTTTATACCACAGTGACTTTATACTTAAAGACTCTCTTAGGTAGTATTGGTTGATCAGGCATTGTTTTGTGTTTTTGTATTTTTTGTATTTTGTGATGGTTTAACAATTTACAAATTTTGTATAAATGTTCCTCATCAGAGAAGCAAACAAACCTCTCAGGTAAGGTCGGTTGATCGTGCGATTGTTTGTGGGGTTTTTCCAAAATAATCTCTACCAGGCTGTCAACTTTTGAGAATTGCAGTTCACTATCAGAAAATTGTTTTGGTTAATTTTCAGCAATTTTAAGAATATTTTTTTAAAAAGTCTTTAAAAAAGGCCACAGAACTACCCCACCCCCATATTTGGGCAATTTTGAAGAACAAATTGGGTCAGTTGGACCTTAAAACAGGGTGGTTTTTTCATGGCCTAATAGGGTAAGGTAATAGTTTCATTGACATACTAGCTGTCCATGCGCCTGAAGACCAAGCTAATGATTGTGCTGCTTACCAATGGCATATCGGGATATTGCTGACTGCGACCCTTCTTGAAAGATGTGAGCTCATCGTTAAGCAGCTTTCTTCTAATTAGGCTGTCCTGTCTCATCTGTTCTAATTCAGCTTGTGCCTGGTTACGTTGCGCCAATGCCTATATACGGTCAATAACAACACATTATTACTTATATGGGCCTTCCAAACGGTACAATAAAAGTGCGTATTGAATATTGTGCACCAAGTTCCCGGATGTGCATCCAATATTCAAAAAATATTGCTGTCCAATATTTTTTGTGCGGCTCAGAAGATGTGCGTGTGAGTATATATGCGCAGAGAAGGTCACTTTGGGCTAACTTATTTAGTTTTTATCAAAACAGTGTGTTATATAAATAACTAGCGGCGTACCCTTGCTACGCTCGGGCACTCGCTAGCTGAGTATTATCTAAATTAGATACCTTCATGATTTGTAGCAAAATGGGCATAGATAATGAGTTCAAAATTGTAGATCCCTGAATTATTTTTTTTCATTTGAAATAGACTTTGTTCACAGAAATTGAGTTTTGTGATATCTTTGAATCTCGGACCCAATTTCAATACCCCATTTAAGAGGGAAACAATGTTATAGTTACCCCATTTGTTGGAAGTGGCTCTTTTTACTTCAGGCTTTTCTTCCATCTTTTCCAACTTTCATTTCATTCAGCCAGCATGCTTATATAGGCCTTTTAAGCCTGGCCCGAGCATTTTCATTTTGCTTGAGCCTGGTCCCTTCAGGACCCAAGCGTGTGTCTTAATCCTAATATCGGTGCCACGGCGCCCTTAATAATCCAGGGATCTTAATAAGGCCTACCCAGAAACGCTAAATATTATTAGGTATCCCATAATAAGAAATGAAATAACCACTCTGGTAGGCCCTACCAAATACATCCTTAAAATCCAGTTATCACAGGTACCCTTAATATTCCATACTCCAGGTACCCAGTGTACCCTTATAATCCAGACAGGCCTACCCACCCCCATGTGTTCATACACACGTGTAGGCCTAGATTTCACAACCCCCTTCGCGGACGCCCCACCACCCCCCCCCCCCCCCCTCCCCTAAAAGTTGCCAAGTCTCTCATAGAACACGCCGCCGCTGTATTAAATAAATTTAGGTCCGCGACGCCACTGGTTTATTTTAGTGGTTTTATTAAGTTTTATGGTGGGTCTTTCATAGTTGGCGGGAGGCGGGTTCTCACCATGATCACTTTGTTACCCACCAGTTCAGTGTTAGCCATCCATTTATTTTATTTTTCGGCCGATTGACATTAAATTATTTCTCCAGTAGGACTATTTCTGCATGCATATTTTGCTCTAACAGTTCCTTGTTTATATATAGGCCTATCCCCCATGTATAATATGATATCTTGGTTTTCTGGCCTATCTATGTTTTTATATAGCACGCCCTGCCCGTGGCCCGCATTGTGGATGGGACTGAGGCACTGTCGTATAAACGCATTTTCCCTGTCACTATTAACACATGCTATCCTGGATGCAGGCCTACGGTTTGCGCCTTATACGGTTTGCGCCGGCCTTGCTCCCAGTTCCTTCAAAGGGGTCCCTGTATACCCTGGCTATATGATTGACTTTTGTTGTTGTCTCATCATGCCGTTTTCTTGTACTATAGGGTTTGCACTATGGAGCAACGGATGCTTGCCGCCTTTACTCTACCACATAACAAACTACGCTTTGCGCCACTAACGCGTGTGCACCTACGCGTGTGCACCTACGCGTGTTCCGGTATCGCCCGATTACGCGTGCGCTGGCAATCGGCGCCTGACTACGCGTACGCTGGCAATCGCCTGAATACGTGCGCGCCGACAATCGCCCGATTATGCGAGTTGTGCGCCGGCCATCGCCATGGCGTGCCCAGCGTATACGCGGCGCGTAGCAATAACGTAGCAACGGGCTAAAAAAACTCGAATATCACGAAATCTAACCCAAAATAAGAAAATCAAACATAAACTGGACAATTGTGGGACCCATACGCACTCGCACAGAAAATTTGAAGTCAATCGAAGGTGCGGAAAGGGGAGAACATCTCTGGACAACTCCGTATTATATATAAGACCGGTATCGCCCAATTACGCGTGCGCCGGCAATCGGCGCCCGATTACGCGTGCGTCGGTAATCGCCCGATTACGCGTGCGGCCATCACCATGGCGTGCCCAGCGTATACGCGGCGCATAGCAATAACGTAGCAACGGGCTAAAAAACCTCGAATTTCACGAAATCTAACCCAAATTAAAAAAATCAAACATAAACTGGTTCGTCGTGGGACCATACGCACTCGCACAGAAAATTTGAAGTCAATCGAAGGTGCGGAAAGGGGAGAACATCTCAGGACAGGAATTGGCAACTCCGTATTATATTATAGATAATAATAATATTAAATGTCTTATTTTCGGGTGATACAAAAAAAATTTGCACTCACTATAAATATTGCACTTGTCTCCCACTCGTGCAAAATTTTATAGCTCATGCAATATATTCTTGTATCACCCTCAAAGCCATTCAATGTTATATATACAACAAATTCAGCCCTAGAATAATTGTTTGGTTTTCCTTACAACCCCTCACCATGGGAGTAGGCAACCTTTTTTTCAAACATATGTGACTTAAAGGCAAAGGTCCACTCTGGCTAGTTCACTCAGGGTGAACTATTTTCCCCCTTTTCATTTGGTGACGGATGAAATAGAGTTAAGATGGAGAAATCTCAGCCTTGAGATTTTCCCAAATAATCTGGCTTGAAAGAGTGGACCTAAGGGTTTAAACATTTTTAAATGTTTATTACTGTACTTAAAAGTACAGTAATATATAAAATAGAAGGGGATTAATGAACTCAGCAAAAAGTAACATATTCTGCAAGGATTTGTGCAGAAAATTAGATTCATAACTGTTTTGCATATGAGATGAACACCATTTACACACATTTCACCAATAGAGATTTCTTAAAGTGTATGATATGATGGGTGGGAATGATCGGCAAAAGTACCCCCCCCCCCCCCCCCCCCGGGGCTCTGACGTCTCATTACATTTTTCTCTCTCTCTCTGTAACTCCATACTTACACTGTTACATTCTGTGTGTACTCTCTGCATTTCTTGCCACATGAGTTGATAATTTCTGTCAGTCACTGCCAAATCCATCTGAATCACCTCAATCATACACTTCAAGTCTTTGTTCTCTGCCGAAACCTTCAAAATGAAATCAAGCATGAGTTTATACAAATAACTATATCATGTAAAATGTGTTCAGTTTTTTGTAACTGATCTTGTGTGATGATATATTATAAGACTGATGATAGCCTGGATTGGCTAGCAACCCAATTATGTGGCCAATTATTTAGGATTCTTATTAAGGGGGGGGTGTGGACTCTCAGGTACAGCCTCCGTACAACTGCCGTAACCTCTTCAATATTCATTTAATCTTTATAAATGTATCATGAAAATCACATTTTTGGGGGGGGGAAAAAAAATCACATTTTTTGGCACTTTTTGGTCTATAACTCAAAAAATAAATAAGATATCAAAATAAAAAAATGCCCCCTGGGGAATGTTATCAGGATTATCATAAAACTAGTATGACAAAATTTGATAAAATATATTTTGAGTTATCTTTTCCAAACCTAAAAAGGGTAAAAAAACGTGTTTTTTATAATTTTTTCCAAAATGGTCAATTTCATTATCATGGTTCTATAATTATAATATTCGCAGCGGCCGAAAGTTGTGGAGTATGCAACAACCTTTAACAAATTGATTACCAGTCTCAAGCCTTATTGTACTAGCACAAAAAGAAACAAAGAAAGAAGGAGCGAAAGAAAGAAAAAAGGACAGAAAGAAATAAGGTGATAAATAAATAGTGCTAGGTTTATTGCTATTATGCAAACCAAAAAATCCAAATAACCTTGATTTTAGGTTACACATGGTCTTGTACTTATTGCTCATGTGAAGCATACCTTGTCAACCTGCATATCCTTCTGGTCAATCTCTTTCTGTGCTTCACCTAGCTTGTTGGATTCATCTTCATAAGCCTTTAAGGCTTGCTCTTTATCCTCTTTCAGGATTTCCATTAAGGTATCATTGGCAAACGCTGGAGAACTCAATTCTTGAGTATCGTCTGCGGAAAAACTGCTTCCTAAACTGTAAAGGCTCTGTATGAAGGCAAATATAAAATAAGTGTCAATTAAAATGTACCCTTTCCTACCTCTACAGGACTTGATTGTTCCATAAATTCAAAAATGTCATGGCATGAAAAACTTGAATACAAAATAAGTAGCTTAACTGCTAACACTTTTGGACGGAAATGTTGAAAAAACTATCCGGGGGTGGAAACGGGCACAATTTAGCGGGTAAAAACGGATTTGCTGGCAGCAGGATTCGAACCCAGGTCCTCCAGCATGGAATACAGTGTCTTAGTCCACTCGGTCAGGGGGTCACCTGCCTGTAATTGACAAAATCCGTACGCATTAATCACCTGCCGTGAGCACCATGCGAGATAGACTGAGGCAAAACATTCTGCCAGCATGGTTTTCATATGGGATTTCATGGCGTTCGGGGCTAAGGGTTAAAGAAGTAGACACACAAAAAATCAAACTCAAAATGAATAACTCACCCTTCTTTTGGTGCTTTCTAAATCCATTTTGATATGTTGAATTTCCTTCCGAAGGTTATTTTTATCTTGAGATAATTGTTCATTCTTATTGTGAGTCTTTTCCCAGTTCTGTCTGTGAGTGTTCAAGAGCGCTAGTGCTTTGTCCAGTTTCTCCTTGTATTCGTTAGCCTTTTGACCGTTCTGTCAGGATAAACAAGAAATAGGAAAGAGTATAAACTTGATTTGGATTTATCACGTAATACTGGCCATAATATATTATAAATAAAGGCAACACTCTAAGTCTCACCAGAGTGGAAGAAGTAAAACAGGGATGATGGCAAGAGATGAAGAAAAAAACCCACGAAAATTATACATAGAACTCCCTACAATTAAACCTGCTCTGTACACTTAACCCCTTGGGCACTACCGGCCTATCTTACAGTGGTTCTGATTGGTGTATTGCAAGATATACTCATTTGAATAGCCAATTAAAATGCAGCTTGTAAAATATTAACTCCAATCATTATCAGGGATACAATTATTCTAACACTGTCTCTGATTGGCGCAATAAATGATGTATGTATCTTTCTGACCAATCGGCCGGTAGTTCTCAGGGGTTAATTAGCTAATTTTCATAAGATGCTACTATCTCATTTGCAGGAAGTAACTTATTGCAAAGTCTGATTTTTACAGATTTTCTACACAGCAGTCGTGCATACACATGTGACCCAACATGAGGCACAATGGGCAGTAGCTAATTTGATTTAAAGATCCCAAATGTGGGGCAAGATCATGATGTCAAATTTATAAAAAAGTCTTATTTCTGATCTTTGATACATCTTGTATCCAACCAAAGACTCAAATTAATGAAAATAAGAGTTAAATCTACACTTTGAGGTATTAATTTTCATTTACTCCATTGATTTGCTATCAAAACCAAAACTTTAGATGGCCGTAACTTGACAGCCCTAACTTACATCGATGTGCTAAAACAGGACACAGGTTTGGATGTCGGAGACTTAAAGACAGCAATGCAGGACAGGAAAGTGTGGAGAGCCATTGTAGCTCGAGAACACAACTCGAATTAAGCAACTTGACAATTTGTGTTTGATGTTTTGCGACAAAGTGATTGTCAATAATCTGTAACTTTGGTTAGGAATGTGATATAACATTGATTTTAGTACCAAAATGTCCCTTAACTTATATATATTATCGTGATATATAAAATACTCAATATTCATATTTCCCTCATTGCGCCTCATTTACTCGCGTTGGGTCACATATATTTGCCAGAGTTCCTTCTGAACTACTGGGTGTCCCAAAAGTTCCGATACCTTTTTAAAGATTTATATCAACAGTAAAATAATTTGCAGTATAAAACTAAGAACATATTTGGATAGAGAATATTTGTAGAAATATTTTGATACAACACTTACAATAACAGCTATCTGTGTGGCTAAAGTACAGAGGAAAGTTTGCTGAACTGTAAAACTGCACTTTCATATGAACACGTAGTATAATGAGCTTGATGAAGTGAAGGGAGGAGAGAGGGAAGGAGAGAGCTAGTGAAGAGATCAAAAGTTTTTCCTAGCTAGGTCTTTTTAATTTCAGATTGAAATTATCCTTATTAGGCTAAATTAAAAAATCTTTTGTCTCAAAGCTCTTCAGTTTTTCAAAACCTAATGCGGAATGCGGGGTTTTTTTTGTTTTTTTGTTTTTTAAATATAAAATATTGAAATCCTTGTGAAAGTGACTTTTTGTATTTAAAATGATGTGATCAATGAAAATCTGAAAAATCTGTGAAATTTTGTGATTTTTGGGGATTTTTAAAAAAAATTAAAAAAAATAATTTGTATTTATTTATTTTTTAAAGATTTTTTCCCCTTCTAATGCGCATCAATAAACTAACGCGCGCTGGAGCTTTGAGACAAATGATTTTTTTAATTTAGCCTTATGAACATAATCAATGTCATGCACAAAATGCCTACTAGTGATCCTCTTGCCGACTTCCACAAAATTCAACAGATCCATTCCAAGTCTTCTCATCCTTTTGACACTAAAAACACTTGTCCACCCAGTTTTTTAGAAGACCTTGTTTTGCAAAATTTCACATGAATGGAATGTAAGGAACATGTAGCATGTGATGATTACAGAGATTTACACCATGCGTCCTGTAACAATTGTTTGATATTGTGATTTATATAACGAAACATGTGTTTTATATTAAGGGACCTCAGAAATAATTCAAATATATTAAAATAATAATAGGTTTTCTCTAGCCGAATATGTTTTTGGTTTGATACTGCAAATTATTTTTAAGAGAGATACAGAGCTTTGAAAAGGTATTGAAACTTTTGGGACACCCTGTAATTTATTTGTCTTGCCAATCAATGAGCAATTTCATTCATGGCAATATTGTGACTTTCATTGAACTATTTGCTAGCTTTACAACAATAAGCCAGCCATGATAATATTACACATTGTCGACATACTGTGGATTGGCTTTAAAAAAGTGGACTTTGGTAAAATTGGTGTAAGATTTTAACGCAATGGTCGATTTCAAATATCCTTTTTTTTAAATAAAGCTAAGTAATGTATCTTTCCAGCATGATCATTTATTTTGAGCATTCACGCTTCAAATTCCAGTGACAATTTGTTGAAAAAAGTGCCCGTTCTTTCTGTCACAACCTTCATAAAATTCGCTTAATAACCAAAAATAGCACAGATATAGCAATTTTGACGACTTCAGGAAATCCCATCAAATTCCAGAAAATTTGGGATTCTATTTCAGGAAATTGTGTTTGTTTTAGTTTCTATCAGCATTCAAAATGCGTCTCTACATATATCAAACTGTTTGGATGTCTGGAGGAAGTGTACCACATCTAAAATAAGCACACGCTTTAGGAAAGCAAATCGTCGCTGTGTTCTGTCAAAACCGTGTATGTTTTTCTGGCCCTTCAGCATGTATAAAGTAAAACTGTTTAAATAGTTATGCACAGGAAGTGTTGTTTTATACATGTTTAGGGGCAAGAGCACTTGGTTGGTTGGTTCGGTCCTGTCATGACTGACAGCTCGTGACCTTACAGATACTGCGCCACAAATAACGATTTTCAGCAAAGGAGTAACAATCACGGAGCGGGTGTCCAGTAATCAACTTTATTTGGTCAATCCACCGGGAACGAGGTCTGCCTCTCTTGCGCTTCCCTTCAAGAGCACTTACAAGGTTTTAATAGATGGAAGGGGGCCCTTGAACATGTTTGGAGTAGGCTTCCCAAAGGTTATACACATAAATTATTATTTTATACATGCTGAAGGGCTATGATAGTATAAGTATCATGGTATCAATATTGTCCATACATAACCTGTCTAAATCGGTCACTATTTGTGTGATTCTGACCATGGTTGTATGGAGACAGCCTTTGCTTTATAGAGTTTAAATCATGTTTCAGCGTATGTGTATCACGTACCAATCTACAACAGTGTTTGCGTCGTAACGCAAGTTGTAGATTGTTAATGCAAATACCCTGAAACACGATTTAATCCCTTTTAACAACGACCAATATGTGTACCGGCTGTCACGGCAAAAGGGTGCATTTGTCGGTAGAATGCATTTTGGGATATTGATGGAATTAGGCATGGAAAAACAATAAAGACAATTTTACAGTACTATTGCGTAATAAAATCAGATACCTGTGCCCGATCTTGATTACAAAGGTGTAATTTTGAAGCATTCAAGAAGCTCCTTTTAGCTGGTAATAAATCTCAATTTTTCCTCTGGGAGACAACTGCACCCTTTTGCCATGACGGTACCAGGGACAATTGAATGCCGGGACAAGAAACGGCCTATTGTATCACTACATCATCGTATTCAATTACATAACATGCGTGTTGCGGGTTAGCTCTAGTAATTGCGGGTGTGTTTTTATTCAAGGAACTCAAAGGTTGCCCTATAATCTTTCGAAAAATGATCAAAAATATAATTTTTCAAAAAACTTAGGCCTAGGTCAAACTGAATACAATTTATATGTGATTTGTTCAAAAAATAGCGTTCTAGTGTTAATAATAATTGGGATATTTGAGAAAAATGTGATAATTTTAGATTTATAAAAAATGTGAAAACATGCTAGAACAAAGCAATTAATAATTTTCCTGGAAAGTTTAAACTATAGACATTTTGTTCCTATTGATTCCAATAGCCAAATTAATCGGAAATGATGTTCTTTGATGATATATATTTGCATTTCTAGAGTACAGTTTCAGTAGGTGGGTCCATCCGTATCGAGCACGACATACAGCGAGTCGTGCAGTATGATTGCTGAGATTTGTACCAGTGCCCATTCATGAATGTATTGTGTATGCTTGCTCAACTGATGATATTTGTACCCCCGCAACACGCATACTTATAATAGTACAATAGTTTCTTGTCCCTCCATTCGATTGTCCCTGACATATTCTATAAGCCTTACCTGTTTTGCCATGTGACGATATTTAGTCAACTGTTTTTCTGTATTCTTCAAGCTCACGTAGATATCCAGTAACTCATCTTTGTAACCCTTCAACTCATGGTCGAGCTAAAATGAGAAATTAAAGGGGCATTAAGAGATGTGGTGGAGGCAGCGCCCTCAATTACAAAAATATATGATAAAAACTGGGATTTGTATATTTTTACAATTGTATTACATGTATGAACTTACACCTATAAGGATTAAGAAAAGTCAGCCCTCTTTGTACAACAAAACGTCAATTCAAAAATGCTGGTAGAGCCGCAACCAGCATTTTACATGGTTAAGGGTGGTATTTCAACATATTTAAAACATTGTTTTAATCAAATTTTGCTGGGGTTTTTTTTATAGTAGAAACAACAATAATGGCAATTTTTAATGTTCATCTTGAATTCTGAAGTAAATTAATTAAAATTAAAAAAATTCAACATGACATTGTGTCCCTTTAATAAAGTATAACAGATGTTTTCATTGAATGTTTAATGTGGCTTTAAGGTATCTAACCAAATCCGCGGCATTGTGGGAACATGCAGGGTTCCCAGAAAGAAATCATAGGTCGCATTCACAATATCACAAGACAGAAAAATTGTTAAAATAGTAGAATAAAAATGTCAATATTACCTTATTAGGTAAGCTTTAAAATGAATCAAATTAAGCTCATTTAAGGCAATTTTAACATGAAATGGCAAGGATTTCTGCATTTTCCAAAAAATGTTTTTCTTTGCCTCCCTGTTTTGATGCTGGTGCCCTCACTGGCTAAATTTTGCCAGCTAGCTCCTAGTTACTCCAATTCCTTTACCCCCAAAGAGCTTGCCAAAAGACCCCTTCATTAACACTTTCCACGCGGCTATTTGTTTTACCATATACAAAACAGATTTTTCAGAAACCTTTCCCAAATTTCAAGGTCTATCTCGAGGATTACTGAACCAATACTAGGCATATTTGTACTTATGCCAATGCATTTCTCAAGATGATTCCAAATATGGTAATGACATTCCATAATTATGATATTTTTTAAACATTTTGTGAAATTTTGGAATGTCGTCTGCAGCCGCCTGCCGTGTGGAAAGTGTTAATATGAAAGGCATCTCTTGCTATATCTGCCCTATGGCAAGCTGCGTTAGAAATAATCTAGCAGAAAATAAATCACCTAGAAAAACGGTTCCCAGAGAGAAAATATTTTTTCCTTGACCTGTATAAGCTGCCTCAGATACTACACCACTGCAGAAAAACAGCTATTATACCAGATCAATTGTATCTATACATTTGAAATTGATACCACCTCAAAGATAAGTCTACCTATTTGAGGACTTTCATTTTTGAAATTTCTCAGATCTTTCTTTTTTTGAAAATTCCCTAAATGTTTACCCTCTGGAATTTCTGGGTTCATTTCCAGATACGTTGTTTACTTTTTGAGAAGAAGCAAACCCACTCATTTTAGGATTTGTTTTTAAAAGGCTGCAAGCAAGAGAAATAAATGTTATTACATTTTATATAACACCTTGTTTGTACAAATTGAACATACTTTTACATCTGAAGAAATTCACATAAGTAGGTAATAAAGTGTTTCTGGAGAATAGTGAAAAGGAACTTATGTTAGCAATACCATCCATCATCACTGAGTTGTGGGGAAAATAATTTGTGTTTTCTGAATTTGGCAATATTTGGGAATTTGACAATGTCACCTGTACAGTACGTCAATGGGGTTTTCAAATAACAGAAATTCTGTAAATCAAAAATGAATTTGGGGAAAAATTCAAATTTGGCATATCTTTTTCTTATCAATATACACATCCTCTGAACAAAATCAATGCCATCAGTTACCGTAGCCAAGTTAGCCTCCTTAAGGATGTAAAAACCAGGATGTTTTCATTTACAACCAGGGTTATAGACAAGGAAATAATAGAAAAAAACATCCCTTCTTGCCCAATGGCATATCCAGAAATGTTTTCATGGAGGGGCAAATTTGGGATTCAGTGGGATTGTCCCCTCAAAAACTCATCAATTTTGACGCGGCCTGCTGCCCTTGGACACGCCCTGTTCTTGCTCTAAATCAATTACAAAATGTAAATTTTATTATATCCTCAAAGAAATCCCTAATGTCCTGGCTGTTGCGGTGGGAATGTAACATGGAGGAACACTTTTGTCCCAGTCATTGGGGAGGACTTTTGTCCCAGCCATTGGGAGGACTGTACTGTGATTGTACAAACTATCACGCCCTGACAATAGTAAACAAGATTGTATCGGAGCACATCACACTGGCAAATTATACGTCCCAACGCAAGTCTCAGCTAGTGCTGGGCCTGTGGTTGCAATAAGTTAGTGCATGGGGTTTACAGCTTGTTTTTAACATTATATTAGACCAATTGGATATTAGACCAATTGGATATTAGACCAATTGGACATTAGACCAATTGGAAATTAGACCAATTGGATATTAGACCAATTGGATATTAGACCAATTGGATATTAGACCAATTGGATATTAGACAAAATGGGTATTAGACCAATTGAATATTAGACCAAATGGGTTTAGACCATATGGGGTTAGACGAAACGGCTTTAGACAAAATGACTATTAGACCAAATGGGTATTAGACCAATTGGGTATTAGATATATTGGATATTACTTAGACCAATTGGAATTAGACTATATGGGTTTAGACCAATTTGGATTAGACATTTTGGCATTAGACAAATGGGTTTAGACCATATGGTAATAGACCAATCAATGGGGTGGCAATTTGGTCCAAAACTTGTGGACACTTATACTGACTATAGTAGACATAGGCCTAGATTTGTTACATATGCAGAGTAAAATAACAATAGCAATAGCAATATAAAAAGTTATCTCCATAGCAATTCTTTTTACCTTTCTGTGTTTTATAAGAAGGTGTTGATAATTGTCCAACTTTGTGGATTGCACACCAAGTTGGTAACTGATCTTGTCTCTCTCCTGCATTAACCTTTCAATGTCCAATGATTTCTCGTTGACTTCTTGCTGAAGCTTATCTTTCTGTTCACAAACTTCTTGCAGTAAATTAGCACACCCGGAGTTATCTGGAAATCAAACATTTAAATAACATTGAACTTTGTGGCGTGTATTACAGGAAATCACTGCACATCACCCCCGGGTGCTCAGTGGTTATTGAAAGTGGGGTATCAAGCACTCCCAAGAAATCATGTAATTAGGGTGGTTTTTGAAGCCAGGGCACGATACGTACGTAACGTGTTTAGGGTATCAAACAAGGAAAAATCAGGAAGAGGGGTATACTTCTTTTATACAATGGTCTTACGTTAGGGTCCTTATTTTCTTCTATCTATGAGCATTTTTAAATAGCCGCGATATATTCCTCAATTTGTTTCCGTCGCAATTCATCCCGGCATCGAACCTGTCTGGAATTCCGAGAAGCCACATAGACTTTTAGCAGGTCTTGCCAATTTATAGTCTTCATCGCAACAACATTTGTTTCATACTACTATATAGGGAAGGAAAATCAGTGTTTAGAGTGCATCATTCTTAGTTAGGATTCAAAATATACAAATTACGTGCTTAGGGTACGTTTTTAGGGTATCAAAGTATTTGGATTGCGGTACTTGTTTAGAATATGAAAATACTGAAATTACTTGCTTAGGGTTTGTAAAATACTGTTGTTCCTGTTTAGGGGGTACTTTTCACATTTATGCAATTACTTATTTAAGGTACTTTTTGGGCCTCATGAGAAATACATGTTTATAGGTGGTGTTTGAAAAATCTTTGGTCACACATCAAAGAAGTTTTTAAAGACAGCGCCATAATGCATTGCATTTTTGCAAAATGCCGTAAATCTGGTCCCCGATTCATCTCGGTTCCATAGACATATGCACAAAATCATGGCTTCATAGCGCCACCATCGTATGAGCTCTTAGCTTTTTGTTTACGTCAATAAATAAATTAGTTCTCAATGTTCCTTTTTTTAATTTTCAATACCTAAGAGCTTGACTAGTAAACAACTTACTCACAGTTATTGGAAAACCAAAAAGACAGGGGAACTATCGATTTTCTGATATAAGTCATGTGTGACAGAAAGCTACGATATCAATATCTCTGATACAAAGGTCACTGATGTATTGATCATATTGATACGAGCATCGATAAGGGGAAAACCAAATGCATCAGGGGAAAAAATCTTAACTTGGCGCAATGCATTGTGGGTGCGACTTTTAATATCTTCCTTGGTCACTCCTGTATTATAGTTGACTATAGCCAGCCGGAAGGTAACATGAGCATGAAGTGGAGCTGTGGATACCTAATGTAAAAGGAATATCATATTTGTATGAGGCGATCTTTCATCATACCCAGGTGACTTACATGTAAAAGGAGTGCTAGGACTTGTCATGTGTGTACGAGGCGTGGGTTCATTGCCAGTAATAGCCTTGTACAGATGAGGATAAGTACCATCCAGACACTGCATGAAAACATCGTGACCATTCGGACCTTTGGTTGCCACAATATCCAGGAAGCGACCTGAATTAATAGACAGAGAAGGTACAGGGATAAAAACAATTGTTTAGGGTCATAAGAAATGCAAATTTCACAGGAACATAGCTAAATTTCCCTTCATGACAAAATGTTTCCTTCTTAAAAACACTATGTACATGTACAATGACAGCGAGTTTTCAAAAATGCATGTTGAGAGATGACAGTTTTTATTCGTTTTTGTGATAAGTTTGATGTATTGTTCTATATAATTACGCAATTTGATCTTGATAATTATTTTTCTAAAAAATAATGTACAATGTTCTGCTTGCGGGACCCTTCATTTAACATTTTGTGAAGCGTTTAAACAAATTAAATACTTATTACTAGCAAATCAACATAATTTCGTTGCTGTTCTCTCAAAACCATCTCCATCTGGCCCTTCAGCATGTATAAAGTAATGTTTAACATTTGGGCAGTCTGCTCTAAACATGTTCAAGGGCCAAAACACATCTATTAAAACCTTGTAAGTACTCCTGCCCCTGAACAAGTACTGAGCAACACTTCCCATGCATAACCTTTGGGTAGTTTTACGTTATAATAATAATAATCTGGATTTAGGGCCTTTCCTAGATCAAAGCTCTGTTATTTCGCTGTCACTGGTGAATCATCAGAATCAGATCGCATCAACTAGGGTGATGCCTATTCAAGCGCAAAACTATCCGCACTCTAGATTGTAACATCCACCATTTTTCAGCGCAGCTCCCCAAATTCCATTGGGTGAAGGAAGTTTTTGATAACCGAAACAACTAATAATCAACGATTTTGAAAGCAGGAGATAACCGGAGAGAAAACCTGCGAGAGCGTGCAAGGATATCGTAATAAACCAAATGCACATAAAACCTGATCGTGCACGGAATTGAACCCGGACTTCATTGGTGCAAGGCGAAGGAACTACCGCTGCACCAACAACACTACCCATGTTGAAGGGTGGGAAAAACACAGAAGACGATATTGTATATTGTATATTATGTTAGTTAACAAGAGGGACATTGTATTGCAAATTTTGACTGTTATTGTTAAATTACACATTTTCATTATTTTCTACACATCTTTGATGATAATGAGAGCCAAGGCATGGCCTGACCATTAGAAGATTTAGGGGGCTATCATTTTCTTCGGAGGGGGGGGGGCAAATATGTTAATAGCCGTTGTTAATAAATTTATAACCCCCCTCTCCTCTAAAATAGCAAATAATGAAAAAATAAACAGGAAAGGTGTTGTAAATATGTACATTTATAAGGGATATGCTTAAATGAATGCGCGCGAAGCGTGAAAAAAATTGTCGTTTTGAAATTTTAGAATCTGAATTGCTACACAAAATTATAACCCCCACCATATTTGTGACCCACCCCCTCCCGAAGAAAATGACAGCCCCCTTACTATACTTACTCGCTCTCTGTTTATCCGTGGGATACAAGGATGCAGCCATCATCTCTTGACAATCCTCCAGTGTTAAGACGCCCTCGGTGCGCATCTTTGTCAAAGAATTGTTGCACCTCGATATTCTTCACCAGTAACACCCGGTGTTTATTCACTATTTTCTGTTGGTGGTCTTCACTGGCCATATTTTTACAAAATTATGACCCCCACCATATTTGTGACCCACCCCCTCCCGATTTTACAAAATTATGACCCCCACCATATTTGTGACCCACCCCCTCCCGAAGAAAATGACAGCCCCCTTACTATACTTACTCGCTCTCTGTTTATCCGTGGGATACAAGGATGCAGCCATCATCTCTTGACAATCCTCCAGTGTTAAGACGCCCTCGGTGCGCATCTTGTCAAAGAATTGTTGCACCTCGATATTCTTCACCAGTAACACCCGGTGTTTATTCACTATTTTCTGTTGGTGGTCTTCACTGGCCATGTTGATTGATACAAGTTGAATTCTACATTATATAAAAGGAATTAATTAAAAATAACAATATAATGTGCAAATATTGGCATATCAGGGAGTAAAACATGTTGACATGGCAGTGCCATGGGGGGGGGGGGGGGGGGGGGTGGGGGGGGGGAGTGCCGGGAGGAGGGGGAACAAAACCTGGCTCACAATATTATACTTGTCTCTCCCTCCCCCATCATTTTTTTTTTAATTTTTAAGGTGAGAGACCTGATTGTGACATTTTGTTGTTTAAATTCAACATTCCAGAAACCATATGTCAAGTATTCTATTGATTCCAAAATTTAATATAGCAATTCTGGTAAGCATATGTTATGCCAGAGCTTCTTCTCTTTGCAACATGGTTCACCAAAAATTATGTATTGTGTTATTAGAAATATGTCACTGAGTCAATTTCAATCATGTATTAACACTTTACTAAATTATTATTATATATCATTATCATTATTATATTACATGTTAAAGGGTGTCCCCAAAATTTCGACACCTTTTTAAAGCTTTATAGCTCTGTTAAAATAACTCGCAGTGTTAAACTTAAAGTCATATTATGCGATCTTTTCCTCTATCTGTGATTTTTACTTTGAAAGCAGATTTTCTTGCAGATTTGCATTTCTGATCATAAATCATTAAGATCTTCCAAGTAACAGAGGGATACGATTCCTAATTACTTTAAAGTAATTGTTTGAATAGGTTTGCGCCGACAACTTATTTTCTTTCTTGTTCATAAATAGAATTCCATGGTTTGACACTGTCTTAGTGCCGTATTGTAGAGTTTAAGAAGAAGTAACACACCAAAGACACTCTCTGAACTATATATTTAAATCTCTACTTTATTTCTCCATCCATGAGTGACTTCCTTTCATGTCAAGTCCTATATGTAAAACTAACTACCCACTTTCTCTCTCTCACATACAACCCATGTCTTTTCCATGCGGTCCAGCTCCTCTCAGCATGCACATCCTGGACGCGATCTTTATTACCGTAAACAACATTTGATACCTGACGGAGTAAAGTGCATAGCACATGTACATTGTACAGCAATACATTTATACAGTGAGTGAGTACGGTTAATAAATTCGCATCCTGGACACCTGTGCTGTCAATCTACCAAGCCCCCACTCTCACCCTCACACCATCTCACCATGATCTCACTGACCAATCACAGACAAGGATGCATCCACAGCCCCGGGAGGGGTACTCGCCTAAGACAGTATACGGGGGTGTGCCGCTCTAATGGGTAGGTTTTTGGGCACAAAATCCCTAAACATGGGGTATGATTTTGTGCTGGAAATCCCTAATAATGGGGTCACTTTTTACAAATGAGTCTATTTTCGCGAAATTTTTGTCTATTTTCGCGAAAATGTGCCAAAATTAGGTCTATTTTCGCGAAAATTTGCCAAAATTAGGTATATTTTCCCGATCATTTGCGAAAATTTGGTCTAAAATGAAGCAAAACCCCTAAAAATGGGTACCGATTTTTCCAAAATCACCCCTAAAAATGGGTATGGGTTTTGAATCTCCAGCGGCACACCCCCGACCAAACCAAATCCGAGTACCCCCCCCCCCCCCCCCCCGGGTCCACAGCCTCATGTTATTGCTCAGGGTTTCTCCACGTTCTTATATAACCACTACAAATAGAATGTTCCCATATCAAACAACTTTATCACATGCCGTTTAAAGTATTTCCGGCTACAATCGCAACTGTACATGAGTGAACACACTAGTATGGAATGCTTTATAATGAAAATCAAAACAAATATATTGAGAAAAAAATGTATGGAAAATACAGTCAAAATAGATTTATGAGTCCAGAAAAAAAACTTTTCTGATAAGTCAAACTTCAATATAAAAGAGAACAAAATATGTGTAAATAATTGAAAATGATCACATATGTGCCTACATCAAAACATACTACCTCTTGAGGTCTGATTTAAATTGATACCAATCAGGAAATATGTGATGCGATCTGTGAAAAACCCTCCACGCGGTGGGATTTTTCATATTAGAGATATTAATATCATAATAGCACATACACAGCCAATCCAGAATTCCACAAATTTCACTTATTGTACAGCTTCAGAATGCTGTAAATTTGACATCGTAAATAACCTGATTAATTACAGCACTGTAATTATTACCCAACTTGGTGTGTGTGTGTTTAATAGTAGATGATTGTCTAAGTCTGGGTGAGTGAGAGGTGTCCTACTGTGAAAGTGGTGTGTATCTGGTGTGTAGGGTAGAGCTCTGCCATATAAATCATCACTAAAATGGTCACTGTCGATGAGTGCTATTAATTCCTTATAGCACGAGGCAGCGTACTGAAACTGTGCTGATTACAGAACTGTTTCGATCATTTTTCTACGATAACTAGAAAAAAAGTTATGAGTGAATGATGATTGTGATGTCATAAAAAGCTACAAAACAAGAAATCATGAAAACAGGCCAAAAAGATACATAGTTCAATAGAATAAACATTATAAGGTTAATTAGAAAAGTGACTTTTAAGTAAGTTTTTGAAGGTGAAATTTCATAAAAGATGATGACACAAAGTATTGGAAATAAATTTTCTAACAAAGTCTTTAAAAAAACTAAAAAAACCCTATTTTTTTTAAAATTTATTATTTTACATTTACCCATAATCCCTTGTTCACATTTTGAGACATCCGACGGGTTTTCACAGATCGCATCACATATGATGAATAGAAGCTTAGCATTTCCTTTTAATTTATTTGTATTTTTTACTTCATATCTAGAAACTAGAAAAACCGACAAGAGGTATGTTTTGATGAGATGGGTCACATATTATCGCTTTAAAACATATTTGGATAGAGGAAAACCAGTATAATTATTTTGATACCAAATTTGCCCCCTTGTCCGAGGTTCCGTACTATATAACACAAGCTGAAAGATTAGGTAACATAACATAACATTAGGTAACATAACATAACATAACATAACAATAACAATAGTATGGGAGTGCGCCTTAATTTTTCTGAAAATCAGGTTTTTTGCATAATTACTAACTACCATCTGAAACCTTTTACCTTAATTCACTGTCTATCACAGTGGTTCCCAACCTTTTTCTGTGGTGACCCCATTACAGAAACCAGCATCAGAGCGCTACCCCTCACAGAACAAAGTCATGTGTGCTACTATGTTACAACATTATAATTCATTTTATTTTTGTTAAAATAGGTTGGTCCACGACCCCACAAAAAGTGTTTCGCGACCCCAACTGGGGTTGCAACCCAGAGGTTGGGAACCACTGGTGGTCTATCATATACATTTTCACAAGTTGGTAATTTAGATGTACATCACATCGAAATTATCGACATCGAAATCGACATCGAAATTATTAACATCAGATAACTTGCTTCAACCAAATTTCAATCTAGTGCCATTATTCAACCGTTTTCCCATAAATCATTACACGTCAGGATTCCGATGTACCTTATCTATTGAAACAATTTATTTTTTCCAAATTTCATTTTTCTCGGCAATAATGTAACATATATTGCTAATATAACATAACCTAACACATCAGCACTTTTGCTACAGAGTGTTAATGTGTCGCTGATACCTATTCACACTTTGTACATAATACGTTTCTAAAAACCCATAATTTTTATCAATCCTTGGACATGTATAATACCCTTTGGTTAAACTTCTGAATCCCCCCTCTAGACGAGAGCATCAATGATGCAGAAGCTGACTACAGCTGAGAATTTGGGAAAATTCATAACTCATGTCTATATATGAAGAGCGTTGTTGCAAAAGGGCTATGGTGCATTTTTTTCAAAAATGATTTTACTATAGAAATGTATAGGGGAAAATCTTATGTTTCAAGGAAACAAAGTCATTTTTTTTCAAAAAGACATTTTTCAAAAAGTCATTTTCAAAAAGTCATTTTTTTTCTCATTGTAAACAGTCATTGAAGTTGCAAAAGGGCCTGTGTCCAGAATTAAATCGGGATACAGGCCCTTTTAAAACAAAACAACAACTTCAATAGTTTACAATGAGATGTAGGTCTTTTTGAAAAAAAATGACTTTATTTCCTTGAAACATATGATTGTATCATTTAACATTTCTGTATCAAACTTCTTTTTTTTTAAATGATTAAAATAAATGATTTTTTCTCTAAGTACAAACAGATGGAGTTTTGTTGCAAAAGGGCCTACATCCAAATTTTCAAAAAATGTAAACATGATTTTTGTTTGTTTTTGAAAACTAGCGCATTTGGAATGTATTTCAATTTAAATTAGTATGTAGTGTACCTCTTTCATAATCCATTCAGTTTTTCAATTGCTCAACTTGAATATTTAGAAACAGGTTTTTTTAAACTTTTTCTCAATAAGAGCCAAAGTGGATGCAGGCCCTTTTGCAAAAAACCTCTTCATATTGTAAACCACTATAATCTGTCCAGCATATAACAAATGATGCAAAGCTCGAATCCATATTATATCTTACACGAAACAAGAATTATATATATATATTATTATGCATTCACCGTTCACCGTGTAAGCACATTTGCCCTTCTATATGCTTCGGTTGAGATTTCAAGATCAAGAAATAGTCTCTTTCTGATATTAAAACAAATTATTGCCAAACACCTTGGATATTAAATGGTGCGACCTAATGGTAGATGATTGTTCTCTTTTGTAATGTGTGAAGGTTCAATAAATAATATGTACAGAGATGAATAACTTCGGTACATAACAATGGCAAAATACAAACACCTATTTTATGAAAATATGCATCATTTAATGAAAATAATAATATTTACAGGTCACCAAACTCCCATGGCCCCTGGATCTTAGGCCAAGTAAAAATAAAACTAGTTTCTCGTGCTAACTTTTTGAAAAAAGGAAGATGAGTTTGTTTTTTTCTTCTTCCCAAAATGGCGAATGCCCCTTTTTCCAAAACTGGTTTCGCTTTTTCCAACATGGTGGAAATGTTTTTGCTTCAAAATGGCTGCCACTTTTCTAAGACTAGCTTTATAACCTTAAAATGGGTACATACTGGAAACTGCTCGCGATATTTTACATGTTTATTTTAATACTAGGCGGTCACCCGGGGTTTGTCGGTTCTCGGGTTTGGGCGGTCACCCGGGGTTTGTCGGTTCTCGGGTTTGGTGGTTTGTAGAATGCATGCATAAAGCCCGATCGGACAAACTTTGAAAATTCGACCCTTAGACGACCTTTGACCCGGACGACCCAAGAAAAGCAAAACCGTTTTATTTTTTCCACGCTCGACTCGTATTCGGGCTTCCCGTCACCGAGTTTAAGCCAGATCGGACAAACTTTGAAAATTGGACCCCTAGACGACCTTTGACCCCGGACGACCCAAGAAAAGCAAAGCCGTGTTATTTTTTCCACACTCGACTCGTATTCGGGCTTCCCGTCACCGAGTTTAAGCCCGATCGGACAAACTTTGAAAATTCGACCCTTAGACGACCTTTGTGACCCCGGAAGACCCGACAAACGCTGACCCGTTAAATTTTTGCCACGCTCGCCTCGCATCGAGCATTGTGATCACCGAGTTTAAGCACGATCCGACCAACTTCAAAAAGTTGACCCCTAGATGACCTTTGACCTCGTATGCTCTAGCGAATGCGAACTTGCTCTTGCGGGGACTGAACAAACAGACACTGAGTTTCTCATCACCCGAGTTTAAGCCCGATCGGACAAACTTTAAAAATTTGACCCTAGATGACCTTTGACCCCGGACGACCCAAGAAAAACAAAGGCGTATTATTTTTTCCACGCTCGACTCATATTCAGGCTTCCCGTCACCGAGTTTAAGCCCGATCGGACAAACTTTGAAAATTCGACCCCTAGACGACCTTTGACCCCGAAAGACCCGACAAACGCCAACCCGTTTTATTTTTGCCACGCTCGCCTCGCATCGAGATCACCGAGTTTAAGCATGATCCGACCAACTTCAAAAAGTTGACCCCCCATATGACCTTTGACCTCGTACGCTCTAGCGAATGCGAACTTGCTCTTGCGGGGACCGAGCTGCACCCACCCACTGAGTTTGAACGCCGCCCGACCCCGGGAAGGCAACGAAAAAGCGCGCACAGACAGACAGACAAACAAACAGACCAACAAAAAAACAGACAGACAGAGAGTAGAGTATTATTATATAGATAACACAAGGATTTATTCTCTATTTTTTCTCTTTCAGGAATACAAAGCTAAATAAGAAAAGATGTGTATTCTAGATTTACAAAATATCAGTGTGATCTCGGGAATATCTTGATAAATAAATCAGTTCCAGCCAAAAACGACAAACAAATGTTCCGAAGGCGAAGACCACACTGGTATTTTAAAACACCAGTTTTACTCACGGTTTATTTATATCATCTGATGCAGATACAGTTTAATTTGTATCATGTTTTGATATTAACAGTTTGCCTGATATGTTGTTCTTTCATTTTAACAGGTTTTTTTAAAAATATTGACACGTTCTCCATTGACAACATCAGTGTGATCTTGAGAACATTCAAAAAATAAAAATTGAAGAAAAAGAATTTTAAAAAAAAAAAAATTAAAAAAAATTAGAAAACAAAATTTGAACAAAATTTGAAGAAAAAAACTATTTTTTTGACGTGGCGGCCAAAATGGATGCGCACGCGCGGGGAAGAGAAACTACTATTTTTTATTTGGCCTTTTAAATGGTGCGCCACTTTGACTTTGGTAATGCCACAAAAACCAGTTGGCGAATTGGCGTTCTCTTCTGGATGGTTCAATAAGTAACAATAACATCTACCGAGGTGATTGGTTTAGGGGAATATTGAAAATAAGATAGGCTTTTCTTCTGATATCAAAATAGTACTACTACATATAGTTTAACCAGAGAGATATTACACCTCCCTGGTTAAACCATACATAGCCTAGGCTACATAGCCTAGGCTATAGGCTACATAGCCTAGGCTATAGCCTATAGGCATAGGGCTAGGCTGGGATGTTCGTAGTCCCAATAGTGACCTGTCCTAGGTAGCTGGCTACCTAGGGTCACAAAACTCCCTATTGACTGTTCACGTCGCGAAATTCACATCGAGTGTCAGCACTGCCGACTGCCGCTTGATCAAAATTAATTAACACAATGTATTACTAAGAGTTCTAGGAACAACATGTGAGTGCATTTTGATTGATTTAAATCATATTTGATGTGAAAATCTTGAATTAAAAATGTGATTTTCGCGACGTCGTGTGTCTATAGAGGGTGTTGTGGCTATAGTATAGTGAAGCATGAACGATAGTATTGGGTCTAGGATGTTCGGGAATTCAGTGCTCCCGGGACTCGATTTTGTTTTTCGGGCGGGACTCAGGATTTACGAAAATTGGTAGTCCAGATTTTCGAAGAAGTAAAAACGCAATAAAATATACTAAATGTCCACCAAAGTGTACTGTACTGTACAGTAGATATGTACTTCTGTTCTCTGTGTTGTCTTCATTTGCCTTTTATTATTGTCAAATCTGCACCGGTTTTAATCAGCTTCCGGACATTAACATTACATATTAAAATCGCGATTCGTTCAAGATTTACCATCACAATAATTTTGTGTACTACCAAAATGCATAAAACTTTCATAAGTGCAACCAAATGTGCACAATGAAGCGAATTTTAGAGCAACATCGTGCGTACGGCGTAAACACACACCGCTGGCAATGTGAGCGGCGCCATACTCTTGGGTTCCTTTTTTAGTAGGAGAACAACCGTATCAGGAACAGGCGGGGTTGGACGATGATGTAGTATTTATTTTAAAGTACCCCTTTTCATTTTATATTTGGTTTATTTTGTACTCACGTCTAGGCTATATCAGCCTTTCGACTCACTCGTAGTCATTTTTTATCTGCTAAAAATTAACGTCAAAGTAGATGCAGATGAAAACAACTTGAAGTATTACAGAACAACAAGAAACAGAACATGAAATAAGGTGAGAAGACGCCATTATTTTCTGAGAACACACGGCCGCGGCATGCTCGGACTGAAAACTTTTTTTGGGGTTGGACGCTTTCACTTTTGAAAGGGGTGTCATGTTTTATTTAAACAATGTTTTTATTTTCAATAAATTACTTGAGCTATAATATAAACATGCGGCATGTCATTATGAATATTTATTGAGTAAATTTGTATTAAATGTGGAATTTCGACATGGCGGAAGTTACACAATATCTAAATATAATACATAAATGTGCCGTTAAACCCAACCCTCCCCCGTTATAACACGACTTTCAAAAAATGAGTGAACTCGTAGAGCTCCGATTGTTTCGTTATTAAACACTGCACCCTCACATATTCGCACGTGCAACTGTTTGAGGAAAGCTCACGACACATTGAAACAGACGGGGTAACTCGGTAAATGTAATTGCCTCATTTACATCGGACTATAATATGTAGATTTGACATTTGATCAATGGCAGACGATACCAAACTGGTGGGGGTAATAAAAGATATTACGGCACGATAAATCACGCAAATTCAACATTTTGGCAAGGCAATATTCGTAAGTTTTACTCTTTTTCGCGAATTTCTAACAGCACCTCATGATGAAAAACCTTTGAAAACAATATTTTCCAATAATTTTGGCCGCTGAAATCGGAGACATAGTTTGAAGAATATATACAGAAGCGATTAACATCAATTAACGAAAAACGACCTCCCCACCTATTTTTCACTTTGACGGCTGTATTTTTACTTTCCGCTGATTTCGTATCATGAATAATAATGATCTCTAGTAGTTAAACCAATCACAATAAGACAATCACGCTTGTACGTCATGATACATGCGTGCCATGTGTTGAATCAACTTTTCTATCATAGCGTTTACATGCATTTTCAATACAGTTATGACAATAAAGAAAATAACGCGAAATTGCCTATTTTGTCGAATGGCAATCAGGCCCATTTTCTAACATATTTATGCGATCATATTGTTTCACTATCTCAAGTACATTTCCCGACAAATAACCACTTGTGTGACCAAGATAAAACCATATTTTACAGTCGCACTTTCCCCTTGACCTATACCGTGACCTTTCGCGTCAGGTCGCTTTAGCTTACTTGTAGTAAGCTAAAGCTAAAAAAGCTTAAATAAAACATAAGATCATGATTTAGATCAAATTATTTTTATTTCAAAGAAATGCTTAAGGAAGTGAGTGGCATGTAATACCATATCCTGTTTGTGTAAATTGCAATAGCAACCAAATGTAGCATTGAAGTATATTTATTACACCTTTAACAAGAATTATAATATATTTTCCTCAAATTGCCCTGCCTTTTTTCTTTTGACATATAGCTCTAAGCAATGTTCATGTGCAAAAACACTGTTTTTATGTCTTTTTGGTTAACATTCCACGCCGCTATTATTAGTTTTACCATATACAAAACAGATTTTTCAGAAACCTTTCGCAGTTTTCAAAGTCTATCTCAAGGAGTACTGAACCAATACTAGGCATGATTGTACTTATTTTGATACATTTCTCATGCATGATTTCAAATATGGTAATAAAATTCAATAATTTTGACATTTTAAAACATTTTGTGAAATTTTGGAATGTCGTCTGCAGATGCCTGCCGGCTGTAAAGTGTTAAAGCATGATATCCAATCCAACTCTGTATACAAGTTTTCCCACATACAGGGTGAGTCAAAAGGACTGCAACAGTGGAAAGAAGCCATCTTTTTTTATACTAAGTTGAATTTTGAAAATGTTTAAACGTTATAAGAATACCCTACTTGTTACTAACTTTATGTGAAAAAATGAAGTCAATATCATTTTTCGTTTGCCTTTGGTGAACCTTTTTACCCGTGCACCAAGTTCACACGTTTGTCCACGAGATACCCCAAACATGCATAAGATCGCAAAATGTGTCTCTCGTTCAAATTTGAAAACTTGAGTACATTCGTGATGTAATTGGAATTTAATGCATCCTTTCTTGTTAACATGTGAGCTAACATAATCAATATACCTCACCCATGCTATGAATTGCTTATTATGTTCTAAATTTACATGAAAACCGGAACCTTTCCATTTTTTTGTTGGCGGGATATTCAAATATGAAGATGCAATGTGTGCAATTTCAATTGAAAATCACTGTGTTCGTGGACAAACACGTTATTTGGAGTGTGCGGCAAAGAGGGTCACCAAAGACAAACGGAAAATGCGATCGACTTCATTTTGTCACACAAAGTTAGGAACAATTAAAAATATGTCATTCTTGCCACATTTAAAAAGTTTCAAAATTCAACATGGTTTTGAAAACAAAATGGATTCTTTCCACTATTGCAGTTTCTTTGATTCACCCTGTATCCAACCTGTCCAAAATGTGTTGAATATGAAATCCTGATTCATTTGAATTTAGTACTGTTGCATGATTTTACCATTTCTATCAAACATACGGTTTCTTTAGTTTGACTATAGATGGGGAGACAGCAATGTTTATCAACAGGGGGGGTTAGGGCATGTTTTACCCAAAACGTGCTTGAAAAATGGTCCCGGAAGGTGTCATAATGCCTATACACACTATCCCCGCAGAATGGGGTGGGGGCACAATAGGAATTAGGGGCACAAAGGGTTTTTTATGGTTCTTTTAAGGATTTGTTTCTGTCAGGAAGGCAACTGCGTGGGGCCACCCCCTTAACTACGCCACTGGGAAGACTAACAACTTTTTGATGCCGTCACACCTGTACACGGTGTCAATACAATCTGTTGAACCATATAATAAACCGTGGTCCAGATCGAGTGATTTCAGTGTCTTCTTCTCTTCAAAATCCTTGAATTTCCCCCAAATAGTTCAAACATACCAACTTATAAACATACAGGGTGAGTCAAAAAAAAGTTTACCCAACCTCAGCGATTTTCTTTAGAAAAAAGTATTCGGTTGTTTTCAAGACAATTTACTACGGTATAAAGACAAATAAATTAGCTTTAATATGAATTTTATCTGGTTTAGATTGGTTGAAGGAAACTTATTTTACGCTGTTTTGAATAAAAGTAACCAATTTAACGTCCGAACACGCTTCCAGATCTTGACCATTATATTTCATAAGATACGACCAATGAAAAATTACAATACCGACAGCGAAAGGATCAATTCCTTTGTTATGAAATGATTAAAGTGTGGTAATTGTGTCATAAATAGGCCTTAAAGCTGTCTATTGTTTTAATCTATTAGGAGACAATTTTGAACAAGTCTATTGTCTACTTAATTCTTTTAATAAACAAGATGTGTAATGCTTTACATCATAATCCTAGTAAACATTATTAAGCTTGTTAAGCTTGAAATTAAAAACCGTGTTTTTGGTGAAAACACAGCTCCTGTACAGAAATAGTCATATTTACTTAACGGTATCATCAAATAGCGTGATTTATTTTCCAGATGGTAGCAAAGAAATGGCGCAATCATTTTAAGTTTTGTTTGCCTTGATTTTGTGGTCAGAAATAGTTTTTTCAATTTGTTCAATTAGGGTAAACTTCTTTTTTGACTCACCCTGTATCTGATGTACACTTGTTTTGATATATAGACAACCTTATCATAGATAGGTAAAAATCAATTGATTATCCTTTTCTGATGCATTGTGGTATTGAAAAGGGGGAAATTGATGCATTGTGGAATAGAAAAGGAACAAATATGCCCCCTTTTCTATCCTACAATACAGAGGTTCTCAACCTGGGGGCCGTGATCCCCATGGGGTCGTTTGGGGTTATCCAGGGGGTCATGAATGGGTCATAAATATAGCTTTTTGGGGAACCATTTGGATATTTCGTTCTAAAAGGCTTAAAAACTCAAAAGAAACTTTCAAAATGCTAAATTTCCTGCTCGCTACCGCTCGCATCATCTAAGGGACGGTTCATTATTTATGGTGGAGGGGGGGTTGGGTAAAATATAGGGGGGGTCATGTAACTTTCATATGTTGAAATAGGGGGGGCTATGTAACTTTTTATTCTTAAACAGGGGGGGTTATGTAACTTTTTTAACTATAAAGATGGTGGTGATTGGGGTGATTTTAGAGGCTATTTTGGAGTGTAAATGCAAAAAAAATTCGGCGCTTCGCGCACATTTTCTTACAACCTATCAACTTCAAAACATGTACTTATGATGAGCCGACTTTCGGACAGCAAATCTTTTTTTACACGCCCTGATTGCACGATCTGTTGAAAAAACACCTATATTATATTCATCAACGGATGAAAACATTAGAGCCATGGGGTGCATAAAAACATGTTAATTAGCCTAGGCCTATGTTCCAAAATCCAACAATTATATGATTAAAAACGGTAAATTCTTGCATGCTTTTCACCTCGTCTCACTCTCAGCACTGCTACTAAGCTCACAAAAGTAGAATGTTGGACATACGTTTTTGTCAGGATGTTCTAACTTTTTTAGGGTTATAAAGACTCACAAAATGTATAAATATATGACAAATTTTCTACCTCGCTACGCTCGCAATGTAATGAGTATAATTTCACACAATCAAAAGATCAAGAGGGGGTATCATTAAATTATTGGCCGTTCAGAGGGCACAAACAGAACTTACCAACGAATCCATGGACAAAAGAGAAAAAAAACAGCCCCTAAGATGTGGCAAGTTGATTTTTTTTTTGGGGGGGGGGGGGGGTTGTGTAAAAAGCTACTGGTTAGCAGGGGGGGTCATGTAATTTTCAGTTTCAGCTGTAGGGGGGGTTAGGTAATTTTGTATTCAAACATTTTCAGGGGGGTCACGGTACTGACCAAGAATATCAAAAGGGGTCGTGGGCCAAAAAGGTTGAGAAACTGCTATAATGCATCAGAACAGGATAATCCATTGATTTTTACCTATCTACGATAAGGTCTATGGCTGCATATTTGTTATTATGATTTTATTAAATTTGGCCCAACATCATTCTGATGACTCACAGCTAGCTGCAATTGTCATTTGTTGTCAATTGTTGTTAATGTTTTAACTTGTGACAATGAGAGTTATAAAGTATAACAGACCTAACATGATAGTTGCCAAGGTAACCTATGCTGAAAAGAATATAAATATGACATAGACATTGTTCAGAGTTCACCCATACAAAGGTAAAAAGATTGGAAATATTTGGTTTTCAGGGGTTGTTTTGAGAATGAATAGGTTTTCCATACCTGGATATGCATGCACATAGACTGTAGCATCAAGTTTTCTTCTTTTATTTCATTTTGTTTGATGTCTTATTTTTCACTTCTTAGCATTGCCTTTAGGTTTTTGACCAAATGTACACCACCAACAGAGGGCGGGCTGGTGAGGTTTTAAAGTGAGGTTTTAAAGTGAGGTTTCAAAATCCTCACTTTTTTCTGTTTCCCTAAATCATGCCATAGATGAATGTAGGCCCTATCAACTGTACAGAAGTCACATATTCAATATACTATATTAACAACTCCCCCCATACCATATACATAAGGAAAACATTGTAAATTTAAAATAAAACACACTGCTACTGCTATGAAAACCAGCACGTCGATCAAACCTCACCATGTGGATAATGTGTTTACACACTAGTCACGTTCACACTAGGCGGAGTAAGGACGGCATAAGGAAGAGTAGCGGTGGTTTGGAGTAGCAATCGCGTAACTGATGGAGTAGTGACTGTGTGAACGAAGATTAGCGTAAGTTATGCCGCCTTAATCCGGTCGATTTACTCCTGCTTTTTAGCAGGAGCAGCTAGGAGTAAGCGAGGTCAGCGTAGCCCCACCTGGCGAAAATGGCTGTGTGAACGGTACTTACATGATCGCAGCCACATACTATGTGTGTTGTTTTGGAATGATCGCTGTTTATATTGAATTTTGAAACTAAAAGGAACTTGATTGTTGTTTTAATTTGTTCCTTTAATTTTATTAAAGGTGTAACTACATTCTCTTAGTTCCCCACTAGCGAACCACACATGGTAAAACAATCAAGGCTGTTAGGACAAGGAAAGTCAAGGTTGAATTTGTTCAAAGTAACAGGGCCTGTCACTTAGGCTTATTCCCCTAATTTTTAATGGTCATCTACAATCCTGGAAAAAAGTCTTGGAACACTTGCGTGTGATTAACGGACAAGTGTCACCCCCACTCCCCCGTACAATGTTGACCAAGGCCAGTGGCTCCTGCAGCTTGCCAGAGTGTCCCAACATTGATCGATGGGGGGTGGGGAAGTAAAAATCTCATTTGAACAATTTCCGTTTATAACAGAAGACACTAAGTATCAATACATGCACACAATACCCAGCACGTGTGCTCAGCTCAGCGTTCGCGTTCCAAGGACTTTTTTCCAAGATTGTATACGCAGATTGCAAAAAAAATCATCTAAATTTGGTTTTTCTATCACATCTCAAAAACTAAATGTCACATGTATCTCAAATTGCACAGTATTTGGCAGGGGACCATAGGCTTGGCATCCCCAGTATTTTTCTTAATAAAGACATTCATTTAATACGGGAACGTTCAGTGAAACCAATTCCCTATACTAACTAATGCATTTCGAAGATGTATAATAATTGGCCATTATTGCAATGCATAATGTGGCGTTTTCAGATACTCCTACGAGAGTTATTCATGTATTGTTAGATATGCAAAAGAGTATCTAAAAGTAACGGAATCTATATATAGGGTTGAAAGTAACACAAATAATTGTAAAACAACTTAGGCCTACTTGTAAATAACTATCTTCAGTAGATAGCAGTAACTTCTGTTTGACAGATTCGACAGCTATCTTTCGTATTGCATTAACGGGTTGTAATATAATAATAGATGCTCATTATTCATATGCCCATCTGTTATTATGTATTTTTTTTATTTGCGGTCGTTGTTTTGCATCACTTGTGTTGCAAAGGGACGATGAATCCCCCGGCCCAATAATCACCAAGAAAAAATGCAAGAAAAACACCTTTTTTCAAAACACTTTTTTTTCTGCTCGAATGTTCATAGGCCTATACGTACACTTTTTGGGCTGTTTTTATTCAAAAGAATTTTTGAAAAACTACATTTGGATTTAGTTCTAAATTTCCACATATTAATATTAACCAACATTTTTTGGCTCAAATTGTCAAAGGGTGTTTTTGCCTACAGTTTTTGGAATTTATTTTGAACATTTTGAAATTGCTGGTATTTTTTCCCGACACGTTATTCACAAACCCTTATTTTATGGATTTTTCAAATATTACTCTTTTTTCTTACACATTTTTTTCTTCAAAACTGTCGGCATTTATTTTTTGGAAATATTTGAAAATAATTGGAAAAACAATAGTTGGACATGGTTGGATGATGAGTAAATGTTTCTTCTTACTCCACAAATTATAAATGATAGTCAGTAAAAGAAATTGCACATCCAGGATTTGAACCTGGGACCTCTGGATGGTTATAGACCAGCGCTCTAGTCAACTGAGCTAATGAGTCAGATGAGTAAACACGACGATAATATTATCTATAGGCCTTCAGTTCAATCTCATCCTCAAAAACAACCCAAACAACTAAATAAGTGAATACATAAACCATTTAAGTAATATATAATATACGTGAATACATAAATAAACCATTTAAGTAGTATATTTTATTGTATTTATTGATTAAAATAGCGCTGCGATAAATGAATTTAGCTTTATTCACAAAGAAATCATCAGACGAGTTGGGACCGTAATGGTAAAGTGTATGGTAAAGTGCATGGTAAAGTGTTGCCTTGAAACGCGTGTTCATTGAACACTTTACCGTCGTTTCTATAGTATAATATTATTATACATATTTTGTTTTCATTTTAAATGGTAAACTGTTATCAAAATGCGTAGATGTGACCAATGCGGCTTATATTTCGGAGTTACAACATGCATGATTGGTATAATAGCTAACACATATGCATATCTTGATAACTCAAAGGCAGTATGAAAAAACCGTTTAATTGCCTATTTTAAGCAAAATGTCCCAATGGTAAACTGATGGTAAACTGTTGTAAAGTGTGTGACACTTTGCAATAATGCATTACTATAACATGTATAATAAAACAAATCCACGCTTGTGTAAGCACTGACCGCTTGGCCGAGTGGATAGGAGCGTTCGTTTGCACCCTTTATCTGTTCATAGCCTGCTTGGCGTTGGTTCGAGTCGCTTTCATGGCGTGGCTTTTTTCCTTTTTTCTGTTATAAGCTATCTTCAATAGATAGGAATAGTATTGCAAATAAACGTTTACTGCTCGGCAAATGTTAACACTTTCAACGCGGCTATTGGTTTAACCACGGTACAAAACAGATTTGTCTAACTTTTATGTCTATCTCAAGGATAACTGAACTAATAATAGGCACGTTTGTACTTATTTGAATGCATTTCATAAGGTGATTCCAAATATTGGTAAAATGACATTCAATAATTTTGACGTTTTTGAAACATTTTGTGCAATTTTGGATTGTCGTCTGCAGACACCTGTCGCGTGGAAAGTGTAAATGTATAGTTTCATATTTCAAATAACAAACAAATAGGCAATGTGATAACATTATTAAAAGTATAAACATGTTAATTTCTCAGCAAGAACTTTATACTTTTGATTTATTGATTTATAAACATCAGATTATTACGCGCGGGATCAAGAAACGGGTCAAATTGTAGTTAAATATGACATACATAATTGTTTTCAGTGACCACTCCCTAAATAAAATTAATTCCCTGTCATCATTTTTATTATATTTGTGATGCCCCTATTGTTTACTCAAATCGTGTGTAATGAGATTCATACGACATTCGGTTTTTGATTTATGACAGAAAAACCAAATTTAGATCAAATATTTTGCATTCCTCTTATACAATCCTGGAAAAAAGTCTTGGAACACTTGCGTGTGATTAACGGACAAGTGTCACCCCCACTCCCCCGTACAATGTTGACCAAGGCCAGTGGCTCCTGCAGCTTGCCAGAGTGTCCCAACATTGATCGATGGGGGGTGGGGAAGTAAAAATCTCATTTGAACAATTTCCGTTTATAACAGAAGACACTAAGTATCAATACATGCACACAATACCCAGCACGTGTGCTCAGCTCAGCGTTCGCGTTCCAAGGACTTTTTTCCAAGATTGTAGCTCATTATTACATGAATTTATGGCTCAACCTCCCTGGCTGATATTTCCAGCAGAGAGTTGGCATGGTTATGTCTTTAAGGTTTTTGAAAATAGTGAAGTACAATATTATTATGTTCTTATTTGCATTGTCTATTTATGAAATGGCATTCAAACCTTGTTGAAAGGAATTAAACCTCGTTTCAGCTTAAATGTGCATCACCAATCTACAACTTGCGTTCTTTGCGTCACCTTTTGCAAAATTTTGAAAAAGTTGGGACAAAAATGTGAGTTTTCAAAATTGACAATTTATAACAAATATTTATATAAATTCCAGGCCAATTGGCTGAACAAATAAAACCTTTTCTTAAATCTTAATACATAAGAGTGAGCAATTGCTAGTATGTAAATGCTTGAACTAGTTAGCCAAAAAATGCAATACTTTGTCTTATCAGCGCCTTTTGGCTAAAAAGCTATGTGCTATGCTATGCGATTCTTTTTTTTAAATTAACCAAAATAAGCTATGTCCTATGCGATTTTTAAAATGTGTATTCTTTATAAAAATCAAAATAGTTATGCTTTTGTCTCTTTAATAAAAGTAATCAGATATGATCAATGCACATTGTATGCTTATGTTCTCTTTGATTTCTGGCCTGATTTTCAACTTGGTGTTTTCTATTTTAGACCAAGTAAAAAATCCACTAGTTTCTCGTCCGAACTTTTTGAAAAAACGGAGGATTTGATGCATTTGGATAGACTTTATCACAGAATTTATAATAGCGTCATACATAGGTAGTATTTACTCCACCTGTGCATAGACTGCAAAAGAGAATATTTTCACAATTGAGAAAAAGTGCAGATTGTGAGAATGACTCGGATTTTGGAAAATTTCATGAAAAAGACGATGAAAAAATAGAATTAAAAAAAAGTGTGCAGATTGTGAAAATGACTCGGGTTTTGAAAAATTTCATGAAAAAGACGATGAAAAAATAGAATGAAAAAAAACATAACTTTTCTTGATGCAGCAGCCAAAACGGATGGGCGCGAGGGCGAGAAACTACAATATTTCTTTATTTGGCCTTACATGGAATGTAATCCTTAAGTTTGTCACATTCCAAAGTTTGAGTTGCATAACTCCAATGGTTCTTATTTTAGAAGCACAAGGTCACAAAAAGTGCCCATTGAGTAGTACACAAACTGGCTGGTGGTTAACCACCTTTGACAGTAATTCACCACATTTTAGCCTATACTTTCTAAATGGAACATTTCTGGCCCCTAAGATTTTACAGACAAAATGAGAAAAATATGGGGATTCTTCTGATATCAAAATATCTTGATGTGAAAAAAAAATCATAGCCCCTAAAAAGTGATCGGAACATACAACTTCAACTTCACTAAGTTAGTTGAATGTGTGTTCTCAGTCACAAGGTAACTTCTTTTTTTCTTAAAGAAAAAAAAGGAAGAAGAAAAAAAGGGCTGGCGCACGTAGCACTACGAAATCCTGTTTTAAAAGCAATGCACGTGGGCCGCTGAGACAAAGTATTAAATTTGATTGGCCTTAGCATTTACCGAAATTAAAGTAAATTAGAGTGAAAACCATTTACAGTAAAATACTTAGACTGTATTTTGGCATGTCTAATTTTTGCGTGTGTAATTTTTCACGCTTATGAACATTTTGAACCATTTTGCTTATTTTTATTTTCGCAATTTTGAGCTTCCTTACAAAGACCCTACATACAAAAAGAGTATATTTGCACGTATTTATTTATGCATTTGCTGATCATAAAATTTGTGTTTTTTGACAATAAATGCAGATCGAAAAATGCCCTTCTCTTCTCGACCATAAAACATTGTAAGTTTAAGGTTATGTGCGGTCCATATATATGATTTGCAAAACACATCAAATGTATAATCGAAGTAAGTGAAAATTATCACTTGCAGTAAAAACATCATTTGAAAGACCTTATAAAACACAATTTTATTGTTATTTACCAGATATAAGATTCTCCAGAATTCTTCTAAATTATAGAGTAATAGTTGATTTTCAAGCTTGTGATATTCATCAACTCTGATATGATTTAAGCCGCTACATAGAAATAGAAAATGTAAAGTAATCTGAAGCATTTAGATGTTCCGTTTGCTGACCCGATTTTCAACTTGATGTTTTCTATTTTACATGAAAGGTCATCCTTAAAATGGTTGCATTCCAAAGTTTGAGTTGCATAACTCCAATGGTTCTATTTTTAGAAGCGCAAGGTCAAAAGACATGTGCCCATTGAGTAGTACACAGACTGGTTGGTGGTTATAAACCACCTTTGGCAGTAATTCACCACATTTTAGCCTATAATTTCCAAATGAAACATTTCTGGCCCCTAAGATTTTACAGACATAATGAGACAAATATGGGGATTCTTCTGATACCAAAATATCTTAATGTGAAAAAAAAATCATAGCCCAAAAAAGTGATCGGGTCATATACCTTTAAGTATTGGCAAGATACTACATGACCTATTGCTTATACCCACCCATATTGCACTGTCTTTTGTATGTGTGTAAGAAGGGAAATTGCAGGGCAATATAGGCCTACCACATATGGATTAATCATACTGAAACCACCCACGTAACACAGATACGTCGGCTTTTGGTCAGTGCAGTTGGCTTGACGTCGTGTCTAACGTCCATTAAATATAGGCACAATGTTGGCATTTATGGGCTTACAAAACGTCAGTCTATTGACGTCGTCAGAACGTTGGGTATAAGTAGGATACAATACTGTTGTATGGTTGTCGGTTGTACGTCGGCAAAACAAAGTAATTATGTGGGTCGTATTAGGAATGACCTCTAAACGTTGGAAAAACATGGTTTACAAAATGTCGGCTCAATAACGCAGTGGCGTAACTAGACTTTTTCATTTGGGGGGGGGCAAGAAGGGGCAGTGACTTGAAATGGGGGGGCTCCTAATGGGTGGGCTCCATTCCAGTGTCAAGAAATGCGCGCGTAGCGCGCAAAAATCTTCGACTTTACACCTACTTTTAGCACGATTGAGCTACATTTCGGCTCTAAACAAGCTTCTACCATAGAATATTGCATTTTGGGAAGACATGCGCGCGTAGCGTTTGAATTTTTTTCATCTGTATTGATTTCATTTGGGAGGGGGGGGGGGAAGCGGGGGGGGGGGGGGGAAGGGTTCCAAGTGGGGGGGCTCCAGCCCCCCTGCTGGTTACGCCACTGCAATAACGTTGTATGGGGTCGTCTTTAGGCCAACTGCGGAACGTTGGCCTAATGCTGTCAATTTGAAGTCGGCAATTAACGTCGCCGAAAACTGTAAATTCTGGCACTAAATTAAGTCTTATTATGGATATCTTTTAAACATTGACCTGACCGCCATACGTTGGTCAAACACATGGCCTATGTAATACGTCGGTCAACTGACGCTTTAAGGACATATTTAAGTCAAGTACAGAACGTCTGCATTCTAACTGTTGAATGGACGTAGGCTATAGGCCGCTGAGAACCATCAGAATATGGCTATGACATCGGCAAACTGCTGAACAGCTTATTTTAATTTTAAAACAATGTCAGGAAGATTTGGCACAGGAATCAGGAAGATATTACAAATTATAAAGAATCCTATTACGGAAATCAGGAAAATTGATAAATTTATTAATTTGAACAAGGGAATATCAATCCATTTTCAGGAAGTCAATCTTCTGCGGAATCAGGAAAGGTTGGCAGCTCTGTAATGTACGGTATGATTCAGTGGCGTAGCTAGGATTTTTTTCAGGGGGGCAAGATTTTCAAAAGGTTTGTAAAAGGGTCCCCAATGTTCAGTTGGCAGTCAGCTCAGAAAATAAGAGTGGTGGGGAGAGGTAAGGGCATGTTTTAGACAAAATGCGCTCGAAAAATGGTCCATGTAAGTTGTCATAATGCCTATACACACAACATCCGGCAAATGGTGGGGCGGGGGCACAAAAGGGCTCGGCTCGGGGCGGTGGCACAAAGGGCGTTTTAAGGTGTTTTTTCTGTCGATGGGGGGGGGGGGGGGGGGGGGGCATTTTCCTCCCTCCCTTAGCTACACTACTGGTATAACTTCATGTACATATACAGGCAAATAAACAATTGCATTGAAATTAAAAGAATAAATAAACATTTACAGACGCCATGGCAGGACACAGGTGCGACTCTTCCCGCGCATTAACATATTATTTTCATATTATTATTTTAGGTCGGAATAAAGTTGGGTCAATGTTGGCTAAACGTCACTACGTACGTCTGCCCAACGTCCTGCCGACGTTTCCCCATAAATGGTCGGTGCGATGTCAGCCCCATGACCAGCCAACCTTTGAGCCGACGTCTGTGGGACGTTTGGTTCGCCCAAAAACCTGACGGTCAGCCCGACGTATCTGTGTTATCTGGGCAACCAATACACACTCAAATTGTTTCAGCTCAATAGGTAGAATGAAAGAAAATATTATTACTCTATATTTTTCCGCGTTACTTGAGCTAGACCTGGTCGACCTTTTTATGCTTGATCATAATTGCTCGTTTTTATTTAATGCAGGGCATGCATCTGTAAGGCATCGAACCATGACCATCATATCCTATATACAAGGCTCTAGTTCACATTGCCTCATCGTAGTGGATAAGTGGTTAACACATAAACCTGTTTAGTTTAGTAGTAACACACTCTTCTAATATTAAACTGGGGTTCAAATCCAGGGGATGGGGTGGGGGGGGGGGGCACTCATGTATAACAGTTGTAATCATCAGTGTGAATCCACTCTCAAAAACTACCTTAAATGCGGATTCTCAAAGAAGGAAAAAGTGACCCTTAATAACAAGGATTAAACTCGTTGAATCACATCATAGCAAAGGATATAGGTGCTCAAGACAGAGTTTAGAAGGAAAAATGTATGAACTAATTGTGTGATTCAGTTTGGTTAGTAACTTTGTCTGATACTAGGCATATAACCATTTTCGGCTATTTTTACAATGATGACACGTGACTATCGGCCAAAGCAACCATATAGCGCGGATTCAGGTTGAAAAAGACACCCTTATTCTCTGAAATTTGGTTATTGTGATACCCTTAGCACGGTCCGCGTTGTGGTCGAAAGAAGTACCCTTAATCCGTTTGTTCACGCAGATGATTACAACATTAAGGGGGGTGTGGGCTCTCAGGTACAGCCTCCGTAAAACTGCCACTTTTGGCACTTTTTTTGTCTATAACTCAACAACAACAAAAAAGATATTAAAAATTAAAAATTAAAACCCTGGGGAATGTTATCATGATTATCATAAAACTAGTTTGACAAAATTTGACAAAATACATTTTGAGTTATCTTTTCAAACCTAAAATGGGTCAAAAAAAGGTGTTTTTTATAATTTTCTCCAAAATGGTCAATTTCATTATCATGGTTGGATTCATTGAACCCTTTTCTGCAAAAAACTGTATACTTTTATAAAGATTAAATGAATATTGAAGAAGTTACGGCAGTTTTACGGAGCCTGTACTTGAGAGTCCACACCCCCCTTTAACCTGACTGCCCCCCCCCCACCAAGGTTTCAAATGAGGAGGACGATTGATGTTGCAATGACCAGGGGAGGGGGCATTTGCAACTCGGACTCCTGGTATAGGGTTGATGGTTACACATTTTGACCCATTCACACACCACATACAGACACCCCTACAGCACTCTTACCCACAGCCACACCCCCTAGAATTCAATGTACAATAAAATCACAGACATAAATGTATCACTTACATTTTACAAACACACCCGCTCGTTCCTCTTACCCACACCCCCTACAATGCCAATGCACAATAAAACCACACAGGCATAACATTTTCATTTCAGTGACAATTTCCTTGTGTACATTTATATTTTATAAAACTTACTTACCTTAGCGTTAATATATTCAAAAGTGTTGCTAATGTCTACCCAATGCTGTAAGAATCATCTATTCATCCACACCACATGCGTACGATACACCAAGAATCCTGCTAACATTTTGTTCCCATAGACAGCCAGAAGCTCGTGATTCGCTAGATACCATCACGCCTGCACATTAAACAAAATTCCAATGATATCAGATACCAGGTTTGTTGTACTTTTGCCAGGAAGGAAATATAGCTCATATTCAGCATTTTGTTATTATTACTGCATGCTTGCCAGTAGTCTCGCCCACTTGTCTGAATGTTTGCCGATAGAGGGGGAGAGTTTCTAAACTCAAACATGTCACGCATCACCAGGTTATGGCTGATTCAAGTAACCAAATTCCATTGTACAACTGTATTTTTCCTTGAAGCTCAAAGTATGTTTCAAAGGTCATACTTTTTTATGTTAAAAATGAAAGATTCTACCCCAATTAAAAATCACAGATGCCCCAAAAAAGTGATGATTTGATTTGACAGGAGTGGGTGGGTCATAATGTTATTGCCGCTAAATACTGGCGCTTTATACAATTTCCATTATTATTATGGTAACTGAGCTCTCTAAGGCCAAAAAAAAAAAATTGTTATATTGGCGTAACGGGCTGAACAAAAATAGGGTAGGTAGGTAGGGATTTTTTTTTTTTTTTTTTTTAGCAGCTGTTTTTGAACAATGTTAACCGAGTTTAAACATTCCCTATTGTTTGTTAGAAGTACCCCTCAGTACAAGTCTATATACAAATAAAACACAATAAACCATATTTTCAGAAGGAATTTCCGTTTATTCGAGGAGCACCGTCGTATTTCGTTCGAGAAAAAACATTTTTTTTTCTTCATTTTTTTATTTTTTAGGGTCGGTCGGTTGGTTTTTTTTGTTTTTTTTCACTGAAAAAAAAAAAAAAGTGTAAGGTCGGGCGTATTTTTAGGGTCGGGCGGGTTACGCCAATATAACAATTTTTTTTTTTTGGCCTAAGCTATCTCGCTATCTATTACCCCTTAAGCTATACAACTTCATTCATGGGATTTTTGACTTTGATAAATCGATTGAAAGAGAATTGAATTAGAATCTTGGTTGACATTTCAATCTGTTCAAAAGTGTTTCAAAGCAATCAGAGGGCACTGGCATTTAAAAGGGTATACAAAGGTAAAAGGTATATGTGTCAAATTGAAATACCCGGATAGCATACTTTTTACAGTGAAATTGGTATGGGCACGATATTGTTTCTGCAAATTGAAATACTGGTATGGTGGAAAAATAAAGAAACAAATTTAATACATATGGGATAAGCAAAGTACAGTGTTATTCGAGTCAATAACTTGACTATTATAATTGTATACTTATTAAAATAATTATACAATTTTAAATGACTAAACTTGACTTGATTTGCCGACTATGAGGGAAATCATTGACCCGGGGATACTTTACACAAAAGTGTAGGGACATATGTGCCGTCGATATGCAGCAATGAAAATGCTCACATAACTGTCTACCCGGGTTTCAGTAATAATAATAATAATAATAATAATGCATTTATAATGCGCCATCTATCTAGACAACCTATTCCGAGGCGCAAACAACAAAACAAATAAAAACAAACAGTTAAAATATAAAAACAGTTACATAGAAGTCAATCAGTCAAATCATAAGCAATCTTAAACAGATGAGTTTTTAAAGTCTTTTTGAAACCATCAAGTGAATCACAGAATCGAAGATCTGAAGGAAGTGAGTTCCACAGTTTAGGTGCACATCAAGCATAGGTCGCCATATGAAGAATGTGTCCGAGGAACTGAGAGAAACTGTTACTCTGAAGATCTGAGGCGACGTGATGGAATATGTGGATTGAGAAGATCGCTGATATAAGAAGGTGCCATGTCATGTAGGGCTTTCCAGGTGAGGAGAAGAAGTTTGAAATGGATGCGATACCAAATAGGTAACCAATGGAGACGCTGTAAAACAGGTGAAATGTGATCAAATTTTCTAGTCCTTGTGAGCATTCGTGCAGCAGCATTCTGAGCTCGTTGAATTTTATTGAGATTTTGTTCAGTAGCATAGCCAGGGGGCAAGGAAGTGTGGGGGGCAGAGTCCCCAGAAAAAAAATTGACCGGGAAAATCAGGAAGGCAGCAGAAAATGTTAAGGCAAAGGAAGGGAAAGACAGGAAGGAGACAAAAAGGGAAGGAAAGGGAAAAGGGAAAGGAAAGGGACAGAAAGGAGAAAGAAAGACAGGCAAATAAGTTGGACAATTGCAGTTGTTCAAGTCGGTATGGGGACGCAATGCCTCTTAACCCCCCCCCCCCCCCTTGTCATTTACTTACTTGACAGCATATCAAAAGTTTAAAAATGAAAAACCTGGCTACGGCACCGGGTCGAACTGGTGTTCACCAGGAAAAAATACCCTTTTCCCCCTGACAACGCTACTGCCATGTTGTCTAGGTAGGAACTACACACTTTAACAAGAAATAAATCAGTTGAAAAACTGGTCCTTAGTGGGAATGGAACCATGGACTTCATCTGCATTATATAAAAGCTAGTCTCTCAACCACTAGACTAGAGTCGAGGGGTGAACTGGCCAGGACATGATTTTAATCCCTTTTTAACATTACGGAATAAAGCAATACTATTACGAAAATAATAGTACAGCAAAATGCAGTTCTGGAACATGATAGAAGCACAGACGGTGGACACCATCTGTGATAGAAGGCTCTAATTATTATATGATCAGCACACACAATATTATAGAGCTGCAATACACATGATCATCCACCCTGTGGGTATTTCCATTACTGCCCGTTGTTATGGGTCACATTTTCACCCTCTTATAATGATGGGTCAGTTTTTTGTTTATGCTACAAAAGTGTTGATTTTTGGCCAAATTTACTATATGGGGAATTTGTTTTACTTTTTTCATCCAACTATGGGAATAACGGGTATATTTTCAAGCCAACTATGAGAATGGGTCGATTTTCTTCAATTGGTTACGAACGTGGGTCCATTCATTATTTATTTACCCATATTGCGAAATTACAACATTAGTTATGCCTTCAGTACTTATTCACTTCACTGGAATTAAATTACCTGAAAATGCATATTTATAGGCTTATCTAAGAGAATTCACAGAAAAAAGGTTATTTTTAGTCTGAAAAAAAACCCCAACAACTTTCAAATAAACCATCTTTGAAATGGCAATGACTCAGCAAGGCATTTTATATCAATGAATTAAGTGTTAAATTTAAACAAAACAGAATTGGAAGCATGGAGATGTGAACTTGTCAGATGCATAATTGCTGTTATTCATCAATCCAAGGCATTGGAAGAAAATTAAAGGGAACAAACTGTACATCAAATATTGATATGCATATTTTTAGTAAACAAAAATAATGTAACCTTAAGGGGCACTGAGAGATACGTATGGGAGTGCGCCCTCAATTTTTCCTGCAAATCATGTTTTTTTGCACCTATACATAATACTTAGGCATTATACTAACTACCATCTGAAACCGTTTACCTTAATTCGCCGTCTATCATGTAACATTTCACGATTTGGTAATTTCGATGCAGATCATATTAGTAATATTGGTTAATCATATAACCAATAACTATTTATTATCAATCGATTGACTCTATTGTTGGCAAAGTTATGCTATGATCATGCATCAACAGTTTTCAATGACAGGGAAATTCCCCAATAAATTACCTTTACTTTGCAACTCTGGAAACACTTTAAGCAATAAACCAATCAGTTTTTACAATCCCATCATTTTGGAGCCTAATTGGGCTATGTAATCTACACTCTTTTCCTTTAATTTCTACAATTTTTTTCCCTCCAATTTGTAGGCCTATTATATAAATAGGCATGAGAATGAAAAAACATGAAAAAAACTGAAAAAACTGAAAATGTGCGTGAAATCGGGCTAAAAAGGCCAAAAACAGCCTGAAATTAAATGAAAGTGTGGAAATTTGGACCATAAAAAAAACTGAATTCAGTTTAAAAACTGCAAATTATCTGGAAATATTTCTAAAACCCTTGTCAGGCCCCAATGGCTGTGTCGATTTTTCAAAAAGAGGTGGTTAATTTTTTATTTAGATATTACGATAAATTTCACCGGTTATCATTGAATGGGTTAACATCGATATCGTGTAACGAAAGCGATGCAAAGAATTTAAAAATTACGTATCGCGTAACGGCAGAGAGGCAAATAATGTAAACATAAGATTTTGCACCCAGCTTTCGTTATCCATCAAAGGCAAGCAGGCGCCAATCATAATAATGTCTTTTGGGGGGCGAAGCCACCCTTATAGCATCAGATTGCAAAAAATTACACATTTAGGTCTTTCTAGACATAAGTGGGGGCAGCCATGTTTGTAAATTACATACCTATGCAGTTTATTTTAACAGTCCTGCAGTCTGTGATGGAGTCAAAGCTATATTTGTTTAGTTGATGCATAGAGTAGACTGTTGATGATTCATTCAGAGAGATGTTTATAGACTCCCCACAGAGAGACATAATAGCTTATCTTGTTTGACTATAAATAGGAGAAACCTCCCAATTGCTGTGGGTTTGTCTAATAAGTGGTTAGACTGTGGTGTTTTGATTTGTTTTTTGGTTTAAATTATGGAAAATACATACATCCATTTCCCTGGTATTTTGGTTTGCAACAGATGCTTCAGAAAATGGTTACAAAACATGCTTCTTTCTTTTGGATCGCCCCCATTCCATTTCAATGGATTTTTTTTTTAATCATGAAGGTAAACTTCATGAAGGAGGGGGAAATGAACGACTTTTTTTTGGAATGGAGGGAAAAAATTGATTTAATTGGCAGATTAAGCCTATATAGCATGCAGCCCTAGACAAAACAATTACATGTATATCATGGTTCTTTATATAGTCGTGAAATATGTAAAAATCAGAGAAGACCCGCCTTTTAATTTAGCCGCCATTTTAAAAATATCTATAGAAGAGAGCTTTAGACCATTCGATTCGACCTGGTTAATTATCTCAGAATTATTATTATGAATATGTTAAGATCACTTGAAACGTCACATGACTGTATTTTGTAGCCATGGGATACTTGTATTATAATATAGTCCTAAAACTTGGATATCTTTATAGCTTCTCAGTATTGATACTTGAATGACTTGTACAATGTTTCAAACCATCGCCCTTAATATACTAAAACATGAACGTTAAATCATCATTGTGAGATACTATCTTGCCAAGTCGACTACGCAAAAAGTCGATTCCATCATGGCAAGATATATAATATAGGCCGGTTCAAAAATCATGTTTACTTTACCCAAAATAGTCTCATTTCCCCAAAATGACTCGTTTTCAGAACAAGTGGCACTTTTAAAGATCCCATTAAAGTTTGTTTGCATAAACTTGACACAGAATTGAACATTTTGGGAGATCGAAACAGTAATGAAAAGGGAAAACGCTTGGCTGCTCACACAAAGTTTCTCCTTTTCACATTCATGTTTACTTTTCCCTAAGGCAAAAAAAAAAGAGTTGACTTGCCCTTTCCGACCGACCCAAATTTTCGGAAATCTAGGGTCGCTATTTTATTTTATTTTATTTTTTTTAAAAAGAAGATTTTTTTTTTATAATTCTAAATAAGGTGCAATGTTCAACATGTTGTATCAAAGAAATGTGAAAATCTTTTATTTAATTTAACTAACCTTACAGTTAAAAAAATACAAAACTTAAAAAGAAACACGCACCAATAAACAAAACAGTTTGATAAAAAAAGAATGAAACAAATTGTATAGACTTACCCTTCCATCCGAAATGAGAACCGTTGTCATACACCCCTTCCAAATTTTCGGAAATCTAGGGTCGCTATTTTATTTTATTTTTTTTAAAAAGAAGAAAAAAAATTAAAAAAATTTAAAAAAATTTGAAAGAAGCACATAACAATAAAGGAAGATGAAAACGTGTTTTTGAGTAGTATCTGCTTGTTTAAAAATCAAAAAAATTCAACAAAAAAAATCTCTTTAAAACATGTTTTTGTGCAGTACATTAAATGTTCAAAAAATTTCAACCAAAAAAAAAAAAAAAAAATCTGACCGTCCGACCCTGACTTTGACCCTGAAAGGGCAAGTCAACTATTTTTTTTTTTTGGGGGGGGGGGTCCTAATGTGGTCACATTTTACCAAAATGATGTTTTCCGAAAAGGTGCCAATTTTCAATGATTCAGGAAAGTTATTGATTATGCATGAATGGTCATTTTATTTTCACCTCACAAAAAGTATCGAAACACCTTACACATGATCCAATAATTAACGGTCCGAAAGGGTATGAATTAATCAAAGCCAATGATCCAGTGCATAATTTTGTTCTGCGTATTTTGACACCTCGATTGTTGAGATATGATTTTGCGGAGCGGAGTTATTGCCATTTCAATGGTCGTAGGTCCAGTTTCAAAAGTTACAATCATCCCTATAGACAATGCAAGTTTGCATTTATTGTTTTGAATGATCAGGTTTTATACTTTACACACGTGTACAAAAATGCAACATACACTCAGAAAATGAAGATAATGTGTTCCTTTCATAACACAGATTTATTGTTTTCATTCAACTTCAACTTTGCCATGACTTTACCTTTGTCTTCAGTACTTTGTGTGTCCACTATCATTGTCCACAACAGCGTGTGTAAAGCATAAACCTGATCATCATGATCATTGATAACAGTATGCAAACCTGCTTCTATAGGGACGATTGTGAAACTGCACATACATCCATTGAAATGACAATAACTCCGCTCCGCATCATCTATAGAACTATACAGACTGTAACAAAAAAAGTTATACAGTTTTGAAAAAAATATTAAAAATATCTCCCGTTGAATTTCTGTTTCGAGTTTTAGTGGCATGCAAGGGGAATTTTCTTAGCTTTCGAATAAGCTTTGTTTCATGACAATCGATGGTCGGTAAGCAGAGATATGATCAATTGTCTAAAGTTGTCATGAAATCACCTGGGCCACTTTGGTTTAATCAAAGGTAAAACCACTGGGATGAATATGAATGGAATCGAACTAGGAATAGCAGTAGAGCGCTTTTGTTAGACAACAATGGTTCGTTTCAAGTGGTTAAAAGTATTACAAAGAAGGTTAGGTCTTTACAAATATTATTTATTTATTTATGAATTTATTTATTCAAATGAAATAAAATTATTTGAAAAATAATTATATTGTTCTCTTTAATGTTCCCTGCATGATACCCTAACCATTTAATTTATACAAGCAAGATTGTATGATATTATTGTGAAAGTGGCCCAACCCGATTTCTAGACGACTTAGAAGATTGGTCATAAATTTTAAACGCAGGTAGTTAAAGAGACCAAATAAAATGATTCTGGTAGCCAAAACGGAACTCAACACAGAGTGTAAGAGATTTTGACATTGCATGATTTTAACATTGAATTAAAAATAAAATTGCGATTGTATAACTTTTTTTGTTACAGTCTGTAGTAGGCCGCCAAAACGTTTTTTATCACAATGGGAATACTTTACACGCGCCATGGTAAGTCTGATTGACATTCTCGCGGTAGCGCGGGGACGCACTGACTGCTTTTACGCAGAGAGACACGGCTCCAGTACGTGCACGCTCCTTCAAGCGTTTTTTCTGTGCAGCTCAAAAAAATACCGACACACCTCCAAATTTTCCCTCATGCTGGAAATCCAAAATGGCGCCCGTTACACATAAAGAGATAGGGCAATACATTTCTTCCGGATTCTCCTTTATAATTCTGTGGTTTGTCCATACTTTTATCGTAGTCAAAATATGAACAAAACCATCCATTGTCATAATAGTACGACAACCAAAACAAAATTTCCATATTTTATAATTCTAAATAAGGTGCAATGTTCAACATGTTGTGTATCAAAGAAATGTGAAAATCTTTTATTTAATTTAACTAACCTTACAGTTAAAAAAATACAAAACTTAAAAAGAAACACGCACCAATAAACAAAACAGTGTGATAAAAAAAGAATGAAACAAATTGTATAGACTTACCCTTCCATCCGAAATGAGAACCGTTGTCATACACCCCTTCTTAAGCAGAAGCACCCAGAGGCAGCCTGGGGATTGAAAACGACCAGGGCAAATGTTGTTGAACCGACTCATCATGAATCGAACATGAAGTGCGACCATCCTTGCATGTGTCTATAGGGGCTTGCTGATGGGCGACCATCCTTGCATGTGTCTAGAGGCTTGCTGATGGGCCACTGTGGAGTCCAGGGGGGCAAGCTCTTGCAAAGAAGGTGTGCACTTCAAGACAAATTATGTGGTCTTTTCCAGGGGGCGCCCTCTATTCATGATTTGTTTAAGAAAGTAGATTTTCTTGCAGATTTACATTTCTGATCATAAATCATAAATATATTCCGAGTTACAAAGCGATACGATTCCTAATTACTTCAAAATCATGATTTTAGAGTGAAAAATAAACTGTCCTCCTATTTTCATTCTTTAAACCATGATTTTGAAGTTGCAGATGTAAGGCTATATTAAAAAAAACTTTTGTCTCTAATGCGGAATCCATTTTTTTTTAAATACATTTTTTTAATTTTTTTTTTATAAATATAAAATATTGAAATCCTTGTAAAAGTGACCTTTTGTATTTAAAAAGATATCTAATAAGATGTGATCAATGAAAATCTGAAAAATCAGTGACACTTTGGGATTAAAATCTTCTAACGCGCAACAATTAACGCACGCAGGAGCTTTGAGACAAAATATTTTTTTAATATAGCCTAATAACAGTCACAAGGATGATCAATCGCCAGAGAGGTCCACACTTACCAACGACCAATCAACAATAGATCGATCATTTATCAGCGTGAAAAGGCTTAATATTGGCAGTCGGAAGCAAAATAATTGTGGGATGAGCCCAAACAATATAGTTGAAACATTTACGAAAAAATCAGGTGTTTTTGAGCTAAATGGCCCCAAAAATATTTAAACTAATTAGCGTGAATCGCCAAAAATGGTCCAACATGAGATTAAACATGTCACCTGTATATATATCTTTTTTGGGGGGGGGGGGGGGCATCCCCCACATAAAGGGGAAGGGATTAGTCATATGCGTCATTTTCTATATGTTCGTGAACATTTACATAATTTTCAAAAGAGTGCCTAAAAAAGCATTGGGCTACTTAAGATTTCATTGAAACAAAAGATTAGTTTACTATATAGGCCTACTACAATTGGATTACTTTTACTTCTTTTTATGTTTTCAAATTGGGATACTAATTTGGTTGTTTTGGGCTAATTTTGATCTCTTATAGGCCTTTAAGTTTGGCAATACTGAAACTGGTTGTAACACCCTTATTGTGTCCTCAACTTGAATAGTCTGCATGATAAAATACATTTCTTTTCACAGTATTCTGTTATTTTTAGAATTCTAAACACCCGTTTCATTACATTTAAAGATATGACAAGTTAACCGGATACAGCGAATAAGCACAGATGGTGGAAACAAATCTGGAGTAAGTTACTGGCAACACTATTATTCACCTTTCATTACATTAAAAAGATATGACAAGTTAACCGGATACAGCAAATAAAGTTACTGGCAACACTGGTATTCACCTTTCATGATACAGTGGATTGCGAGTACGGTAAGGCCTAAAAAAAAAAGAAAGTTTGATTGGCGTAACATGACCAAAACAAATAGGGTAGGTCGGTCGGGATTTTTTTTATTTTAATTTTTTTAATTTTTTTTAAATCACCTACTGTGCAATGTCTACACATAGCTCTAGCGTATTTATTATTGCCAGGCAAAAGTGTATCGTTGTGTTCAACAATATATAATTTCGATGGGGACTTAAAATAGCCGAAAATGAAATCAAACGGTCAAAAACTTTAATACTTTGTTCAATTTTTATAAATATATATATATATTTTTTCCCCTCAAAATAATAAAAAATATTCAGGGTCGGCGATGTATTTAGGGTCGGTCGGGTTACGCCAATCAAACCTCTTTTTTTTTAGGCCTAATCGTGTGTGCAGCACCAGGTGTACAATAATAACATGTGTTTAGTGAAATGTGCTCTGATGTCACAGTTACTCTGCCAAGACGTCACAGTTACACTGCCATGCCGTCACAGTTACTCTGCTATGACGTCACAGTTACTCTGCTATGACGTCACTGTTACTCTTCTATGACATCACATTATACTCTGATATTACAGTTAGGCAAACAAAATTATTGTGTTGCCCGCAAGGGCCAAAAATCTTGGAAGTCGATTGAGTCGCGCGATTTTGGCATACGCAAGCGTCACGCGTACAATGATGCATGCGACATTGCGAGAGTTTTGCACATGACGCTCTTCTGGATTCATTCGCTGCTGTAAACAGGTTTTGCCAATTTTGAACTGACTGAACTACGAGTACGGTATGTAAGTTCCTCAATCATATAGAATTAAAAATTCAGAATTTGCAAACTTTACCTTTTGCTTTATACTTCAGGGATCTACATCTATGATTTATGCACTTATCAACTGCAACCCTGGCCCGGGGGGACCTGGGACATGGTGGGGACTGAGCAAGGACGTACACAAAATGTTGCCCGGCTATGCATGGGCGTGTACCAGGGACGTACACAGTGTGCCCAAGTGTTCCTCATCTACTGTTCACCTTTAAAGGTAGATGTTCCGATTGCTGACCCGATTTTCAACTTGATGTTTTCTATTTTACATGAAACGTCATCCTTAAAATTGTCACATTCCAAAGTTTGAGTTGCATAACTCCAATGGTTCTATTTTTAGAAGCTCAAGTTTGCGATACATTCGCCCATTGTGTAGTACACAGACTGGTTGGTGGTTAACCACCTTTGGCAGTAATTCACCACATTTTAGCCTATAATATCTAAATAGAACATTTCTGGCCCCTAAATTTGTACAGACATAATGAGAAAAATATGGGGATGCTTCTGATATCAAAATATCTGGATGTGAAAAAAAAAATCATAGCCCCAAAAAAGTGATCGGAACATACACCTTTAACTGTTTTGATTTTTTTTCACAACATGTGTGTTTTTGAAGTGTAATCCAACATATCTAATTTTACAATTTTTTTAAATTGTAAAATTTGGGGACTGAGAAATTAAAATTGTTTAAAAACCATTTATTTAAAAAAAAAAAAGTAATAAATAAGACTGTTGGAGTTTTAAAAATGTTCACCACTTAACTTTTTTGTTCATGCTTTAGAGAAGTTGAGATACCTTTTGTGTTTTTAAACAGCTTTCTCTCTAATAAGCAAGTTTTGTCATGACCGACCCCTTGGAATGTAAATAATTTAATGAGTCTTTAAAATTTTGAAACAATTTGTTTTTTTAAGGTCTCCCTTGTAAAAGTCCAGATAAAAAATTGTCAATTTTCACTTGGCTTACAGTTATTAGCCTAGTTTCACAAAAAATTATCAAATAACAGCACATTAGTATCCTTTTTTGCCACTCTTTTAAAGGGACACAATGCCATGTTGAATTTATTTTATTTTAATTAATTTACTTCTGAATTCAAGATGAACATTTAACATTGCCATTATTGTTGTTTCTAATAAAAAAACACAGCAAAACTTGATTAAAACAATGTTTTAAATATGTTGGAATTATACCACCTTTAGCCATGTAAAATGCTGGTTGCGGCTCTACCAGCATTTTTGAATCGACGTTTTGTTGTACAAAGAGGGCTGATTTTTCTTAAATGCATATCATGTGATCTTTTCCAGATAGCGCCCTCTATTCATGATTTTTTTTAGAAAGTAGATTTTCTTGCAGATTTACATTTCTGATCATAAATCGTACATACATTCCAAGTTACAGAGCGATACGATTCCTAATTACCTCAAAATCATGGTTTTAGAGTGGATTTAGAGTGAAAATATAAACTGTCGTGGTACCACGACAGTTTATTTTCACTCTAAAACCATGATTTTGAAGTTATTAAGAATCGTATCGCCCTGTAACTTGGAATGTATGTACGATTTATGATCAGATATGTAAATCTGCAAGAAAATCTACTTTCAATTTTTTTTGATGTTGAGGGCGTTCCCTGGAAAGATCACATAATATACCTTTAATCCTTATAGGTGTAAGTTCATACATGTAATACAATTGTAAAACTATACAAATCCCAGTTTGTATCATATATTTTTGTAATTGAGGGCGCTGCCTCAACCACATCTCTTAATGCCCCTTTAAGTTCTATCCAAAAGTAAAAAAACACCCAAAATAATTAACATAGAAAATATCAAGATGTGATATATTTGGCGAGTTCCACTTGACTCAGTTTTGTTTTATTTTCTAACTTTTTCTACAAAAGTGGAAACAGAAAGCCTTAAGGAGCTGGCAACCCTAAAATTATGGAATTTATCAAGCGCTGCAACTTTTGAACTATTAATATGATTCTTTATTAATTTAATTCTTGCCAGTTTGTCCGAGTCTATATATTATTTATTAATATGATGTGTATAAAAGTATACATTATTGGAAAGGAAATGAGTCGGAGAATCCATTTTGGTACAAAATTTCACTAAACATGCTGATTTTTAAATTTTAGACAAAAAAAAAAAAAAATCACTTTTTTAATCTACATTTGCTGCAAATGTAACATTAACAAATTCAGTTGTTGGTAAAAAAATCTGAAATTGCACCAAAATTATCCAAAGACACTTCTCTAGGAATTAATTCTTTATTTTGACATAAAAATGTTAAGTTTTTAAAATGTTGACCAAAATGTGCCGGATATGTGATTTTTTTCATTTTTGGAATTCAGAAAGTCATTTGTTTGCCTTATTTGGTCAATAATTCAAAAAGTAGGTCCGATATCAAAACAAATCCTTCCTAGGGAATTTTATTAAGATTACAATAAATGTAGAACGACATATTTTGATAAAATATATTTGTTGTTATCTTGACAAAACCTTAATTAGGTCAAAAAATTAGTGTTTTATAATTTTATAATGTGTTATATGGTCACTTTTAGAGCAATTTCATGTACACTCGGCAAAAGAAGTTCTTGGACACTTAAATTAAATTAATATTTAATAGAATATATATAATTAAGCAGAAAGTAATCCTCTAACAGCTTAACATGGAATTTAGACATGATCACTCATGCATGGCAGATCCCATTCACTTGACAATGGCAAGAAGATTGCAAAAAATTGGATAATCCCTCCATTCAAATGACGGTAAATGCTCATTTCTTGCAATTTCCTTTTACGCACCTTACCATTGCTTAATGAATGTGCTCAGCCATGCATGAATGCGTACATCTTAATTTCATACAGACATGATAGAGAATTATTGTCTGCTTATTTTGACATGCAATTGTTTAATTTATATTAAATATTTATGTGAAATATTTGAACTTCAATGAGTGTCCAGGAACTTCTTTTGATGAGTGTATATATGGTAAGATTTATTGAAGCCTTCCCTTCAAGAAAATGTATACTTTTATACGGATTATATGAATAATGACGAAAGTTACAGCTGTTTTACGGAGGCTATTCCTGACACTTGACAGTCCCATTAAACAAAACTGCCCCGACTTGCGATGAAAACAGGTGTTTTTTATCTTTTCAGATTTATACATTTATGTAAAATACACAGTGCTCAAAAACAGCAACTTGTCAGGTAATATATATGCTCATATAACTCATATATATAGCTCCAACCTACAAATATTGAGTTCTAAAATGGTGAAGACATTTCTTCTCTCTTTAAAATTTGATACTACACATGAAGCTTGGCTGAATATTAACAGAGCTATGTGTTCAAAACCTAAACAAAGTATGATTTTCATTTTTGCATGTGCTTTTGAAACAAGCAGCCTATAAACACTAAATGTCAGAGGCGATAAACAGCATTGAAATTTGTATTTAAACAAAATCATATTAAAAACGCCATCACGCCCTAAATAAAAAAGAAAAAGAAAAAAAGAAAAAAAGCACTAAAAAAACCAAACCGACCGACTCTCCAAAATTTGGCCCTCTGAGGGCAACCAATATTTATTTATTTTTTGGGGGGGGGGCTAATTTCCCATGCTGAAGTTGAAGCTATAGGTTTGGAGTTTGATCACACTTATTACCTGGTAAGTTACTTATTTTGAGAACTGTAAGAATGTGTTAATTTAGATTTGTTAGTAATTATAGATTTCAGTGAATATATTTGTATCAGTTGTATAAAAATATAAAAATAAAGCATTTATACAAATATAAAATATAATAATAAATTTGATAAAATATATGGATTATATAACAGTATATAAAATGATGGGTATAATATATAGTATTTTCAAAGGCTATATCAATTTACTTACTTCAAAGTCTCCAATGGACTTTACCATGGAAAAGGTCAAAATGTTATCTATTTCATCTTCCCTCAAAAGCAATGTTTTGAAAGGTGGACATCATCAAAATATATCTTCTTATTTTGTATATAAAGAGCAAATGTGGACAATAGCCCAACAGACACTACAAGGTTAATGAACTGAGTGATTAGAAATCAAAATGGTAACTCTCTACAAAGAGCTCTGATGGGCCTGTGGCGGCACTAAGTGGGGGAGGGCAAATGCCCCCCAGTCACGACCTTTGCTCCCCCACTTGCCCCCCTCCCCCAGTCAGCTCAAGCCCCACCCCATTTTGTCCCCAAACAATGGAAAATGTTTGTCCCTACCCCATATTTTTTCTTCCCCCCCCCCCACCCCCACCCCCCCCCCCCCCCCCCCCCCCCCCCCCGTTAGCTACCCAATTCTTTTTTATGCTGGTGCCGCCAATGTCAATCTATTGGTTCACTGCTACTCGTGGAGAACTTGTACAGGGTAGGTCAGAAAGAATGGGCATTTTTTTGAGGATAGGCATCAAGAGAATTAAAAAAAATATATATATCATTGCGTTCTGATTTTTTATGGTGTCATCTTTTTTAAAGGCAATCCATGGGATTGTCAAAATGTTATTCTTTATTCTATTCAAATGCCGCTTGCTTTCTAAAATCAATCAGTCATGACAATTACGATAAAGTATTGCAATCCCATGGATTGGATCCAAAAAAAAGGGTTTACTAAAATTGATGCAACATTATAATGCAATGATCGATTAAAAACATTCTTTTTTTAAATCAAAGCTAATTAAATGATCTTTTATAACTCTGTTACTTACCACGTGGCAGGTGTCTGCAGACGACATTCCAAAATGTCACGAAATGATTCAAAATGTCAAAATTATTGATTTTCACCACCATATTTGGAATCACCATGAGTACAAACATGCCTAGTATAGATTCAGTAATCGTTTGGCTAGACCTTGAAAGTTTGGAAAGGTTTCTGAAAAATCTGTTTTGTATATGGTAAAACCAATAGCCGTGTGAAAACTATGTAGTATAGAAATGTATCCTGGGCTTCTGCCATTAGGCCAAAAAAAGAAAGAAAGTTGTGTTGCCCTCAGCGACCGACCCTAAAATCGTAAAAACTAGGGTTGCATTTTTTCTTTTAAGATTTAAATTTGATTAAAAGTGTCTAAATGTTACTATTTCTTGCTTGAAATGAATAAGTAAGCCAAAATAAATGTTTAGACTATTGTCACACTAGAAACATTAGTTAAATTGACATATGGGCCTATACCAATTTTGTCTTGACATAAACCATATATTTTTCTATTTTTCAGCCAAAAAAAAAATTGAAAAAAGAAAGAAAAATAAATTCCGACCGACCGACCCGATTTTAAATTTTTGGCACTTGAGGGCAGCACAACATTTTTTTTTGCCTTATTGTTTTGCCATATCTGTGTATCATGACTGAATTATATATTCATCCTTTCAAGTGGTAACCTTAAGATAGATCTATTAGAATGTCTAAAAGGTTAAAATCTTTTTAAAAAAAAAATTACCAAAATATTAATAATATTATAATAAACTGAGCGGCAAAAAACCCCAGCATTTCTTTGCAAGGACATTTGTTAAAATTATCTGTATCAAAATGAATAACATCTGTGCACAAGAATACTTCAATATTCTTTGCTAAGGCGATGAAAAAACCCTGTTCTACAGGCAAATGGATCTCTTAGGTATGGTCGGTTGGCACGGTCAACGGTCGGTCGGTCGGTCGGGTGTTTGTTGTTTTCAAAAAAATATCATGTTGGTGAATTTTTAGCGATTTCCAAAATTAAATTTTCAAACATTTCAATTTTTCCCCCCAGAAAAAACACAAAAATGTAAACACAAAAATTGCAAACATTTTTTCAACATTTTCTAAAAAAAATTCTTTTTTAAAAAATTCGGAAAAAATAGGTCGGTCGAGCCCTTGGAACAGATTTTTTCCCCCCTGTCACCTGATAGCAAATGTTAGTATCAATCGCTAAGAATAAGGCTACCAAATCTAGAATATGTATTGTCATGTGCTCAGAATTGTAAATGTATTGTCCTTGCAAGGAAGTGTAGGTTTCTTTGTATTGTCGTTCAGATATATATTCACTCTTGCTATTATAGTCAGTGGCATAATGCTATGTACATAATTCCAACAATGCGTGCATGCGTAGTGTAAACCCGGAAGTGCGTACCGGACACTTGCAAGAAATGATCACGCTTCCCGATTGGTCAATTGTGAAATTGTCACACGTGCGCATGCATAGTTGTTTGCGCATTTCAGGCATCTAGACGCGGCTCCGCGAACAGCAAAACATGCTCGTGTGAAATAGCTTGAATTTTGTCCATAGCATTATGACAGAGACTATATCACATATGTACAGCAATTTATACAAACTATATTGTAGGTCATTTTGACTTTGAATTTTAACAATATAAGGCCAAATTAAATTAATTGTTTGTCTCAAAGCTCCCGCGCGCGTTAGTTTATTGATGCGCATTAGAAAAACAAAAATCTGATTTTTGATTTTTGATTTTATTTTTTTTTGAAAAAAAAAAAAAATCCCAAAATTTCACAGATTTTTCAGATTTTCATTGATCACATCATCTTAAATACAAAAGTTCACTTTTACAAGGATTTCAATATTTTATATTTAAAAAAAAAAAAAAAAACTTGAAAAAAACCCCGCATTCCGCATTAGTTTTACAACAGGAGAGGAGCTTTGAGACAAACAATTAATTTAATTTGGCCTAACCATCTGAGTTTATATTTTCCCAACACATCACATACTTGCTACATTTCTATTTAATCTGCAACATGATCAAGCGGTATGAGTCCGATGTCGGGAATATTGATTTTGAGTCATAGGTAAAAAGAACTGACAAATTCTTATGTTTTACTTTGTTTTCTCAATTGGTAAATTGTTTGTAACTTAAAAACTAGAAGTTAAATTTTAAGTGGGGTTTGGACCATACTGTAGCATTTTCCACCTGCTTTTAGATGATGGACAAATATCGAAATTGAAAACTGCCAACACGTGACTCATTTCGCGTGATCACGTCACTTTATAGTAATATTAATTTATTTTGACAATGTTAGATATTCTCTAATTATTTGTAATTTCAACAATAATCAAATTACGCTGAAGAATAATATTGATATGTATATACATTTTACATTTTTAAAATAGAGTATAATTGTTTTGCATATAATTACAACCCCTCCTATATAGTACACAAAATATTGTAAATTAAGGCGCTACAATTCCATATTGCCTTACATAAAGTGTTCAGACCTGCTGAGTAATAATAATAATAAGGCCAAACAAAAAAATAGGTTTGTCTCAAAGCTTGCGGGCGCATTGGTTTTGAAATGCCAAAATACCGCGTCTGAAATGCAGAAAATTGTAAAATCATTTTTTTTTCCCTACAAATTTTTATTTCGAGTTTTTATTAAAAATATCGGCAGATTTTCCTTTTCTCAAACTTTTACATGACTCAGTTCTTCATAAAACGCTGCACAGTTGTTCTTTACACAACTACATCACAATGTTAATTTCAAATAGAAAAAACAATATCATAAAGTGTCAACGGTTGCAAATAGTAACAGTAAAAATTGACACACAAATAAAAAAAGAAGTTTAAAAAAAGTTTTAAAAAAAAAGGAAGACAAAAAACCCGCGCGCGTCGCCCGATTTTGAAGCCTTCGCAAGCTTTGAGACAAACCTTTTTATTTGTTTGGCCTAATAATAATAACACTTAATAATAATAGTGCTTTATAAGTACATAAATGCCACAGTCTAAAGGGAAAACAACAACAACAACGATAACAAGAAAAATGTGATCAAGCAAAATGACAAAATAAATCAGATTTGGGGAATATTCATTTTGAGATATAACATGCAGTATGCTTATGATAATCTTAGCCTGGCCCCAGCATTTTTTTGCGTGGTCAGCACCCAGCATGCAAAAGTGCACATTTTCACCGCCCCAAATTTGTTTTCAAGTTGATTAAGGACTGTTTGAAAAGTTACTTACTTGCCAGTCGGGCATGTTCTTTTGCAATTTTACCCGCTCAACGCCAAATTTACCCGCTATGACCAGGCAGGCAAGTTTACTCTCTCAATGCCGAATTTACCCGCCATGGCCAGGCAGGCAATTTTACCCGCTCAACTCCGAATTTACCCACCATGGCCAGGCAGGCAAATTTACCCGCTCAACGCCAAATTTACAAGCCATGGCCAGGCAGGCAATTTTACCCGCTCGACACCATATTTACCCGCCATGGCCAGGCAGGCAATTTTACCCGCTCAACTCCGAATTTACCCACCATGGCCAGGCAGGCAAATTTACCCGCTCAACACCAAATTTACCCGCCATGGCCAGGCAGGCAATTTTACCCACTCGACGCCAAATGTACCCGCCATGGCCAAACAGGCACAGGTGCTGAAATCCAGATCTGATTACATCCATGGATTGAAGTAAAAAGATTGCCATCATCTCCCTGTTTAAAGTTCAATATTAAATCTGCATCAGTATTTAAAATTATAAAGAACTTTGGGACCAACAATGAAATTCACCTTACAGGCATGAAAACTGGGCTTAAAAAAAAGCACTGAAAATTATGGCCGGGGGTCCAGGGGCAAAGCCCTTGCGGGGATCAAGGGTGCAGCGCCCCTTGAAGCTAATAGGGTTTTCATGGTTTAAAAACCATTTGGAAGCCCACCTGGAACATTAATTTGACAAGAAATAAGACTGTCTTTACAATCACCTCTAGTTAATTCAAGTAAAAAGAAGAAGAAAAGAATTTAAAAAATGCGGAAAAGTTTCTCAGCAAAATTTTCATGACCGACTTTACGAGACCAATTCAGATACAGCAACAAAACAAATGACCGTCTTTTTCTCTCAGGACTCCATATAATACCCTCCTGTCCTCCTGGAAACGTTCACCTGATGAGTCAGGGCTCTTAACCGGCTCCAATAATTAAAGGTTCTGTGTAGGGGGACAACAGTACAGAAAAAGAAAGTGATTACATTTCAATGTCATCAGAGGTTTTTTGTGATGATAATACAATGAAGTGATGCAAAACTTCTTCTTATGAGTGTACACCATTATTTCAATTAGCGCTTTCCATGCGGCATGCGTCTGCAGACAACAGTTCCAAAATTTCACAAAATGATTCAAAAATGTCAAAATTAGTGAATTTCATGACAATATTTGGTATTGCCTTGCAAAATGCATTAAAATAAGTACAGACATCCTTAGTAATGATTCATTGATCCTTGAGATAGACCTTGACATTTTGGGAAAGGTTTCTGAAAATATGTTTGTATTTGGTAAAACCAATAGCCGCATGGAAAGTGTTAACAGTCCAGATGCCATTGTTGATTAGAGCACATATTATTCATCTATCTAACTTTTTTGGACACTCAATTTTTTGGGATATGTTGATATTGTACAGGGTGAGTCAAAAAGAACTTGATCGGGAATGAATATTAGATTAAAAATATACCAAACAAATTTGACAAACCAATGAGGCACGTATTCAAAGAGCAACTTATTCCGCTCATATGACAAAAGGAATCATTGAAATCTATCATTATATCAGGAGCTATGCCTGTTTCAATCATGGAACGCTTAATTCTCTTGAAATCTATCCACTCTAAGTAGGCAGCAAAATGATTTCTGATGTTTGTCCTCTAAGGTGTCTTAATTGTTTAAGTGGGCCTTCAATGTTTGATCATTTTCTTATTGTTGTCAATGATTTTTAATTTTATGCACACCATTCCCACCTGTGTTTGAAACTCCCGGGCTTTAATCTCATTTGAATATGAATGCCCGTGTGTACATTTGCTGCCCACTTAGAGAAGATAGATTTCAAGAAGATTAAGCGTTCAGTGGACAGCTAAAAAATGGGTTTCTTTTATTAAAACGAGCATAGCTCCTGATATAATTGATCGATTTCAATGATTCCTTTTGTCATATGAGTGGAATAAGTTGCTCTTTGAATACGTCCTCATTGGTTCGTCAAATTATTGATTTCTCAAATTTGTTTGGTATATTTTTAAACAAATATTCATTCCCAATCAAGTTCTTTTTGACTCGCCCTGTATTACATACTAATGGAAAGCTGACATGTTCTTCTTTCCAAAGATACCGCATTTGTAACAATCACTTGTGTCAGTGCTCAGCCACTTGCTTTAGAATGTGGGGAGGTCTCAATCAAAAAGTGCCAAGATCCCCACTATTTTGTGCTCAAATTAAAAAACAAAACAAATTTTGTCCTCAGTTCAATGAGGTACTACATTGACAACTATGGTTTTAGCCCATTCAGATTGAGACCTCCCCTATATTTTCAAGCATGTTGTTGTTGAGCACTGAAACAAGTGATTGCTACACATTTGGTATCATTGGAACGATGAACACATCCATTGATGTGCAAAACACTACGCAAAATGTAATGACATATACTTAATATAGGTGACTGAAAACATATTTTTGAGGGGTTTATATTGGGCTGAATTTGTGCAATGGTAGCAAACTTCCTTCTTTTTCAGCTGGGGATTGTGATTTATACCAAATCAACAACAATTCTTGTTGTTTTGTGTTTCATGAGAGCATTGGTCAAGCTCAGTAAATCATGCAAAGCATGCTGATTGGTCAAGCTTAGCATATAATTCATGCAAACATTCAGGTAAGAATGGTAAGTCCAGTTTTAATGATCTCATTTTCTAATGAAAGGTAACAATATGTGATGCAATCTGTGAAAACCTGCCACATGGTGGGATTCTTTCATATTGGAGATATTTATATCATGAGAGAGCTGAAACTGTGCTGATTACAGAACTGTTTCAATCATTTTTCTATGATCACTACAAAAAAGTTATGAGCGAATGATGATTGTGATGTCATAAAAAGCTAGAAAGAAGAAATCATGAAAACAGACCAAAAAAAATACATAGTTCAATAGAATAACATTTTAAAGTTAATTTGAAATATGACCTAAGTAAGTTTTTGAAAGTGAAATGTCATTAAAGATTTTGCACAAAGTATTGGAAATGAATAGAAATCACTAGTTCAATACCGGGTGAGTCAGAAAGAAGTTTACCCGGATTGGTGATGTTTTAAAAATCAAACAAATGAGACTCGAGAGTTCAGTAAAGCATATATTTAACAAGCATTCTCTCCTGCTTATTATGAAAAAGGAATGACACAAATTGAGCATTGCTGAGAGGAGTTATGTCTATTTTAATAAAGGTACTCATTTTGCAAGCTGTCCACGGAATACTTGACCAAACAAATGTAAAGTATGCATTTTAGCTGCATACTTCCCTATTGACCGAGATTGGTGATGTTTTTCAAAACAAATAAATGACACTTAAAATTTCAGTAAAGCATTTATTTACCAAACATACTCTGCTGCTTATTAGAGCAAATCAATGAAGCAAATTGATCATTCCTAAGAGAAGTTATGCCTGTTTTACTGAAAGCGCTCATGTTTTGTCAAGCTAAAATGCTTACTTTACATTTGTTTTTTTCAAGTATTCCGTGGACAGCTTGCAAAATGAGTACCTTTATTAAAATAGGCATAACTCCTCTTAGCAATGATCAATTTGTGTCATTCTTTTTTTCCTAATAAGCAGGAGAGAATGCTTGTTAAATATATGCTTTACTGAACTCTCGAGTGTCATTTGTTTGTTTTTTAAAACATCACCAATCCGGGTAAACTTCTTTCTGACTCACCCTGTAGAGTAGATGACATCTAGATTCTTTTTCTACAATCACTACAAAAAATTATGAGTGAATGATGCTACAAAATTATGAGTGAATGATGCTACAAAACAAGATATCATGAAAACAGGCCAAAAAGATACACAGTTCAAAAGAATAACATTATAAAGTTAATTAGAAAAGTGACTTAAGTAAATTTTTGAAGGTGAAATTTCATGAAAGATGATGACACAAAGTATTGGAAATTAATTTTCAACAACAACAAAAATCTTTAAAAAAAACACCCCACAATCCCTAGTTCACATTGGGCGACATCTGATAGGTTTTCACAGATCACATCACAAACGTCAAAGTGAACCTTATATCACTGATTTTCGTGATGACAAAAGATGAATGAAATCTGGTCATCAATGGGTACCAAACATTTTGGGACAGCCTGTAGCATGGAATATTAGTTATACACTCACCATTAAGACTAATGGCTCCACTCGCACACCAAAGATTAAAATGAAGATGAGAAGACAGATGGACAAGATAACAGGACAGCTATGAGATCGACTGACTGACAGGACAGGACAGGACAAGACAGCTAAAAGTACCGCAGGAGGAAAGATGTTACAGATGAAAATATAGATAGAACACAATGATACCAAGAAATTGTTAATATCCAACAAATAAACCATATTATAGTATAGATATGCAGTAATGGAAATACCCACATGACTGTCAACCGAGGGTAAAATTTAAACTGATCATAATAGTAGGATTGCTTTATTCCGTAATGTTTAAAAGGGATTAAAATCATGTTCTGGCCAGTTACCCCCTTGCTTGTCTAGTGGTAGAGAGACATGCTTTGCAATGCAGAGGTCCATGGTTTGATTCCCACTATAGTTAGGACCACTTTTTCAACTCATTTATTTCCTTTTGTAAAAGTTAGGGTTAGAAATACATGTATATTCTAAATCCACAAAGTGTGTATTTCCTACCTAGATAACCCCGGGTAGACAGTCATGTCCGTATTTTCATTGCTGCTTATAGATATATATATATATATACTGCGAGCAGGGGCTCTTGGTAACACTTTTGTCCGGAGGTAACATCGGTAGTACCTTTTTTCTAAGGGGCGTAAAATTTGACTCAATTCAACAGCTAACAAACAATATGTTTATACTTTCCAATTTTTTGAACATTTCGGGACCAAAACAAAATGAACAAATATAAGAAAACCATAAAATTCTACTTTTTAAAAGGTTGATTGCCCTTTGTAAAGCTTAGATTAATTTTGTGAAAAAAACCACATAAAACACCCAACTGCTTTGCCCCATCTTGACGTAGCCCCCCACCAATACTCCCCATGAAGTGTTTACTCATGGCCTCATACATTTTGACTGATACGTGTACAACAATATTCATTGCAAGTTACTACCTTTGTGCATGCTATCATGTCCCCCAACCCCTCTCTGAAAATATGTGTAGTAACTTATTTTCATGCATATATTTCACATCTTTTTAAACATAAAGCAACAGCATGCTTGTGTAGTCTTGTATATTTTCCCCCTTTGTGGGCATACAAAACATTGCCCCAAATATTTCACAATGTAACAAATCGAGGGCTCAGAAACACAAGGCCTCATCATCTCCATTTTTTCAAAAATGAGATTTTGGTATCAACATTTTCAGAAAAAAATTCTCTTTCCACACAGCCGTATCTCCATAACACAACCCCTTTCAAAGCTATAGCCAGTATCACAAGGCCTCATCTCCATCTCCCCAAAGTGTTTAAAAATCTTCAATAGTCTTTTTCTCAAAATGGTCAAAATGGAGATGAGGCCTTGTGGTTCTGAGCCCTCGAAATGGTACTTTTTTAATGCTTTCTTGTAAATATTGTGTTATATCTCAAACAGACTCTCAAACAGACTATTTAAAAAAAAATGGTGCATGAAAATCATGGTGTTAATAGAATAAGATTATTTTCCTGATAAATTGACTTATGTTTTTATTAAGCTTCCCTCTATAATAAAAATAATAATAATAAAAATAATAACAGTGCTTATATAGCGCTGTTCCAAAAATGATCACAGTGCTTTACAAAAATACAATACAATGTACCCCAGGCATCATACAAAAATGAATGAAAATAATGAGAAAGCATGTACAGAAATTCAGTTACTAAACAAATGAGTCTTGAGACTATGCTTAAAGGTTATGATACTGTTGCTGGGTCTTAAGCTGGATGGAGTGTTATCCCATAGGGCCAAACTAAAAAATTGTTTGATTGTCCTCGTCCGCCTGACCCTCTTAATCATTCCAATCCAAACATTTTTTTTTTTAGATTTTTTTTTTAACTTAATCAAAATGTTCATTTTTTCCATTTTGTGTTGAGAAAATAAAAATTCTCATCAAAATGTAAAGATTTTGTTCCCCGTTTTGGTCACCACAACAAGTACATCTCATTTTACTTTTGGTACCTGAAAAAAGGGCAAGTGAGGAAAAAATATTTTTAAAAAAAATTCCCGACCGACCTACCCACCCAACTTTTAAAAGTGTCTATGGACAATCAAACAAATTTGTTTTTGGCCTAGTGCTGGGCCAGCCACAGCAAAGGAGCCAGCTCCAATGCGTTTATGACTGGCTGGCACAACAAGACAGGCCTTGTCTAGATGGAATGTGTAGATATGGAAAACTGACAGTCCATTGTCTCAATAGACATTGAAAGTGGTAGAAAGTTGAAGACTACAAACAAAGATAAAGTCTAAAAGAAAGAAGGCTATTATATTAGCACATCCAAAACTAGTTACCATTATTTTGAAGGATGTTGCTGAGACTTCCTCAGTGGGCCCCATAATGCATTAAAGACATTCCTTGGCAAATTTCGAATATCCCCCTCGGCAAGACTTCTGATATATAATATATGAAATGTAACACATCATTTAGAGGGTGTATAGAAAACGTATAACAAAAATAAGATGAAATGTGATCGGGTGCAAATAAAAACACAATATGTGATGCGATCTTTGAAAACCCGTCGGATGTCGCAAAATGTGAACTAGGGATTATGGGTAAAATAAATTTAAAAAATTTTTAAATTTTTTTTAGATTTTAATTTTTTTAGATTTTTTTAGACTTAAGTCACTTTTCTAATAAACCTTATAATGTTATTCTATTGAACTATGTATCTTGTTTGGCCTGTTTTCATGATTTCTTGTTTTGTAGCTTTTTATGACATCACCATCATCATTCACTCATTACTTTTTTCAGTAGGGATTGTAGAAAAATGATCGAAACAGTTCTGTAATCGGCACAATTTTAGCTTTCTTATGATATAAATATCTCCAATATGAAAAATGCCACCATGTGGCAGGTTTTCACAGATCGCATCACATATGTAAACAATTAGTTTTTAAGTAACCATACAAATACTGTAAAACAATAACATTTGCAAGACATCACCTTTTTAGTGGCATTTTAATTTCACTAATTTAAATAATCTTGCTATGTTAACCTATATATAATACAAAATCTTAATTAGCCACATGTTAATTTAGCGAATAGAGGTCCTAGCGAAATTAAAATGCTAGCGAAATGTTGATGCTTTACAGTAAAATACACCCATACAAATAGTTATATGTACATGTATATATTATACACCATGTCACCTTAAGTTTGGAGGTAACGTCAGCGTGTACTCACGTCAAAGGTGTACCAATCACATTGCAGTTAGGCAAAATAAAAAATAAAACATTTTTAGCGTCCTGCCTTTTCGAAAAATAAAGAAGGAGGAGGCCATTTTTCTTTTGCTTTTTTCTTTTTCCAAAATGGCCGCCCGACACATTTTGTCAAGATAGTTGGCCGGGCTATTTTTTGCCTGCTTTTTCAAAATGACAGCCACTTGACTCAAGAAATTACACATTGAAAGCTTTGATTATCAAATGTACTTTAAAATCTATGTAATCATTGGTGGGCCCAATCAGTTGGATTTGGGGTTTTGAAGACCTCTATCTGGGTTTGATACTCAAATTGTAAAATCAACCCATATTTGGTGCATATTGATCCCTGACCCAATAAATTGGTTCAATCCCCCATCCCCAGGTTGAAGGTTTTGCGGACATGCCTGTGATATTTCTAATTATTAGATCCTGATCTGACACGGTCAGCGATCTCCCCTTCGGGTATAGACTTACGAGCCCCCAATCTAGTTCTCGTTAAACTAATTTTGGGAGATTCAAACCAGCTCTGAGCTGGCACCCTGGTTGTCCCATTCCTCCGAGCAGAAGGAAAATCATCACCAATTGGCATAGATCTGTACCTTTGCGTCGGCGGGTGTTTTCTGTGGCTTGTCTGGCCTTCGTCGCTGTCGTCTGAAGATAGATGAAGATTAGTGAGAGAGCGTGACCGCCTCTTGCACGCTTTGTCCGATTTCCTGCTGCGCTTGGTCACTGCTGTATCGATGTCATCGGCAAATATTGCTCTAAGGTCTATCATGGCAGAAATTAAGAATTGAGAGAGTTAAGATTGCGAAGAATATTTACCACAATTGTTATCTAATTCATTGTGTAGCCATAGTAAATTTTTATGATTTGTATCATTATGGTATATTTTGCCGGCAAAATGAATTTGATTTTGAGTAGATACTATCGTCAACATACAACTGAATATATATGAATTTATTTTGGCATGAATTGAATACTTATCCTTGAATCTTTTCTTTTTTGGTTTATGAAAGATAAATTGTCATAAGGCGACGAAAAACAAACCCGGTTGTTATATATTATTGGTATTTTATTCAGAAGCATCTCGTGGCACGCAGGCAAAATTACATGCTAATTTACAATATTAAAATTACGATATAAAAAAGCACATTAACAACATAAAAATATTGCACTTGTATAGGATTGAATCACAATTTATTTACAAATAAAGATATATTAAAGATAAAATGTACACAAATTAAGAAACAACAAAATGTCACACATCATGGAACTTTACTGCACGACCAGTCGTGAGAGATAATGTATGGGCGAAGAACTATTTTTTTGGTAGGGGTGTGCTGCCCAAGGTCTCAAAAAGGGGGGCTTTGGTACTGAACTGAGAGAATTTTATGGCGGACAATAGGGTGTTAAGAACTGGTTTATTTGTTTCTAATTTGATTATAAGAATGCAAATTTTAGAAGAAAAAAAAGAAGAAAAAAGAGGTCTTAAGAGCTACCAGAAGAGGGTGAAAAGGGGGCCTTCAGGGCGCGGCACATCAGTGCCCCGCCCCCCCCCCCCCCCCCCCCCCCCGGGCCAAAACCTAGAGTGTGAAAGGTACAATGGGAAGGGTGTTACATAATTATTCCACATTTTCTAATAGATGTTTAATAAAAACTTACCTTCGCTTTCATCATCATAGTCTATGCTGAAGTTCATATCCAGGGGTGGTCGGACTTTAAAGCTGTAAGACAAATTACAATTCAGGATGGTCAACAACAACAAAAAAACTTTTTCAGAGATGGATTTTGGAAACAATTTTGATGTTCTGTAAACATATTCTTAAACTGCCAATTTTTGCTTTTGTCCTTTTTTTGTAAATAAAGGGCAGATAGCCCAACAGACATTAACAAGGTTAGTGAACTGAGTGATTAGAAATCAAATTGGTAACTTTCTACAAATAGCACTGATGGGCCAATCAATTGGGTCACTGCAACTCAGAAAACATGCATACAATAATCACATATGGGCAGGGGTTAAAAATGCCTGAACTGAGTGATAAAGAATCAAACTGGTCACTCTCTACAAAGTGCACTGATGGGCCAATGAATTGGTTCACTGCAACTCGGTGCACATTACAAGAATCACAAATGGGCAGGGGTTAGAAATGCCAATAAAGTGCTTATACATAATGCCAGTCTTTAAGAAGGACAAATCCTGCTAGTAAATCTGTATTACAATTGATATCATTAAAACCCAGTCCTCCATTTCTCTTATGATCCACACATAAACATGTTTTTGTTTAAATGCAAAAGTAGTGGTGATTGCTGGTGCTGGCCTGAATAGAAACACGGGATCACCACCCTTTTCACCACTATTTCTGGCTGAGGCCAACAACAAAAAGGTTTGATTGGCGTAACATAGAGAGAAAAAAAATAGGGTAGGTAAGTCGGATTTTTTTATTTTTAAAATCTGTAAAACGTCTATGAAATTTTATATACCAGCACACATATACCATACAGACATAAACAAATGGCACAAATACACATTTTCACTGGGTTTTTTCTTTTTCTCACACAAAAAAAAAGAAGAGAAAAAAAAAATGAAAAAAAAAAAAAAAAATGTTAGGGAAAATCTGCCATTTCAACCAACACAATATACTCCAACATATTTTCTAAATGAGGTTTTAAACATAGATCATAGTTTAAACATGCCAAATTTGAAGTCCATTAGGGTAAGCTCCCTAACTTTCTGCTTTGTATTTGTTGAATTCCGTGTTTTTCCGCTTTGTAAATTTTGCATTTTTCTGTGATGTAATTTCCCCAAGAAACCTTAAAATTTACGATGTTTACAATTACACTCTACATGATGGATTTCATGATTCCTTTGTGTCCGTGGTGTACCTTGTTTGATTTGTTATATTACGTATCGTTTTTTATCCCCCTGGTTTGTAAAACCAGAAGGGGATTTTGTCATCATGTAATGTGCGTCTGGTAGTAGGGGTGTGTGTTCGTGTGTGCCTTTTGGTTAGCCTTTTTTCCGAATGCTGTATCTTTTGAACGGATGGACGGATTGACTTCAAACCTTCATCGATAGGTAGGCCATGGTCAAAAGATGTGGCTGCTTGTTTTGGGGTCTAATTTGCATAGGTCATCTGAGGTCAAAGGTCATCATGGGGTCAAATCGTAAAAATTGCCCGATTGACTTCAAACTTAGAGAAAAGAAACATGAACACCGGGTGAACATGTCTAAAATAAATTAGAGGTCATCCATGGTCATCTGAGGTCAAAGGTCATCCAGAGGTCAAATCGTAAAAGTTGCCCGATTGACGTCAAACTTGGAGACAAGAAACATTAACACCGGGTGAACATGTCTAAATAAATTAGAGGTCATCTGAGGTCAAAGGCCTTCCAGAGGTCAAATCGTAAAAGTTGCCCGATTGACGTCAAACTTAGAGACAAGAAACATGAACACCAGGGGAATATGTCTAAAATAAATTAGAGGTCATCCGAGGTCAACGGTCATTAGAGGTCAAAGGTCAACAAGGGGTTAAATTGTGCAATGAACACCAGGGGAACATGTCAAAAAATAATTAGAGGTCATCCAAGGTCATCTGCGGTCAAAGGTCATCCAGAGGTCAAATCGTAAAAGTTGCCCGATTGACCTCAAACTTGGAGAAAAGAAACATGAACACCGGGGGAACATGACCCATATATGACCTTTGACCTCATTTAGTTGATCTCCCAGCCAGGGGGATTCGCAAGTCGTGACTTGCAGTATTTTTAATATTTATATTGTTTAATTCAAGACAATTTGATAAATTTTGTGTTTTGGTCGTTTTGTGCTTTTTTCCCCCTTCTTTTCATTAAAATGTTGTTTTCCCGCGTTTAAGCGCAATTCCGCAACGCGGTAAACTTCGGAGCTTACATTAGGGGGTGTAGTTTTGGAGCCACTTCTTTTTATCTGAATTTTTGCAAAAACTTGAAATCATAGAAACTGTGCGGTAAAGTTTTAGGTTAACAATAGAAAATATGAGTACCTATCGCAATTTTGCACCATTTTTTTAAAAAAATAATAGATTTTTTTCTTCCTATAATTAAATGACACTCCAAATTACTCATTTTGTATGAAAAACATAATAAAAAAGGATTACAAAACTATACCATTTCTCACATGTTTTTGGACCTCTTGCACACACATCAGTATTTCATTTTAACTTAAAACTTGTTACCTTTGTCTCAAAATGTCCAGACGCTCATGGTAATGTTTGTCTCTGTAGGAGCCCTGTTGTGCCAAATCAGACCTTGTGGAGTCCGCAAAGTTAGCCTGTCTGTTCGCGAATGCATTAGAAGCGATATCCCTCATAGTGAGGCCGTCAGACTCGCTCACATCATCAGCATCTCCGTCATTCTCCTCAGCTCTGGTAAATCTGGGCTCGGCTCTTTGTTTAACGCTCGGTGATAGTGGGATCTCGTTTTCTGGGAAAGGATTTTGCGATGGCGAGACTTTCTTTTTGTTTGACGCATTTCGACTCGGCAGTGGTATAGTACGGGGTCGTATTTCCACTTGTAGATCATTCGAAATGGGTTTTGATAGCTGCTGAGCACTTGGCTGTGAATCTTGGGCTGACCAACGTGATGGCAAGGTGGCGCTTTTTTCTGCCGTCGTCTTGCCATCAGGACCACTCTCAGGTGTCAAACTGGTATGAGACTGTATAAAAAAGATAGGAAAGCTAAAATAAGGCGACCACTTTTGGTTTCAATACGGATTGATTGTCATGGAGCAAGTCAAACATATTTTAAGATACTAGGGCATTCAATTGCAATGTCGGTATGCACAATCCACTTAAGCCTGGTCTAACTTAAAACCTTGTCTAAATAAAGAATAGTACTTCCCGAAAAGATCTTTTTATGCTGATCCTACATTATTAAAGAACCTTTATAAGGAGCAATACATTTTTAGCCTAATTAGGGCGAATCCAATTTTACTTTTGGACTTTACTAGGGAGTATAAAAGGTACAATGAAAAATAGAGGTCCTTCCAGAAGGACTACTTCAATTCTTCAATTCTTCACCGCTAGAGTTGGATGACCAACTATAACAGCGGGCCACTGAAACTTAGGGACTTGAGTTTTTGTGTACAGGCAACAGACCCGGGATGATCCCCTACTCTTTACGATGAGGTCTGCAACTATTTTACTGTGTTCAGGGTGAATCGTCTGAATACACGGGACCAACAGCTTAACGTGACTCTCCGAACCACGGCGAACTTACACTCACTGTATAGAACTGCACGTTGTACACAGTGAATGGGGTAGAGGAGAAATTCTACAATTAACTTTGATTATCAGCTTAAACCACAGAAAGAGACTCCGATAACTAACCTCACTGAATTTTTAAGATTTGATTGTAGAATTTCCGACCTAGATAGGAACTTTTTGGGGTGAACAAAGAATCTTGGTTTCAAGGCGACTTGAACCCACGATCCTGTGATTGCGCCAACCTCTACCTCTACTCTTCGCTTAGACCAGGTTAGACAGAGTTCAACTTGTTTTGTACATACCGAATCAATTGTTACTCTGATGCAATAACGAAAAACTAAATAGGGTCACACGTTATGAACTCGCCTCCCAATAGGGTGGTGCTGTTACATTTTTTAGCTTCATGCTGTCATTTTTCTCACATATTTTTAAAACCACAAAAGCTATTTCAACAAATTTGGTATCGTTTTAAAGCCCTAATAACTAGCTATCTGCCTGCCAAATGGCATTGGTATAGCTAATACAGAAAGAGAGATACAGCTGTTTGATGTTTGGGGACCAGGGGTGGTGCTGGAAGGGGTGGTGCTGGAAGGGGTGCCGCCTGTACAAACTCAAGGGGAATAATCCCATGCTTTGTTCATTTTACAATAACTAGTCATCCCCTAATGTTACAAACACAATTTTGGTCCCATTTCAAAGGATATTTAGTAGTCTTTAAGTATGTGGTTCAACAGACTTGTCAACTATTATTAACAACTAATTAATTATGGATAAGACAATGATCATCAGCTTTCTTCCTATTCGCTACACAGTCAACATGAATAATCAGCCTTAATTTACCGGACTTATAAAAATGACTATAACAGAAAAAGTTTTCAACCTATGAAAGCAAAAGTATACATTTTTGGAAAGCTTGTAACTAGAGGAATTCAGAAATGCAGTTTATATCAGGGAAGGATTCATCCTTAAACAAATATGTCTGAAAATTCTAAAGATATATAAATAAAAATTGGAGATATTCACTAGCCGGTATAATTACCATACCGACGTAGTAACTTTGACAATTATACACCTAGCAACAAAAGTCCCTGACCAGGTGCTTTGAGGTTGGCTAATTCAAAATAGATAATCGGTACCAAAAATCTGAGATATACATTAAATGAGCAAATTTCTTCTCCGCAGTTTGATACCTCATTCAAAAAAATAGAATGGATACTTTTTAAGTTATGGCTGTTTCAATTGAAAACAACAAGCCTTTGAACTTTGACCCGGCAATTTCTAGATGCCCAGTGGTCTTATTTATGTAAACAAACCCCTTTAGGCATCTACACGTGAGCCTGCAGACCGGCTCGTCGGGTTGATGGTACACATACCTTCAAGCCGTCAGACCGGCTCACCGGTTATACGCTACACATACGTGTGACACTTATAAAACTCGCCCATTGCTTGTGTGTTGGATTTCGATCGCGACAGGAGCATGCGCAGATGCGATGTTTGTGTACATGTTCATCCCCGCTACACGGCCGTACATTTCCCCGTACACTCCCTTGCATAGCCGGGCACCGTTTTTTCTCAAATGGTGCCTGAATATTGCTGTTGCTGTGTACCTAAATACATGTGCTGTCTGTTGAATTTGGAACCAACGTTTAATTTGAACTGTCCTTTTTAATAAAAAAATACTCCAATTCGGGAAAAAATTCACAAAAGCTCCCAGACAAAAAATAAGCACATAATTTTACTCGACCTAGAATTTCAAACTTACAAATTTGGCATTCCGAAAATATCGGAAGAAGATTTTTTGAAAATTCTGTTACTCTCGACTGGCTTGACCAATTTTGATCCGGTAAAAAGTATTTTGATATATCGATTCGCGCTGATACAGAAAAACTGAGACGAGGGCAATCATTGGCTAGCAAAATCTTCTGCGCAGCAGTACAATGTACAAAGTCAATTTAACAATGAATCGATTTGGAATTTTCTGCTGACATCGGGAAAACCCCGATGATGCGAGTGACGTCATTTAATAAGCGGCGCCCTTCACGAATTAGCTCATTAGCATAATTTATGTCTGTGAAATGTATCACACAGTTTGATAAGTGCGTGAGCCGGTCTGGCGGCTCGTCGGGTTCAAAGGGTTAAGAAGCAATATTTACACGGTGTGAAGAAATTGTTCCACTTTAGTGATCTTATCCCATCCTTTCTTTGGCGGCAGTTTTGAAAAGTGGTGTGATGTTAATTTTCTAATATTTTATCAAACACGGTGTAAATCATTTTTTGGGATACCTTGTATAAACGATGTAGATCGGTGATGCACAAAAGCTGAAACATAATTTTAATTTGCAATTAACCTACACTGGAAATTCCTGAAGTATCCGAATATCCCGAAACTCTTAATGGTCTGTTGCGGTCTATACCACCATTTTCCACTGACAGCAAACCCAGCTCTTCTCTATCGACCTGGAGGTAAATTGAAGGGGAAAATTAAGGTAGCTAACTCGGAAACTATACTCATATCTTTATAACTACTGAACCGAATCAAACATGGGTTTCTTTAAATTATAGCCAACTATTTGCCTTTATTTTGTCTATTCTGTTCTAACTTGTATTTAGGGTGTCACATTTTTTTTGGAACACCCTGTATATGCCAGAAACATATATTTCCTCATTTCAAAAACATCATCAACATCATTCAGGAACAACGTTAACTTGATTAAAAAACTCATTTAATAAATTTGTATTTGCAATAGGCACAACTAATGATCTATTAAGAGTAAAACCAACTGTTTTTAGATAACTATTTATATGCAAGCTTGTTTTTTCTGTGCTCATGCATTACTTGAGCCAAGTCTTTTCACACTGCCTCGTGCCTCCACGATCGATCTTTGGACGATCGATCATCGTTATAAGTGGAAACTAATTTCCCAGGGGGTGGGGGCCACTCATGTATAAAAGTTGTAATCTTCCGTGTGAATCCACTCTCAAAAACTACACTTAAGGTTGGTGTCAACCCTGTTTGGCGCCAAATTTATCAAGCACTGTAACTTTTAAATTATAAATGTGATGTACATAAAAGTATACATTTTTTGTAATGAAATGAGTCAGAGAATCCATTTTTGGTATCAAATTTTACTAAAATTCCAAAATTTCACCAAAATCATCTAAAATCAATTATCTAGGAGCGAATTTTTTTTTTTGGCTTAAAATTTGTTTGTTTTGAAAATATTGACCAAAAAGTGCCAAAAAAATGTTTTTTTCTCAAAAATCTCATTTTTGGCACTTTTTGGTCAATATTTTCAAAACAAACAAATTTTAAGCCCAAAATTTTTTTTCGCTCCTAGATAATTGACTTTAGATGATTTTGGTGAAATTTTGGAATTTTTAATCAAAAACTGATATTGTTAGGTTGTCTGAAAAATGTTGGTGCCAAAAAGGTGATTTTTAGGCAAAAATGTAAAAATCACTAATTTTAGTAAAATTTGATACCAAAAATGGATTCTCTGACTCATTTCATTACAAAAAATGTATACTTTTATGTACATCACATTTATAATTTAAAAGTTACAGTGCTTGATAAATTTGGCCCAAACAGGGTTGACACCAGCCTTAACGCAGATTATCAAAGAAGGAAAAAGTGACCCTTAACAAGGATTATAGCTCGAAGAATCATGCTCATATACAAAGGATAATAGGCCCTCAAGACTGAGTTTAGACTGAAATGAACATAATAAAGTAAGGCCAAAAAAAAAAAATTGTTATATTGGCGTAACCCGCCCGACCCTAAAAATACGCCCGACCCTACACTTTTTTTTTTTTTCAGTGAAAAAAACCAAAAAAAACCAACCGACCGACCCTAAAAAATAAAAAAATGAAAAAAATAAATGTTTTTTCTCGAACGAAATATGACGGTGCTCCTCGAATAAACGGAAATTCCTTCCGAAAATATGGTTTATTGTGTTTTATTTGTATATAGACTTGTACTGAGGGGTACTTCTAACAAACAATAGGGAATGTTTAAACTCGGTTAACATTGTTCAAAAACAGCTGCTGCTGCTGCTAAAAAAAAAATTTAAAAAAAAAAGAAATCCCTACCTACCTACCCTATTTTTGTTCAGCCCGTTACGCCAATATAACAAATTTTTTTTGTTGGCCTAAGTGTGTGATTCAGTTTTGTTAGTAAACTTGTATTATGGCCTGATAATTTTGAGGGCTATTTATACGATGACAGATGACTATCGGCCCAAGCAACCCTTACATGTAGCACGGATTCATGTTGAAAATGACACCCTTATTTTATGAAATTTGTGATTTTGATACCCTTATCACAGGTCTGCGCGGGCCTGTGTTATGGTCAACAACAAAAAACACCTTATTCAGTGTTTTCGTTCAAATGGATGATTACAACATTATTACCCGACTGCTCCCCCCCCCTCCCCCCGGACTAATTCAGACATGTCAAAACTTGTAAGAAATTTGATCAGTCATCGGTCATTAGATTCACACAGAGAAGTGGCCCATTTTTGACGATCGATTGTCATAGCGACTGTGAATGCGGCTTGTCGGGCAAGTGTGAAAAAATCTCATTATTACAACAATGACTCCATTAGCCATCTCATTTACAGTAGGTAACGAAGGTTTTGTCAAACCTTAATGAGATGTCTTGTGCTACTCACATTTGCCTGCGGGTTATACAGGCTGAGTTTAAACTTCCTGAGATGTTCGTTGAGTTTGTGGTGGAGCTTCTCCTTTTCTTTTCGCTGTTCTCTTGCATCAGACTGTGCCTGGTCTCTCTGTTCATAGGCCTTGTATGAAGAAAGTCATCATATATAAGTGGATATTTGTAATGATGAGAAGAACAATGTATTGGATCATATTTAGCTTCTATATGGTACCATTTTGACCAAGGCATATCAGTCTCCAGCGATGAGAATGGGATAAAAATAGAATATGACTGCAGTGGACCCGGGCCTCAAAATAAGAAATGAAAAGGGCAGGCAATTTAAGGCAATTTGAAAGGGGCACCAACTTTATCCAAGGCCATTATGTACTTTTGAATGGAGTGAAAACAGCCAGAAATTGAGGGCATCAAGGCAACTTAGGTGGGGCATCGAAGGCAATTGCCTTCGATTCATTTGAGCCCTGAGTGGACCCTGTAAGGCATATGGGACGCACCCTTAGATATACAGGGGTCATGGAAGTTTGTGTTGGGCAGATTTTTTTTCTTCTTCTTTTTCCAAAGACTGCCAAGGTTTTTCTCTCTCCATTTTTACCTTTATTATATTGAGTTGTATGGGGCAGATTTCTTTTTTTACTCATCAGTGGGTGATTTCTTTTTTTTTGCCTGGATAATGGGTCAAGTTTGTTTTTCTTTAAAAAAACTTCCATGCCCCCCCCACCCCGGATATCAAATGGTGGGTCCCTAACATCAATATCCAACATGGGAACTAAGTGAAATAGGTACTGTAAAACCAGAAATGTTCATGTGCATTTGAATTTGGCTTATTTCGCGAGAAGCACATATTCACGAAAATTTTATGACACAAATAATTCTAATCTACCTTTCAGCAGTGTATTGCAAAGTTACACAATGTAACTCCATAGTTTACATTCACAACATTTTCATGCAGTGAATTAGGCAGATATTGCTGATTTTGTGAAATTTGAAATATTTCTGGTTTTACCGTATATACTAGCCTCCTGAGACCCCCTTTTCAATTATCCTCTGCTATTTCATTAAGGCTTCAATTTTCAGCCTAGTTTTGCAAATAAGCCAACCGCTTTTTAATGACCATTTGTATTTTGGAGTTGCTTTTTTCCATCCCAACATACAACAAAGCAGTTCTCGAATGGCGCGTCTCGCCTGTTCATCAAAAGTGACTTAAAAGTTAATGACGATGAGACGTATGAAAAAACGTAGCACAGTCACAGAGGTATACATTGTAGTCAATGTAAGGGACATGTAATACCTGAAGGGATGCTCAAATGTAACCCAGTACTAAATACCTTGTGGAACACAAACAAATCTTTTCCACATTATGGCCCTTCAAAGTTTAGATGGTATCCCCCCCACCCCCCCAACCCAACCCCCCTTAAGGTGTGTGCAATTTGCGTCATTGAATATTTAGCCATTTTTGAAATGCCCATTAGAGGACCTTTGTAATATGCAGTGGCGGCGCCAGCATCATCAACATACTAAATGTATTCACGATAATACATCGTCATACACTTTGATAGATATACCATGATAAACCATCAAATTGCTCACTACCTGTCACACAAGTTTCTTCACACTTACATAGTTACGATCAGCATACACTACTTGTAATTCTTGACATTTCAGCTGGTAGTTACTGTCAGTCAATTCCAGGTGCTTTTGTACCATCCCGTGCATGTGTCTCAACTCTTCATTATCCGCCTCAATCTGTCGAATAGATACTATAGTTTGATCAGATCCAAATCGGCGAAGCCTCATTACAGCAGCGAATGAATACAGAAGGACGTGGGCATGCATGAAGACAACAACCGCACTACGTATCATATGCGTGATGCCTGCATGCAGCAAAAATCGTGTGGGTTTGGCCATGATCACGCGCGTAAGCTTGGATTATTTTTGCCCCGTGGATAGATAAAAACCAAATATTTTTCGCCAATTTGGAACTGATTGAACTATAGCGCAATTGGATTCTAACTTCCCCATAAGAAGATATAAAGGTTAGATACCTTTTGATCGTTGATTCGTTGACAATATTAGATCAAAGGCTTAACTTCAAAAAAAATCTTGTTCATAAAAATCCAAGCATTTTCTGTACAAACAAAGTCTGTACAAACATTTGTTTCAACATTGACATATTTTGACTTGTATTTCAAACATAGCATCCTGTATAAAACAATTGACATAGGTGATGTGATAACGAGTCAGCTTTGTTCTACACTTGGTATCAAAATAATTCTACAAGTTTTCTCTATCTAAAGATTTCAGTTTTATACCACTAATTTTACCGGAGTTATAAAGCTAGGATGTTTCTATGTCTAACAAATAAATTTAAGTATAATGTAGAGCTGATTGAGCACCACCAAAAACTATGAGAAACAAAACAAAATCAAAGCTTCAATGTTAATTCATTTTATTGAACCGTACCTTCAATCAAGCTCAAACTTCAGGTTATTGTGGAGCTCAGCAAGCTCTATCAAAATATCAACAACAACAAAATTTACCATAGGAACATCCTTAACCCTTCGAACACTGACCCCCCTGACACTCAGTGCAATTGAGGCCTCTAAAGCGACCGCCCGTGTTCAAAGGGTTAAATGGTACAGTATTGCCATTTATGAGACACCCTGTACATTTTCCCATTGAAACAAGTCAATCTCACCTTTTCATAGTACATTTCCCTGGTCTCTGTCTCACTACGTTCTTTATAGAGCCGATCCGTTAACTCTTTGCACTGAGTCTGCGACTCTGTAAGATCCGTCTGAAGAATTTCTATAACGGCAGCTGGGTCCTGATGGCTGTTGTCAAATGAAAGCTGAAAGCTACCACTAGACCACAAGGAACTCTGAACATGATTTAAACATAGATTTATGAAAGAAAAGTGCAAACTAGGTGTACAATAATGAGATTCGGATAGATCTTATAACAAGTATTTGTCCCCGTTTTAAAAATTATCATTATCACCAGGCAGTCTGCATGATAATGATTCTGTCCTCGTTACATATTTATATTGTTTCATTATTAGGAATATTTTAGTAATCCAATTTTGTCCAGTGTAAAAACTTAACTATTTTAAGACCCCTTGAAAACCCCTTGAAAAACGCAAAAAGTGGGTCGGTTGGGCCTGTAGAAAGGGGTTTTTTCCTCGCCTTATGCCAGCGTATAACAATCACACACGCCATAACGAGGTAAAACTATTTGAATTCCCTCTGGACGTCATTGCACAACGAATGATGCATACGCAACTTGTCACCACCTACTTGTCTCTTGACGGTTTCAATCTCTCTCTGCACATTCTCCAATTTCTTAGCCAAGTCATTCTTGGCGTGCGTCAGCTGCTCATTCTTGCTGTTCGTCCTCTCCCAGTTGTGCTTCTGACTCTGGTGCATGTCGACGGCATCCTCCAGTTTCTGCTGCAACTGATCTATCATTTGTTTTTGCTGAAATGTTTACAATAAACAAAAAAAATAAATGCAAAAATGTGTAAAGTACGCTTTTTTTTAACCCTAACTTCCTGGGTGTGTATTTGGGAAGGGGAGAAAAACAGGTCAAATGTTTGGGGTGGGGAATCAGGACATGAATTTGACAGTGCGATTTTGAGTATAAAGTTTTATGTTTTCATGGTATGGTGCATCATCACGATCGCGTATGATGAATTCGGTGCACTTGTCATCTATCAATTTTGTTAAATAGAATTGATAATCACGATTTTCTATTTTTTACCGGGGGGAAATTTTCCGATGCGACGCTAATTAATAATTCATATATTTGACCCAAGCAGTTGACCTTTGATAAAATTCATTCTGCACATGCTCAGAACCCGATCGAATTCTTACAATGGTTGAGTTGGCCATGTTTGTGCCTGGTGTAAGTATCATCAGAAAAGTAGCTTATCGTCTTGGAATGCACGCTGCCTGTTAGACACACTAATCCATCCTGCCAGCACTTATATTGTAACATAAAATCCAAAATCACAAAGATCGCAAAATGCTTCAAAATCGTAGTAGACAGTAAGGTGGCTCAGAGGGACATACTCGGATGAATTTTCAATGAGGTATGATTCAGATTTCACTTCATTTCACTCTAACAATTCCCACCCCAAAAAAAACCCCAACAAAAAAAACCCCCACCACACACACAAAAACAAAAACAGAACAGGAACACGTTTAGTTTGATGACAAGCTACTCCTCCCTACCAATCCATTGTAACAATCAATGTCTATGTTAAAATTCTTAGCAGATCATTGTTGGAAACTTACCTCTTTGCGATCAAACTTGATTTTGGCAATGGCTTTCTCCAAGTCGTTGTTCTTTATGATCATCGCTAGTTGCCATTCTTTGAGATCTTTAATCTCAAGGTCCATCTGTGAAGAAAAAGGAGATGTGAATATTACTTTCTTAATTCAATGATAGACTGTAACTGTAGAAAAAGTATGCAACGGTTTGAAACTTTGGCAGCCAAAATGAATGAGAAAGTCATATTTTACTATAAAAGGTGGCGAAAAATCACCCCAAATCTATTCAACAGGCTTGACTGACCCAGATGTTTTTAACTGGGGCAATTTTGTTCCCCTAGATTCAATGTTTGTTCAATATTCTAAATCACTCTTCACTGTAGTTGTCAATGTAACACTTCAGTGATCAGATGACACAGTTGTTCTTTTGAGCACAAAATAGTGGCAATTTTGGCACCATCAGATTGTGACCTCCCTATGTTCTCAAGCAAGTTGCTGGGCACTGAAACAAGTGATTGCTACAAATGAGGTATCATTGGAAAGAGGAACACATCAGCTTTTCATAGAGAGGAAACACAATATGAATACATTACAAAATATCCGGAAAATTGATTGAAAAAAGTTTCCAAACTTTTTTTAAGGAGTTTATATTACTTGAAGGCAATGGCACTTAACACACACACACTTTACCTGTTTATTTTTTCGCACCAATTCTGGGTACCGCAACAGTTTGTTCTTACAAGCGGAGTTGATGAAGCGTAGCTTGAACACCTCTTCTCGTAAAGCGCTGATAGCTTGTAGATCAGTTGCGTGTCCTCGTCTATGCTCATCCAACTGTCTCGTTAGATCCCGGACCCCATCCAAGTCGATTACGGAATTATCTGAGAAAATATTCATAATTGTTATTAATTTAAAGAGTGAAGCGAAAATGGCAGCCGAAATGTATCAAATTCATATTTCTTATCTATTAAGAAATGATATTTATTGAAATACGTGTAACTGTCTTCTCCAGACAAACAGATCCAGAATCATTATATACTCTATTTGGCTTCCTCTGGACAGTGACGTAACTTAACAGACGCAGCTTTTACCCACGCCTTGTATCTTCCTCACGCTCGTGTGTATACGGCAGCGCCTCGAGTAAGCGCTCGCGTTATGTGCTGCAATTCTAGTAGAATACTCAGTTACATCACTGGCTCGTGATGGCCAAATAGAAAATAGACTGTAGTAGATTCATAGACTTTGGCCGGTTTACCATTTCAGTATAGGTAATATCTTCCAATTGAGGGGGAGGCAGTGATATGAAATCTTAATCTGATGATTTGCACACATAGTTCTATGCTACCCTGTATCTTGAATCACATCGTAGGTAGTTCATATTCAGAATAGGATTCAGAAAAGGATTTTTTGTGCTGTTGTCAAAATTGATTTTTTTTTTTCTTCTTTTTCTTTTTCTTCTTCTTTTTCTAAAGTAATCCTTATCTATACAAGAAGGATTAGAAATGATGATCAATATGTGTCACTTGTTAAGATGACACGTTTGAATAGTGTGCTATTTGCTTGGGTAGTTTAATTTCATGCATGAATGCATGCTATTTGGTGATATGCTGCTTCAATGCTTTGAAGTCCATTATATTGCAGCGAAACGACAGCATCTAAACAATGCCGATATCGTCATGATGGCTATATTGTAGTTCCTCTGCTCGGAATAGATCCAAATCAAAAATTGATCGACCAATGTTTATGAATCTAATATAGAGTGAAAGATACAGAACCAATTGTTAATGGAAGATTGCACCATTATGACCCATAAACAGCATCTAGTACATGAAACAAAAGTAGTTTAATATTTATGCCATGAAAAATGCATCTATGCAAAATCTGGAGAAATGAACACTAACTAACAATTTTGTGGGTCATGGTTGACACACTTTCTCAGTGCAATGGATAATCGTTCAATTCTCTTGTTTAACACTAGGTGTCATTGGGTGGCACAGACCTAAGCTTACATTGTAGGAACCCCCCTCCCCTCCCCACTTATTATACAATCAAAATCACATGTATGATCCTTTACTCTCCACGTCTACGCCACTCGCCTTCAAAATTGTTGGCTAGATGGCAAACATGTAAAGTAATTGGGCAGTAATGGTCACGATTCTCACCAATTATGCACGTGAATACAGCCATCACGCACCAGTGTATGGCGCACTAACACGCATCAAACGCTCAAAGCTCCTCTCAAACCGGCCAACAATTTGGAACATTGGGACTATACGGGTGAATAAAAAAAATGTGCACAGATTGAAACTGCCGTTTTGAAATCGTTGTTGTTTGTATTTAAAGCTTAATTAATCTAGTTAATCTTCCCAGAAAAAAAAAGTAAAAGACTGAAAAATAAGCAAACTGTGAAAAGTTTTGAAAGCTGCCCACATTTTTAATAATTTCATGGTTCACTGCACACATCAAGGTCAAAAAGCTATTTCAATTGGTGCACAATTTGTTTTTAATTCACCCTGTAGTGACAGATAGGTCATCAACCTTTGGTAAGAAAGTATGTTGACCATGGCACATGATACCCACAGTTTAGTGTTTATTTTGCTCCAGATTTTATATAAAAGAGTCTTTTCTAATTATACACAAATCTAATGTATCTTTCCATATTAGAGGAATTTAAATTTTGTTTATTATTATTTTAGAATGTTACTCGTGGTTTTTTTTAAAAATGCTCATACAGCATTCATACTGATCTTCAAAATCACAACTTTATAAATTCATTTTCAACGGTTTTGAATATAACACCTTTTATGGGACACCCTGTATACTTACAGGTTCCTCCAACTTGAGGGCTATGAACCGTTGGTCTTGCAGTAGGTTCATTCCCCGTGACATCTTTGTAGAGATGTGGATAGTACTCATCGAGACAGTCTAGAAACACTTCATAGCCCTGGGAACCTTTGGTCGCTATCACGTCTAACAAATGACCTGAAATTTAGTACAAATTCAGTGTGTGTTTTTATTAGGAATATATAACAAGGGGGTGGGGGTAGTCCATAATACACTTTGCAATACAATAGTTTATGCTTACCCTCAAAACACCTTTAATTATAAGCACAAATTACATTCATTGAACATTAAAAAAAAATAGTGCATACATCATTACATAACTACATCATTCTTAGATTTTACTATGGTCCAGGACAAAACTAATGGTTGCGTGATCAAAACCAAAACAAATGGTAACAAGATTTGTGTGACATATATAGCTCAGTGATCTACTTTCTAAATTCAATACTTTCAATTTGATACATTCACACGATGTTGTAATGTATATTGAAAAACCACATGGTGTAGCATTCTTGTATCAATACTGAAGAGACTGTGTTTAGGTTTGTCGGGTCCAAACTTTCCAATCCTTTCCTTAACCCTTACAGCCCCAGATCCCATGAAATCCCATTTCCCAGCATCCTGGTTCCACCTGGCGCTGAGGTTTTTGTGTGAAATAATGGTCCCGGGCTATATGGCTGGGCGAATACACTCGCCCAGCACAGCTTCCCCCGTGGCGCAGTTGGTAGAGTGTCCGCCCGCCAACCGAGAGGTCGTGGGTTCAAACCCCGGGCGTGGCACCTCTTGTTGTGTGTGCTTTTTTTCGCTTGAAAAAAATTTCGTTGGAAAATCCACCGGGTGGGTTAGGGTTAAGGGAGACCAGCAAAATCTCCTTGCTATGTAGTTACACAATCGGGAATGCTCGAAACGACCCCCAACGGGATCACAGCCCCATGTCTAAAAGTATGATCTGAGGATCTTCACACAGTGCACAATGGCTTCAGGCCCCTGCCATACCTGAATTATATCATATATTATTTATAGTTTTGATGTTTTTGTTCTGTCTTTCCTGCTTGTATGTTGGTCAGTCATAGTGCTGACAGGCCAACATTGTGTACTGGGATTTCATGTACGTTCTTTTTATCAATTTGATTGTATTTTAAATGAACGCATAAAGAATGGTGAAATATATGACCGTCTCCTACAAAAAAATGTTTTGTCCATGCAACAGAAGTGCAATACACTGCAAATTATGAGCGTTTACTATTGGACAAACTAATTGTAAACTCAAAAGTAAACGCAATTCTACACACAAAAGTAAACATAAAAGTAAACGCAAACTAAACGTTTCTTGCATTCTGCACCGAATTGAGCTCAAAGCATGCTCCAAGTGAGTGAATATCATAGATGTTTCCACCATCTGTGATATAATGGCATTGATTGAAGGCTAGGTGGAAAACAGCTTTGTTGTTGGGCTCCCATAAGTGTTGAGTATTGCGTTTGCTTTTGAGTTTACTTTTAGTTTTGCCCAAAAGTAAACGCTCATAATTTGCAGTGATACCTGGGCATGCTAAAAGAAGGTCAAAGACTGTTTCAATAAGAGCATAACCAGATAGGTTGTTTGGTCCAGGATTTTAACCCCCTGAGAACTACCGGCCGATTGGTCAGAAAGATGGATACATAATTTATTGCACCAATCAGAGACATTGTTTAAATAATTGTATCCCTGATAAAGATGGGAGTGAAACATTTTACAAGCTGCATTTGAATTGGCTATTCATATTAGTACATCTTGTAATAAACCAAACAGAACCACTGTAAGATAGACAGGTAGACCCCAGGGGTTAAGGAAAGATCCGAAACTGGGCTGAGATAAGAAGTTTAGATTTTAAATGGGTTCAATGGGAAATGGGACAGCGTTCACAACCAATCTAATAGTTGGTCAATATTGCCTGCTAGCATCCTGTGTTGTTCGGATCATAGTATGGTCAACATCCTACCGCAACCTGAAATAGTACACCCATCCTCACACCCATTAAACCACCAAAGTCGGTTCGTCTTTGCACCCATACACCTATGAAAAGTCAGATTTCAATCTCAACAATTAATACTTGATAACAATAATCTTTGGGTAAAGGGGACTTTAGATGCTCATGTGATGTAGACAGATTGAACTCTAATGACCCCTACATGATCTTTGACCCTATAGGTCAAGCTGACCATTTGACAGGGTTTCCATTGCTAGCAAATACTGGCATAGTAACCCCCTGGACACTATCTCCTATCTAACAGTGTTTTTAATTGGTTAATAACAAAATATATTCATACAAATACCTATAAATTAAAATACAGCTTCTAAAATTTCACTCCAATTTTCATAATGAACATTATTATGCACTCGCAACCAAATGTAATAGGACACCTTGCATGCTACAAATTGAGAGAAAACACTGGGAACCCATTGAACTACTGTGTTTTAAACATATCTAAGATATTTTTGAGACCTTATCATTTTTAAGGGAAAATATCTATAACAATAATAAAAGTGATTTAAATTTTAAAGAGTAAAATTAGCTTGACAATAATACTAAGTTATGATGAAATTAACAGAAATTTGTAGTATGCCCAAGTTACCATTTTGTGTTTTCATACTTGAGTTGAGTAAAATTTGTTCATTTTATTTAGTGAATTTTGCTTTATTTTGCTCCAATATCCATCTTCCTGACTAATCTACTGGTGGTGGGGGGGGGGGGGTAGGTAGTAAATAAGAGCAAGGTGTGAAAAGTAGACCATCAAAATGACAGCCTTGTTTCCGTATTTTATACACAATTGTTAGTAACGTCTACCGATATTTTTCTGAGAGTATAATGTACATCCTGTTTTCCTCTTGAATTGCTTACTTCAGAAAAAATAGGCCACAAAAATAGTTGCTAGTTGTATACATTACAATCTTTCAGGCTGGATTTGCAGAAAGGCTTACATGTCATAGCTTTCCAAAAAGGTTCAAAGAATTGTTAAAGTCAAATGATATGAAATAAAATATTCATTATATAAGGCGAGTCAAAAAACTGCAACAGTGGAAAGAAGCAATCTTTTTTTTGTTAAATAAATTGAATTTTGAAAATATTTAAACGTAATAAGAATACCCTTCTTGTTACTAACTTTGTGTGAAAAAATGAAGTCAATATCACTTTTCCGATTGCCTTTGGTGAACCTTTTTACCCGGGCACCAATTCCGTACGTTTGTCCACGAGATAGCCAAAACATGCATAAGATCGCAAAATGTGTCTCCCATTCGAATTTGGAAACTTGAGTACATTCGTGATGTAATTGGAATTAAATGCATCTTTTCTTGTTTACATGCGAGTTTAATTAACATAATCAATTTACCTCACCCATGCTATGAATTGCTTATAATGTTCTAAATTTGGATCAAAAACTGAACCTTTCCAATTTTTTGTTGGTGGGATATTCAAATATGAATATGCAATGTGTGAAATCTCAATTAAAAATCACTGTGTTCGTGGATAAAAAACGTAAAATGGAGTGTGCGGCAAAGAGGGTCACCAAAGACAAACGGAAAATGCGATCGACTCCATTTTTTCACACAATGTTAGGAGCAAACATGTCATTATTGCCACGTTTAAAAAGTTTCAAAATTCAACATGGTTTTGAAAACAAAATGGTTTCTTACAACTAGTGCTGGTGTTTTTGACTCACCCTGTATACTGATCCAGAGTACAGTACCCACGTGAGTATGAGCATAACAAACCTGCAATCAATACATGATCATGTCATAAACTGTCTAATGAATGTCATCATCATCATCATCGTCTACCCTTTCCGGCTATGTTGCCATTGCGTGCTTTCCAGGTCTTACGATCATTGGTCTGTGTCACAAGTTCCCGGTCAACATCTTTATTGATGTTTGCTACCCAGGTTGGTTTTGGACGTCCGACTGGTCTTTTTGTGGCTCGATTATATTCTTTTAAAGCTTAGCGTGCTGGAGTTTCTTTTAGCAATCTATATAGATGTCCCAGCCAATTTAGGCGTCTTCGTTTGATAGATTTGCTCCATGGTTCACTATTTGGGTTTTGTATATATAGATCGACATTTGTCACTGTGTCAAGTTTGGTAATATTCATGAATGTAATTGCATCTAATTCAATAGAGTATGTTGATTAAAGAGAAACGTTTGGAACTGAGGTTTTTTGATACTTTATCTTTACATGAAAGGAAAATTATAGAGTCCCTCTCAGATTGAGCCCTTTAAACCATGGATTTCAAAGTATTAACCCAATAAATGCATTCTTAGAAAACCTGTTGTCTTCGATTTGACAACAAACCACCGCAGGTTTGGTAATCTGCACCCACGTATCAAACTTACTAGTTATTCATGTTCATGACATCTATTACTGTTATTTTCAATATAATATAATTGAAACAAATAATGATTAAAAGACATGGGCAAAATCATTACAGCTTGACCAATCTTAAGGTGTTCGCATGATTATGCTTCAGTATCTAAAATTATAATTATAAATATATAGTGTACTAACCATGTTGGAGGGAAACAAACCCATTTATTATACTAATAAACCAGACTCTGTGTTGAGTTCATTAGACTTACTTGCTTTTTCTGAATCTGTGTGATAAATCTTCGAGTTATCGATCTCTTGAAAGTCGTCGAAACTGATTACGTTTTTGCTCCGTAGTTTGTCATAAAACTTGTGCACCTGTATTGAATAATAGCAATTATATGATAATAACATGTTACAAGCAGCAGCCCAAAACATGCCCCCCCCCCCCCCCCCCTTAAGCACCACATGCCTCTTTAACAAAATGTCGGATTAAACAGTGTCCATCGGACAAGTTTAAAACTGTCAAGCTTTCGTCAGTATATTAGCTCTGACTTCTTCAGGACCAAATTATTACCAGCACAACATAGAGATTACCAAAATTCTTCAATGCTACAGCTGCCACCCAACTGACCCAGAAATCAATAATTTGAAAATATAAATAAAAATTGTGTAAAAGTGGGTCAGAAAATGACACACAATTTGACACAAATAATCAAATACTTTAAATTTTTAATTATTTTTTTTGAAATTGTTACTTTTTTTTTTTAATTTTCACTTTTTTAAAATATAAAACTAGAAATTCTTCCACAAAAGAGCAAATTATTCCACAGCGTTTGCAGCCAATAACGGAAGAATGGACGCACGTCACATGAGGTTGACCACGCGTAAAAGTATGCGAGGTCAACCTCACCTCCAAAATGGTACAACAGACATCAGTGGTGCGCAATACGTTGACCTCACAGCTCAGGATAGCCGATTTTTGTCAGTTTGCATGCAAGCATGCACAGTAAGCTGATTGGAGTGCGCCCGCCTATGTTGTAGTGGCCAGGAGAATATGTGCCGTATAGGCACCCCTGGTATACAAATATTGCATGATTATAACAAGTGCAATATAGAATTGGACTTCTCATGTAATGAGGCGAAACCAAGTTGAATGCAATTCCTATCTCAATTAATGCAAACATATAACATTTTGTTTAAATGTTTGATATAATTCTCCCACCAGAGCAATGAAAGAAATTATAACCATTTTGTTGTCGAAAAACTATGTCTTTGGGTGCGCGAAATTATTTTGAGGTGCACACGAATACATGATTTTTTTGGTTCTCACACATACATTTACACTTTTTTTTTTAATGAGGTCACATGCGCTTCTTTTTTCTGGGGGGGTGTGCCCTGTTGCATTTGTTTTGTTTTTTGTGCACATCCAAAAACATTTGTGCGTAGGTGTGGTGGCACATTCGGGCTTGTACCCAAAAATACTTGTGCCACACAAAAATACTTGTGCGCTTACGCATACGTGCAAGTACCCCGACACACTTACACATACAAGCACCCAAACACACTTGCTCGTATGTGCAAGCACCCAAACTCACTTGTACGTACTCTAGCTCATTAAAAAACATTTGCGAGTACTCTCGCACACCCATAAATACTTGACCTTATGCTCCCACATTAAAAACAATTAAGCGAAAAAGATCCGACCCAAAAACATTTGTGAGTACTCCCGCACACCCAAAAACATTTGTGAGTACTCCCGCACACCCAAAAACAATTGCTTGTACATGCTTGCACCCAAACACACCTGTGCATACTCCCTCCAAAAACATTTGCGGGTATGCCAGCGCATCCAAAAATACTTGTGCACCCATAAATACATTTGTGCGTATGTGTGTGCAACCAAAACACTAGCGCCCAGAACTCTTTGAAGGACCCATCCTAATTCGAAAATAGAAAGTCCAGGTTTATCAAATTCGATAAGCAAGGTTTTGAAGAAAAAAAAGTTCTTCAATCGAAAACCAGGTCTATCGGCCGAGAAACCAGGTTATCAAAAGCAACTTTTATGTTCCAGTATTGAACGAGACTGGTATACCAGTATCTGGGACCTAAAGTGCACCTTTTTCCAAAAAGAATCGGTCTGCCGCCCCCCCCCCCCCCCCCCCCCCCCCCCCACCTCCGATGATTGCTCCTGGGTCGCCGTGGTGACAGGTGAACGACACTACCACCACAACATGAGTGGCTGTCCAGGCTAAATTTTTGCACGCCAAATATTATACCCAGGGTTTATTGCAGCGTGGGATAAAAGTTGTGTGCATGCACCTAGAAAAGTGCCACTGGCTGTGTGGTTTCTATTATGGTTTATAAATAACCTGAATCAAATTTAACCTTAATCAAATAGCTAGTATATTTGTATGGTGTATGTAAGAAATCATTTACAAACCTGGATGCTCTTTGATAGTAGCTCCCTGTTTTTATTCAGATTCTTCTGAAAGGTGTCCATAATTCCGCTCATTGTGATCTAGCGTGGTTTTCCCCTAGACAAAAAAACAAAAACAAAAACAAAAACTATATTTAGAATATATTACACAAAACACATGGAGAGTATTGCCATTTTACAATAAGTATAGTTATAAACAATTAAATGGAAAATATGAATAATAATTAAGCCACAAAAAAAAAATTGTGTTGCCCTCAAGTGCCAATTTTTTTAATTTGGGTCGGTCGGTCGAAGAAAGAAAAAAAATTCAATTTTTTTTTCAATTTTTTTTCAATTGTTTTCTTTCAATTTTTTTTTTTTTTGGGGGGGGGGGGGGGCAGAAAAATATATGGTTTCTGCCAAGACAAAATTGGTATATGCCCATATGTCAATTTAACTAATGTTTCTAGTGTGACAATAGTCTAACAAACATTTATTTAGGCTTATTTATTCATTTCCAGCAAGAAATAGTAACATTTAGACACTTTTAATCAAATTTAAATCTAAAAAATAAAAAAAATAAAAATAATGCGACCCTAGTTTTTACGATTTTAGGGTCGGTCGCTGAGAGAAACACAACTCTTTTTCTTTTTTTTGCCTTAGCGCTGCAAACAAACTACACTGTAGTATAGACCAAAACAGTACCGTATACATGTACATTATATGTTTGCTTCCTCTCATCATGTAACATTATC
>CM069441.1:86808864-86999709 GCA_035610835.1 Ophiura sarsii | reverse complement strand
TGATTTTTGGTTGAATTTGGGGTCTAAGGGAACTGCCAATGGATGAAAAGGGGGTCTTATGGAACTGCCAGTGATGAAAAGGGGGTCTTAAGGAGCGCCGAAAGGCGTGAATACCAGCCGCACATACCCGTATGGCCAATATACGTGAGTACGCCCCCCCCCCCCCCCCCCCCCCATCCTGGCTGTGGAAACGGGGCGGTTCTTGGATTGATAGCGGTTCTCAGATTGATAGTGGTTCTCGGATTGGGAGCAATTCTCCATGTGTATATGCCCTCTAATAGGGTAGTCGTATGGTAGAACTACAAATCACTCAGCTCCTAGTGCAATCACCACACCTACATCCCCACCCACAAATAATTCCATGTCTTCCCTTTAAGTGAACTAAACAACATCTCAAGTACGATTCTACGCTTTGATTATCAAAGGGTTCTTCATGAAAGACATGCGCTTACATGTATAACTATTACATGAATCTTAAACTCACTTAAACATCCCATCCTTAAGGGCACAGTTCAGTTAAGTATAAATATAATACCCGTTGACTTGCCGCAGTATCATCATTCCCACGGGCACAGTTCAGTCAATTATTATAAAATACCCAATGGCTGGCCACATCATCATTCTGAAGGGCACAGTTCAGTCAAGTATGTTTGAAATGTCCAAAGACTTGGCCATCTCATCCATGCATGCATATGCCAGAGATACCCACTGACTTGTCCACATCATCCTCAAGGACACAGTTCAGCAATATTCATGAAATAACCATTGAAAAGCCACACCCTTTCTGATTTCTAAAAGAGAAGTTTAAAAATAAAGAACAAAACTCTTTGAGATGTGTCATAACATCATCAGAAACTTGAAACAATTACAAGTTTATTCAGGCCATTCGCTGTTAACTTGATCCTCAAAACGGTGACTAATTTGGAGAAATTAAGTAAAATGCACCGAAATACGCCGAAAGGGCTCCCAACGAATCAAGCCAAATCTTGCAGGATACCAGTTGTGGCGGGGCGGCGGGCGTGGTGGCCTGCAGACTCCAAGTTAAGTACCGCTACACCCAATATAACCTGTCACACCATATCAATCCCATTGAACATAAGAGGAGCTCATCGCCCACAAAAGCCAAGCCCCCTCCCTAGTCCGATTTCAAATGACATTAGTGTGACATATCAATCAATTTATTTTATATTTTTGAGAATGAGTAGAACACTAGAAAAAAAGGCTAATGATCTCATTGCTTAAAAACATTTCCAGGTTGATGAACTCTGTCTGTGAGCCACTTTCCTGCAGCATTTATTTGGCTGTTCCAATTATAGAACATACACCCTATGGAAAATGCATTCCGAGGTTCCCATTGGTTCCGAGGTTCCCATTGGTTTGCCTGATATCTATAATTTTCCGGGGGGGGGACCAAATGTTCATACAAATGGATCGAATTATAATGAAGTTTGTTTGTTCATTCATTTGTTATGTTGTTCGTTTGCACCGTCAGTTCATGTTGACACACGCTTGGATCTTGATGAACAATGTACAATAAAAGCCTATACATTTCTAGTGTTCTAGTCAACTATTTATTACCTGTCCACAGACCGCCATTGTAGAGATCCTCAGATTGACCGCCATTGATTTATTTTCAATTATATTGCCTCAGATTGTGTTATTCCCAAAACAGCAATAGTTTAAAGTGTTGACAGTTTTGTACATGTTTTCTGTAATGAACCATATCTGAAGAACCAAACAAGCTAAACGTGCCATCTTATCAGGATAATTTCAAAACTTACTGCTGATTAAGACTATGTAAACACAAATTCCCTGAACCTTTAAATGTGGTTGAAAAATTTCTTTGAACTTGGGTCAACTTTTTTTTTGAACCACCCGGTATACTCGGAATTAAACTACGTCATAATGCAGGCCCTCTAGGTTCAAATGGTATAACTGAACCTTCCATGTGACGGATTCAAATTTCAACCAGCTGGTCCCTACGGATAACAGCTGAACCATAATCCGTACTTCCCTGTCAAATTTTAATCCATGTTCTAACAGCGTACTGTAGAACTGTGTAGAGAGAGCAAAAGCATTTAAGTGAAAATGTACACAAAACGTTCCTGATCGGGTGCTTTATTCAATAATTAATCACCGTCATCGAGATTAACACCAACACGGCGACATTGACACCGATTTGAGGGAAAGGGTTAGTCAATTCATGGAAGTAACTGTCTGTTACTTCCATGGTCAATTGAGGGAACGGATGAGTAATTTTGAGGGAACAAATTAGTAATTTTTAGGGAACAAATTGAAATTTGAGGAAACGAATTGTAATTTGAGGGAACGAATTAGTCATTGAGGCCGGAACGAATTAGTCATTTGAGGGAACGAATTAGTCATTTGAGGGAACGAATTAGTCATTTGAGGGAAAGAATTAGTCATTTGAGGGAACGAATAGTCACTTGAGCCGGGTACTAATTTGAGGGGACTAATTAATAATTTGAGGGAACAAATTATTGTAATTTGAGGGAACGAATTGGTAATTTAAGGGAACGAATTAGTCCTTTGAGTAAATGAATTAGTACAGGGTGTTCAAAAATATATATAAAATATAAAATAAATAGTGTTCAAATCTAAACACTTGCGATATGATGGTGAAAATGTTTCCTATACGTAATTCCGTTAATTTCATTGAGATATCTCTTTTTGTTCCGCCGTGGCAAGACATAATCGAAAATCGATGAAAAACGTATTTCCATATTTTGGCTCGATGCATAAATCATCTTTACAGTTATTCTCTCTATCACTACCAGCATTTCTAACAATGAACCCAGCGCCTCGTAAGTTACATTCAAATCTTCCGCCAAATAAAAGAAAGGAAGGTTAAAACTACTCAAGCTAAACAAATCCTGCCCTATTCAATCAATCAAAGCTTTGTTATCTATGAACACAACAATCGATTGTTAACAAAAAGCTATAATTAAAATTAAAAAAGAGGCCCGGAGAGTGTGCAATAATAAAGCGAATAACATTTCAGAAATAGTTTACTGTTTAAAAGTGTTATTGACTTTATAGATTTTCAATGGATAATTTCGACAAAAACTTGAAATCTAGCATCGTTACAAAAAAATCTGTATTTTCCATCAGAAATCAAAATCTAAAATACATAGGAAAGCTGGGCGTTTACGCAAGATATATTTAAAAACGGTTTGGACAATATCAATAACATTCTTACCGAACAAAATGTTATTACCTCGGTATAGATTCTGAGACACCCTGTAAAATCTTAGGGGCCAGAAATGTTTCATTTTGAAATTATAGGCTAAATGTGGTGGTTTACCCACTAGCATGGACCAGTTTGTGTACTACTGAATGGGCAATTTTTTTGTGACCTTGTGCTTCTAAAAATAGAACCATTGGAGTTATGAAACTCAAACTTTGGAATTCGACAATTTTAAGGATGACCTTTCATGTAAAATAGAAAACATCAAGTTGAAAATCGGGCCCGCAATCAGAACATCTACCTTTAACTCATTTGAGCCCTAATTGGACATAGACAGCCCTCGATACACAATTATCAAGATGTTTCTCTTGTTGGATTGCGACAACATGTATATGTAATTGATGGGTTTTAGACTATATGATTATTTGACCAACTTATACCATTAGACTAATTGGATATTGGACCAAATGGGTATTAGACCAATCGGATTAGACTAGGGATTAGACCAATTGGATATTAGACCAATTGGATAATAGATCAACTGACATTTAGCCCAACTGGGTTTACAGAAATTGGTTTTAGACTAAATTGTTTTTAGACCAGATGGTTATTAGACAATATGGGTATTTGACAAAATGGATATTAGACCAAGTGGAAATTATACCATACACTCTTAGAAAAAATGGTTCGTTTAAGAACCCTTTTTTGTCCCGCGGGGAGCACCTTTTGGCCTAAAAGGTTCTAAAAAGAACCTTAGAATGGTTCTTTGAAGAACTTTCAAATTTTAAATAAGACCTAAAGGTATATTTACTTTTTTGTTTTTATGTAATATGCAAATTCAAGAGAAATGTAAACAAATTTAATCCTTTTCAACTGTTAAAAATCATTTCTTCTTGGCTAAAAACATTTATACAAAGAACCATTGAGGGTTCTCCATAATTTTTTCCCAAAAGGTTCTTGAAGCTTGAGGAACCATTTTCTTGGCTAAAGAACCCTTTTAGAACCTTTTTTGGTTCTAAAAGGAACCCTATAGAAATTTCATTGGGTTCCTTTTAGAACCAAAAAAGGTTCTAAAAGGGTTCTTTAGCCAAGAAAATGGTTCCTCAAGCTTCAAGAACCTTTTGGGGAAAAATTATGGAGAACCCTCAATGGTTCTTGGTAAAACGGTAAAAAATGTTTTTAGCCAAGAAGAAATGATTTTTAACAGTTGAAAAGGACTAAATTTGTTTACATTTCTCTTGAATTTGCATATTACATAAAAACAAAAAAGTAAATATAGGCCTACCTTTATGTCTTATTTAAAATTTGAAAGTTCTTCAAAGAACCATTCTAAGGTTCTTTTTAGAACCTTTTAGGCCAAAAGGTGCTCCCCGCGGGACAAAAAAGGGTTCTTAAACGAACCATTTTTTCTAAGAGTGTATTAGACCAATTGGCATTAGACCGACTTGGTTGAGACATGGTTGAGACAAATTGGTTATAAAGACTAAATGGTTAGAGCAGGAAAGGTGAGAAGAGAAATTGGATGTTAGACCAACTGAAATTTAGCCCAACTGGTCTTAGACCAATTGGTATTAGACTATGACTACAAATGTATGGGTATTAGACCAAATTTGTTTAGACCTAAATGGCAAGTAGTCACCCATTTCATTCTGTCTTCCCAATATCTGATTGGGCTTCTTTAACATGACAGGTATGCATGGTTTGGCAATACCGGAAATGCTAAATATAGATACACAGTACATCCGGTTCAAATGATGACCTGGGATTTGCGTACACAGATTTTGTTATCGTTTTACAGATGAATTCTGGAACAATTTGTTGGCATTTTCTGCTTGTTTTAAGAAATTGCTGAGGTATATATCGGTTAAAAATATAGTGTGGGAAATATTAGATAAGGTTTAAATACGGGATTCTCTTAAGATATAGGAGTAAATCAATGCTTACTATTTTGATATGAACAAAAAACTTCGAGACAAGGAAGGGAGCAAAATTCGATAGACGTGTCGTATACAAAATAGTGTTATTGATAAGGACCTCAATGGAAAAAGCTTCCTATAATTCAGTGTATAGAGTCTTTTTTGATTAATGATTGATACTCTCTGGTATGCACCATCCCAAACCTGCCGTAAATTAGCTTCTTGCTTCTGATGTTTTTTCTTTTTAGCATGACATGCATGTAGACGGGGTGGCGCAGTCGGTAGCGTCGTAACACTGCTGCGCACCGTACATAGTTCTGTTGGTGGATCGTTTCAGCGTGAGTTCAATTTGATACACCAACACAGCCTCGTCCCCATGCCTTCTTCAGACCGTGCAGACTGAAGTAGCCTATAGTCGTCGTCAGAATACTTCGGCACTTTTTAAAGCCGCCAACGCACGAGTACGAGACCTAGTTTAGTTAATGAGCGTGTGGGCGGGGACATTCATGACCCATACTAGATACGTTTGCGGCCAATCGGATTACAGGGGCTGCGGCGTGGCTAACTGCTCAAAGATAACGCTGTTGTGACGCTGTTCTACAACGCACTTCCGTGTTTACGCTTTAACGTAGTTGCCACAGCAAAAATTGCCGAAGTATTCTCACGACGACTATAGTAGGCATGTTCATGGCGCTTCGTGGTTCGGAAGTCACATATAGAAATGTTGGTCCCGTGTATCGGAAGAGCTTTCCCACGAGCACGTTAAAAGGTTACAGATACCAGACTCCTTCGTAAAGAGTAGGGGATCATCCCAGTCTGTATCTGTACTCAAAATTCCATAAGTATTCCTAGGTTCCAGGGATACGCAGTGCGATTATATTCATTTAATGAATTCTGCACTTAATCGAAAGAAGAAGAAGTCTTGCTTAATTTAATATCTAAATTAATGATTGATGACAAAATTTCATCTCTAAAAAAGGTCAGAACAGAGAGCTGCGACGTTTATATCCCAAATGTGGAGTTTGTCGCAGTACCATACATACAGATGTGTTGTGTGTGCTATTTTATTTACGACATTTTAGTAAAATATGAGTATTGGCCCTCACTATAAATTAGCCTATACTTATAGATACATTTTTATACATAGTATTAGTAGTGTATTATTAGGCCAAGTAAAATAAAAAGCATGTTTCCGTCGTGAGGTTTTGGAAAAATATGAGGAGTAGTGACTTCATAGACCGTGTGTAATTTCACTGTCACACAATCGAACAACACCCTCTGATACTTCGCCTTGCCAAAAAACGCTCCCAGTCCCATCCAAGAACCGCCCCATACACGGTCTACTGACATTTGACCTACGGCAGAACTGCGCTTTAAATTTAACTTTAAGCACACTAGGAAAGGTGCTTTTGATGCATAATTCATGTCACAATAGTATCACATGTATGTAGATGTAGATGTATCACATTCACACCCCTTCATAAAGCGCTAATAATATATTGAATTTGACGCCTGTACATTTAGAAACATGTGAAGGTGATATTTCTGTAGCTGTGTAAGAGTTTATAGAAGCATGTAGACTGATCATGATTTTAGGAATAATTTAATAGATACCTTTTTTCGAACCATGTTGTTTGATCTCCATAGCTTTTGAGGTCATCACGACCCCTTCATTCAGCGTAGCGTTTACTTCCCTCCACTTGTCACATGACCACTTTTTGGGCGACACATGACAGCAGGTCATCAAAGATGCAGTGATCGATTTAGGTGAACAAATTTGCGTAGCAAATTGTTGTAAAATTCCAACCGTTTGTTTGTTAAAAATGATAAACTGTTACATTGAAATGCCTACATGTAGACTTGTAGTATAAAACTGCTATACACTTTTAACTTGTATAGCAAATTTTGCAAAGTGTAGAGCATTAAACGTGACGTGACTGGGTAAATCGTACGCTGCGTAGATGGCGGGTAGGTCGTTGCCGGTGTCTCGGATGAGGGTCGGTTTCTGTGTCCTTATTTCAATGGCCTCTCTGATCTTACGTTTCCCAAACTGATCCACTTTGGCAATCTGATCACTAGCTTGATTTTGTGCTAAGAGTGTTTTGAGTGTTCTGCCACAGCTGTGAGGGGAGTGGTTTTGTGGTTCGAGTGTTCTTTGAACCTACTGTAGTGGCAAGAGCTCTGCTAGTTTCACCCACGTAAGATTTATGGCACTCTGAACAGTCAATTTGGTATAACACCACATTTGTTTGCATTAGGGATTTTGTCCTTGGGGTGTACCAGAAAGAATCGGATGGTGTGTTGAACGGTTTGTGGTAAGTTCTCACCCTGTGGTCCCTGAAGATGTGCGTGAGTTTTTCTGATACGCCTTTGATGTACGGTAGCGGTATGCTCACAATCCTCTGGTCTGTGTTGTTAATGTGTTCTTGGTTTTAGGTTTTTTGGATTTTGGAGTTTTGTACATCAATGGTTTGTAACCGTTGGCTTTGACATTGTTCTGCTAATTTGTCAACTCTGTCTATGAGAGCACAAAATCTAAGCACAAAATCAAGCTAGACGACGTCCAAGTGATCGCCAGAGAGGATCAGTTTTGGAAACGTAAGATCAGAGAGGCCATTGAAATAAATAAGGACACAGAAACCGACCCTCAAACGAGACTACGACCTACCCACCATCTAAAATGACATGCTGTCATGTGATCGCCCAAAAAGCGGTCATGTGACAAGTGGAGGGAAGTAAACACTACGCTAAGTAAAAGAAGGGGCGTGATGAACTCGAAAGCTTCGGAGCTCAAACAACATGGTTTGAAAAAGGTATCTAAATTATTCCTTAAGAGTTTAGTTTATCGTAAAAACGATCACATTATCTGTCCCTGTTCAGACGTATGTATTATGGCTTTTTACTACGCGATATTGAAAGATAGAAAATACCATGGAAATAGTCACATGCGGAAATGTAGCTATATCTCTGAGGAAAATATCTTGGGCGAGGACTAATGTCAAGGCTTACTCCTAAAGCTACAATTTTAGACCGAGCAGCGGCTATTCAGTGCTAGAAAATAGCCATTTTGAATTATTTCAAAATTAGAGGAAGACGGTATACAAATGTATAAGTATTCATATACTTCATATTTATCGTGTCTACCATTGGTCAATTTTGATCCCCCGTGAAAACCCCACACGAACAATTTGCTCATTACACATACATCCTGATTTTTAGATGTAATGCAGTGTATAACCGTATATATGGAGGTCAAAAGGCCAAATCCAAAGTTAGTAGACCCTTTTAGTCCGGGGTGAGATCAGAGGATGGGGACGGAGCGGTCACAGTGAGTGAGCCCTATATCGGTTCAGAGAGTGACACTGACAAGGGAAAGGGTCTAAACGAAGCAAACTAGAGGAGGAGGGGCTTTTTATTTATTTATTTTGATTGGAAAACGGACCTGAATTCCCCTTTATATTTTGCTATTTTGCGAGCTATAGGTCAGCCCGGTCGTTCGGGTACTTTTTACCGTTTGCCGTTGACAGCAAACCAGATGTTTTAACTACCTATCAGTTTAACGCTCAACTCGACCATTCCCAAGGGGTCGCGTCACGCTGTGTAAGAGGCCTTTATTTACCTCTTTGGTTTGTGGTCAACGGCATGTGAAGTCACTTCGGGCCAACCTTTACCCCTCTAGTGATCACAAAACTCTCCACAAATTTGTCTGATAAAATTTGCAAAGCTATAGGATAGGGCCTACATTTTTTTTAAAAGGTATGTTTGCCCAAACAAGAGTTGAAAAAAGTAGGTTGATAGGTTGATTACCTTTTCTTTTTCTTCTTTTTTGACTATAGACTCATTTAGTAAAGAAAAATACTATACAATTTTAAGTAACTTGCAAAATAAAAAATAAAATGGCAAAATCTTCAAAAAAGGAAGCGGGAGGGAGGGGGGGAACATGCAACATGTAATTTATTTTGTTGCCTTATATATAATTTGACCATCCACCACAAACCCAGTGTAAGCCGCCATTGCCCTTTCAGAGATATGGCTTAATTAACTCAAAAAAATCCAATAAAAAACAAAGGATTTTCAAGAGGATTTTTGATTATTTAAGTGTTTATTTACAAAACAATAACTGTGTCATATATAATTTTCAAGCTTATTTGAAGTAGATTTTAACTTAATCAAAATTTCCATATTGAAAAATGGTAACTTAACACTGGGTTTGTTGTTGTAAAAATGCCTATTTTGAACTGCTTTCTGTGCACTTTCTAATGAAAGTAGAGAGTTATAGCATGATAATTTGTATTTATATCCTTGATGAAATTAGCAAAACATATCTCATAATGCAGTGGGTGACTCTATGATTATATTTTGACTGATCACAAATGAGTCAATGGGATATTTTCAGTATCAAATCATATTTATTAATATTATTCTCTCATTTTCGTACAACATATAGATCACAAGATCGGTCATTAACAATGGCCTTTTCTCCAACATCATCAGATGGTCAAGTTGGACAGAGCATGCCAAGGAATTCACCTCAAGTAGCCCGCATCATATCACCACCTGTAGCGGACACAACCTGGCCGCACACTGGCCAAGTGATGGCAGGCGCAACTCGACGTCGGAGGCACAGCCTGCCGCAACCCATAGTCCCGGACGTACCCAGCGCCGAAAAAACAGGAGGGGAGAAACTGTCTCAGCATATGAACCTTGAAGGCACCACCACCACTACCAAAAATAAGCCATCCCCTTTCCTAACAAATCCGTACAACCCATTTACTAGGAACTCTTCACAGTATACAAGTGTGAAATCAAGTGTGTCAACACAGAGTAGATCACAGAGTAGAACTTTAAATGGTGTGACGATGGAACTAGACTATGAACCACCGTCTCTGTCTCCGCAACAGATGAATTTTAGCGGCTGTGTAGGCGGTGGTGGCTTCGAGGCGGGAATACCGTTTACGAGACCCCCACAATTGACATTGCATTCGCCGACATCGAATGACGGTGAAAGTAGAGGAAACCAGAGCTTAGGAAAATCTCATCACAGCAGTATTGCGGCAAGGAAGTCTGCAAGGTGATTTGAATAATTCTTTATGATAATTTATAGGGACAAAATGCAAGTGAATTCTTTACATAAGTACATGTATATCTGAAATGAATTGAGGCAATTATTCAGGTTTCTCCATCAGTTTTTCACCTTTAGAAAGGTGACACTGTCCGGACAGGAGTCAGACCCCCACCCTTTTTATTTTTGCCCCACCCTTTTTATAGAGCCACCCTTTTTATTTGGGAATGTTCAACCCCCACCCTTTATACCGAAAAGGGGAAATTTTGATCATTTTGTGCATTCCAATTTGAAAAGGCACTCATTGGAAGAAAGGACAAAGTGACAGAAACATCCCGGGACCCGTTTTGTTTTTCGGGCGGGTCCCGGGATGCCCGAAATTATTCATCAAAAAAAAAATGGAAAAAAAAAAAAAAAGCTTACTTAAAAACAACCTTGTCAGCTAAATCACAATTATTTAATGCAAATCTATAGGAGATTCATTTGAAATGGATTTATTTAATCAAATCAGTGCATTTTTGGTACTCGTATGCTCCCTAAATTGTGATAATACGCTGCGTACGACACTTTCGTAGCTCCCGGCGAGTTTCCATTTTGAAAAAATATCACGTTTTCAACAATAGATGGCGCTATATAACAACAAACCAATTTAAAGATGGTGACCTTTTTAATTTTGAATCGAAGTATATCTTCGGATACATATTTATGATAAACTAGCGCTAGCGAGTCGACAAGGTCAGTATTTTGATTATTTCGATGATCGCTGAGAAACCGCCACCCTTTTTATTTTATCTCCACGCTTTATACAACTACACCCTTTATATCAGAAATATTCTGACCCCCACCCTTTTGTTGATTTTTTTATTTCTGAAGTCCCACCCTGTATAAAGCGTGCCGTCCGGACTATGGGTGACCTAACATGAGTAAATGAGGCACACTGTAGCAGCAGCTAATATTATTTAATGAGCAAAAATGTGGAACAAGGTCAAAATAGGTTCAATTCATAATAAGTCTTATTTCTAATCTTTTATACATCTTGTATCTGACAAACGATTCAAATTCATGAAATTAAAGAGTTAAACTACATTTTGAGGTATTTAATTTTTATTTACCAAAACTTAAATAAACCAAAACTTTATTAACTTGACAATTTGTATTTAATGTTTTGGAGACAAAGTGTTTTTCAATAATCCGTAATTTTGGTTAGGAATGTACTATAACATTGAATTTGGTACCAAAATGTCCCATGACGTATACATAATATCATGCTATGAATAACTCAATATTCATATTGCCCTATTGTGCCTCATTAAAGGAAGGGTCCCGCAAGCACAACATTGAGCATTATTTGTTAGAAAAATAATTATCGAGCCGAAATTACGTAATTATATAGAACAAAACACCATACTAGTCACACAAATGATAAAAACTGCCATCACTCAACATGCAATTTTTAAAATTCGCGGCGATCAAAAGTCCCGGTGTCGATGACGTCACGGGTATCGGTGCTAAAATTTGCGCATGTGCATTGTATAACTATGACATCATCGACACTGGGACTTTCGATCGCCGCGAATTTTAAAAAGTGCATGTTGAGAGATTGCGGTTTTTATTTGTTTTTGTCATAAGTGTGGTGTTTTGTTCTATATAATTACAAAAGTTGGGCTCGATAGTTATTTTTCTAACATATAATGCACACTTTTATGCTTGCGGGACACTTCCTTTAACTTGTGTTAGTTCACAAATAGATTTAATTAATTTCCATGCATATTTTCCACATCCATTTGAAAATGAGAATTATAAAAAAAACCTCATTTTTCATCTCTTTTTTCATTTTCTTTGAAAAAAAACTCCAACCATGGTTTCAAACTGATATAAAAATGCACCTTGGAACTATTACAATTCCCATTGAAGTCTGCAACATTCAATGAAGCTTCACTATTTGACCCTGTAATGCTATTTTCAATAATGTTGATCTTTAAAAAAGATGTTACATTAATGTTGAATGATTAATAAATAACACTTCACTCAGCTCACAGCAATACCCGTTCTACCACTGCACCCATGCACATTACTCACCAATAAGGAAAAAAAAAAAAAATGTTTGATTGTCCTTGTCCGCCCGACCCTCTTATTCATTCCGACTCAAAAACTACTTTTTTTTATTTTATTTTTTTTGTTGAAAATTTATTTTTATTTTTTTTAAATTTCAATTTTAAATTTCAGTCATTTTTTTGCAAATATTAGTCGAAAATCAAAATTTTTTTTTTTAAGTGTTGAGAAAATAAAAATACTCATCAAAATATTAAAGATTTTGTTCCCCGTTTTGGTATCCACAACAAGTACATCTCATTTTACTTTTGGTACCTGAAGAAGGGCAAGTGAGAAAAAAAATAAAAAATAAACTTTTCCCGACCGACCTACCCAACTTTTAAAAGTGACCTATGGACAATCAAACAATTATTTTTTTGGCCTAACAAACAATATATACAGTAGCCTAGAAATTTTAACTTTGACCTCTGCGCATCCTGTGGTATTGCTGTATGCTCAGGATATGTGATTTCTCCACTAAACCCTGCAGGCAACATCAGTTTCATGAGAGGCGGGCGGCGCATCTACACAAGGTACAGCTAGGAACCAAAAGACATCTGGCAGCGCTGGATCAAGACGACGATGATGATGATTATTAGTGAGTATATTCTCTGTCATGGGTGAGAGATACCATCAGGTGTATCATAAAAGGGACTCTTGTTTCATGCCATTGCTATAGTTCCAAATTGGCGAGAAATAATCGTTTTTTATCTCTCTGCGCGTACAAATTAATCCAAGCGTGCGTGCGCGATTATGCCACACGTACGCGGTTTTGGCCACACGCACGCGTCACGGATATGATTCACAGTGCGCTTATTACCTTCATGCGCGTCCACGTCCTTCTAAATTCATTCGCTGCTGTATTAAGGAGGCTTCGCCTATTTGGAACTGAGCGAACTATAGAGATTGAAATTGTAAAAAGTCATTTTTCAATCGCTCATCATTTCACAATTGTTGCTTTGTGATCAAACTTTAAACACACCATAAGATTAAGACTTGACTCAATCAAAAGAGAAACACACCAAAATAATAATTTAATTATAAGCTAGATTCAGAATCCCTTGGGCCATAACATCATGATATGAACATGACGTGCGTGTGATTTCCAATTCGTGCTGCGTCGTCGCCTTGTGATTTGCTTGCGTTATATATTTTGGCAGGTATTTCTGAAATGGTCGAACTATAGACGTTAATATTCATAATTGGCGTACTTACATCAAAAGAGAGCCGTGCTATCCAACTGAGCATGCTCAGAGCAATTAGTCCTCCGAAAACTAGAAAAATGTGATGCGATCTGTGAAAACCTGTTGGATGTCGCAAAATGAGGGATTATGGGTAAACAAAAATTTAAAACAAAATTTTTAATGTGGCGGGTTTTCACAGATCGCATCACAAATGTAGAAGTTCACAGTTCATTATATTGCAGTAAAAGTACGAGATTTAATTTTTTATCAACGGGACATCGAGTATGTCTCCCTCTTTAGACATGAAATCGAGTATGTCTCCCTCTTTAGACATGAAATCGCCAATTATGAATAACGTCTATAGATTTGATATTATGTTTATTTACTAATGAAATGATATAATGTGAATGTTATAGCAAGAAATATTCATCTTGCTTTTCTTTCTCATGATCTGTAGTACATCGTCTGGTCCGGCATGCAAGCAGTATATCAATGAAGAACGTATGGCAGCTAGAATGAATAACCTTAATATTAGTGGCAACAACTCTACACCAGGTAATCATGATATAAAATCTTGTTTAACCCTTTGAACCCGACGCGCCGGTATCCGGCTTACGTGTAAGAGTACCGTATACCCGACGAGCCGGTATCCCGGCTTAGAGGTATGCATGCATTCAACCATATGAGACGGACTATAGGCTCAGTGTTGGATGTCTAAAAGGGGTTTGATTACAAAGATAAGACTACTGTGCATCTAAAAATTGCCGGGTCAAAGTTCAGAAGCTTGTTGTTATCAATTGATGAGTGTTTCTATCAGCGCATTTTGCTTGCTGTTTTTTCGTATCTTTTCGCATCAAAATTACATCGAAATGTGGCGCGTTTTGGACATTCTGGACGATAGTGATACTGCTTAGGATTTGTTTAGATGATAGTTCTGGAATTTCAGATGATTTTGAGACCTGGGCAATGAATGGGCATTGATGGAAGTCATAAACTTTTCATGTATTTGCGGTAATGTATCAGTATCGGTGGGTTTTGGGTTCCAAAATGTCGTCATTTTTATTTATTTTTGTCCTGAAAGCACAATCCAAGTAAACTGTTATTGTTTTTATATGACTGTATAATATTACAGATGATTCGGAACAAGTTTAGTATTGTTTTATCCATTTCCTGCAAAAATAAATATTTTATACGTTACCCCCGGCGGGGCCAGGGTCAGCGGTACACATTGCCTGGCGCGGTCAGGGTTCAAAGGGTTAATGTACAAGGCAGAGTTTAAAGTAAACAAAGCCCCAGATCACATAAAACTACTCCACTTGGTTAACTTGAATGAAAAGTTCAGGTCCATATCGACCTTTTCATATCAAAGTATTTTAAAAGTGGATTTAAGAACTTGACAAAATAAGATCCCCTCCCTCCATTGATGGTCCATAAATGCATCGTTTACCGTATTATCCCAATAGACCATTTCAAATTGAGATCGGAAATCTTCGGAAAAACAGGTCACGGGGAGTAGGTGCGTTGCGCGTTCTTCGCAACAGTTGATCGCATTCACAGCATTGCCCTAGTTGGTTGTCCGCCTAGTGATTTACTATATTTACATACACGCGTGCACACATGAGAAGTAAAACGTGGAACGAGACTATTTTGTTGTTTTTATCAACAATGGTATTAAAGGGCAAATTCCAAATGTATCGAGCAGACGGTAAAAAGTGAAAACATTACCCCAAATCTCTTTCATCTCACCGTTTTTGTTACTGATATGCTGCAACTTTGTGAGGGATACAATATATCACCAACACCCAGACGGGTGAAAAACACCTTTGTTTTTCTTTGGCACATGGACATGACCCGTGAGCTGACAGGTCATGTAACCGAATCACTCGGCTAATCGGAAGCATTCGGAGCGGATCAAAACAAATTTGGATTTGAAATGGTCTATTAAGCGCCCAGGGCTGTTAGCAAAGTCATTTTGGGCGGGCGCTTATTAAGTTATCTTTTTTAAACTCATTTATCGTAAATACTGTCGAATTCGGCATGGTTGCACTAGCTGAAAACCATGTGCGATCGAAAAGTAAACTGTTTAAATTGTTGGGGGAAAATCAACATTGCGGCGTCGCAGTGGTCTCACTGTGGCCACATTACATGACATCAATGTTCTGACAAGCTTCAAGTGCCCTTCCGAAAACTTTGTTTATTCTCTGTAGTTTTATTTAAGCCATGAATAAAAAACAACGATTATGGGGAAAGCGGGCAGCGGTGATCGAACCAGGCTTACTGGTACTGCTTTACTGAAGGACGCCGTGGCGAAAAATGTTGTTGTACAGTGCTACGGTAATTGAAAAGGTGGGCGCTTATAAGGGATTGTTTGTTGGTAGTCATTGAGAAAAAATGGGGGTGGGCGCTCATAAGGGCATGGGCGCTTAATAGGGATAATACGGTTTGCCCCTGGTCCAATCCTACTAGCCAGATTCTTTGGGAATATCTCACGGTTGGGATTTCTTCATCTTAACTCTTTTTCATCTGTCACCAAATGAACGGGTGTAAGCTATAATAGTTCACCCTGGGTGAACTGGTCGAAGTGGACCTGTGCCTTTTAAAGTTAGCAACTTTGTTTAAATGCACCCTTCCATCCCTTAGACTGCTGAGGGATGGCTACTCAAGTACCAAACTAAACAGACCAGTTCCCCCGATTTAATTCAAACGTTATAACTCTAAGCGGCATTCAAAGTAAATCCAGTACTTACGAGTTTTTATTCATTAAATGCTATTGCATAAGTGAGAGTTTAAGTTGATGTTACACTATTTTACTTTGGTTTTATAGCCAGTTCATTTACCAGTATGTGGCAAGCAGCACCAGCACATAATACACCACCTAGGTTTGATTGGCAGAGTGTCAGGAAATTACCTACATTTGAAGAGTTAGAAAGCAGGTAAGGGACAGGTTTGTTGTGTTTTATTCGGATACTGTAAAAATGAACATTTTCGCGCTACATTTATTTTTACACTTTTCGCGCTAAAAGTGTGAAAATAGAAATGCGCGAATATATTCAAATTGTATGTAGGCCTGTGTAAGGAAGCTCAAAATCGCAAAAAATAAAAACAAGCATAATTATTCAAAATGTGCAAAGTGCGAACATTTACACGCGCACAAATGTCCACTTTTAGTGGATTCACAGACTTCGGCCGGTGTGCACCATTTCAGTATAGGTAATATCGTCCTATCCTTTTGAAATCTTAATGTGATCATTGACACGTATGGTTGTATGCTTCCCCTTGTCTTGAATCACAGGTAGTTCATATCCAGAATAGTGACATGTGTCACTTGTTAATAAGATGACATGTTTGAATAGCATGCTTTTTGCTTGGGTAGTTTAAATTAAATGCATGATGTGCGGGGACGTGTTGCGTCGACGCTTTGAAGTTCATTATATCGCAGCGAAACCAATAACATCTTAACAATGCTGATATCGTCGTGATTGGTCCATTGTTGTTCCTCTAATGTTAAATGGAACTTAATTTTGTGAGGTATTTAATTTCGTGAATTTCATGAGGACCTTAAATTTGTGACATTAAAACCCCGAGATATAAATAAAATCAAGGATATAAAACCATATAAGTTAGCCAACAAAGTAGCCGACAGGGGTATATATTTTTGAAAAGTATCAGATTTTACCTCAGGGCAGGGCTCAAATTAATCGAAGGGATTGAATGCAATTGCCTTCGATGCCCCACTCAGTTGCCTTGGTGCCCTCCATTTCTGGCTGTTTTCACTCCATTCAAAAGTACATCATTGCCTTGGAGAAATTTGGTGCCCCTTTCAAATTGCCTAAAATTGCATGCCCTCTTCATTTCTTATTTTGAGGCTGCCTCCGGTACTTAGTATCTTCCCCATTACAAAATATCAGTTTTCCACCTTTACTCCCTTTTTACCCAACTCCCCCCCCCCCCCCCCTTTTCCTCCCATCCTCCTCTTTCCCCCTTTGCCATACTTTTCTGCAAAACAATGTGAGTTTCTTCCCTATTTCTCTACAGTTTTGAATTTTTCCCCCTACCCTAGCTCAAAGCGGGGCATTTTCAATACCCTTTGTAGTTAATTGGGTGGAAGAGTGGTGATCCCCCAAAAAGAATATTACACTGAGAAGTCTGGTCTGAACACCAATATTATGTAAATATATTATTAATCTTTATATTTTCAGATTATCAGATTCAGATCGCTCTGAACCAGAAGACGAATCTGACTTCAGAATAGAATACGCTCCAGAGTTGCGCAAAGCACTACGAGCAAAGAGAAATGGAAGATTAGTGCCGGATGCACTAGCTAGACATGTGTAAGTGGTACTAACCTAAAACATTTTCCACACGGCAGGCGTCTGCAGTAGTACACAAACTGGCTGGTGGTAAACCACCTTTGGCAGTAATTCACCACATTTTAGCCTTTAACTTCTTAATGGAACATTTCTGGCCCCTAAGATTTTACAGACATAATAAGATAAATATGGGGATTCTTCTGATATCAAAATATCTTGATGTTAATAAAAAATCATAGCCCCCAAAAAGTGATCAGAACATTTTCATACTGCCATCGTTGGGCATCGCTCGACGTGGGCAGACATTAGCGTACGAGTTGAAGCAGCGTCAACTTTTATCAGCCGACGCCCAATATGATTTGAAGTGTCAGGGGTTTAGTGCCACGAGGCCTTAATCTCCTATAGCTGCTAGTTGTGATATATGGGGGTGTTTCCATGCTGAGTAATTGCCATCAACTGAATGTTACTCAGAGCAGCTATTGCAGATATGATATTTTTGTTGATATCTGTAATATCTGCCATATGTTATATACTTGTGATGCTATATCATGCATCCTTGTGAAAATGCAACCGTACATATTAACAGCCCTTGCACAGAAGACCTTGTGGCTGCAAACCCTCCAGGGTTGTAGCTAGGCCAACTTTTGTGCCAGGTGGCAAAATGGCGAACAGAGGGAGCGAAGCGACCGGACGGGCTCAATATTTTGCTATTTGGTTACATAACTCTCTTTTTTAGGCTTGTTAATGCACTTTGAGGGTTCCTGCCACATCGTTTCTTGTTTTATGAGGCAGTTTAATGATTTTATCCACAAATAGTAGAAAAGAAAAAGAAAAAAAAGAAAAGAAAAAAAAATCGGTGCCAGGCGGCCTAGCCCAGTGCCAGGCGGGCCCGCCCGGCGCCGCCTGGCGTAGCTACAACCCTGAAACCCTTGTAGTTATAACCATGATAAAGATTCATTGAGACAGTTTATTTGACTGTCAATACAGACTATAATTTGGGTTCTCCGTCCATTGTGTTCCCCTTGTATAGGTGTCCAAAGAGGTAGTGTAGCAATTAGTTCATCAATTACTTTTTTCTAAAAAGGGATTAGCCAATTTCAGCTGCTTGTTTTATAGCACTGTAGAGATTCTTGGCAAATTTCTGGATAACTTGTTTTTACCTTGAACATATCTCTTCAGTATAACCTACAGTCAGCGTCATACCGCTGTAGACAAAATTCCACCAATGCGTGTGTACTTGCGTAAACCCGGATATGTGTACCGGACGCTTTCAAAAAATGACAGCAATGCATGTCTTGGATGGATGGTCAATCGTGAAATCGTCACACGCATGAATGCATAGTTGTAAACACATTTGAAGCATTTGGATGCAGCTCCGCGATCAACAGCAAACACACATGTAGACACTGTTGACATATACTATTTTGCTGATAGTTATATGTTATGCAATTTTGAACTCCATCAAGCGCTGTATATTTTTTTAAATATTTGCCATTTTTAGTTACCTGCAAAAAGTATGGTGGGTGCAAACAAGAAATTGGAGTTATTGGAGTACGGAAATGTCTACTTTTACTGTAATGCTATGCTGCTAGAAAAAGAAATTAGATTTGATTAAAAAGTGTATTCAATTTCTATTTATTTATACAATTATTTGATAACATTATTTTATAAAAGAATTTGTCCCCATGATTTATCTCCCAACAGCAACCCACACTGTATGCAGCTTGTATTATGGCAACCACCGGCAGCGATCATCGAAGAAAAGGTCAAAGGAACCATAGACGACAACTCAACAACACCACCCCACGCAGCTGGCTCTTCTAAGGCAAACTTTTCTAAATGCTTTTCAGACGAGGCTTCCATGGAATGTGCAATGGAGTCGCCCCAGCTGCCAAGTACAGCGGCGCCCTCAAGGGGCAACGGACGACCGAGTGTCTCTCCTCTGGGATCTGGCTGGGGAACTAATGTGCAATTGTTTGACTCTGTGGATGATGATGATATGGACTTATAACTATGGGACGCAGTGTATATTTGTGTCAATATGTACTGATCAGGCCTATCAAACTGAATTCTGAATAGGGTAAAGTCGCCAGTTTTCGGTCAGCGCCTATTTTCGGTCATTTCCCCCAAATCGTGTAATTGCATCGGTTGTCACCATTTTAAAGCAATACCGGGCATCAACTATGTGGCGGTCTTTTAGCCACCAGTCTATAACGACGAGGTCATTTTCATTACACGATTAGGGCGAATGTGACCGAAAATAGGCGCTGACTGAAAACTGGCGACTTTACCCTAAGTGTGTTTGCAAGGATTTTAAAATCACACATTTTACGCAATGTGATACTTCCTGCAAAACAACTCACAAAACTTGACACGGTTATGGAATCCTGTATCATCCCATTTTGCTACAGTACATGAATATATAAACCCACTCAGGCGACGGAAAAAACACACCCTGTTTTACGGGCGGATAGACCTGTCAAGAAGGGTCGGTCGGTCAGGGTTTTTTGTGTTTTTTTAAACCCAAAATGTCACCAAAATCTGCAAAAATCAGGAATTTGGTTAAAAATGTGTGAACAATTTTGTTCGACTGATTTTATGCCAATTTCTTTTTTACAAATTGGTGAAAACAATTTTTGAAGAGATTTTTGGCCAAAAAAAAAGCTGATTTGAGGGGGGAAAAACCATCAAATTCTTGAAAAATGCAAAAAGTGGGTCGGTCGGACCTGTAAAACAGGGTTTGGTTTTTTTCATCGCCTTACACTGTACTTGTTTTTGGTTTCTTTTACCTGCTCTGTAACAAAGCTACCAATCAATATATATACGCACCGCCTTCAATATTGGACGATAACAGTATGTGAACTTCTGTCTTCAAACTATACATCTTGCAAAGTTAACAACGGGATCATGACGCATTATGGCGTTCTACTTAACATGTCTGTGTATAAATATTATATCAATATCACTGTATGTACTGGACAGGATTGCGCCATATAAATAACGATTTCGTGAAAGGTATTGAAAATGTACTTATAATAACACACTCAAGGCCCGTTCCAGCTCTCAATTGGCGCATGGATTGAAGCGAGTATGAACGGGCCTTCGTCCTTAATTATTTTGGAAGAGTGTAAACAAATTAACTGCCTATTTTCAATGTGGAAGTTCAAGGTTCATTGTAAATTATATTATTTTTTATGGCATTTTTAAGGGTCATAACATTTTGGACCAGTTGCTATGCATGTCAATTAGTGCACATCAACGAAACTACTTACAAATTATAATTCAGGCATTTAACAAGCTCGAGGCATTTTCTTTTGATCATGAAATTGAAAGCCAGACCGTTCGATATTTTCAGTCTTTTCCTGATCATCAGGCACAAAGTGCAGAGGAGTTGAAATACATGTGAAATGGAAATTTTGAGGCATTTTTGATGTCCATTTATTTCAAATGGACATCAATATAAATATGTTTTGTCGCTGTACTCTGTGGTCTCATAATGTATAACAAATAGTCAGCATTGAATCAAACAACCAGTAGTCAACCAGAAACTACTTTGTAATTATTTTGTGTTACACATGTAAATAACTCCTGGTCCCATACTTTGCTCTGCAAACACCGATTGATAAATATTCCTAAAACATTTTCAAGCTTTGGCTTAATTCAAGATTTGAGTTATAGGTTGTACTAGAATCGAGTCATGAATGGTCACCTTTTCATTCTTATCGGTTTAAGTTATATTTTTTATATCCTAAAACAATCTTTTCTCTCTATAAAACCCCAGAATTATTCCCCCTCTGTTAAAATGAACAAACACATTGAGGTGTTTGCCTAATGAATTGCCTCCACGATGACCAGATTCTATATACAAAATAAACACAGTGGTAACTTTGCGTTAAGCACAATGCATGCAGCGACCACATAGTGTAGCAGGTAATCTGGTTAATACTGCAACACTACGCACTACCATACTAAGGGTTCAGTGGACATCCAATTAGATTTCTCAATTGCATACGATCAAGAGAGGGGATGATTAGCTCCCGGATTATCTCTATGTTGTGTGAAGCTGATCTTAGTCTGTTTCGCACACACCTGTATGACTAGCATGTTTGAAAAGCCAGGTAAACAGATTGGGTATTGATAGTCTGTTGCGGCAACTACAGTATATAATGCTAGCAACAGTGAAAGATGAAATACTTCTAATATTTGAAAGGTATTAATTTAATACACACATTCACCGATGCGATAGATGTAACGCTATTTGTGAAGTTTATAGACACTTATTTCACCCAGTATTTTATTGCACGTAAACTCGAACCCATGATGAGCGTGATGGACAATAGCACGTTCCTAGCGATTCCTAGCGATTTAATGCATCTGGGAACGAGAGTGGTGTATTATTTTTGGATGTTGAGAAGTTATTTCATGACAGGGCGAAAGGCTAATTGGCTTTTTGTGTTGAACAACGACCTTGGTCCGACGAAACACACATAGCTTCAAACAAAATACCCACTTATCCATCCCCGTCTTGATTATCTATGATACAATAACACACTCACTGTATGAGAATGAACCACTTAATATTTTGTTATTCTTTCCACGCAGTTATCAGTTTTACCATATATACAAAACAGATTTTTTAGAAACCTTTCCCAACTTTCAAGGTCTATCTTAAGGATTACTGAACCACCACTAGGCATGTGTGCACTTATATTAATGCATTTCTCATGCTGATTCCAAATATGGTAATGAAATTCAATAATTGTGACATTTTCGAAACATTTTGTGAAAATTTGGAATGTCGTCTGCAGACGCCTGCCGTGTGGAAAGTGTTAAGACGAAGAAGAAATAACCCCTGTTAGAACTACATACCAACCTATTTTGTTTTAAATTTAGTTTTGTAACAAAAAATTGAAAATTGCGCAAAATTGTTGAAAATTCATCAAAAATGCCCAACCGACCGACCTTACTTGACAGGTCCGTTCGCCTGTAGAACAGGTTTTGTGCTTTTTCATCACCTAAGGAGTCTATTTCACATGAAACGAAGACGATTCCTGGTTTCCTGGATTCCCAGCACTACCGACTTATTCTCGTATAAAAATATACTAACGATATGTAGTCAATATAGTTGCTGTAATTTTACAAGAAACTGGTAAAATGATGCAACATTTTTAAACCGCATCTCTGTGCATAATGAATCAAGTCTTGTATATTGCTGGTATATGCAATGAATAGCAGTTGCGATTGTTGGTTTTCATTTATTTTGATATGTACAAGCCATATTTTGATATTGCTGTCTTATTTTTAATGCTATGATAGGTGGACAAATGGGTATTAACACTAATCAAATTTACATGTTGTTGATGCCGTTGTGCATATATGTAATGTGTCAGTTGATTGAAACTTATTCATGATTACTTGAATAGGAATCCATCAGAATGCTCACCTTCTCTTCCCATTTGTTGTGAGAACATGTGCATATTGATAGTCTCTTTTTGGTCCGCCATTTTTAAAGATCGCTGCCATATAGAGGGATGCGGGGACCCAGTCAAGTTTATACCTTGAATTATAGTATATGTACCAGAAGCTTTCCAAAAAATTAACCGCACCTCTCAAAAGTTGGGTAACCCGACCAAATTCATTTTTCCCCATCATAATTGAGATTTTGGTATCAAAAGAAAGCCAGCCTATTGTCTCATGACCCCTGCAAAATGTTAGGCCTGAGATATGTTACCTTTAGATGCTTTAAGAGAAAGAGTATTGTATTACCTCAACAAGTTGTATATATATATACCACCTAGAGGTTCGTGTATTTTTGTTTGGAAAACTTTAAAAGTGCATATTTGCTTCTATCATAAAACCACTGGAGCAATTCAACTCAAATGTGGGATTTTGATTGTATTTATGATACTTCTTCATGTAGAATAGTAAACACCCGCGTCAAATAATTCGGCCAACATTTGGTCACCCACCTTTAAAAGCCCTGTTTCTTTATGCCATGGCTTCTTTCCCCCACTTTGTATCAGACAAATGCATGTGCATATTCCAAAACAATCGGTCTTGTTCCTAGTTTTATAGGTGCAAGTCGCTCATTACTTCAAGAAAAAAAGTAAGCCTTCTGCTATATATCCCACCCCACCCCACACGTTAGGGTGCATCTTCTGCCCCTCATGTCAATGGATTTGTCTATCCCTAGTCTTAAAATGTTCCTATTGTCACAAAACTAACATGTGCCAAGTTTGAATTAATTTGGAAGTTGTCGTGGGGGCCTTCGAGAACCTAAAGTTACAGTGTGTGTTCCTATGTAGGAAAGTTCGTTGACCCCTGTACAATTCCAATTAGAAGCCGATCGACAATTTGAAGTAGCTGCCATATCAAAACTGTTTGGACTTAGAAGCTCAAATCTTGCGAGCTAATAGAACTGATAATCATCTTCAAATCTGCAATAAAAATGAATCGCTAACAAAATGAGCATGTGTGGTTTACTGGCACAAACGCCCTCAATCCATAATTTCATGTATTTGGCATTTTGTGGTCATTTTTACCCCAAATTTTACAAATGTTGATGTCCTGATTGTGTTAACAGTATTACAACTTTAAATCAATGTATATTATCCACTTTCAGTGTGAAATAAGAGTATTATAGCACTTGGTTCATATAAGACAGACATTTTCCCCCAGAATATGGACCCCCAGTTGACAATAAAACACACATGCTCATTTCGTTGGCGGTTAATTGTTATCGCAGATCCGAAGATGATTATCAGTTCTATTAGCTCACAAGATTTGAGCTTCTAAGTTCAAACGGTTTTGATATATCAGCTACTTCAAATTGTTCAATCGGCTTCTAATTGAAATTGTACAGGGGTCAACGAACTTTCCTACATAGAACACATACTTTAACTTTAAGTTCTTGGAGGCCCCCAAGACATCTTCCGAATTAGTTCAAACTTGGCACATGTTAATTTTGTGACCATAGGAACATTTTAGGACTAGGGACAGACAAATCCATTGACATGAGGGGCACCAGATGCACCCTACCACACGTAACAGTATATATTGTATGACTGATGAACAATAATAATACAGGGTGTATCAGAATGAACTATAAAATACATAAAAAATACAAAATGATTATTGTTTCAAATTTAAACACCAATATAAAGGTGAACATGTTTCCTACATGATATGTTAATTTCATTGAGATATCTCTTTTTGTTCTCGTTTGGCAAGACTTAATCGAAAATCAATGAAAAACGTGTTTTGGATTTGTTAGGTCAAAGAATTCACAGACCTTGAAAACCCATCCGCAAATCTGATTTAATGCATGGTTTCTTCTCGTGCATATTTTATGTCAACTAATTTTATTATTAAAATTGATAATTTCGACCGTAATTGAAATCTACCATCTTTACCAGAAAGTCTGTATTTTCCATCAGAAATGTCTGATTTTCCAAATCTAAAATTGTTATGAAAGCTGGGTGTTTGCGCAAGATATACGCGAAAACGGTTGAATAATATCGATCAAACTCGTACAGTAATAAATCCTATTGCCTTGGTATAATTAATTTTGATACACCCTGTACATGTAATGATGGGAGAATCTATTAGGGAGAAACAAAAGGATTTGTCCTGCATTTCAAATTTTAAAAGAAAACAAACACCGCTTCTCAAGTAGCATGTCAGGATACTTTTGAGACCATTTTGGGTTTAAGTTAGTCTCTAATTCCCACTTTTAACACTGGCAGTGGCGCTGTATTTTGTAGAGTCACCATCAAAGAATCCAATGGTATGTTTACATATTGGATGACAAAGAAAAACAACTGCTCTACAAGCAAACAGACCTTTTCGGTAGGGTCGGTTGGTCGGGCACTTTTTTGTTGTTGTCAAAAATGTCATGAACATTTTGGTGGATTGTCAACAACAAAAATTTGAATGTCAAAAATATTTTCAAAAAATGAAGAAAAATCTTTCAACAATAAAAAATAAAATAAAAAGGGTCGGTTTGGTCTGTAGCACAGGGATCTTTTTTTGTCGCCTTATCCACTATCATAGCCGTATGTTTATCCACTATCATAGCCGTATGTTGGGGCTAGAAATGTCAGGATGGCAAATTGTTGTTAGTATGCAAGAACGTTGTACATGTACATGTAAAGTGACATTTTGGTCATTTAGCAGGAAAGCATTTTTGTGTTCAATTTTATGAACTTAATTATTGTTTTAACAAGCTTAATTATTTAATTAAGGATTAATTGATTTCAATTTTAGGACTTTTAAAAATGGCTTAAAATGTGTGGATTTGCCTATATTTTCATAACTAAGGCCATAAAAAAAAGTTGTTTGCTTGCCTATAGATGCTCTCCAAAAGGTAGGGTCGGTCGGTCAGATTTTTTCTTTCTTTTCCAAATTATAGGTACCAGAATACCAGAAATAAAGGGGAAAAATAGAGTTAAATACATTTTTCATTTTCTAAGTCGAAAAAACGGGACCTTATATGATTAATATGGGGTCACATGGGTGTCAATGAAGGTCATAATACGCAACTTAATTTTTTATTTCATTTTTGAAAGAAGAAAAAATGTAAAAATTAAAAAAAATTGTTGTAAAAAAAAGTTAAAAGTGACGCGGTCGGGACTATTTTACAAGGTCGGGACTGTTTTACACGGTCGGTCGGACAAGGGCAAGTAAACAAAATAAAATGTATGGCCTAATGACTCAATTTGGCCGAAAATGTCACATTCTTGCATTCCAACAACTAAATGTGTGAGGAGGCAAATGATATCATTATTATGATCAAACATGCAATATATAGAGGTATGATATTAGTGTGTGTAACGTATAACAGTCAACACCAAGTAACTGACCAAGTAATAAATGTGCTGAATACTCTACAAGTATAACTCCTACATAAACAACATAATAAATTATAAAGCTGTTGAGAAATGTCTCCTCTTTAATTTGAGATATTGCATGCTAGGAATGGTTGATCATTGAGGAAGTTACAATCCCAAATGTAAGGACAAGTCCGATTTTCATTTTCACATTTTTATTTTCAACACGGGGAGAGTATGACATTACATTTGGGATTGTAACTTTCCCAATAATTGACCATTCTTGGCGTGCAATATCTCATTTTAAAAAGGAGAAATTTCTCAACGACTTTATAATTTAATATGTTTACGACTTTATAATTTAATATGTTTATGTATATAGGAGTTTTAGAGTTATCAACATATTTATTACCCGGTCAGTTACTTATTGTGTTGACTGTACATAATTTTGTGATGTGTTTATAGCCTGTGTTGTCAAACGGCACACAGTTTGTATCGGTTATAGACACATTTTTGACAGGGCTGGTAGCTTTATTTTGTATAACTGGATGATCGTATGATAATGTCATGAAAGCGATGTGTGTGCCATGTATGTAATGATCAAGAGATTATTAAATTACTGCATAATTTTATTTGCTTGTGACTAGAGAATGTGTCTTTTTAATTTGTTATTTGTAGGAATTAACCAGATTTTGTTTTTAAATTGCAGCAATAATTCTATTTGGGATTTTCCATTGGGCTCCACTGTGAAAATCAGACATGGAGTTGTGCATTGACAATACTTGTGTGTCATTCCCAGTGAACCATCTATCCACACGCCCGCACCTTAAACCCTAACCCTCCTATACACACTACAAAACCTGTCGCAGCTACAATCTGCATGGTAACGTGCGATAGGCCGGTGTGTATCGTGCCACTCTCCGGCAGTTGATCAACTTGCAAAAAAATAAGTTTTTTTAAGCAGATCCATTAGCTCAGTCGGTAGAGTCACTGACTTGCAAGCACACAGCCCCTGTTTGATCCCCGGTGCATGCGAAAACTGATTTTAACCCTCAAATTTGACCCGTTTTTCTCCCGATATTTTATTCACAACAGCACGCCCGGGGAATTATGGTTGATTGCTGCATTAGATATTGTGCAGTGAACAAAACAAAGTAATCCCATACAAATTGTATTCGCTGAAATTACAAGCACGTTTGCAATTGAAAGTGCATCATAAATGTTTCACATGAATAAAAGTCTTACCAGCTTATTACCAGGTGGAGTAAAACCTTTTACTATAACTAAACTGCTCAAAAAAAAGTTCTGAATTGTTTTTTAAGCACAACATTTTCAAATATCTAGGGATATGTTCATTCAGTGTTATATTATATCAGTGTAAAGCTGATGTGTTCATCTTTAAAATGATACCCAATTTAAAGCAATTTTGAGCACAAAATAGCATTGATTTTGGCACATTCAGATAATGACCTACCCATGTTCTCAAGCAAGTGGCTGAGCACTAGAACATGGGATTGCTTCAAATTTGGTACCATTGTAAAGATGAACACATCAGCTTTTCATTGGTATATACAGTCGAAACGCAGCTTCGATTTGACCCCAAATTATTAGGTACGAGGGCGTCCTAATGTAAACACGAAAAATTCAAATTTATTCGATTACCTATTTATAAATAACTAACACTTGTTTAGGACGAAATATATACAAAAGGAGACCGCTGATCGTTTACCCACTAACATACAATGAAGCATACATCTATTTTACTTCATACTGCTTTATCGAATCAATATATTCAGTCACCAACGTCCCGAAATGTGAGATTTCATGCTACTGCATCGGCGTAAAAACTGACATGAACTGGAAGAAATGGTAGCCAATTTGAGATGAAAACGTCCGTAAATCCCTTATTTTACAACGTCGTAAAAAATCCATCTATACAGTGGCACATTATAATGAGTTGTTTGATATCCTTCGTGTTTGAAATAGTAATAGTGTTTAAGACGATTTTTGCCGCATCATTTGAAGCCCGATGTGAAGCTCAAATGTGGTGATCAAAATTTGGCACTTGACAATACAAAAAGTGTTTTAGAATTTCCCGGTTATAACTAGTTTCTCTTGATAGCGCAGATGGTAAAGCGTTCGCTCGAAGAACAGGAAGTCCGGGGTTCGAATCTTGCACAATGTCACGGATTTATTTTTCTCTCATCAAAATCAATTTTGTTGGGTTTTAATTTATTTATGATTGTTTTATGATGATTTATGATGACCATGTCTCTTACTCGATATTCCGTCTGGGTGCGATTGTGCTCGGGTTATCCCTTCACTCAAATATTACTTTCAAAAGACACACGCATAATGAGGAAAATCAGGTGTAAATGCAGCAAAACATTGTCATGAAAACCATCTGCAAAACGTCACATCATCATCATGGGCCGTCCGTGACTCCAGGAATCCGGAAATACAATACAATTTCAAAGCACTATGCCGAGGTTTGTTTGTTGCTTTGGGATTATTTAAGTGGTGGGATCTGTTAACTTATGAAAAAGAAATGAACCAAACATTTATAAATAAATCACAACAAAAAAATATGATTTGGACGAGAAAAAAAAATCATATGACATTGTGCAGAGCAGAAGGATCGATTTCGAACGCTTTACCATCTGATTCTGAGCTATCAAGGGGAACTAGTTATATCCGTGAGATTTAAACACTTCACCAATTATGTTTCTAGAGCCACATGATGCAAAAACATCATTTATTCTGTTAGATAAAAAGGATATAACAGTTATTTCGCTCAAAAGTTGAAAAATATTTCCCTCGAAAGATGTTCCTCCTATGCACATAGCCTGCAATCCGCACAAACATCGGCATAATTCTGTTATACCCTACACACCTACATCGGTAGTATGCCTCGTTCTTAAAAATCATGCACTATGAATACCTCTGTGAAGGGTATAACAGAATTACTCCCAAACATCAAAATATAATGCGATCGCATATGAATGGACAATGGACAAAATGCCAATGGTTCCAAATTTTACTCTCTCTTACAATCTGTTTTTATCTATCTAAATGGTCACGTCGTAAAATCGATTTAGGAAATAATAATGACTAAAACCCTCATTTATCTGAATATGTGACAATTTTGTAATTTCGCTGTTTGTCAGATCAATGGAACGCTACTTTTGAAACATTTCACTTTCGATATCGACAAAATTGCAAACTTCCCATGTGAAATACTCTGCTTGTAAATATCCGAGACTGGTTTTAATAAGTTAGTAAGACAGATTCTATTATTAGGAATATTTCAAGACATTAATCTCCAAAAAAGGCTTACATTTGACCTCAAGATCACTCTTGAAAATGATAGTTCAGATTCCGCGGGAGTTTAACTCGGTTTTAGTACCGAAAGTGCGCGGTTCACAATTGCGAAGTTCGTTTCGGTAATAATTGACCTTTTAACGGTTATTCGGCTAAGCGGCGTGTCGACTATATAACACTGAATGAACATATCCCGAGATATTTAAACATTTTGTGATTGAACAAAATGTCCACAAAAAATTTGAGTAGTTTATATTATTTAAGGCCACAAAGCAAACCATTCCCATTTTGTAAACAAGAAGTATAGTTCAGATGAAAGAAAACACACAAAACTGATCCCTCAATTTGATTCAAAATGATCAAAATTTATTTCTCTTTCATTTTATTATATCATGTAGCTCATATTTACAGATATGCATTTGTCATGATTCGATAATAAATCATAATAATAATCATCTTTTCATACATAAACAAATACACTTCTTTTTACAAAGATATTAAACATAGCAACATATCATTAATCAGAGTAACTCGGGGGCGGATACCCTCCATATTTTTCACTGCTTATATATTTGGGCCCAACTGCTGAATGCAAAAAAAAACCCAATTAGTCTAGATACAAATCTGGCTTAAAGGTGTATGTTCTCATCACTCTTTTTGGCTATGATTTTTTTTTTCACATCAAGATATTTTGATATCGGAAGAATGCACATATTTTTTCTCATTATGTCTATACATTTTTGGGGCCAGATATGTTCTACTTAGAAATTATAGGCTAAAATGTGGTGAATTACTGCTAAAGGTGTTAACCACCCGCCAGTTTGTGAAATTTAATTTCTTGTGACCTTGTGCTTCTAAAATAAGAACCATTGGGAGTTATGCAACTCAAACTTTGGAATGCGACAATTTTAAGGATGACCTTTCATGTAAAATAGAAAACATAGAGTTGAAAATTAGGCCAGCAATCAGAACATATACCTTTAAGCAATATTTATTCAAGCAACTTTATTCTGTCAATAGTTTAATCAGTTCCAAATTTTATTTTATCGCTCTGCGCACAAACATAATCCAAGCGTACATGCGCGATTATGGTCGCACGCACGCGTGCATCCTTGTGTATTCATTCGCTGCTGTAAGGAGGCTTCGCCAATTTGGAACTGATCAGACTATAGCATGATTTTAATGTTGCATTAGGCAGCTGCCCTCTATTTCTTTAAATTGCCAAAATAGTAATTTGACCTCGCCCTGCTTCTCAATAAACCAACAAAGTATTAAATAATGCCAAGAGTACAGTATAAATATGCTGATTACCTGTGCTTATACTACCATACAAATATAATGAATATATTTCATTAAAATATTGTAATATATATATTTTGGCAGTTACAAATTTCGAAATATGCAGATTATTTTGTTAATGTCCACCATCTTCTTTTAAACTAATAATATCTCCATTTTTGTTAGCTCATAAAAACTATTCAACAAAATATATTGTAATTGGTATCGTCCAATATTTGTCTGAAAATTGTAAATTGAACTGCGATGAACAGTTATGTCATGGTGATTTGATAACTTCATATGACAAAGAATACACTTTTTGAATCACAGCATCCTTACTATAATATACCTGCTAACTAAAGATAACAATCTGAATGTGTTTGGGGGCTTCAGCCCCGGAAGCCATGATGTACTAGAATTCAATCCCACAATGCAAGAGCATTTTGCATCACGATGGTTATTCAACAACTTTGTTGTAATTACACTCAAAGCATCGTGGGACTGAATTTCGGTACGACTCACACTTCCGGTGCTAAAACCGCATATTATGAAAACCAGGCCCATTGTTTTGCTGTAATCCATTATTCTTCAAGATAATATTTTTGATACATGCATAGGTTTGTGCATTTAGAAGTAACAGGGAAGACTATAGGAGTCAAAAAGCAATCCAAATTGAATGGTGAAATGCTAAAGAGGCCTTTGCCTTGATTTGTTGACATCTTTTCTTGAATAACATCTGTTAGTCTCATACAGGATGTATGTAAAAAGCTCAAGAATAGGAAGAGATTCTATTATCGAATAGGAATAATCGGCAGGTAGGAATTTAAAATCAAAAGTAGCATAAACTGTCACAATGATGTCAAATCATCAAAAAAACGGTGAATACATTTCAATTTATTGTGGTACAAACCTAGCTATTTTCTTCATGTGTATCATGCTTTGACCATGTCTAACTAATCGGTGATACAAGGAATGTAAGAGTCAATCAATATTTATTTTTTTAATTTGAAATTAATTTGGCAAACTCTTTCTTTTTGCACATGATGAAAGAAATTGTACATCTATAATCCATTTTGCTCTCTTGAGACGGAGATAATGTGGTTATTATTAATATTATAGTCTTGATTAATTATTAGACAAACAAGTTTCCAATAGCGTAAACGCAGCTACGAGATGTGCGATTGATGAAGCGCTAGCGCAAAGGACTTGTGCATATTTTCAGGCTCGCACAGCACAAGCATGATGCAGCGTGCTGCTTTGATTTGTTTACGCAGTACGCTATTCCATCCACTTGTTCATTCAAGTATTAATTAGACTATAGTGTACTTTGTCTTATATTTTTGAAACCTTTCAGTTTTATTGATGTATGTGGAAGATGCATGTTATAATGATTATGTCAATTACTCCATACTGTTAAGAAGGAAAAGCGGACCATGGTTAGAAGTTTAATGATTAAATTATAATCTCTGCTATAAAAGAACCAAAACACTTATTCTGATAACTAGTGAGCTAAAGCACAATTTGAAATACTCTGAACAACATAAATATTATGAGTTCAAATCACCATATTGCATACAACTTAATTAAGATCAATTCCATAAATCTAAAAAAATCTCATAATCAATGTTTCAAATTCAATAATGTGTAAATATAATTTCATCAAAATAATGATATTTACAAACATAACATCAAGCCATATGACAGCTATAGTGTTTCAACAATCTCAGAGGACTCAAAAGGCAATAACTTGTCGCATGTCTTTCATACCATATCGTAGTTATCCACTATATTGTAAATAAGCTGTGGGATTTACATCCATGCATTCTTTTACAAGATATCATGTAAAAGTGAGGTTGCATCATCATGCTATCTATGGTCCTGGAACACTCAGATTTAGGGTCCACAGGATTTTTAAATTATGGTAAATGCCCCAATATACAATTTTAGTGCTCCAGGAGTATACCATGCTCACAAAATCACAACATATCAAATTGAAACAAGCTATCATCTTGGTATCATCCCCTTGAAAGCAGCACACAACTTTGCTATATAGCGATACATACAAACATATAGTTTTGTCAAATCATAAAAAGCTTTTGATACTATTGCACACACCAGGGTTTCGTCAGCATCAGCGGTAGCCGGCCCAGTGCAGATTAAGCATAAATAAAATACACACTACGGTTGCATTGGGGGGAACCATACTGACGCATCATATCGAATACCCAGGGTTTTAGAGATCTGCTAATGTAGCAATATACAGTCAATTATGTCATGAATGAACAGAGGAATGGGGTTAAAGTTAGAAAGTGGGAGTGGTTACCAACTGGCTGGTTTAGTAAAGTGTCATGGTTTTGTCAGGGAATGACCAGTAATGTACTATACAGAATAAAGAAAGCTGAGTAGAAACATCCTTATTTTTTAAGCACATGAGTAAAGAACATGGAAGAAAAAATAATAAAGCTGTAGACGTTTAACATATGTTAGTACTTACTAAGCCTTTGCAAGATGCAATGTTTTGCGTGTATTCCCAATCCCATCCTGTGTCTGTGCATCATCCATATCATACTGTATTCATGTCTTATACATACACACATTGTATATATTCTAACAGTGAACACAATTCACCATCAACAATTACACTTAGCTCATCAAGCCATAAACCTGAATACTGGCTTACAACGCAGTGACCGATCTCTCATTGTGTACAAATCCATACTTGGGGAATATTTACGTACTGTAAAAGTGGAAATGTTACGCGCTGCATTTATTGTTCACGTTTTTTGCGCTAAAATCAGCAAGCGCGAAAAATAAAAACGCTCAAATACATTCATTTTGCATGTAGGTCTATGTAAGGAAGCTCAAAATCGCGAAAATGAAAAACAAGTAAAATTGTTCAAAATGTGTAAAACGTGAAATATTACACACACGAACATTTCTACTTTTACAGTACTTGAAAGTTTATGGCAGTTCACACATTTTGTCTAAACCATCCTTGTGGTAGCAGACATACCAATGCTATAACAACTATGATAGAGAATTCATTACATCGTCATGCTTAACGACTGTACAACATAAAACGAATACAGTTACATCGCGCGTAAGAGATGTTCTTAAACTTGATCCTGATCAAATACAAATATTGATTGCCTGCGAGTGTGATTGTTAAAATTATGGAGTAATTCTGTTATACCCTTCACAGATGTATTCATAGTGCATGATTTTTAAGAACGACGCATACTACCGATGTTGGTGTGTAGGGTATAACAGAATTATGCCATAAAAATGATATCACAGGTCATATATAGACTTGTCCATTTCACAAAGAGAAGCCAAATGGAACAATCTAAATTGGACAGAGTAATATAATTTTCACTTTCACAAAAACAATGCACACTCAATATTTGTTTTATATAATGATATCACATAATTCTTTTCCAGCCATGTGATAGTAAAAACCATCACATGGATAAATAACATCAGGCACGGTCATTATGAAATAAAAACTACCACATGGCCAAAATCAAGCCTACCATTTCATAAATGTATCTTAACTACCCAGATGACATGATGACACACACACATACACCGCTGAAAGGTTTGGTACATTGTCTCAATGGACGCACATCACACTAGGTTGACCCTCACCCAAAAAAATGATGAAATGAACATCTGTGGTGCGCAGACCTCACCCCAAAAAATGATGAAATGAACATCTGTGGTGCGCAGACCTCACCCCAAAAAAACCATGAAATGAACATCTGTGGTCTGAGACCTCATCCCAAAAAACGATGAAATTAATATCTGTGGTGCGCAACACATACGATCAACCTTCAGCTCTGATTGGTTCCCAGAATTTTGCGAGTTGTCAAGCATGCACAGTGGGCTAATCTGAGTGGCCCGCATGTGCCTGTGGCCAGAGGGATATGTGCCGTAGGTCCATTTATCAGCAGCATTACCTGAACACAGTTAACAGTACACCTACAATGGTCTTTCTCATTTATCACTCCCCCAAATTACAGCCATTTGTGCTATAAATAACAAATATATTTCTCAATCCTCAATCAAGAACAAAGACACACAAACCTACAGAAAACAGAAAAAAATGTCCCTTTTACCTCTAACAATTTTTATGAGTTGATAACTTTTTACAAGAGCCCAAAGCGCTCTATCAATATTTGTTATAATATACAAAACTTACATGGTCTGTCTTGTCTTTAAATCAGACCATTTTTAAGAAGAATAAACTGGCTAGTTTCAATCACAAAATGTTGGTAAAAATGGCTTGTATATATACTGAGTAATGTGTTACTCACAAGAAGTCATCTTAAACTATAATAAGGCCTTTTTGTTATTGAATGTGCATCATTCATACCTACAGGATTAAGAATGCTGAAAGCTGATTGAAAATGGAACAAAATATCAGAAAGCGGCTAAGTCGCTGCAAGTTTTCATGCCTGGTAATGGAGTCGATAACATTTTTATGTATCCTTACCTTTTTATGCACCACAACATTGACCCTTCGGGGCAAACATCCACTATTTATCATTGCACCTCATTTAGTTTACATTCTTATTTTGTACAGGAGTATAAGACGATAAACATAACAACCTGTTCTCCTGACTGACCCAATTTGTCTTTGAATTTTCAATTTTTAAAACACATTTTGTGACATTTTTATACAAAAATGACTTTTTAGGATTTTTTTAAAAACATTCTGAACAGTTTTGAAAGTTTCGAAAATTGTTGAAAACTCTTAAACATTTCCACAACATTTTTGAGAGAAAAAACCCCGTCTGACCGCCCCTACCCGAGAGGTCCATTTGCCCGTAGAACAGGATTGGGAGGGGGGGGGGGGAGTTTGTCACCTAACTGGCACTTATGCTTGACTGGCGCTTATTATGCTTGAGTTGTAACAACTGCTACTCATAAGCCACTGAACAATGCCCTTCTTCACTGAGTTGCAGTCTCAAATTTCATGTTTACTATCACGGGTTCCATACTCTCAAAATGAATTTAATAAGAGCTATGAGTATCGGATCAGTTACGCCAATTGAGCCACACCAATAACATTGACCCTTCTTTTTGTCAAAATGTTGTTATTGAGTTATGGTTTACAAAGCAAAGTTTGTTGACTGTATTGCATTTCAACATTTATTTCAACATCAAACAATTTGACCACTTGTTATACTTCTTCTGGATCAAAATAATCATTTTATTTCAATAACAGATCAAATATAAATATTCACCAATTTGTTACGATTTATTTTTCACATCCCATTAGAAATGGCTGATAAATAACACCACTATAACCTATGCACCAAAATTACATCTTGTTTCTGAACCATAAACTCAACAATAACATAGTTTATGAAACTGTAATCCTTTCCAACTGTTATTTTTTTGTCAAACCATATCCGCGGTTTCATAATATAACGCTCCATTTTTGAGAAAGGTGACAAACTGTATCTCAATTAAATTAAAACAACTTCTGCAAACTTATAAAAGAACACTGTGATGGCTATGCTAATCAGATAAAATAGTTGAACATACTGGCGAAACACAAATGAAAGCTGTTAGAATATCTGTCTGACCTTGTTCACCACAACAAGTTAGTATCTTGCTTTCATTCTTCAACTTATTCTAGTTTAGGGAGTGATATGTTACCTTCTTCCTCAAAGCAAAACAATGAACAAGTGGCGTTGGGAAAATGGGTTATTCCAGGGAAAAATGGAATCCAATATAAGACGGAGATTTCTACAGAAAATATTCTGAATTCCTAAGGTAACATTTTGAAATTATTTCTAAAATATTGGGAAATCCAAAAGTGCTTTCAAAATATATAGGAAATTCCCTGTGTTTTCTATACCATTATGACTAAACAAACTCTTTCTTGGGAATAACCTTTTTTCTGACTAAAACAGGCTATTTGTGAGAGTATTCCCAAACCCTTAAATGAAAAATTGTTTGAGTTTCCTAGCTTCGACAAGGGATGTACCGTTTCTTCTGGAATGTTAAAATTCAATAAATTATTGCTGTTAAGTGGTTGATACATCCTACATGATCAACTAGTTCCTAACATAAAAGCATGCTGTAAGGCATCGTTCTGCCTCATATGAGGGTCAATCAATAAGTTCTAACTCCTACCTCATAACTTATTAAAATGACCCTATACAAGAAGAATAAGAAGATCAACTTTCCTAAAGACAGAAACCACCATTCCTTTAACTATCTAGCGTAGCGTTACCATTTATCACATACTGTGTGATCAATGCACTGTTTTTGAGTGTGTGGTCAGCCTCAAGCTAAAGCCCACAGACGCTTAATGAGTGCATAGTATGTGTTCAAAGAATGGTGGCTTCACTTTAGTAACACCTCAATATAATTTACAGCTATAGATTTTTTCCCAATCATTAGTAAAATAAAATAACAAAAACAAGAGTGACATATAAAAGTGAAATGTCAGCCTCAAAAATGAGGCAAGTTAAAAAATGATTTGCACATAAAAATTGATTATTAACAAGCAGTAGGTTCAGTTTTTAACAATCATTTCTGTTTTATATCAAAGTATATTTACATATACTCTCAAAAATTTAAACAAAAAAATATCATAATATAATTGCAACAGCTCAAATGATTCTGTTGTGATTTATTCATTATCCTATCTATCTATATATCTTATTGGCTAAAACATGGCCTTAAGTTTGTCCGTTACTTGGACAGTGGACTATCATGGCAAGTCACGAGTTGCAACACCCTATATAATACGTTTGATATTAAGACTCAGTTGGTTGTAATTATGACATCAGGGTAGGAATGCTAAAGAGGAATCTTCAAAATCAAATTTGTCGATAAGCTTGCGATTTTCGCGAATATGTTGCGAGTATACTCTGATGACCTACCACACATCATTTCTTGATTGAGAGAGGATGATCTTCCCTGTATATCGACTGCCGTGACATCAGTTACATGTCTGTATCAGATTAACCCAGTACTTAGCTGCATGCATTTGACTATAATCAATTCAATAATTTCTCGATCGTTTCAAATAATTCAACAGCCGCATAGTGCAAGGGCGCCCGATGTTATGGAATGCAGTGCGTTATTACACTGAGCATCGTGCATCCGACATTCAACTAATGAATGCAGGCAGGCAGGCACGACACTTGGATTGAGCAATTATTGAATTGACTATAGGAGTGCTGACGTGTTCACAAATGCGCATACAGAGATGGAATGTTTATACTGCCGTTGGGGTGATAAAACATTGTACCTCAATTTATGACAAAAATTACAAGGTAATTTTTGTTCACATATTACCACTCAGCAACTTAAGACGGATTTTATATCAATACATTTGTTTCTCATCAACAAAAGGACACTATCAGTGCTAACGACAGCAATGTGTTTTAAAGTTGTTTGCTTTCCTGAATATGTGTCATTTTTGAGATATGAGGTTTTGTCACCCAAACAACAATATTTTAAATATCATTGCCTTAAGGAGGCGAAATGAACTTCAAAATACAACAGATTATCTCATGCGGTACTACCACACGTTCAACTCCTACAAAACGTCCATGTATGGCTGCAGTAGGCAAGATGTGATCTTTATTAATGATTAACCAGACTGTGTATCAGCGACAGAAGAAATGGTGCTATAGCTTTGATGTCCAGATCAAGTCCTTTTCTGCATGCTATATTGTAGGATGATGCAACCGACGGCAATGCAAATGCTGCATTTATATATGATGAGGAACTAGTAGACAGTTGAAATCACATCATTACGCCAGCCCAAATAATGCACTGCTTTAGCTCCGCTCATTTGACTTCCCCTGGATCTATTACTGTTGGAACTTGCATCACACCTCACACCTACCACCACAGCATAATCACCGACATAATCATAATTCAAAGACGTGAAGCACTCGATGACCCCTTCAGCAACAGCCACAGTCTCGGACACACATCAATGGAGCAATCATGTTGTCAGCACATACGCCTATGTCATCATCTTATTTCAAAAAAAGTCTTGTCAATGCATATTGCAAGGGAAGACATAGGGGGTTGTCAGTCAGTCAGTCCTATCACACAGGTGTGTTGTGTGGGGACTGTTAGAATATATCCGGACATCCATCCCAGTTTTGTTTGTCTTTACTTTCCCAGTATTTATTGTTAAAACTATACACCATTGTCTTTGTGAGTTCATCCATCTTCCGGTCAAACCACATGGGTTTATATGAATCAACATGTTGCCCTGCACATAAAATGGAAGGAAAAAAAGAAAAACAAATTTATATTATAAAACATGATTGACAAAATGTTTGATAAATTGAATCTTCTACTGCGATAAAATCATCTGTTTTTGAAGTTTTGATAGGATTTTCGGGATAGAAACAATTTCACAACTCTTTCATCTGCAAGCACACTATTCTCATTGAACCGTGTCTAACTCAGGAATTTTAGTTCTTGTATCATAATTGTATAAAAGTGTTTGGGGTTGCCTCCTTTCTATTGTCACAAAGGTACTTTAAGTCTTCAATGATTTGATGGAATTGGTACATTCTGAAATATGCAAATATTCTGCGCCACACAATTTTATTTTTGAACATTGGTCGTATCCGGGTACTTTTGGTGCACAATATTCAATACACACTTTTATTGTACCGTTTGGGAGGCCCATATAAATAATAATTAAACCTATTTGGCTCATCTTATTTTCATATAACTATTATTGGTGCACAAAAATGTGGTGTTACCTATAAGTAAGCTATCTCGAATTAGCCTAGTCGTAAGTCTTCCGACTTGGAAACTTTGTCCCCATTTTGTCAAAAAAATAAATTGAAAGCAAAGTTTTATAATCTGATGATACTGGGATTCGAAACAGGTGGACCTTTCATCAGTCCCAAAGCTAATGTCATAACCACTATACTCTGTTTGGCCATCTCGAGACAGTGACGTAACTGAACAGGCGCAGCTTTTACGCACGCGTGTGTATCTTCCGCCTTTCAACGCTCGTGTTTGTACGCCAGCGCCGCGAGTATGCGCGCGCGTTATGTGATGCAATTAGTAGAATACGCGGTTACGTCACTGTCTCGAGATGGCCAAACAGAGTATAGATCAGCTAGACCAGATAGGCTGTAGGTGCCGAGGAAGCGATTTTAATCCTACAAAAGAGATATGTAGCCTATAGTCTATGGGTATTACAGAATAAACCTGTATAACTCATACGATAGAAGTCTTGCACTAGACTAATTCGTGAGTGCTCACATGAAGGACAAACCCAAAATGTTGACTTTTACAGTCACATAGCTGGGATGGGTATAGGTACATAATGAAAACTTTGGCATGATTTTAAGCAAAAGATCTGCTCTGTGTGCGGTAGTCAGGGAGGGTTGACCTTCTAAATTTGATAACAATAGAAAATCACCATGCATGAACGCACACTATGCACACAGACGAGTTTTGCATTGTAACTTTATTTTACTCATGCTTTCAAGACATCAAAAAATGGGAAATTAATGCGAATTTAACTACAATTTGTGCTTCGTTGTTATAAGACCAATGAGGACGAACCTTATATCATTCAAAAGATTATATTCGCCCTAAAGTTCATCGACCTTCAGCTCTCGAGTTACGCCAACTGTAGAAGGGCGGGGTGGTCAATTTAGAGCTAAAAAATTGTCATTTTTCACTTCATAACAAGAAAAATTTGAGGATTTTCGGGTTTAAAAAAATCAGTGCTTCGTTATGCTAGCATCAATCGTAACAGTATTTAGTCGAGAGTAAAGCTTTATGTGTCTAGTTTCATAATCCGTTTGCCCCAAATTCAGGAAACATTGCGTTGTGTATTTAAAGGACGATTTTACGAAAAAAGAGGTAACATTTTCGAGCGGTTTCAATGGGAAATGGTGCGTGCAAAGTTTTGTTGGAGCAGATGCGGGCTAGTTTTCATTATGCATCACACATACCTGCTTCTGCAGCTGCCATGGATTCAGATTCCTGTTTTCTCCTCTTGGTCCTTTGTTTCTCTTCTAACCTCAGCTTTTCCTGATTGGCCTCATCCCATTTCCCTTCCTCCATAAGGCGTTGGTCCGGCCGGTTTCTGCTGTCTGTCGGTGCCACGGCATCGTCTGGCTCGTTTAGCGTTATGGCTAGCTCTGATAAGTTGTACATGTGTTCGGCACCAGGTCTGCGGGTGTCATGATACATATGAAGATTATATGTAAGATTGAGAGGAACTATATGAAATACTGGGCATGAATGGTGTGTGATTGGCAAATATTAAAAACACCATATGTTGAGGCCATTCTAATATTGCAGGTGCGTATAACAACAACAACAAATCATGATGTTGTCTATTTTTACACAGAGGTGCATCATAAATAAATCGTAACCAAAAATTTAATCACACCAGTAGTTCTGATAATAGCTAGAAAATTTACCACAGTTCATAAATTTCCGTTGTAGTTTACCATATCTGGCATAATTCCCCCATCCTTTTTACTATTACTGATAGCACCTAAACAATCTCTCAGGCCTAAAATTCTGCATGAATGACGGGAAAGATACAATTTGTTTTACAGATACAAATGGTAGAGAGATTGTGTCACACAACTGGTTTGTCAATTTGACTCATAGTTCATTTTTAAATGACAGTTTCAATTTATCATTATGGTAGAAGGTTGAATGAAAAAGATCCATCCAAATATAGTGACATGTAAAACTGAATCCTCCTTTTTACAAAACATACATTTGAAGTTTGTTTTTGACTAAATTATCCTGAAAATATGGCCACCTTTAATCCAAAATTAATTTTACTAAATGAAATGAAAATTATCAATTCGCTGCAATTACCAGAAAATCAAAAAATCAAAACAATCAAAATCACCTTACAATCAAAATATGGCCACCCTTAATCCAAAATTAATTTTACTAAATGAAATGAAAATTATCAATTCACTGCAATTCCCAAAAAATGTAAAAAATCAAAAAATCAAACAATCAAAATCACCTTACAATCAAAATCTGGCCACCCTTAATCCAAAATTAATTTTACTAAATGAAATGAAAATTATCAATTCGCTGCAATTCCCAAAAAATGTAAAAAATCAAAAAATCAAACAATCAAAATCACCTTACAATCTGACCATCAAGAGAAACATGTCAAACTTCATGAAAACACTCTCTGAAACCCATGATGGCAACATTAAAAATACGAACACAGATAGATCTCAGGATATTTCATTAAATGCATGTCATTACACAAGAGACTGCTCAATCATTTTGTTCACCTGACATGAGCTTCATGAGGATAATTGCGTTTAAACTCTGCTCAAAAAGATAATGTTGCCACAATGAATTTCAGTGAGTCTACTCGCAAAATGTGATCACTTTATTATCCCTAAGACCCCTTATGCTACAAAAAGACTACTTCCTATCTCCAAGCGCATGTGCAGACGGTTTTCAAAGACGTAATCAACAGAGCCTATACAGTGGTACAGTATACTGCGCGAACGAGTAGCTGAGAGTCGTGGCTTGCCTATGCTGGCTTGTTTTTTTTGGTCTGGAGGTCCCCTGTTCAATCCCCTTACATACTAGCCATGTGCTGTTGCAAGTAGCTGTTAACCCCCTGTGGTCTACCTGTCTATCTTACAGTGGTTCTGATTGGTTTATTACAAGATGTACTCATATGAATAGCCAATTCAGATGCAGCTTGTAAAATGTTTCACTCCCATCTTTATCAGGGATACAATTATTCTAACAATGTCTCTCATTGGTGCAATAAATGATGTATCCATCTTTTTAACCAATCGGCCGGTAGTTCTCAGGTGGTTAAATATCTGATCTCTACTTACGGAAGAGGTTTCTGATGCCATAATAGTTTTGGTGTTCCTGTTTGATAGACTGGTTTGCCTTTACCAGACTTCTCATTACTGATATGTTGTACTCTAGCACATTCCATCTTTTTATCCCATGTCCCTGACAGGATAAACCTAGCCTGACCTGCCTTGTCTAATATCACACCGGTTACCTGATGGCAAAAACACAAGATCATTTTATGATTTAGATAAATATCGTAAACATACAGGTGTGTACATTAGGCGACAAAAAAAAATTGTTGTTGAAATTGTTGAAATATTTTTACAATTTCTGCAAATTAACCAAAATTGTTTATTTCCTGACAGCGTACTGCTGGTATATATAGCGAGCTCAATTTGCGCCGGTTTGGGGTACACCACATCACAAACACCCCCTCCCCTTCTCAAGTTCCTGACCCGGCGGCAAATCTCCCCACACCTCAATTTTTTGAGGGGGGAAACAAAAACAAAAACACCTGTTTCTTTGGTCGTCTTATGGTATAAAAAGAGACCATTGTTTTGCCAAGTCTATAACAAACTTATTGCATAAGTTGTCAGATTCCTATAGCAAATGCTTAAGGTCGGTCAACAGACATCATTTTTGTCACTTGAATTGTGTCAAATTTACCAAACTGATCAAATTAAGATATTATTTTTTACGGGTAGCCCATCATTTCAAATGTATGTAAAAACTCCTGGTTCGACTACCATAAATGTTAGGTGGTGGGTGTTGTTTTTTTACTACTAGACGATATTCTAAACTCCAGGTTCGACTACCATAAATGTTAGGTTTTTTTTTTTACTACTAGACGATATTCTATTTAATACACATGCCTTGTTTAAAACGTCCAATGGATCTTTCTTCAATGCATTTATTTTGAGCATTGTATTACACAGGACTTCATAACATACTAACCTTCCTTGGTGTATCCCCTGAGAAATAACTATATGGCTTGAAATTCATTCTACACTTCTCTCCCGTCGTATGATTATAGATTTCACATTCACCAGACTGAAATGTAAACAGCGATATTCGTGTGGTCAGTTAGTGTGTGTACATAAAAACAGCTCAAAATGAGGCCCAAATGTCGAGATAGAGGCAGGATTGGACAAGGAGTATGGAAGATAGGATATAGGGAAGCATATTGGGTTTAATCCACATACACAAAACTCCATAGAATGATATACTGTAAAAGTGGAAATTGTTGTGCTACGTTTATTTTTGCGCTTTTCACATTCGACACAGCTACCGCGAAAATAATAACACACAAATATATTTCTTTTGCGTGTAGGACTATAATATGTCTATATGATGATGCAACAAGTCTTGAATTTAAAAAGATGCAAAACAGTTCCTTGCACAAAAATAAAACTTATAAAGTATCTGAAGAGTCAATCGGTAAACTGCTAAGTAGGAGCACATTTTAGCTGAGTTTGACACACATTGCTTAATTGCCTTTGGTACTTAGCTACATCATAGAGCCTTTAGTACTATTAACTAATGCTCAATTTAAAATTCAATCAAGATATTATTATTAGATATTATTATAAAATCAACATCAATACACCCAACATTCTGTACTTCTACAAGAACAGCCGCTAATGGAAATTCAATTATTTTACATTTTATATGATATTGTTGTCATCCCTGCAACAAAAATCAAACAAGCATTGTAGGCTATGTCTTCTTCACCCAGCTTTAAACATTTCCTTTATCTTGAACCAAACTGGGTTCGGTCCCTGTTGCTGGCTGTGCCAGCAAAAGAAATTCGGGGGTGGGGGCTGTGCCAGCACCAACCCCCCAAATAAAAATTGACCAGTTTTTCTCCCCTGGTAGATTCACTCCCAAAATCACACCCTAGGTTATTAAACACCACAATACTTTTTCTTCCCTACAAATCCAAAACATGAACCAAGTTCCAACCTAACTACATTGTACTCATCCAAAGAAGATTTTAAGGTGTTCCCACAATGCATTGCGCGAACTCCAGCCAACTAAAGCTTTTTTCACACGATGCATTTGTCGAGCTCTTAAGTTTTAAAAATAAGAAAAAGGAACACTGATAACTAAGTAATTTATTCATTGATGTCAACTAGAACCTAAGAGCTCCAACGATGAACGCGCTATGAAGCCATGATTGTGTGCATATGTCTATTGGAGACCAGAATTAGGGCATTTTGCAAAAATGCAATGCATTGTGGTGGTGTCTTTAACAAATTTCTTTGGTACTCACTTGATCCACCCATAGCTTTCCCACTATGATATTGTGTACTGTTGATGTGACCTTGCGATATGTATAGTGACTACCGGACTTTTTGAATTGTATATGCGTGATGCCTTGCGGGAAAACCTGCAGATATTTGCCGCGGAATTTACTCGTGATGGTGATGTCGCTCCACAGCTTCCAATCCTTGCTCTCCACATGAATAGCTGCTGCGGGAGGATGGTGGCTTACCTACGAGTAAAACACATAGGGCAGCAATATAGTTAAATGACATCTGGATTGTTTTGTCTGATTTGCAACAGTGCAATCTGAATGTGCCAACAGACTTGGCTTAAAAGAGGTGTCCTGCAAGCACAACATTGTGCATTATATGTTAGGAAAATAATTTTTCGAGCCCAAATCACGTAGTTATATCGTCAGCTTAATAAAATAATTGCCCATGTCATTTTTTTTACCAATCTGAGATGTTTGCCTAAATCAGCTCTTTACCATTAGAGGCACCTATGGTTAAAGTGCTTTAATCATTATTCAACTCTAAAGTGTGCTACCAAATCAAAAGATGTGACTTAGGCAGATTTATTTTATTGCTTTAGTCAATCAGTGTGACTTAGGTAATTTTTGAAACTTCAAACATGGCCAGCCATACGGCAGAACGCTTCAGTAAAACCATCACAACAAATGAAGTTATTGCATTGATAGAAGAATCTGCTAAGTTATGAAAAATGACGAAACTAGATTTTCTTTTTTTTAATTCTCAAAAGTAGTATATATAACTTAGGCAATAATTTTATTAAGCTGACGATATAGAACAAAACACCATATTTATCACAAAAACGAATACAAATTGCATTCTCTCAACATGCAATTTTTTTAAATTTGCGGTGATCGAGAGTCCCGGTATGATGTTTTTTTATATATAACTACATAATTTTGGGCTCGATATTTATTTTTCTAACATAAAATGCACAATAATGTGCTTGCTGGACACCACCTTTAAGTTATCTCATTTTGAGTTTGATTTTTTTTCTCTCTGGCAATACTCGCCAAGTCAAATGGCAGTAAATATTAAATGGCACTGAATTAACTAAACACTTCAAAAGAAGTAAGTTCCCCTTTAGGGGTTCCCTTATATTTCCAAAACAATACATTGGAATGTAATGGGGTTTTCAGTCAAATGATTATGGGCTTCATACCAATACTTGACCAAAATTTCAAATCAACAGGTTCTGTCATGCTCGAGTGAGCGCGTATTGAATGACGGAATGTCCCATTTCAAAAGTTGCTAAAATAACGTTTAATTTCTAAAGTTGCTAAAATAATGTTTAGTAGCGGGTGTATCCACCGCGTTTCATAGTGTTGATGAGGCGCGCCACTCGATGCTGTGGGATGGCATCCCACTCTTGTTGTACCAGAAGACGTAAGTTAGCAAGATTAGTGTGATCATCCACTCTACGATCCACGGCCCGCTTTAACTGGTCCCACAGATGCTCGATTGGGTTGAGATCTGGGGAGTTCGCGGGCAAAACCTAAGGGCAACTTGTTTTACTGGAGTATTAGCCTGCAAGAGACCAATCGCAATCGCCCTTTCCTGGCTGGATAAATGGGGCATGGTTACATACACAATAATGGGGAACACTAATCATAAACACATTAGCATCAGGCAGTGAAAGCCACACTGGCTGTCCATCCTTCATCACAAGATATTGCTCATTTTCAAAAGAAACATTCCCTCTTTCAATGCATGCTAATTTGAGCATGGAAGCACCTGTAGGGTTAAAATTCTAGTACAACAGAGTTGGACTTCCATATCGAATAGCTCGCCTCATCAACACTATGAGAAATCGATGTCGTCAATTGATACACCAACGTGGTGGATACACACACTACTGAACATTATTTTAACAACTTTTGAAATGGGACATGCTGTCATTCAATACAAGCTCACTCAAGCATGACAGAACCTGTTGATTTGAAATTTTGGTCAAGTATTGGTATGAACCTCATAATAATTTGACAAAAAACCCATTTCAACCCAATGTATATTTTTTTTAAATATAAGGGAAACCCTAAAGGGGAACTTACTTCTTTTAAAGTGTTTATATATTTCATAAGATTATGATTGGCATGATGTTGTGTTATGGAATGGAGGGAATGGTATGAAATAGAAATATACCTTTGATAAATGGTTTCAATTCCAATATGGCGGCTAAATTAATATTTTATCAAAAAGTCCAGGACTCGAAAACTGTTTTTAATCAAACTACAAAAAGCACCCTCACAAACAGGCTGAATATTGTGACGGTCTGAATGTACTTACATTTGGTATCAAAAATATGTGTAATCCTATTTTGGGGTAATGGAAACCTACATTTAATGTACGACCCTTTTATGGTGGAACCACTATCGAATTACAACGAGACATTTGATTATAGAAATCAATGCATGGATATTTACAGATGCTACTTTGCAGGGCTTAAAGGAGTCCAGTTCTATTCATTAAACTAAAATAAGCATTATAATTATATGGTAGGAAAATAATCATTTAATGTAAATTGGCCAATTTTTATTGAACACAGATCTTTAATATTCAATCAAACTAATTTAAACTGCATATCCCCAACCTGTGATTAATTGAAATTCGCACTTGGTGGTTTGTGTCCAAAGTGCTGATGGGATGGCCATCCCCGATATTGTGATGTCATCGTTACTAAACCCGCCTCGGGTCGCTGCACTTAACCATGCAGAAATTACGCAGGAATTCAATACATGAATTGAGAAAATCAGTACATGAAACACAGATGTGGAAATCTCGTTCTGTTTCGTCATAGATTAGATCAATATGGCAACATTCATACAGGGTTTTGTTTTTTCATTCTAAAGCCAGTTTTCTCTTGACCTTCGGGTGTGGTCTGTATAATAACAATGCTACATGTCTGAGCGCTAAAGTTTCATGGCACAGATTTCCTTTAACCCTAACCCTGCTACACTATACAGAATCACACGACCAACAGCACTTCTAGGCGCTGGCACACAAGTTCTATCCCATGGTGCACTAAACCCCGGGTATATATGGTATGCAAAAATTTAACCTGGCAAGCCCAGTGCTCCTGGTGTGGTGGTTGGGTGACTCGCCTGTCACCCCGGTGACCCGGGTTAAATCCCGGGGGCCGCGGACATACTGTTTTTGGTCCTCCCATTTAACCCCTTCCCCCGGTTCATCTGTCTATCCCACTGCTACACTTCTAGGCTTAGGGTTATTTAAAGTCCCTCAAAAAAGGTTGAAATGTTGTTGTATTTAATCGCCTTCATTTCATGATACATTCAGATTGTGTTGCATATCAATGGAAAGCTATATAATGTGTTCATCTTTCTATTGATACCATGTTTGTGGCAATCACTAATTTCAGTGTTCAGCCACTTGCTTGAGAATGCGGGGAGGTCTCACACTAAATCTGCCTAAATCACCACTATTTTGCACTCAAAATTCAATAGTGAGCGTATATCTCTATGGGCTCTTTATACTACAGTATTCAATGTTACACTTCATTGAACAAATGACAGTTGTTCTTTTGAGCACAAACTAGTGGTGAATTTGACACTTGAGTCCTCCCTCCCTTCTCAATAAAGTTTCATTCTGCCTTCTCAATAAAGTTTCATTCTGTCCTCTTTTTTTTATTTAGTTTGCCCAAATTAGCACGTTTGTAAAAACGGTGACAACACATATACCAAATATCGCTACGGTCCATCTTACTTCCTCAAGTTAGTGATGACAGTGGATCATTTAAAGACCCCAATACAAATGTTACTGTCATGAGGAACTCAAGTGGACAACAATCAACACGAGTGTTAGCAAACCATTAATATCCCATCATAACTAAATAGAAATGGAAAACATTATAACAGAAATCTATAATCATAAAGAAATTAATTTTATAACTGCTAGGCACTAATAGACAATGACTATGTATAGTTCTAATGTATTCAGCGCTATATATATATATAGTATAATGGCATGTGATGAAGACTGCAAATGTCCAAGTATACCAAAGAAAAATGTTTTCCCTGAAACTATGATAAATCAGTACAAATGCACAAATGTGACCAGTCACATCAAAAAGGACATGTTGTTGGCCAACACACTTTTGAGTTAAAGGTGTATGTTCCGATCACTTTTTTGGGGCTATGATTTTTTTCTTCACATCAAGATATTTTGATATCAGAAGAATCCCCATATTTTTCTCATTATGTCTGTCAAATCTTAGAGGCCAGAAATGTTCCATTTAGAAATTATAGGCGAAAATGTGGTGAATTACTGCCAAAGGTGGTTAACTACCGACCAGTTTGTGTAGGACTCAATGGGCAAATGTTTTGTGACCTTGTGCTTCTAAAAATAGAACCATTGGAGTTATGCAACTCAAACTTTGGAATGTGCCAATTTTAAGGATGACCTTTCATGTAAAATAGAAAACATCAAGTTGAAAATCGGGCTAGCAATCGGAACATCTACCTTTAATAAGAGGCCAATATATTTGGTGAAATATTTGGCGTATACCTATACAAGATATATCCATTTTCAGGCCGATGTGTTGTGGATAGTCACATAACAAAACATTTATTTTTACTTAAGCAGAACAAACAACTATAAACTGCAGTACAAGAGAAACTTATCACTATTAATTAGCTATCAGGTTAACTTTACAAGTCACATCAACTTAAATTGTATTTGGATCCATTTCTATTTCACAATTTTCAAAGTCTATCTCAAGGATTACTGAACCAATACTAGGCATGTTTGTACTTATTTCAATGCATTTCACATGGTGATTCCAAATATGGTTATGAAATTTAACAATTTTGACATTTTTGAAACATTTTGTGAAATTTTGGAATGTAGTCTGCAGCTGCCTGCCGCATGGAAAGTGTTAAATTCAACAAGATATTTTGCCCTCTTCAACAATTAAGCCTTCTGCACCTTGTGGCGTGATTTAGCACATACTATTGGATTTTATAATACTATATTTGATAGAGTAGCCAAGCAGGTGGTAATTGGCATAGAGACTGAATAGTTTTATTAGGACAGCACTGACAGGTCTCATTTCATCTAGCGTGAGTCACAATAACATAACACTTTGATAAATCATGATAATCCAAAGCACGACGAGGCCGTGTGTTTCTTACATGTCGTGATTGCAGATTGTCGCACTTGTAGCGTAAATGCTTCTATGCAGACCATCTTTCATAATGTAATGTCTCAATAATAACAATATTTCGCAATAATCAGAATGCTTTGCCGTTTTTGGGCGTAATTTCAGCATCTGTTGCGTTCTGTGCGCCGACAACACTGGTGTGTGATGGCTGTATCTGGGTGCGTGATTGGTGACATGCGCAATAATTTGTATCCAGGGACCGCTCACTTACTTTGCGTGAATATACGCACATGTGCCTTTGATTAGCCATGTCTCAGAATGACAAGAATACGGATATGGTTCTACCCATGTGACAAGTGGGGACTTTAATCACCATCAGAATTTGTGACATGTGACATGCATGTGTTGCCCATGTTCTGTTGCAATCAAAGGACAGTTTCAGAAAGGTCAATCACGATTTGTTCTACCCATGTGACACTCATGTGAAACCCATGTTGCGCCCTGTTTTGTTTCACTCTAAATAGGAATTGAGCAGTTGAATCAGTCATATTTCAGAAAGACAAAACAAAAGTGTTCTACCCATGTGTTACCCATGTTATGTTTCAATTAATGGAAAGTAGGAACTTTGATTAGACATATTTCAGAATGACCAAACAAGATTTGTTCTACCCATGTGACACCTACATGAAACCCATGTGTTACCCATGTTATGTTTCAATTAATGGAAAGTAGGAACTTTGATCAGACATGTTTCAGAATGACCAAACAGGATTTGTTCAACCCATGTGACACCCATATGAAACCCATGTGCTACCCATGTTATGTTTCAATCAATATGCAAAGTAGGACCTTTTGATCATCAATATTTCAGAAAGACTAAATGATTTGTTTTACCGATGTGACACCCATATGAAACCCATGTGTAATCCATGTTATGTATCAATCAATGGAAAGTAGGAACTTTGATCAGACATGTTTCAGAATGACCAAACAGGATTTGTTCTACTCATGTGACACCCACATGAAACCCATGTGTTACCCATGTTATGTTTCAATCAATGGAAAGTAGGAACTTTGATCAGACATGTTTCAGAAAGACCAAATAGGATTTAGGATTTGTTCTACCCATGTGACACCCACATGAAACCCATGTTATGTTTCAATCAATGGAAAGTAGGAACTTTGATCAGACATGTTTCAGAAAGACCAAACAGGATTTTTTCTACCCATGTGACACCCACATGAAACCCATGTGTTACCCATGTTATGTTTCAATTAATGAAAAGTAGGAACTTTGATCAGACATATTTCAGAAAGACCAAACAGGATTTGTTCTACCCATGTGACACCCACATGAAACCCATGTGTTACCCATGTTATGTTTCAATTAATGAAAAGTAGGAACTTTGATCAGACATATTTCAGAAAGACCAAACAGGATTTGTTCTACCCATGTGACACCCACATGAAACCCATGTGTTACCCATGTTATGTATCAATTAATGGAAAGTAGGAACTTTGATCAGACATATTTCAGAATGACCAAACAGGATTTGTTCCACCCATGTGACACTCAAGCGATAACCATGTGTTAGAGTAAAGTACAAGCCACCATTCCTTTAACGCCCACTATGCAGCGGTTTAGTGCATGTGGGTGTAGCTTGAGGAAAATTGCACGTTCATCCGAACAATCCGTGGATCAAGCAGTACACAAACTCTACATTAAATAGTAAAAGGAAAGGTGGTTTTTACTTTACCAATGTTATGCTTCGATCGATGGAAAATAGGAAATTGATCAGACATATTTCAGAATGATCACACAGGATTTATTCTACCCATAACACTCAATGCGCTACCAATGTTACACTTCAATGAATGAAAAGTAGGAAATTTGATCAGACATATTTCAGAATGACCATCAAACAGGTTAAGTTCCCCATGTTGTGTATCAATCAATGAAAAGCGGGAACCTTTGTCATTTCTCGGTCAGATTGAGCAACTTCAACTTGGATACATATTGTCCGTTGAGTTCTCTAGTTCAGTCAGTTCCAAATTGGCGAACCTGCTTACATCAGCCAAATAATACAGAAGAGCGTGGGCGCGCAAAGAGTTTGCATGGCGCAACATGCCGTACTGTGAATTATATTCATGGTGCGTGCATATTCCAAATAAGTGCATGCACGCTTAGATTACTTTTGCACGCTGGTAGATAAAATTTTAAAAAATCTCGCCAATTTGGAAATGATTACTGTAAAAGCTGAAATTTTTGCGGAGGTTTTATATTCACGCTTTTCGCGAAAAATTATAACAAGCGAAAATATTGTTTTCAACAATCATGCAAAGCATCCAGAAGATCGCCCGCGAAAAAAAAAGATTCGCGAAATGTCTATGATGTCAAAATGCGCGAAAATATTTTTACGCGCAAATATTGGCTTTTACAGTACACTATAGATGAAGATGATCATTAATGATTGTTAGAGAGATAAAAAAAGGTTTGGTCTCAGCCTCTGGTGAAAAACCTTTAAAAAACCAAAGAATTTGTGTACAAAGCAATAAAAAGGAAGCAAACTGTGCACTTTTGATCTAGCTCTTAGCAAATGATATCAAGACATTATGAAATGGTCATGTCTTGAATCAAATTCATAATGGTTATATTTGCCTTCTTCTCTCAGAAACTACTGAAATACGCTGTGAATATCATGTAAATAATTTGGATAATGACACAGCATTTTACAGCTGTCTATGAAAGAGCAAAGCAAATTGGACCAACTTTCGCTGTGCCCATCAAACACATACTAACTATAAAATGTCAATAACTTTCAGACACTCAAAATCAATTAATAAATTAGTGAAGGAACTCTAAAACCAAGTGGTAAACAATGAGATGACAGACGGTGGGTACAGTGCTCGAAATAAGTTGGTTAACAAAGATCGCAAAGTTGTGGCACAAATTCCATTGAATGGTAAACTATTTGTTAGGTGAAGTGCAAAGATAAAAACACACAATGTTTTGAATCATCACTGTGACGGTCGATTCATAAGGTATGAGATAGGAATGCAGATTGCGACAAACACAACATTTCGTATTTCGAGCTCTGGCCGTTGGTCTGATGGATGGCGCTCTCTAAAACACTACAAAAATAGTTAAAAAGCGATGAGTTTTGTCAAGTCATCTTTATGAGTATTAGAGATCAACCAATACGGAGTTTACATGCAGATCTGTAAGACCAAGTTTTTTTTTAACCATAAGGTATCAACAACGAGTGGGTTTATTTGTATACAATTTGGGAGCTTCCTAATCTAACTATTTAAAGATGAAGACAGTTATTGGCATATGATCAGACAACTCATTTTACACACTAAAAAGGGTTTCCTTTCCATTTTTTAAAAAACTTTTGCAATCTAAAGTGATCCAATCATTGGTTGACCTCTACTACTAACATGATGACACCTACCTTGGTGCCCTTATATGGTCAACATACCTGCTCGGCAAAGGAGCGCCACCCTAAATCATCCATTCGATCATATTCAAATGTTTCTCCTAACAGAGGGTTGAACGGTTTAGTCGTCCGATAAGCGGTAGGGGTGTAGGCCGTGACCGAAAAGGCGGCCACGTGGACTAGTTCCTCCAGCGTGTCACTGCAGTTGCTAGCATTGTCTAATGTATAGCAATTGCCGCTGGTCTCGGTAAAACGTTGTATATACGACAAAGGCTCATTGAAGTTGACCTGTGAGAGGGGACACAAGCACGGATAGAGACATGGGTTCGTTACTAACCTGTTCTACGAATGAACGCCAACCCAGGTCATCTGACCTGTCACACTCAAAGGTTTCCCCTAGAAGCGGGTTGAATGGTTTTGTGGTCCGCACCGCGGTACCGGTGTACGCTGTCATGGAGAACGCCGCCACGTACGCCAACTCCTCAGTTGTGTCCTCACACATGGCGGCGCTGTCCAACAGATCGGAGAAACCACTCTCCTCGGCGAACCTTTGCAGCATCGATAAAGGCTCATTGAAGTTGACCTGTAGAGGGGGTAAAAGTGCAACACAGAACAGACGCATGATGGAGATGGTGGATGGAACTATGTAGAGACCTTGATCACTAGGACGTTAGCATGTGTGAAATGTTGCGTCATCCATCTGCACATGTCGTCACCAACAGCAACACAAGAGCTACTGCCTTGCTTCTGTATAGGATTAAGTGCTGGGAAGACCTGAATTCTCTTACTTATTTGACAGTTTAACTAAAACTCTGTTCACAAAAATTAGATGTATATAGTTTTATTCGTGTATACACTTAAGTTTCATAAGCTCTGTTAAGGCATACAAATTAAAGCCTACGTGAATTGTGTGTGTGTAAAACTTCAGGCAAATTTTCCTTTTGAAGGCATTATCCCTGCCCTTCATCTTCATGCACACCCCGTGCAGCACATATCCAACAACAAAACAAATTAAGAATTGTTAGCACACATCAGATGTCACAGAAATCATGCTACATAATAGGAAAGGGACGTTCATGAAATAACAATCAATTTTGAACATAAAAGAGGGTCAACTTTTGGCCAGCCTAAACAATTTTGAATAGATTTTCCAGCTATTTTTTGAATAGTGCTGAGATTTTCCAGCTGTTTCCAAGTCATCGTCATTCTTGATGCAAATCAAGTTTTCTGTTGGCTTATTTTTGGATTACACACGTTGTGCATCTTTTTGGTACAACATGGGCCAAGTTATGATTTCAAGAGCTACTCACAGGTCACAGATTTCGTCAATAATTTTCTGAAATCTGTACATTGACATGAGCGATATGAGGAAATAACACACAAATCATCTAATTAATGTAACACCTTATTGAATTTACTTCCAACTGAAATATATTTATATAAAAATCCAAGTAAAATCTTTTCTTTGTAAAAATGAAAGAAAAAAACCTCTAAATGTTTTCTTTTTTAAATTTGAAGAGAATGAAAGCAAAGCTTGATCATCCCAGCACTATCCAAATGAATGAGATCGGCAAGCAAATGTTTGGCGATGAGCGATGTTGATATATGGTTGTTGCGGACTTGCATGGTTTGTCTCTATTTAAAGATCCTATGATTATGAAATATGAACAATGACAAATCTGTATGAATACTGTATACAGATTAAATGATTCTAGGCTTTGCTATTAAAATGCCAGCAAAAAAAGATGATTTGGGTAAATTCAATTCATTATAAGGTATCGGTATTACTGACCGGGTTAATATTTTCCAGCAGTCTCTATGGTCAAATGACATGTTATGCTCAAATAGAGTGAACATTCAGGAACCCTTGATCCCATCTAAAACAATCATGCATCGGCCTAACAGTTGCTTGTTCTCGGGGGAAGGGGGGAGGGGGGAATAACTCGGCATATGTTACGGCTATGCATCCGTGTCCAAGAAAAACATTGAAAAGGGTCATGATTTAGGATTGAGGATTAGTGATTGTATGAAAGTAAATAAAGGAAGAAATATGATTTTTTTTTGCTTGTTTAATTTCAATGTTTTGTCCGTGAATTTGTTCCTATTGTTTTCCATCTTTTTGCCAATGTCTCCTGAAGATGATGGCGGACTTCACCACAGAAACCAACACTACGTAATGATATGTATGTAACTCCTCTACATTCATTATTCATATGATAAGTCATCACATTAAGTACGAGTGACGCCTTTTAGGGTAAGGTTGTGGACGAGTATGGGTAGCACTTAGACGAGCATGGGTAGAACTTGGACGAGCATGGGTAGCACTTGGACGAGCGTGGGTAGCACTTGGACGAGCGTGGGTAGCACTTGGACGAGCGTGGGTGGCACTTGGACGAGCATGGGTAGCACTTGGACGAGCATGGGTAGCACTTGGACGAGCATGGGTAGCACTTGGACGAGCATGGGTAGCACTTGGACGAGCATGGGTAGCACTTGGACGAGCATGGGTAGCACTTAGACGAGCATGGGTAGCACTTGGACGAGCATGGGTAGCACTTGGATGAGCGTGGGTAGCACTTGGACGAGCGTGGGTAGCACTTGGACGAGCGTGGGTAGCACTTGGACGAGCGTGGGTAGCACTTGGACGAGCGTGGGTAACACTTACACGAGCGTGGGTAGCACTTGGACGAGCGTGGGTAGCACTTGGACGAGCGTGGGTAGCACTTGGACGAGCGTGGGTAGCACTTGGACGAGCGTGGGTAGCACTTAGACGAGCGTGGGTAGCACTTGGACGAGCGTGGGTAGCACTTGGACGAGCGTGGGTAGCACTTGGACGAGCGTGGGTAGCACTTGGACGAGCGTGGGTAGCACTTGGACGAGCGTGGGTAGCACTTGGACGAGCGTGGGTAGCACTTGGACGAGCGTGGGTAGCACTTGGACGAGCGTGGGTAGCACTTGGACGAGCGTGGGTAGCACTTGGATGAGCATGGGTAGCACTTAGACGAGCGTGGGTAGAACTTGGACGTGCGTGGGTAGCATTTGGGCGAGCATGGGTAGCACTTGCACAACTTTGGTGGATGAGTGACCACCCCCCCCCCCCCCTCCCCACCCACCCACCCACCCACCCTATCCTATCCTAAGATCTGAACGCAGGAAATAAGTAGAATCAAGTCTACATTCGGAATAATTTCTTTCACAAATTGATAAATGGCACTGCTTTAAAGTTTCGCACTGTTTCGATCCACATTTGATGTTGCCTGAATGATATAGAACACAGTTACCACAGTAACGGGTGACAAATAACATGTTACAAGATGGACTGCCACCACCTTTCCATTTCGGGATGTTCTACATGATGTTTCATACAACATGCTTTTAATGCAGGTTAATACAGAATGTTAGTTTGGATGAAATGAAAATAATGTGAAAACAAAGCGATGCAATGCAATATCAGGATGTATTATCTCTCATGAGTAACATTGTATTCAATACTGTCAAAATCAGCAAGCGGTAAAATAAAAATGTGTGAATATATTCATTTTGTACACAGGTCTATGTAAGGAAGCTCAAAATTCGAAATGTAAAAACAACCAAAATTGTTCAAAATGTGCAAAGCAGCGCAAAAATGTCCACTTTTACAGTAGATTTGTGAAACATAGATGAGATATTCTGACATTGCTATCCATCATGCAGGGGGCTTGACATGCACAGGTTCATATAAATGTTGCAAATTTATCCCCACAATTTCAATCATGATACATAATACAAATTTCACACACCGGGCCATGCAGATATGGTCATTTTTCATGTCAACAATGTGTCGCAAATGACACACTAAGTCATTCAAAAGGCTCCGCCTTAACTCTCTTACAACTCAGAGTGTACAAACTTATCAGCGAAAAAACTGTTTTTGTGTGAGTTTGAATTTAAAAATTCTAAGTCATTTTGATTGATTGACATGGATAACACAAGATAATACCAACTTACTCTATGGAACTCAATCTAAGCAAGGGAGCATCGAATTGCAACTAAGTAAATTGTAGTAACATGAACAATTTGTACACTGATGTACAGTTGAATATTATCCTTGTTGGATTGTCTTTACTGGAAAATTAATGCGACTGATATCAGCTGATTTATGAGAGAGGAGGTGGAACTTAAAACTTTTGATTGACCCTCACACAATACTAATTACATACAGTACACAATTATTATTACGAATTAGCCTTATAGATGGACCTAGATCGAATGTTTTAACATTCGATCCATCAGTACTAATAGACCTTTTTTATAATTGGTGCCATTCTGTCGTTGATGGGGTAAACATCAATATCGCATAAAGAATGTGGGGGTGAAGAATGATATCTTTATATTCTTCGCATATCGTTACGCGATATCTTAATAATTCATCGCCTCGCTTTCGTTACACTATATCAATGTTTACGTACATACATAACCAACATGCATAAGGCGCCTTTCCAGAAAGATCAAAGCACCATGAAAAAAAGGAGGAAAAAAGGGGGAAAAGAAAGAAAAAGAATGTTTGCCCCATCAACAGCAGCAAACGTACCAATTCTAAATTAGGTTTATATTTCTAGCATTTCAAACATCTCTATGTGGACATTGTACTTGATAGGCCTTTCCACATCGAGCGACCATCAATTTTTGGACAATCAATCACTGGTAAGTTGATTTAAGAACAGCCATTTACAAGAATTGTACACATTTGTTCAATCATGCATGAGTCATAGTGTCATAGAAATGTTGCCCTTTTTCTTCGGTAACCAAATCATTGCATCAACTGTTATTGCTGCTACAATGATTGATTGTTCAACGATTGATCCAAAAGTCAGTATAAAAAGGCTTTATATTAACCACACACTCGCACAAGTAAGTGATACAATCAAGGAAAATGAGTCTGTAGACAAAAAGAAATCACCTGTAGTTTTTGTCTGAACCTCCCATTAGGCCAAACAAAAAAATAGGTTTGTCTCAAAGCTTGCGCGCGCATTGGTTTTGAAATGCCAAAATACCGCGTCTGAAATAGTGGAAATTTCTTTTTCCCTACAAATTTTTATTTTGAGTTTTTATTAAATATATCGGCAGATTTTCCTTTTCTCAAACTTTTACATGACTCAGTTCGTCAAAAAACGCTGTACAATTGTTCTTTACACAACTACATCACAATATTCATTTCAAATAGAAAAAAACAATATCAGAAAGTGTCAATAGTTGCAAGTAGTAAGAGTAAAAATTGACACACAAATAAAAAAATGTTAAAAAAAAAAAAAAAATGGAAGACAAAAAACCGCGCGCATTGCCCGATTTTGAAGCCTTCGCAAGCTTTGAGACAAACCTTTTTCTTTCTTTTTTTGGCCTTATATATGGACATTTTTAATTCCCAAAATAAAAAAAACCAAAAAACCAAAAAACCTTTGTTTGGCCATATCTCAAAATCACTGTTTACGATTTCCGACTCATTTTGCTTGATCATATCACATATACAATGGAGGAAACAAATGCAATATAGTATTAGTTCACGCATGCAAGACATGACGTATTTAAGAAGAGCGCCCTCGTCTGAAACAGAATCAAATGTCAAATTTATATTCCTGCAAAAATTTAGAATGACACAAATGATTTAGTTCGGGAAGCAGAATTAAAAAGTGAGCTTATTGCCATGAATTAGAGACATTACGCCAATGTGAATGCTCAAATTGGTGATAAGCAAAAGCAGTAATGGTAAGATTATCCAATAGTCTTTAATTAGATACAGTACGCTGATATTGGTGACGAATGCAAAAGTAAATAAGTTATGCATGAATAATCATGAAGTATAAGGCAAATTTGATATAACTAGTTGTAATTTAAGCAGTGTATATTAATGGCACAACATTTTCAATATAATAAGGTGGTGTTACAATTCAAAATTGGCAACTAAGTATGGATTTGTCTTATATTGGGATTAATCTTAAAGCTGCATTAAAAAAAACAAGTTGTGAAAAGAAACTACGACAAGTTGCCCAACATGTGATAAGAGGCCTAAATGTAGTTCAGAGGTAGGCCAAAAGAACCTCTAAAGTAGCCCACTGGTTTACATAGGATTAGAACAATCAGAGTATTGGTGAGGGGTTTAAAATAGTGTCCATTAAAAAAAAGGGGGGCAATGTTAAATGAACAAACCATGTTTGATCACACATCATGTTACACTTCTGAATGTTTAAGGTGTGACAGGGGGGATTAGAAAACTGTGGGGTGACTGTAAGAAACAAACGAATGCCACATATAAGATAAAGGATACACAAATAAAATGATTTTACAATAGGGGTCAAAATTACTCTACCAATAAAACAGTGTCAAGAACATGGGAATAAACATGAGAAACTGGCATTATCACTGTAAATGATGATTTACAGGGTGAATCAAAAATAATAGGACACTGTTTTATAACAGTGTTATACTTGTCAAAAACCACTGAACCATGACCAATTCACCTTCAGTGCAAAGCCTAATTAATAATGATAATATTCTGAAAATCTGAGAATAATCCGATGAAATATAAGACCGCTAGCATAATTTGCATAAACCATGTCATTTACTAGTCAGTACAATAGTATTTACACATACAAACCAGAAAATGACATGGTTAATATTTCGATACTTAGCATCCATAAACATTGTAAATCATCTATCAATAACAATAGCAAAGATTAGTTATGCATGAATATGCCTGTGCAATGTTAAATGCTGCTCAGTGTTCTCATGAGAAAGCCTCAGTAGGAAAACATGTAGGAAAGTTGTGGTAGGAAAGCACCAATCATGTCAATAGTGCATTTATACCAATCATAGGCAGGTTAAATTAGAATGGCATTTATAACCATTCATAAACAGGTGAAATTGGACTTGTAAGTCAATTTTTGCCATATAGGCATGATAAGAAGGAAAATTTCCCTTTTAGCCTATTAAAAGTATGTAATCTTTCAATTCCACGTTATGTTAATCTACCTTTACTGTGTGAATTGCCATTGTACACACTACAAAATGTGTTGATTTGCCTAAATGGTCATATTTACCAATATTTTAAAATAAAATAAAATCTCTTTTTTTCAGGAATTCAACTTTGTTAGTTGTACTTTACTATGAAATCAAATTGGTCATGGTTCAGTGGTTGTAATAAGGATTGATTAAATCCATTCTGAAAGAGAGTCCTATTTTTTTATTCACCCTGTATATGATTATGATGTCTATACTCTGCATAAGCTTAAGTTTGGAGGTGGCATCTCAGGTGTGAGGGTGGTGGGTTCTTTTTACAGGGATGCAAGCGGGGGATTGATCCATTTCCTGAATTTTTTAAGCGAGCGTTTGTCTGCGAGCAACCTCGAACATTTATGGGGCTCGTCTGGAGAATAGGCGAGAGAACAGGGTATCACCCCCCCCCCCCCCCCACCCCCCCAAAAAAAAAAATGTTTGCCTCTTTTTATGCCGAAATATCATCATCTGATTCCGGAAATGTAAAAAAAAAAAAGACAAATGGAAAAAAAAAATGGGGATTTCTTTTTACAGTTACCAGGTAGGCATTCATCGTTTGATTTGGTTGACTGGTGTTGTGTATCTAATTTGATAAGCCTTTTGTTGACAGCAAAATTGGTTGGTCTAAGCTAAATCAAGCAACATAATTCATTCCTGCATGCATTAGTTGCTTGCATATTTGCTACATGCAATCCCGTGCTAGGAAGGGCTAGGCACCATAGTAGGCAATCACAATGGAGGGAGCAAGCACGATTTCCAGCTACTTCTTCACACCAATCAGTGCGTTGAAAATTAGGTGTACAAAAATCTTCCCTGCACTAAATTTAGAGCAAACTTGCCATTTACCCATAAACATGACTCCTTGACCCTTGACCTTGTGTCGATGTTACAAGAAATAGGATTGTCTAATACTATAGACTATTGAAATATAAAATGTGTAAAATTGTATAGGTTTTTTGGGGATTACAATCTGTATTTGCAAAATCTTAACAAGATTTGACCCTTTTCTGATTTCTGTTGCAGTTTTCACGGTTCAGTGACACTGCTGGCAACAATCCTTGGCCTTGTAACACTGACACTAGACCTTGTACAAGGCTACACATTTTTTGTTACCAGATCATTCACAGAGGTTACTTACCTGACAGAAAATAACACTGTGAGATTGAATTATGTTACTCACCATTGGGTTTGGCTAGTAACACACTTTCCCCCCACTTTATCCCAAATGTACATGCCATGTGCAAGCGGGCAGGCTCTAAATTCCAGGCGTAGGACAATGGCCTCATCCACTCAAAGACAAACAGGGCTGACCACATATCCACACTCTCTATCAGACATACCGATTGCTTAACTTACTGATGATTTCCAGAACTACGTAAGATACTTCCCATTAATAATTAAGGCTATATTAAAAAATCTTTTGTCTCAAAGCTCTTCAGTTTTTCAAAACCTAATGCGGAATGCGATTTTTTTTTTAAAGGTTTTTTTTTTTTTTTTGTAAATATAAAATATTGAAATCCTTGTAAAAGTGAAAAAGTGAAAAATCTGTGAAATTTTGTGATTTTTTTTTTTTGACAATGAAAATCTGAAAAATCTGTGAAATTTAGGGATTTTTTTTTGTTTTTTGAAGAAAGAAAAAGAAGAAAAAAAATTATATATTTTTTTTCATAATTTTTTTCTTTCTAACGCGCACCAATAAACTAACGCGCGCGGGAGCTTTGAGACAAATGATTTTTTTAATATAGCCTAATACAACAAGTATGGGGTCAACGGTCAACCCGCTCTGTCTTTTAGTGAATAAAGATGATACAACATTGCCCGGCAGACGGGTACTTACTGGCATAGGTATTTTGGACAGTTCTTTGCCAATACAATTCTTGATTATACTCCATAGATTGAGACTGTGGTTAGGCCTTTGTGGTATGGTTTTCCTCCTCTCTCTGCCAGGTTTTTTGGGATGTCTCTTGATTTGATTGTCAACCTGTTGCGTTTACAGATAAAAGGGAAGGAAGAAAATGGAAGACAAGCATTGAATAATATCCCGCTTTGATCACATCTAATATAATGTGAATAATTTTACTTGCACTGTGATTGTATGAAAGTAAGCTGTACTGGGAATCGTGACCTAGTAATAGGGATGGCTTATCCAAGAAAAGGAAAATTGTTGGACTTTTGCTCCGAAAATTGATTTAAAAAAATTTCTACTTCAAAAACTGTGTTCTGAAGCAGTAAATAAGTAACTGATAATGAAAAAGAATCAAAAAGATACTGCACTGTAAACAGTTTTGGTCCACCGTCCATACATCTTTCTCGTAGTCCAAATTATATGCCTGTACTACAAATTATGCTTTTAGCATCCGCACTGACTGTCCTTGCTAAAAAAATGGTCAGATTTTGGTGACCAACAGGTTATTTACTGTATTGTCAGGATTTGTAATCAAAGAGAAATCATAGAACCTGAGAAGCTGTCCAATAACCTATAGCTATGATTATGCTACTGATTTTTCTTTCATCCAACTCTATGTTGTGACATTATAGCGTTGGATGGTGATTCATACACTCTTAGTAGTTACGAATCAATCAGAAAGCGTGCAGGAAACTAAAATATGGAGTGCAATGAAAGTGTCTAATTGCACTCTGCGTGCAGTGCACGCCGTACAAAGGGTGCAACACACGCTTTGTTATGATTTGTTGTTCATGCAGCACGGGTTTGCCAATTGTTTGCTGCGGATGATATTCATTATTAAAGAGGTTAAAACTATGCACAAGTTTGTAAATTTTGATTTGTATAGTCGTGTATGAATAAGGTCAATACATTCGCATGTTTTGTGTATATGTGGTGATTTGAGAGAAATTGGAAAAATCAATGCATTTGCTCAAAAGTTGATGCTTACAATAGCACTCCCCTATGGGGCCGTGTCATTATTCGTACATCAAGATTAGGACATGTGCATTAATTTGTCTAATTTCTCTCAAATTAACACATATGCATTTATTGACCTATAATCAATGCAGCATTTACACCAGACAGTTGGAATTCATCTTTGATAGTGTGGGTACTTGAGCCAGCACAAAACAATCATGATGTGCAATCGTTTGCATATGCTCTGACATCACTGCAAAGACTTTGAATGAAGTGTTCTTATAGTTCATCCAACATAAGATGGAACATGACCTTTTGTATTTATTTTGCAATATGAAAGGTCATCATAATCCTGTCCATGTTACACTGAACAGACTATAAGTTCTATAATTTATTCGCCATAACATAGAGCAAGATCTTTGTTACTGTCCATTCATTTTGCATCATATTCTTTTGCAGTGATGTATCATTTTACGTTGAACAGACTATAGTTGACTACGATGACACCCAGCTACCAACCAGTTCATTACGATAACTCTAGGCTAGGCAACCCATACAATCTCTATTCTCTATACTTACATGTTGACCCGTTGAGGCTTTGTCGCCTTTGTTGACCAGAACTACGGCTTCTCGTTGTTCTGGCATCATATCCTCATCGCTACTCAAATATTCTCCTTGGTCTCGGTCTTGACCCTCGCTGCTAGCCGCACTAGCACCGCTGTCGTTGCGTCTGCGCCCAAAAAGAAACAAGGGGAATACAAAATTGCAACAACTTAGTTGAGTCAGTTTGTCTACCAGTAGAATGGACATGATCAACGTTAATGTGGACTGAACACAGTGAAATGCAAACAGTCTATACTTTGGTAAAGGCAAAGTAATCCCAATCCATCCCCATTGACACTATCAGGATATTGTGAATCTAGTAAACAAATCCCTTGTACTTGTTGTATTTTCCCTTTTAATACCCCCAGGGCATCTGAAAATCCAGATTTTGCTGGTTCCAATAAAGCTCTTGCTTCAGTGAATTTTGGGTGCATTTGGGTCAATTTTGCATAAGATAGCCCGATCAATCAATGCAATCTATCAACAAATTGTGATAGGATCAAGGCCAAACTACTTAAACTTATAATGCAATTCAACTGTGACCAATCCTATACCTATACACAAAGAGACAATATATAAGATTTCTAAAAGAGACATGCATCATGTATCACACTTCAAATTATTACGATACAGCTCACATAATGTAATTGTTGACAATCGCAGTATATGTCATGATAGTTCAATGACTACAATGTATTTTTTGACAATAGAGGTTTATGTCATGATAGTTCAATGAATACAAAAAGCTACCAATAGCCTTATACAGTAGGAGTAATAACATTTATGAAATATCTTTTACTTTTAAGTAAAATAATATTGATGTTTAAAAACATAAATATTATTCGATATAATTCCTGTTTTATGATACCATATCATTATAGATGTTAAATTTTGCACTATGAAAAGAAATGAACTCAATTCAAGTTAATTGTTTCTGAACAAGCACAATTTTGATATCAGTTTAAATTTCCCTGACAGGTCCGTCAACGTGTTTCCAATGTCAAATGTTTCTATGTGTTGTTTGAAAAACAAAAATGTTTACAAATCTAAACATCTTCAAGCCTATTAATGAATGTACAGCGTGTCCAAAAATATTAGGCCAAAAAAAGAAAGTCAACCTTGATCGTAACAATGGATGACTAATTTCCGTCAAAGTGGGGAAATGGTTTTAAATCAACAACTTGCACAACATCGCGCATTATCTCAAAATGTTTTCAATATATTTGTCTGACAATTTTACAGATTAAAAGTGGGAAACGTTCTCTTTTTAATTCTTACATAATTATAGGAAAGTGGTATGGTTCATTACCAAAGATACTGGCTCTCAAGTTTTTAGGCCAAGCTTATGGGACAAACTGTAGAATGAAAATGAAACCATTAAACAAAGTATTCACATTGTTCACAACAATTGTCTGGAAAACACAAAAATTACAAGCATTTAAAAATTGAGAGTGTTTTCTCATGCACTGTATTGTACCACTGGAGGTTTTCACTAAGGCAAAGTTGACTTGTGGGTCAGACGGTCGGATTTTTTTAGATTTTTTTAAAATTTTTGACCTCTTAACAGGGAGATACTACACAAAAACACGTTTTAAACTTTTAAAGACTTTTTTTTATTACTTTTTTTTTAAATTCTTTTTTTAAACAAGCAGATACTACTCAAAAACACGTTTTTTCATCTTTCTTTATTATTATGTGCTTCTTTCATTTTTTTTTCATTTTTTTTCAATATTACTTTTAAAAAAAATAGCGACCCTAGATTTCTGAAAATTCGGGTCGGTCGGAAAGGGCAAGTCAACTTTCTTTTTTTTTTGCCTAACGTCTGAAATATGTGCCAATGTATTGCCAGAACAAATAGCAATTACACAGTAATCTCAAATTTGGTTGCATGTAGATTACACAATCCCATCCAAAATTGCTCAAATAATCCATAATTACTTCAGGAAATTTCGTCTTATACTGAATGCTGGGTTATAATAAGTCTCAGGTTTAATTTCAAAGAATTTGGCATTATTAATTATTAATATCAATATGGCTTCTCATCAGTCAACTAAGCTTGTAATTAGTCATAAATATTGAAACACTTTCTGTACAGTCCCAATATAAGTTAGAAATTTTCATCTGCAAATGCAACATCCACAATCGGTGTACGAAGATAGAGATAGTCCCCGCACCAATCAAATTAGTTGCAATTCCAATTATCAACTTATTTAGTACATAATACTAATGCCTAATGTTAAAACAACAAACCATAACAAATAGTGTTCTCATATTTCATGAACATTCATAGAAAAACATATTATAACCAGTTGGAACTCGGAGTTGAGTTGAATTGAAGCCAGCAAACTAATCATTAAATTAATACCACATCTGTATTACATCTTGAACTAGGAATAGCAATTACACAGTAATCTCAAATTTGGTTGCATGTACATTACACAATCCCATCCCAAAGTGCTCAAATAATCCATAATTACATCATGAAATTTCGTCTTATACTGAATGCTGGGTTATAAAAAGTCTCAGGTTTAATTTAAAAGAATTTGGCATTATTAATTATTAATATCAATATGGCTTCTCATCAGTCAACTAAGCTTGTAATTAGTCATACATAGTCCCAATAGTTAGAAATTGTTGTCATATATTTTCATCTACAAATGCCAACATCCACAATCCATGTACGAAAGGATTCATTTCATGTGATAGCACTGTAACTTGGTAAAAACCATTACAGCTCTCCAAACCCAAACTGAATTTTTTCAATTTTTCACCATCAATTACCTTTTGTTTATTCATTTAAAGAACGTTCCTGCAACCACAATCCGAGTACGAAAGGTTTCATTAATTTCATGTGATTAGCACTGTAACTTGGTAAAAACCATTACAGCTCTCCGAACCCAAACTGAATTTTTTCAATTGTTCACCCTCCATTACTTTTGGTTTATTCATGTAAAGATAGTCCCTTCAACCAATGAAATTAGATGCAATTCCAATTATCAACTTCATGTACTTATTAATGCCTAATGTTAAAACAACAAACCATAACAAATAGTGTTCTCATATTTCATAGAAAAACATATTATAACCAGTCGGAACTCAGACTTGAAGCCAGCAAACATGGCACTTTCAAGCTAATCATTAAATCAATACCACATCCATATTACATCTTGAACTCTATGGAAAACGAGGACACCGTCATTTCATTCTCTCTCAGCTTCATTTAGCTTTCTCCGATACCTCATGTTTGCCGTTGCCTTATAACAACCTTGTTCCCTCTCAGCCTCATTAAGCGAATTCAAACACCTAGCACCAAAACAGATCCATTTTATAGAGAGTTGACGTGTTTCCCTATCGTTGCGTCATTGCCAGGCAAGAGCACACACAGACCATGCTCCTATTTGATTAGTCGACCCTGGAGAGATGGCGGGATTTTCTCCAAACATACTCACGTCAACTATACGAATATGAGCTAGTTATCGCCATGTGATGCCGAGCAGAAGCACCCATTAAATGCAATTTCCTTGAATAAACTCCCACAATGTTATGGTAAAGGAAAACAGGGCAGTGTGTGTGTACGTTGAACGATCTATTTCTAGCACATCACAGGCTAATAATCAAGTACTGTAAACGTGGACATTTTTCACACTACATTAATTTTCACACTTTCTGCGCTCTAAGCAGCTACCGCGAAAATAAAAACATGCGAACATATTTATTTTGTGTACAAGTCTATGTAATGAACTTTCAAATCGTGAATTAAAAAACAAGCGAAATGGATCAAAATCGGCAAAGCGCGAAAATACAGTAGTGACTTCTTAAGGAGACGAGATTGGTTCAAAAACAGTTTCAGTGGAGTATAACAGTCATGTCAAAATCGTTATATTTCACAAGTCATGTTGTTTTTAAGTCATGGAACATTCTAGTTCAAGAATAATTCATATACTGTAAAAGTGTCAATTTTCGTGCTACATTTATTTTTGCGCTTTTAGCGCTAAAATCAGCGAGCGAAAAAATTAAAACACACAAATATATTCATATAGTATGTAGGTCTATTTAAGGAAGCTCAAAATTGCAAAAATAAAAACAAGTAAACATTTTCAAAATGTGAAAAGCGCAACAACAAAATTACACGCACAAACATTTCCACTTTTACAGTAATTGAACCTTTCAGACAAATGAAAGCCATGATATGATCTTAGGTCAAAGTCATCTGTTCTACCAGTCGGGAAAACCACATATTTTAATCATTTATATTTCATTAATTTATTACCATTATTTTGTTTTAAATTTTTTTCATTAAATGTTTATTGAAATATTTAAGATTTTTGAAGATTGACGCATCCCCGCCACCCCCCCCCCCCCCCCCCCAAAAAACCCCCAAAAAACCCTCTAAATCAACCAACGCTACCTGGAAGGTCCGCCTGCCCATAGAACATGATTTCTTAGTTGCTTTAAATGTCTGACTACAGTAACTTGTCTGAATGAACAGGATATCATCTATATCAACCTCTTTAAGCCCGAGAATGCTTGTGTCAGGTATACCAAAGACCTACAAATCTTTGGTAGACTTAAAAGTCTTAAGTCTTAAAAAAATCTTCCATTTTTCAAATATTGTCATGTGAGATAACATTAACATCATCACAAACGTCTACAAAGAAATAAATTGGTGAATAAATCAAATTAATTAGGGCGAAAAAAAGTTCAGACGGTAAAAATAAGCGCTTCAACAGTATAACATTACGGTATTTGTAATTCTATACATAATTCCAAGCCTATGCGATATTACGGTGAATACCTCGCAAAGTGTCTAATACGGTACTCAATCACCCGACAGAAAGCCCTGAACGCTACCATCTGGGAGTATACGCGTAAAAATAGCCTTTATATAATTTTGCTCCGTTATTCACACAAGTGTGTGTCAAGAAAATAGAGTGGATTTGATGACGTCAATTTGTGATATCACGTGCCTGCCAGTCCCTGGTGAAATCAAATGTTTCTGAGAGCGTTATTTATTTATAAATATATCTTCATTAAATATGAGGCTGGGGGATAACACCATTTAATACATTTTTAGAGCACAGTGTTCTTGTTCTCTTTGATATTTATTACAACAAATATTGAACTTTTTTTGTCGAATCAGAATTTAATGTTTTATTAAATGTGCATGAATATGCGCAATTAATGAGTGGTTGATGGCTCAGTGCTTCCAATTTGAATACCACATGATCACTTCAAGTACCTATCATACCGGTAAACATATATCATAATCATCAGCAGACTCTCTGAAGCAGTAATAGGTCCTTATAAATATATATAGAATTGATAAATATCATCTTATCTTACAGTTTTTATCCCGGGACTCAGACATGTTACTGCCTTCAAGAAGGCCCTCAAGACATTATTTGTTCCCCATCTAATCTTGTTCTTTATATTATTATGTTAATTTATGTTATGTTTTTAATTCAACAGGTAAAATTCTGAATTTTTTTCAAGATTACAATCTCATAACTAATATAAGTCTGTGTAAGAGAGAAACCAGATCTAAAGGCACTAACAGTCAGGCGATGCTGGACATGGGCTCGTTCATGAATATTCAAGGTTAAATTATTACGAGGTTACGTGATCAAACGAATGGAACGAAGAGTTAACGATGGATAAACTGACACTGGAGTTGGTTATCCAACTCCAGCAGGTTTAGGATGAAATAATTTAGTTCCAACGTGTGACGAATTTTCTGGGGTAATATAATCAAAATCTATTTTTACATTGAAACCAATGGAGATTCAAAATGTATGCCCATTGGTGTCCACCGTTGTCTGTTAACAGTAGCCTGTAAGTAGCGCCCTCTTCTTCCATCCTGACAGAATATCACATTGCATTTAGAAGTGCTTCATCCTGTCACATATTTCAAATAATGTCAAGCAAATCAAATGCAAGGTTCATAACACTGATCGAGTCCAAGGTAACGAGAAAGCACCCACATGTATGACAACATGTTGGGCACTAGTGCATCCTTTGTCAACATTTGTGGTTGTCATGATCTTTGTAATCTTGGACATACTAGTTGATTTATCCTCGGGAGATGTTCGTCCAGATGATAAGAGATCATCAAAAACATGATTTATGTTGTTTTGCCCTTTGTCTAACTTGATCGTAGAGGTCCCTCTTTTTTTGATCTTGATAACCTTTGCAATTCATCTTTTATACTTGTCAATCAAAATATGAAAGAAGCATTTTTGACCTAACATGGTCATAACATGTATTTCAATACAATACCTTTTCCACTATCTACCCTTCTCAGACCCTGATCATAGGAAAATGTGTGCCCTCTTTGACACAAGGATTGGGTAGTAGCCACCCTAGCCTTTATACTCCAACCGCATTACACAAGATACTACAACAATGTCACAACATAAATGCTATCCGTAAAAGTTTATAGCAGAGTAGCTTGTCATGTTTTGATATAATTAGATTACATCGAGCGTTAAGGCAATTCAAATCAATTCCGTTCAATTTGGGACAGGTCTGGAGACCGAGTCTCAAGGACATACGCGCAGGCGGAGTAAATGGCACAGTTCCATGTGAACATTATCAACACGATCAAACATGTACCAACATGTTATGCTTAAAGGGACATGATCTGATTCGGTAAAACCTTTTCCTAAACTCTCCTGTGATTCTTGTCCATATGAACCCACGCATCATCGTAGAAGGGTTCATTCAAATAGTGACAAACCAACCAAATTCAAGCCAGACATTTGGTGCTGTTGCGGTCGTATCACTTCCCTGCCACACAGGAGTTCCGGGTTCAGTCCCCTGCACGGCTAATTGAGAATTTCTATGTCCCACTTTTCCCAATTGCTTTAAGTAGTTTGAATAAAAATCAGCCTGCCAGAGTGTTAGGGTTCAAAATAAGCAACAAAAAATGAGAGTATTTGAATGCCCTTTCACCTCTAAAATCAGTTATGAATTAGCCTGTGATAATGCGATAATGGTTAAATTTTAGTCCTAATAAAGTAATGAACCATCATCTGTTAATGCCTATAGTACGATCTTCATGAATTGAGCTATATTGAGCTTTCAAAACTCTTGAAAGTGTCATCTTTTGCTCTGAAGATGACACATGCCAGAGTTTCAAAAACCAAGTGCTCCAATATAGATTCCTTTAGGTACAAACCAAATGTTCACCAATTTTTGTCATTTCAAAGTACCCATGATCAATAGCTTTTTATTTATTTCGGTGCCTGTGTTCTTTTCTGAATCCTTGTGAGAGTAATGTTAATGACCTCCACTATACAGCTAAATACAAGAATTTACAACGACATTGAAATCTCTTGTTTTTGTCAAATAATTTGAGTTGTCCCTTTAAAACAATATCGCCTTTGCATTAAACACCCTGCCATATTTCTCCTCCATCAAAAATTCATGCAACGTATAGATCGAGTCCGCTCATCTCAAGATGCAATTTCCCCTTTCAAATGGATGTACTAGCCAACGTGATATGTTCTGTAACTCCGACACTATGGTTCATTTACCATCAAATGGGATGTGACCTCTACTATAGTGCATTGATGTATCATGCACAGTGCCAGTCCTTTTGCTCCATATTGTCGTGAACAGACTATACCATGTTGTAAATTAATAGCGAGACATGTATTTAGGTGAGATGATTCAAGGATTCCATTAACATTAACATAACTAATGTTGCTAATGAAGCCACCAAAATTCAAATTGATTTCTGTTGGTTGAATACATTGATTTTTCCTTCAGTGATATGTCTCCAAATAAGTGTGCATGGCACAGGAGTTACAGTTACTCTTTTATTGACAAAACACGGAGTAATTCTGTTATAGACCATTTCAAATCCGAAAATATACGACCACCCGAATGCTTCCAATTAGCCGAGTGATTTGACGCTCGGTTACATGATCTGTCAGCTCCTGACAGGTCATGGCCATGTGCCGGAGAAAACAAACATGTTTTTCACCCGTATGCCCGTGTGGTAGATTGCGCTGGTGTTGGTGATAGATTGTATCCCTCTCAAAGTTGATGTTGCGGCATTTCAGTAACAACAAACGGGGAGATGAAAGAGATGTGGGGTAATATTTTCACTTTTTACCGTCTGCTCGATACATTTGGAATTTGCCGGTCAACGCCTTTGTTGATAAAAAAACCAAAATAGTCTCGTTCCACGTTTTACTTCTCATGTGTGCACGCGTGTATGTAAACATAGTAAATCACTAGGCGGACAACCAACTAGGACAATGCTGTGAATGCGATCAACTGTTGCGAAGAACGCGCAACGCACCTACTCCACGTGACCTGTTTTTCCGATCTCAATTTGAAATGGTCTATACCCTTCACAGGGGTATTCATAGTGCGTAATTTTTAAGAACGACGCATACTACCGATGTTGGTGTGTAGGGTATAACAGAATTATGCCCAAAACACCTCCTGATCCTTTACTTTTACCGTGTCAAAAATTGGCAACCATTGGGTAAAAAACTCCTGGATGCCCGCTTACTTTGAGGCTTGTCAGTGACCATGCCCACCCTAAACTGACTCGTAAAAAGTATGAGCTATAAAAAGAAGCTAAAAGAAAATGAAAGGGATAATACCCAAATGGTTGTAATATGGTAAATTAGTAAAAAATAAGGCTGTATGTGACAGTATGCAACATTGATGCTGAATGCTGGAGGTGTACTTAAATCAGCTTATTCAATACATTAATTTTGGGTTAGTTGTTAGGGAGGTAGGGGATTGTATGTTGCGTGTGCTAGATTCTTTGGTTCAAGCATACCTGTGCGTTTTGATGGCTGGTAATGTCAAAGTTTTGGTAAAGGCCGAGTCTTCTACAGCATCAAAGAATTCATTATCCTCATCCTCGCTGTGATCTTGAGATGCTGAGTCACCTGGATGGTAAATACAATTAAAAAAAACACGCTGTTAATTAGGAGGAATCATTCTCATTAAGTAGGCGAGAATACTGCAATTCCATTGGTATATTTCTTAGAATCACTCAGTTGAAGTCTAAATGAATAATACAAAATGCTGTATTATGCCACACATATGTGTACAGCCGTAGCAAAAGGGTGCAGTTGTCTCTCAAAGAAAAAGTTGAGCTCTTAATACCATCAACTCATATAATCACTCGAAGGGGTACCAATTCGATGAGCATCCAAGAATCCATTCTCATAAAGATTCATGCCAATCGAATTTCAAGATTCCAAGTTGATTCGCAAAATATAATCTGTGTAAAACACTATTTGTATAGAAGAGAATCCAAAGATGCTTGTAAAATTAATTGCAAGAATTTAAACAGATTCTCGCAACCTTTGACAAACCTCCGACCCTGACCTGTGAATCCCATTTTCAATACTTGTTCTCATCACTTGGATGTAATACCATTATCTGTCAACTTGTTGGTGATTGAAATCTGCTTTCAACCAAGCTTCAATAATCAGGAATTTAGAAACCGTTGTTTTGCCATTAACTTTGAAGTATTAAATACACCAATGTAGCTTTAATAACATGGATCAACTCTGTGCATGCAAAAAAAGGGATGAGGAATTGAAATCAATAATGCAAATAGGATTGTTTACTTTAATTATAATCTATACTATGTTACAAAGTTATTCATGTGCATTGCCGCTGAATTGCCACTCTGCAGTCTCTGGTATTAAATAGTAATGTGTTTATTCAAATAGTCGTGCCGTGTGATATAACAGTTTAAATCCTGTGATCTCAGACTATAAGTACAACCGACATAATATGCATGCAACAGGCCCCACTCATATACTGTAAAACCAGAAATGTTCGCGAGTCAAAAAATGTTTCACAAATCAGCAATACTGGCTTAAATCACTGCATGACAATTTCGCGAATGTAACTTTGCAACGCACTGCTACCAGGTAGATAGGAAATGTTTGCAGCATGAAATTTTCATGAGTAAGTGCTCCTTGCAAAATTAGCGAAATTTAAATTCACACGAACATTTCTGGTTTTACAGTAGTACATGCAATGTATGCATTCACTATCAGAGTGGGTGAATACTGATATTTTTCCCAGGGCTATTATCTGAGAAAAATATTATTAGAATTTAAATAACAACCAAGCACCCTTGTCTGTACTTTGGCTTTAATTTAAAGAGTGTTTTAAATAAGCTTAACATTACTTCATACATGTACTTCATACTTCATACTTTTAAGCATGAAGTTAAAACTCCTTATCCCTAACTCTACTACACCACACAGCAACTGTGCGGAAAAAAATGTTTTTATAACCCGGCGTGCAGGTTTTTGGGCTACAAAACGGACCCAGGCTATATAACGAGGCGAATATACTCGTCGAGTGTCGACTGACAGCCGTGATGTAGTGGCTAGGATCTGGGGCTGGGTGCTGGAGGTCCGTGGTTCAAATCCCGGGGAGGGGGTCGGGTGACCTTTCTGATGAATTTGGGGGTCAGAAAAGAAATCTGTTGCCGTGTGGTGATCTAGAGTTAAGGTTATAGCAGCTCACTCCAAAACTAAGCTAAATTTCTGAATTCCTACTTGACCAATAACCCATCTTTCATAAACCAATGTAGATATATTTCTATGCGAACAAACTGAGTAAAACTAAAGGAGAAGAAATACAGTGTTCCCTTTAAATAAAGACAACAACCTTTTAAATCGTGTAATGTGGTCAAGTAAAGATATATTACCTTTAGCCAACCATACTAGATCAGAAGCTATAGCAAAGGAGCAATGGATATGCTGCAGCTGTTGAAAACTCATTAGCAATCAACATGGGGCGTTGAGAAACTACTTGGTATTAACAGTAGGCAGGGCTGATCAGTTACATTATACTAGTAAATGAGGTGATGATAAACTACCTTATACTATAGTAACGGTTAATTTAAGGTAGTCACACAATACTTGATATATCAGCAGTAGATCAGATGTTAAGTCACTAACTGATATTGGCACAAGATAACACAAAAATAACATTAAACAATGAGGCTGAAGCATCAATAAACTGACTGACATCAGCAGTAAATTATGAAAATTACCTCATCAGCAGTATATGAGGCATTGATAAACTACCTCATATTAGCAGTAGAAAAAGATTTGATAAACTGCCTCATATCAGCAGTAGAGTAGATGAGGCATTGATAAACTATCCTGGTATCAGCAGTAGATGAGGCATTGATAAACTACCTCATATTAGCAGTAGAAAAGGATTTGATAAACTGCCTCATATCAGCAGTAGATGAGGCATTGATAAACTACCTCACATCAACAGTAGATAAGGCTTTGAGAAACTACCTCATATCAGCAGTAGATGAGGCATTGATAAACTACCCTGGTATCAGCAGTAGATGTGGCATTGATAAACTACCCTAGTATCAGCAGTAGATGAGGCATTGATAAACTACCTCATATTAGCAGTAGAAAAGGATTTGATAATTAAACTGCCTCATATCAGCAGTAGATGAGGCATTGATAAACTACCTCACATCAACAGTAAATAAGGCTTTGAGAAACTACTTCATATCAGCAGTAGATGAGGCATTGATAAACTACCCTGGTATCAGCAGTAGATGAGGCATTGATAAACTATCTCATATTAGCAGTAGAAAAGGATTCGATAAACTGCCTCATATCAGCAGTAGATGAGGCATTGATAAACTACCTCACATCAACAGTAGATAAGGCTTTGAGAAACTACCTCATATCAGCAGTAGATGAGGCATTGAAAAACTACCCTGGTATCAGCAGTAGATGAGGCATTGATAAACTACCTCATATTAGCAGTAGAAAAGGATTTGATAAACTGCCTCATATCAGCAGTAGATGAGGCATTGATACACTACCAATCTTTTCTCAGGAGAAGATGAGTCATTGATGGACATCAATCGAAGTAACTAAGTATCAGCATTAGATTAATTACTGATTGAATTACCCCCATTTCAGCAGTATCAATGATAAATAACTCTGGTATCAGTAGAGGACGAGCCTTTGATCACAAAGCTGACATCAAACAAGATGTGGCGTGCACATAGCCAGTACAAAAATACTTTTAATATTCCTGATATTGTCAGTGGAAGAAAACCATGCCCTGAGTTAAGCAAAAGACATGACAACTTTCTGGCATCAGCGGTGAACAAAACAATTATCTGCCTGATTTACCCGAAAAGCTGAAATTATACTTTAGTTGAATCAGTTCCAAATTGGCAAGAAATATTCATTTTTTATCTCTCCGCGCGCAAAAGTAATCCAGACGTACGCCTGCATTTATAACCCCACGCACACAGTTTTTAAAGCACGCACACGTCTTACATATGGTGCATCGTGCGCTGGTGTCTTAAAGTGTGTGCCCGCGTTCTTCTGAATTCATTCGCTGCTGTAAGGAGCCTTCACAAATTAGGAGGTTACCAAACTATAGTAGCAGAGATGTGCCTTTAAAGCTCACTTATAGTGACATATTGGATTCGATTTGACTTTGTCCATTTTGTCTTAAAAGCCATCAATGACAGTTTTGTGAGCATGTCCATTCAGACCCTTTTAAACTATCCGATGCCCAAAGTACTTTGGCATTTCCTTAATGTAGTGCATTCTAATCTAATCAACTCAGTACAATATCACACCGCTGTCAGAGAATTACACACAGTATAGATATATTTACGCCACATTTACATTGCTCCACAACCTGGGAATCACAAACACACATTTATTATATATGATGATGATATTGACAGATTTTATCAGATTTGTCTGGAACTATATTGTAAATCCTATGAATACATAAAATCGTTGGTAATTCTTTGATAAAGTCAAATTTAGCATCAATGTTACTGCGTACTGCGTGATTCGCACACGCCTTGGAGTAGAGATCAGTGTTCCTCAATTTCGGCTTGCACGCACTGAACCACTGCTTAATATGCCTTAAAGAAATAGTAGATTTTACTTTACTTAAGTGTTTAAAAAGAAACTTATGTGTCACCTGAACGCTGTTTATACTTCTGAATGTCTTGCTTGGACTTAGTTGTAAAGTGTCAGGGAAATGATGGCATTTATATTCATATCAAGAAGACACTTTACATATCACATTCCATTTCTAATATTAATATTATTTAAATTGCATTAAGGCTTATTTAAGACATATTTTAATTTTAACTTTGAATAGCGCAGTGAAGAAGTGGTGAACACCAAAAATATATTCCACACATACAGAAGCCTAACTGGGCATGCATAACATGCATATATATACAATCATATTTACCAAAGCCATAATTTGCTCATATTAATATGCCCGGGGCTTCCGTTATTATGGATTGCTGATGATTCTATGGATATTCAATATTAATTTCACGTAGGGTTCTTTTGAAAGTAAGAATTGTTTTAATGCATATACATGTACACTCGGGTTCGGGGTGATTTTTCAAAGTCAATTGGTATATTTTACCTATCAGGGGTAAAGAAGGACCTATTTCAATACAATTCTTTCTTTTTCTCAGCTAGGTAAAAGCCATGTGCAAAAGGAGTCCACCAGTGTTAATTACAACACTAGTTCATATCCTGCCAGATAAAAAATTGATGATTTTCTGGAGAGTATTTCACAAAATTCCCCTTCAACGCATTTATCAGTACTACACAGACAAATGAAGAGGACATTGTTACATTTTTGCACATTGTGATTTAGAGAATAATGACTGCGTAACAACTGTTTTCGTGAATTTGTTTTAAAATCAGAGGTTTTTGTTCTGGTCTGAGGAATTGTCCCGAGGGGCGCAGCCCCCGAGGGACAATTTCGAATGACCAGAACAAAACCCGAGAATTTCAAAACAAATTCACGAAAACAGTTGTTAAGCAGTCATTATTCTCATTCATTACTGAAAAAGATGCATATTTTATCCAAATCGTTGCCTTGTACCGATATAATCTTGCTAATAATTAATTAGTTTTCTGTTTATTTTGTCCACCCCTTCTTAGTTATTGAAACAGTCCAAGTCGGGTCATCCCCTCATTAACATTTTTATCATTCAACCAATCAGAAATAAGCTTTAATCGTGTTTTCTCATAACTCATTGAATATTCAGTTTAGGGGCGTGAGGCGTTAATTTGATTGGTCGGTCAGAGAGCAAAACAATGGAACACTTTGGCGCAGTACTTTCGGGCAATTATTAGTAACCCGCGCTCGGCGTGCGCGTTCTCATCTAACGATCAATTTGATTGGAACGCACTTGTTACGCAGCTATCGCGATTATTCATGAAGTAATGAATATTTAATATACACTGATTCATAATGATACAATCAGGTAGTTGTTTATTTAATTTTAAAAATCTTAAAAAGAAATATTTCAAACCAACAAAAGATAATAATTAGTGGGTGGTGACATTCCACAATACATTAAAATTTGTCCACTTTTGTCTCTCGAAAACTACTTGAGAAATGTATTCCACATACTAGGCCTATATACTATCCCACATTTTTGTCTACCTTAAGAAAACCAAAAAGATACCAGTTTTAAAACCAACTTCCAAAGAAAATGTATTGGCCTAAATAATGCATTGCATATTGTGCATATTACATGAGTACTCCTCGCATCTAGTCAGCTGGCCACTTATTAACCATTGCTACGTCTGCAAGGTCCCACTAGCATCAGTGAGACGCTAATATAACCAACAGCAAGAAAACAAGTATGTGCTTGCCCTACTGCTATGGGATGCAGTTCAAAGTTACCGCAAAGGCAAACCAATCTTTAAAGACACGGCTCCCAAGGTAGAAATTACCCTAAATCCAAAAAAAGCAAACACCGCTTAGTTTTAAAATTAGAATAAAAGCAGGACTTGGTAGGTAAATGAGTTTAAGTAGCCTACTTCATGATTATTTGGGGAATTTCATTCCTATCAGGAGAATAAAAACAAAAATTAGCTATACAATAAAATAAAAAAGTTATCATGAACAGCAGCCAGAGTGCTTAATACACCAAGTGTAGTGCATGATATAAATCAGCTATACAATTGAATAATATACATAATCAACCAAATTATTTTGCTTCAGAAGATCAAAATTGTTCATATGATATAACAGTCTATGTCTGTATCTTGTAACAATTCAACATAACTAAACAACATGTGCATTATGAAGCATATGGCAGTAAGTGAGGGCCACTTGGTCACACCTCTTTCTGTCAAGACATGTTCCATTTTTAAAGTATGTTGATAAGTTGTGTTAAAAATGTATTCTGTAAAGACTTTTGCTATCTTATGTAGATAGCACATTTTAAATACTGTTGTTTCAGTGTTACAAGAAGATTAAAAGCAAGCGTAGTGTCAAGACTTGCTCAATATTTGCAGTGTGTTGATAAGTTGTGTTAAAAATGTATTCTGTAAAGACTTTTGCTATCTTATGTAGATAGCACATTTTAAATACTGTTGTTTTAGTGTTACAAGAAGATTGAAAGCAAGCGTAGTGTGGAGATTATAATTAACTGAAATCCCATAATCTGTTAAAAACAGTAGAACATGGTCCATCAAGATTGGTAAAATACTATCCATATATCAACCGTGCATAGTGATCACTCCTGTTATGTACAGTATCTAATACAGGTCAAAATCAACCTTGCAGATAAGTACCAAGATCCAACATGATTATCCACAAAAGTTCACTTGTACCATATTCAGATTGATTCAACATACAATACCCCAATACCATCTGGGATGGGATAACCCATACATGGCAAGCCTTTCTCCACAAAATTGTATATTGAAATGAAAAGTGGAGTTGCCGCTTTGTTTAATTGGGCTTTTGTCAGCATTAAACCATCTATTAATAGCTGGTTTTATGGATTTGTTTTGCGAAATGTGTTATCTCTACAACCATCTGTAATTCCTTTCATCTCCATCATATTACTAGATTACCCTCATTTATCCATTTGACCAACACTATTGATCGCTCTACTGGAAGTACAAATTAGACTACAATTTTCAATTAGTAAATGCAGCCACTTAACTCTGCTTTAGCATTCTTGTTGGCTGGACTTTATTGCGTCCGATTCAAATACTGACGTCACTTAAGACTCCAAATCTCAATAAGTGCTTGCTTCTAAAGGTAGGCTAAAATATGCAACCAGGTTTTATAGGCTAACAATTTGCAACCAGGTTTTATGTATTTTTTGCGAAGAGAATTTTGACAATTCTAACGAGTGAAATAGCGCATGTGGCTCTTTTCGTGGAAAATATGTTTTCAATATTCTCATTTATTTAATGATTTCTAATAGCATTTTCCTAATTATTCTAAGGCACATTTGTGTCTACGCTATATTTGTGCAGGTTGGCAAGTCTTCCATTGACCTTGAGAGTCAGTCAGCCATACCCAGTGGATATTGATGGTGGAGGCAGACCTGATGCCAGCCAGTTTCTGCAGGTTTTGACAAATTTGTAGTACCAATACCATCAAAATAAATTGAAGAAAGGGGAAAATCACATCTATTGGTTAAGTTCACTAAAAATAAGCGTAGACATTTCTGCAGTTTAAAAAAATAAATTCCTTACTTAAATCCCATTATATACAGGTCTGACAGTGACCTATATTTTACTAGCTTGGTAAACATTAAGTGGCCAAATATTATATACACCAATTGATATGTCTAGAAATTCAGCCCAAAATTCAAACTCCATTACATTATAATTAGCCAACTATGAGATCATTCAACTGGAAAGATATGCAAATATATCTAGGGCTGGGGTCATGAGGGATTGAAAGGCCCCTTATACACACTGTAATAAGGAAAATATTTTAAATATTTTTTTAATATATCTATCATTCAAGATTTATCTGAAATTGAAGGATTAAAGACCATAAACATTATAAAGTCACAGATATTTAGCATGTTTTTTGTAAGCCCAATCACTTTGGTTCAAATGTGTACAAATGACTCAAACAGATGTCTGTAATCATCAAGTCCAACATCCATTGAAATGAACAAGTAGGCCTGCAATTGGTCACGCTTAACTACGCTTAATTTAAAGCTTCTCCAATTACATATTACATTCAACAGAACTTGTGGCATCTTTTGAACTGTTGCATTTTCATATTTTTATTCACGCTGCATACTGATTAGCCCTTTTTTCTGTTTCCACCCTTGACTAGTTCCGTCATCTGACTAAGAGAAAGAGTATGTCACATGCTAATCGGAACGTAGTACGAATTTGACAGACAAGGGACATGGCAAGGCTGATTCTGTTTTTCGCTGGCGTTGCACTTAGCTCCAGGCTCACCCAAGAAGATGACAGATATTGAGGTCTCACAAGGGGTACGTTTGTGTACATTATTGGAGGCCCATATGGGAAATAACAGCAAGCCTATGGTATACTATCACAGGATATGCAAGGTCATTTGATAGCTATCACTATTTAGTGATTCCTAGGTACGCTTAAGGTTGTTCAAATATCTTTATTCATCTGATCATCATAATTCCATAATTCCCCTGGCATTTTTAGGGGGGAACCTTACATAAAGTGTCCCTACACTTTCAGTTATGGGAGGGCATGTGCCCCTCTGCCCCCTCCCCCGGCTCTGCCTCCCTTGGGCCAGCATGTTTATGAGACCAATCACGTTGGTGCAAATGTGTACAGATGACTCAAACAAGTGTCTATAATCATCAAGTCCAACATCCATTGAAACGTAGGCCTGCAATTGTTCACGTTTTATTTAAAATGTCTCCAATTATAGATTCCATTCAACAGTTTTTGGAATTTTTTGCACTACTGCATTTTTATATTTTCATTCTTGCTGCATAATTATTAGCCCCTTTTTCTGTTTTCACCCTAGACTAGTTCTGTCATCTGACTATAAGAAAGAGTATGTCACATGCTAATCAGAACGTAGTAAGAATTTGACAGACAAGGGACATGGCAAGGCCGATTCTGCTTTTTCGCTGGCGTTGCACTTAGCTCCAGGCTCACCCAAGAAGATGACAGATATTGAGGTCTCACAAGAGGTATGTATGTGTGTGTACACTATTGGAGGCCCATATGGGAAATAACAGCAAGCCTATGGTATACTATCACAGGATATGCAAGGTCATTTGATAGCTATCACTATTTGGTGATTCCTAGCTACGCTTAAGGTTGTTCAAATATGATGAGCTTTGTATTTCAATCGCATTATATCGGGTACCATGCTAAAGGGCAAATCATCTGTATTATGTCATGGTTTAACGCCACAGATTTTGGCATGATTGCAGGTTTTGTATGTGTTTTGGTTCGCTTAAATAATTTTGTTCGATACCATATCATTTCGAGTTTGAATTGCACATTTTTTCTATCTGTCTTTCTTGCTATAAGGCAAACAAAAAAATGTTTAGTTGTCCTCTGGAGGGGCGGGCAGGTGGATTTTTTTTTTTAATTTAATTTTTTTAAAAACATTTCTTATACAAGCGGAAGCTCAAAGTTCAGCCAACAAGAAATTGAAATCACACTAAGAGTCGCACATATATGTTATTATGTTATTAACACTTAGTTTAATATTCAATGGCATTGAAACTGTTTTTAAAAAAATCTGAAAAAAAAGAAAGACAAAATTAGAGCGGCCCTAAATCTGACGAGCGGGCGGTCGAGGACAACATAACAACAAGCAAAATTTGGCCTCAGCAATCTATCCATCATACATGATAACACTTAAAAGGAAGATTGAAATGTATAATGCCCATGAATTCTTAATTTACCAAACATAAATAATCCTGAATCTTGTAAACAAGTCATCAATCATGGGCGATCAAGTGGTATGAATTATGCATTCTAAGGGTTGTGAAAATGCTGTACCATGTGCTTAGGTAGGAATACATAAACTTGTTTTAATATTGAACTTTAGCTATAGTTATCTACTGTAGATAGCATTATGTTAAACCCAACCATAGTCTTTTTATGCTTTCTACTCTAACATGTTAAAACATGCTCTGATAAATATATACTTGTTACTAAGAGCCTTCCCATATTTATTATATTGAACCTTTGCTATCTACAGTAGATAGTACATTTTTGGCTCTTCACACTGTTTAGTACAACACCATATGTTAAAATATAAAATAATAAAAAGCCTACCAGTACATCATATACTATTTAATTTGATATCTACTGTAGATAGCATGTGTTACAACGTGTTGTGATTAAAAAATATACTTGTGACATACTTCAACTGTTGCTATGTTATGTAGATTTTATGTTCCGGTGTATATGTTGAAAAGGGTCTCTGGCATGTAATCAACTAATATGCAAAATGTTAAGTTTCGGTGCATATGTTGAAAAGGGTCTCTGGCATGTAATTAACTATTCAAAGTTACCATCTACAGTAGGTAGCATGTGTTAAAACATGCTCTGATAAATATATATATACACATTACATTAATCATTCTAGTACATTGTTATGTCAAATCTTGCTATCTACTATAGATAGCCAATTGCACTTGAAACCAGAAATAATTATATTATTCATTCTCTACAGGAATAAAATGCATTTAAGATAACCTAGGGTACTCCAGACTTGTGCCAAGATGTTACATTCTTCTCTGTGATACATCTTACAAATGTAGGGGTACACATTTGCTATCTGCTGTAAACATCAGAGCTCTAATACAGTGAACACAGCAGTCTACTTATACAAATAGACATAAATTAATTCATTGGATGAGGAGAAATGTAATTTCATTCTGGGTTTTTTCTAAACCAATTTGCTTAGTTTTAAAAACAAGCAATATATAATCTCAATGAGATCATTGCCCAAATTGGGCCTGTGTATCATTGTATCTTAAATGTCCCGAAGCAGGTGCGTGTATGTGGGTTACGTACCCTGGGTATGGCACTGAGGCTATTAGATAAATCTGTTTCTCATCTCAGGATACATACATAAATAGCTGACGCAAACATAATAAACATCAACGACATATTGCATTACGTGCCCCAGCATCACTGGTAATGTCAATAACCTTCCGTAAACAACGCAAACATAGCGCTCTTGCTCCCCTCTCTCTCTCTCTCTCTCTCTCTCTCTCTCTCTCTCTCTCTCTCTCTCCCTCTCGCTCTCTCTAGATGCGGGATGATGAATATGAGTAGCTTTCTATAGTTCAAACAGCCGTCAATGTGGAGTTGGCAGTGAACGTTCACACTTTGTAGGCTATGAGTTGTGACGCTACCAGTTCTAAATATCTCAAATGACTACAAGTTCAATGGCTTAAGATTGTTAGCATGCATTGAGATTATTGTCTCATTGGGATTTAGACGTCTGTCACTGATATAATGCCATCTGGAATCATGAGGAGTTCACAACTTATCAATTATACTTATCAGGGAGGGTGGAACTTCAGTCCGCCAGTCGGGCAGGTAACTCACAAAAATATACCTGCCCGGCAGAAATTCCACCAGCCATTGTATTAACACACTTATTACTGCAAGTTTGAAAAACTTCACCCACCCAATACTTTTGCATCTTTACCCACCCAACGCAAAATTTATCCGCTATGGGCAGGTGGGCGGGTGCTATTTCCAGGCCTGATACTGATGATTCCTGACAATCTCTTCAAAATAACCATTTCCCTAATGTTACTGCCTAGTACAACATTGGTAAAACATGTGAAATTTCAGTCACATTGCAACTATAAACCAACCACAAATACATTAACTTTTTGAGTTTTAAATTAAACAAGGGTAGTACAAACCACAACAAGAGAGCTGTATCTATTAATAATTACCCTCGATAAAGTGATGTCCATAGTCTTCAATGGCACTGTTTATGAAGCATTCTATCTACAGTGCATGGCTGACGAGATGAGAGTTTAAGAATCCATGTCGCACCTACTGTTTTATTAGACTTAGGCATAGTTGGACTTGCCCATGCTGCACCATCGATATAATTCAAACCATGGTGTTTGTTCCCCATTCAGCATAATACATGTCGCATGTTTATGATGGTATAGCAAACCCATTTATAATGCATGTACCCAATCCAATTGTATCTCCGAGTCATTGACCCCGTCAGTAGTGCCAAACCTCAAATGACTTGCATGCATGTTGTTGATAAGGTCTTAAGGGAATTACTCTGTAAAACCCTTCACACTAAACCCTTCGCACAGTACATTTTGAGTTACAACATATAGCGTGTCAAGTGTAAAGGGTATTCAAGAATTATTTCTAGAAACCGTCATGAATAAAAAATGACCCTATTCCGTATCAGATGAATCCAAACGAGCAGAAACATACCTTAGCTTATGGTCTATTTTGCATCCTTGTGGCAATGATGTCACTTTACAGAGGCAGCATTAATACAATTGAACTATTCTAAAGCCGTTTGATGAAGCATGCACAATGTTTTTACAAGTACTGCAATCAGCTTATGACACAATGACATCACAGCCTTGTGAATGTGAAATAGACTAATATAGGTTCCATCCATTTTGTGATAAACATTAACATACCAGGTTCATATCAGAAAGCATCCATCAGTTTGTATTTCATCTTGGCTGCTGGCATATAAGCAAAGAGCTAAACATCCCAATACTGCAACCCATTTTGATTCGAAGCTTATATAGATACATTGCATTCATTGCAGCAGGCAAATATTTGTCATCTCCCATACCATAGACGGTATCGGTACGCCCATACCTACGCGGTAGGTATTAACCAGTCAACGTCCTCATCATCGGTGACAATTGTTGTATTAAGTGTCACAATAATATTGCCTCTAACTTGTTTTTCCCAAGAAAACGAATCTGACGCGACTCTTTAATTACAAATTGGGACGGTTTTCCCTGTTGTTTGTGTAAAATTACCTGTTTGTGTAAAATTACCTGTTTGTATAAAACAAAGTATTTTTCAAGTCCCTATCGGTGCATGTCCTTTTCTGGTTAATATTGTTGGGACATTCACCCCCGGGGGGGGGGGACTCAACTTTTTTTTGGTAGGGTGTGCCGCCCAGGGACTCAAAAAGGGGGGCTACAGAACTGAACTGAGTGGATTTTATGATGTGAAAAATAGGGTCTTAGGAACTGCTTTTTTTTCAAAAAAGTAGGTCTTGAGAACTGGTCTATAGTTCAATTTTTGATTAGCAAGAACGCAATTGTTTGATTTTTGGGGGTTTTAGAACGCAACATTTTCGAAGAATTGGGGCTTTGGAACGCAAAATTTCGTGATTTTTTGAATTTCCAATAAAATTGGGCGTCTCAAGAACTGATGAAGGCTCAAAAGGGGGGTCATAAGAGCTAGCAGCAGAGGGTGAAAAGGGGGGTCTTCAGCGTGGCACATACCTATACCCTTTTCCAATGTCGGTGCACCCCCCGGGACATTCACCTGTGTTTGTTAATATACCGTATGTTATTATTGTCTAACCGTAGGTTGGTAAACTGCTTTATATTATATAAAGTCTTTTTGGTTTAAAAAATATTTTGCTAAATACACATATTTCCTTCCATTGTCCAAATAAATTACAAAATGACACCGTTCAATCTTTGGTCTATCCCAAAATCCCAATTGAACCTTAAGATATTGATCTAATTCAAAAGCAACACACCACTTTTCCAGGAATCATGAGTTCAATAAATTCATGCTGAAGTGAACCTTTTACCGTCGCCTGAAATATTGATTACCTATAGGTTCGCTCAGATCACGATATCAATATATCGTCTGGAAAATTATTGCATGGTTTATCTACATGGATGAACAAAATAATGATTGATTGAGTTGCTTCTCTGGAATATAATCACTTTTATAACACAGCCAACTGAACTGGAATCCCGGGGGGGGGGGGGGTGCACTCAACTTTTTTTGGGGTAGGGGTGTGCCGCACAGGGTCTCAAAAAGGGGGGCTACAGAACTGAACTGAGTGAATTTTATGACGAAAAATAAGGTCTTAGGAACTGATTTTTTTCAAAAAAAGTAGGTTCTGAGAACTGGCTAATAGTTCAATTTTTATTAGCAAGAACGCAAATTTGCGGATTTTTTTTGGTTTTAGAACGCAATTTTGTCAAAGAATTGGGGCTTAAGATCGCAAAATTTCGTGATTTTTTTGAATTTTCAATAAAATTGGGGTCTTAAGAACTGATGCAGGCTCAAAATGGGGGTCATAAGAGCTAGCAGCAGAGGGTGAAAAAGGGGGTCTTCAGCGCGGCACATACCTATACCCTTTTCCAATGTCAGTGCCCCCCCCCCCCCCCCCCGGGCTGGAATCTGTGGTTAAAGACATGATTATCAGCCTTCGAGGCCTCGGGTGATAATCATGTAACATCAAGATGAAGACAATGGCTCTGGAACAAGCATAATCCACTAAAAGAAGGCAAATGAATCATCAACAACATTTCAGACATTTGTATTATAATCTATAAATTGTTTCGGCAGATATATTTAGTGCAGATGTTAACTTCGTTTTAAGACTGTTTATATTTATCATCTTTCATGTTTTCGGACATACTGTAATTGTGTGATTCTCATAGTTCATGCAATAAATGCCACCCAACAGTGCATAATTATCCATGTGCTATCATCATTCTCATCATCGGGCGTTGTCATTACACATACAATGGCCAAGAACCTCCCTCATCATTCTGCCGCTTTCATCAAATTATTTCCAAATGCAATCACCAATGTGTTTTCACTACCCACACCCAATACAATCGAAAATAATGTATATGAGATTTGCCAATGACTACATCGTGCCCATACAATGTATTCCCATTAGACATACAATGTTGAATGGGAACATCACCCACTTGCCACCTCCTTATGTTGACACCCAGAAGCAATCAAGATTAACATGTCATCATGCCCTATCGTGAACTCAAATGAACTATGTCACTAGGTATCAGGCTACCAATATATAGAACAGTTAAACAATTTGTCACATTCACATACAATGGGTGTTGGAAGAAACTCGGGGCACACACTCGCTCATTTTTACCACACCTTCCAATGATGATCTAGTCACCTGAAGATAGGTTTCCCCAATACCTGTCAATGGATGTCAATGAACTTTACATGTACATTCAAGAAATATATAGTAATAATACTAATAGTAAAATGTGTAGGGATAGGGAAACTGTGCTATAGCGCAAAAGCGCAAAAAACTCAGCTTTTGCTATCAAAAAACCCACTTTTTTCTTCCCACAGCTGTGTTAATTTTAGAAATAATGTCCATTTACCAAAAATCAACACATTGCATAACTGTATTTAAGTGTTTATTCTACATGTACATGTAGACCTTGTTTAGTTTGAATTTATTTTGAATGACAAATCATCATTTTGGCAATTAATTATAAATGTGTAAACATGGAAAAGCGCAACATAGCCACACATTTGGGTTTATTTTTAACGCATATGGTATATTTTTGTGCGAAAAAGCATACTTTGCCTCAAAAAGCAGACAGAACATGTAGTGTTTTTTCTGTTTGAGGTGCAAAATAGCACATTACATTCATTTTCAAGTTGGGATGAAATTACCTTTTTCTGGGGTGCAATTTCGCAGTCTTCAGAAGCCCCCAAATTTTACAAAACAGCCCATGAAAAAAGACCAATCAATGCCAAAAAGTACACACAGGGGCTACTTTTTATCAATTCAGTTTAAAATAGCCCCCGTAATAAATTTAAAAAAACTTGTGCCCTGCATCAGCACCCAACAATTCACCTAATCACATAAAAATCCAATATCCTAGGAAATATTTTGATATCAGCAAATATTAACCCGTAATCAATTTTGTTGTTGTGTTGTGGGACTAAAGCAATGACCCGTTCAATCAATACATACTATCACGGCAAGAGAGGTATTGCATTGCGCCCTTAGCAGCGCTAACACACTCCTGCAATGCAATCCGTGGATCCTCCTACTTGAACCACATACATAATTCAATAGAAAATCAAGATCGTAAAGTATAAACAACTTTATACTGGAGGGGAAGGAACTTCTTGGAAAAACAAAATTGAGAATTACCATATACCGTCTCACTACTTGATAGTATAAGGTCTATACGATTCAGCCGTGTTTGATATTACAAAGCATCTACAGTTAACACTAATAGATATCAAATGTCTCAGAATGGAAAGCTCTTGACGATTTTAACATTGATAAGATGGCGTGATGCGTTTGTTTTGTTTTATGGTTTATACCTATTTTGACACTTTCTTCTGTATCAAAACATATCATTTGGTTTTTACCAGGTTTTGTATTCAATTTTAAAATGAATTACATCAAAATGTCATTGGTGTTTTTACCAGGTTTTCAATTCAATTTAAAATGAATTGCAACAACCTGATCAGGTTATATAGCTATCTGGAAAAGGAAAAAATACAGCGAAGACCTTTCGTTCATGACGCATTGCCTTTAGGAAGAAGCACTTCTGACAGCAGTGTAGAGGAAAACCTAGAAATCTACTGTAGTTAAACAAAAACACCTCATACTTGGGAAGTCAGAATTGACCTCTATGCTGATTCTGGTAAATATTTTAGGACTATTTTACGCCTACTTATTTGCGAGAATCGAACCGAATCTTACTAGTAAATATGCTTTTGTGAGAATTGTTTTTGTGAGAAATTCAAAATGTCTTTAAGGCTAGTATGTAGAAGTGCTTAATTACGCTTGATAAGCAGCTCAGACAAATTTATATCCATCCAGCAAATCTCCCGTTTTAAAAATCAACTTCATTATCATTCATGACCACCTTATTCATCATCATCATCAGCATTGTTGATTTTCTGCTGGTATATATCATAACTGATAAGCCCCAAATGGTTAGGCCTATAAGACAAATTACTAACAAAAACGAATCAAACAATTACTTCATCTATCATTTCAGTCTAAACACCCGTCTGGAGGAGGCTTTATCCTTCGCTAAGAGTATATATGATTCGTAAAGCTTTATCGTTATTACAAGGATCACTTTTGCCTTCTTTGAGAATCCACATTAAGGGTATATATGAGAGTGCATTTACACGATTGATTACAACTTTTATACATGAGTACCACCCTCCCACAGGCTTCATCTTATTTAATTGAAAATTCAAGTGTTGCCATTCTGTTGTTGTTATTCATAATAAAATAGTCCTTTTCAATCAGCATCAGTCACATATCTTCTTCTTTTTATACCTCCCACTTCCTCTTAAAAATATTGTTGATACGACATGACTCTGTATATATTGTATACATGCTTGGCTTTGCAACAAATAAGTATTGCAATTATATCAGTGCTTTCTGATGCCCATTCATTCCATGAGTATTTTATCAAATTAAAATCAAAATATATCAAAATATATCAAAATATATCAAAATATCGCTTACGATAAATTTCTTGACATCATCGAAGTGAGAAGAAAAAAATGATCAGGCCATAAAGATAACCTCAAGAGTATTTATTGTTCCTTGATTTAATTGAAAGTATAATGTGTGATTGCATTTCCCAGTGCACTATCTCTTACATAGATTCACAATACAATAAGATTTGTGTGCGGTCAATGACTCCGCGATAGATGCCTATGGATTGCCGGTGTTACTCGCTAGGTGGACGGATATGTTTGCATAACGAGTAGTATCTAAGAAAATACAAACCCAATCTGAAGCCTGACAATTTTTCAAATGCGTCATTACGCCGATTTGTTTTTGTAACATGCATTGTCCCTTCATTCGATGGACATTGTCCCTTCATTCGATGGACATTTAATGTGCGGAATTTGATTTGCAATGTCCATTGCGATGCGAACAATGCTCATCTAATCATTATTTTTACTTATAGCACATGACAGGAGTATGAATTTGAAGGATCTAACAATTGTAATTGTATTTTGTGCACGACAACATTTTGCTTTCAGACGTCATACAGTCCAAATAGCTTCATCAATATGGAAATGCATTGGAAATGCTACGAATGAATTATACATGTAAATGAAAAGATGTACGTCACAACGCAATCTATCTAGAGCTTTACATCAAATTGCACGTGCACATCTTTTTTAAACTGGAGTGCAAATAGGGTTGGACTTTTACAAGATTACATCACAAAAATTGATGAGCTAACACAAGTAAAAAAAGGTTATACTTGCATGTAGTTCAAATTACGGCATAAAACAATGGTTATTCAGATTTTTGTAATTGGAACACTATGTAATCATATGATTATCCTCCTCAGCCTGCTACCGAAACTATTAAAAAACTTCAAAATAACACCAAAAGGTCGCAAAATTCTGTGATAGGTTTGTGGTTTTTGTGGACAAACTAAAACACAATTTCCAAAAAAAAAAGGTATTTGGGTTAGTATTCATTTGTACAAGAAATTGTCATCTAAATGTTTACAAATCTGGGTTGGTTGGGCCTGCAGAACAAGGTTAGAAGACTCCAGCTCAGTAAGGAGTCGAAACATAACTAGTAAGTACGATTTATTGGATTCGTCAAAAGAACATTTTATTACATATTTATGAACAATCCTGATGAATCTATATCAAGTTATAAGGTTTTCTTTGTCGCCATACTCTTTAAAAAAGCACACTAGTTTTTTTGTAAATTTCAAACAAAAAGGTTTTCCTAATGCAGAAATCTATTTATACCTGCAAGTGTAAAAAGTGCAATGATACATCCGAACACCTTGCCTGGGTCCGTTAATGAATAACCTATCATTGCTACGCTGACATCCAGGGTGTTCTTCCAATACAGAGTCATTAATTAATGCTCACAATCAATACCGCTTTGCTCTGTCATTGCAACATTATTAATATATCATGCGTGTGTATATTATAAATCTAGCTAGCTAATTAAATGAATGTGTGGTTGAAAATCATCTATGTTTTCTATTTTACATGAAAGGTGATCCATATAATTGTCCCATTCCAAAGTTTGAGTTGCATAACTCCAATGGTTTTATTGTTAGAAGCACAAGGTCATAATTATTTTCCCATTGAGTTATACACAAACTGGCTGGTAGTTAACCACCTTTGGCAGTAATTCACCACATTTTAGCCTATAATTTCTAAATGGAACATTTCTGGGCCCTAAGATTTTACAGACACAATGAGAAAAATATGGGGATTCTTCTGATATCAAAATATCTTGATGTGAAGAAAAAAATCATAGCCCCAAAAAAGTGATCAGAACATACACCTTTAACTTGTGTAAAAGAGTTTTGTCAAAGAGCTCAATTTTGTTGATTTTCTAAATATAAATATGGCACCGAGAGTGTATTGTGTAAAATAGATTAATTCATAAACATGTTGCTGCATTTAAAAAAAAGTCTAAAGGGAACAATTTTATTTTAAGCAAGAATTGTAATCAAATTAAAGTAAGTATGGTGCACAATTTCACACAGTCATATTTTGTCAGACTTGAAGGTGAATGTCTCGATCATTTTAGCATTTTTTTGCCAATCAACATATTTTGATATCAGAAGAAACCCCATCTTTTTTTCGTTATTTCTGTAAAATGTTTGGCACAAGATATGTTCCCTTTAGACGTTATAGGCCAAAATGCAGTGAATTACTGCCAAAGGTGGTTAACCACCCGGCCAGTTAGTGTACTACAATAGGCAAATGTCATGTCACCACATGTGTGCTTCTAAAATAAGAACCATTGGAGTTATGCAACTCAAACTTTGGAATATGACTATTTTCAGGAAGACTCTTCATGTAGAATAGAAACATCAAGTTGAAAATCGGGCCAGCAATCGGAACACCTACATTTAACTCTAACTTTGGAATATGACTATTTTCAGGATGACCCTTCATGTAGAATAGAAACATCAAGTTGAAAATCGGGCCAGCAATCGGAACACCTACATTTAACTCTAACTTTGGAATATGACTATTTTCAGGATGACCCTTCATGTAGAATAGAAACATCAAGTTGAAAATCGGGCCAGCAATCGGAACACCTACATTTAACTCTAACTTTGGAATATGACTATTTTCAGGATGACCCTTCATGTAGAATAGAAACATCAAGTTGAAAATCGGGCCAGCAATCGGAACACCTACATTTAACTCTAACTTTGGAATATGACTATTTTCAGGATGACCCTTCATGTAGAATAGAAACATCAAGTTGAAAATCGGGCCAGCAATCGGAACACCTACATTTCCGATCTTCATCAATGAGGAATCTTTTCAAAACAAATAGTGTGCACTTTCAATGTGCACTGCTCCGGCATATTGTTTACAGTGGATTTGTCTTCTTTGTGCATACAAACAAAACAAACTACAAATTAAAGAAAAATATCCGGTTTGTAATTTGTAAAAATCACATTCTAGATTCTGCCATCAGGAACTGTACAACATATTAAAAGTTCAAACCTTTTTTTTTATCTCTATATTTTATCTTTACCTTTCAATGTGTTGGACCACATAGTCTGATCAATACCTCTCCAATATTTCCATCCATATGAATTCCAACTTCAAGAAATAGTTGCTCCAAACCGTAAAATAACCTAACTTAATGTCACCCATGCTGATTTGTTAGATAGTTATACCAACCCCATAAGAGAACCGAACTGAATGTAATCCTGACTGATCGATACCGCTATCTCATTTGGGACAGGAAAGCCACAGGTCAGTCAGGTTGATACTACCGGTGGCTATTGATACTATAAGGGAAATGCTATTGCACCAAGTAGGAAGTACATGTAGCAATCCCGAGCATGTTAAAAGGTCACGGACTCCTTCGTAAAGAGTAGGGGATCATCCCGGTCTGTGTCTATACTCTCATGTTTGTATTCCTAGGTTCCAGGGATACGTTGTGCGACTATTCTCTACACAAGATATTTCTGCACAGTATAGGAAGATGATGATGATGATGAAGGTGTTTACCATCTATATAGTCTATTTATCCATCACGAGACAGTGACGTAACTGTGTATTTTACTGATTGCAGCACATAAACGCTGGAGTATACACATGAGCATGGAAAGACTGAAGAAACATACTCGTGCATAAAAGCTGCGCCTGTAAAATTACGTCACTGTCCAAAGGAAGACAAACAATAGAGAATAAGCCAACTTAGCCTTTGATGATAACATAATTCAAATGCTTGGGAGCACATTGACAAGCAAGTGAGTTTGGTCAAATTTGAGAAGAAAAAAAAGTAAGAATATTTAAAAACATGACAGGGTTGTAACATTTTGACTTGACATTTCATCAAATGACTTGCTATGAATCTATTAACTTGGTCCCAAATGGCTTGACCTTTGACTTGAGGTTTGGTGGTTTTATGTGACTTGTGACTCAAGGGTTGGTGACTGGGTCACAACACTGCTACTAAAAAACGCTTGTAAAGAGGATAGAGGCTGTTTGTGTTCCCGTGCAATGTTCATCTTCATAACTACAGGATGATCCTCGGTTCACTATTATGCTAAAAAGAGAACCTTTCAGAATGTGTTACTAATCCTAACCCCCCTGAGTGCTAAAAAATGCTAATCCTAAGTCCGTCTCCAAGCGCATGCGCCGCCGGTTTTCGATGACGTAGTCAACCGAGCCTATATAGTGAGCGCAGTATACTGCGCGAATGTGTAGCTGAGGGCCGTGGCGTAGTGTGTGGGACGTGGGGCTTGAGAACGGAGGGTCCCCGGATCAAATCCCGGCAGGTTCCCGGAGATTTAGTTGGTGTTTTTTTCCTCAAAAATTGTGATCCTGGTCAAAAACCCTAAACTGGGGTTAAGGTTAATATCATTCAGTTTATCAAAATAATCAAACTGTATGGTCATCTGCAGAAGCGGTTGATATAACTTACAATTTTCCTCCTTTTCTATATAGGCTCTATCCCTTTTGAAACACAATGTATGTTGTCTAATCAAAAAGATGTACTCCTATGTTTTACATTACAAACTACAAGTCACATATAATCAAACATAATGTTACAGAAAAGAAACAGTAACGTGACAAAACTATTCAGAAACGTATTTCATACGGAACAACACCCGAGGCACAAACACACACTTTTAGACATCCATGTAAGCAAAAATGGTATATAATCATGTTTCTCTAAGTCAGCAAAATGTCCACAACCTATACTGTAAAAGTGGAAATCTTCGCCCTTACATATATTTTTGCGCTTTTCGCGCTAAAATCAGCAAGCGCGAAAATAAAAACACACAAATATATTCCTTTTGTATGTAGGTCTATGTAAGGAAGCTCAAAATTGCAAAAATAAAAACAAGCAAAATTGTTCCAAATGTGCGAAGCGCGAAAATTTCCACAAGCGAAAATTGCCACTTTTACGGTAGTACACATCTTCTTAGAACGTGAAACCCTATAAGCTGATAATGTCATTCTATTCTCACGGTATCCCACAAGCCCCTGTGCTGCATTCGCCTGAAGCGAACAGCTGTATACCACATACTGCAGTCACGACGGTTTTACACATCTCAATGAGGCCAGCTAGAAATGGGGTAGTGCTTTATCGGAATATTGTACGAGACAAACACCAAATTTTCATATTGCCGTTACGAATAACATAACAAGGATCGGGATGTAAAAGAAACATAATAATGTAATGGAAAACAAATTTACTAAGCTGAGTGCTGTAAAATGGATCTAGATTTTTAAATATGAAAAATGATTAATGGTTAAATTTAGGTCCTTTATTGATAACGTATCTATAGTTCAGTGTATAACTTAAGATCTTTATTTTGTGGTAGATTCTGGCCTTTGCCTGTCTTTATTTTTCAATACCCCATTGTCAAACTACAACTTCTATAATATGTTCATGGTCAACATTGTGGTCTTACTTTATTTCAATGTGAAGGTCTACATACGGAACTGACCACGATAATGCAATTCTCCTTACGCAACACATTTTGCACAGTGATGCACCACGCATACTATATGAACCTGGAAATCGTATCTAAATAATAATATCTATGGCATTGACAGTCAACTTGGATGATTACGTAACGAAACAGCAACACCCCGTCAGATGCAATTTAATCAATCTGACAGTACAGCAGTGGTTCCGGGTAAACAAGTAATCACATAACCTGCGCTACATGTCACATCAAATTACTGCATGTAAGGTTCAACGGCTCGCTGATAATAACATGTACATGTAGATCAATGTTTATGTGTACTTTAATCCAGTCGAGCTATGTTGAAATGGTCACATAGACTTTGATGATGATAGATAGGCAAAGTATGTGAATATAACGTATCTCTGCATCATTTCACTAAATGACAAATGACTAACATTATTTACTTTGAAAAGGTTGCCAATGTAATGATGGTATTAACGATGAAAAACAAAAGTATTGCAACATTTAATGTATCAAAGGGTTCCACGCAAAATCGTTTCTTATGTAAGAATATTATCTTGATCACAAAGAAGATTTTCTAGGTTCAACGGCTCGGTGATAATAACATGTAGATCAATGTTTATGTGTACTTAAATCCAGTCAAGCTATGTTGAAATGGTCACATAGACTTTGACGGTGATAGATATGCTCAGGATGTGAATATAACATATCTCTGCATCATTTCACTAAATGACAAATGACAAACATTATTTACTTTGAAAAGGTTGCCAATGTAATGACGGTGGTGTTAACGATGAAAAAGCAAAAGTATTGTAAAATTGGAAGGCTTCAATGCAATATCGTTTCTTATTGCAAGAATATCATCTTGATAAAAAAATTCACATAATTACGCATTAGAATTAAGAATTTTAAAACATGACACCCAGACAGGAACAACAAACAGGGTAATAATGTACTTTAGGTCCCACACCTGTTTCAAGTCTTTAACAGAATAAAACATATCATTCGGGTATCATTGGACACATTATTAGAGTTGATGCATACCTGGGGCCTAAAGAACACTTTATCCCAATAAAGTATATCAAAATTCCATTTTTCTTCAAAAAAGTTTCATTCAACATTCACTAAAGTTGGCAAGCAGAAAGGTTGCCCTTTTCCTTACATATTGTCTAAAGTTACAGGTATTGTTATCATCCATGATCCTTCAAGGAATTTTCTCAAGATAAAATATCCATCTCTTGTAATATTCTTTCAATTTCTACTTTTTATTAATACAATTCAAGGTAAGAAAATAATTGTTTCGTTATCTGAAAGTGTCCTATATCCTATTCCATTACTGGTATGTTGTATGACTACTGCATTATCCATTTTTCTTGCTATTTATAATTGCCATATATTTGCTCAAGTTCATTATTCTAATAGTTACCAGAAAAAAGAAGATAATAATACCATCTGCAAATGCTTTTCACAAATGGCAAAAGCTTCAATCTAGAATGAGACAGCAACCATTAGGTAGACGACCCTTTTATAATGCAAGGTATGCACGCATCCTTTCAGCACTCCATGATATTGTACAAATATCAGTACATTAATGCTCGGTGAATATCGTGAGATTCCAAAACACATTTCCTAAATGAATGACTGCTTTGGTGCTTAATGCGTCAGATACATTATAATACTACCCAATAACAGACCATATGGGAGTAATTCTGTTATACCCTTCACAGAGGTATTCATAGTGCATGATTTTTAAGAACGACGCATACTATCGATGTAGGTGTGTAGGGTATAACAGAATTATGCCACCACCATATGTGTACTGTCGCGACAAAAGGGTGCAGTTGTCGGTAAAATGCATTTTGAGATAACGATGGAATTGGGCATGGAAATACAAAGAAAATAAAGACAATTTTACGGTAGTTTTTCTTCATAAAATCAAAAAGCTGTATCCAATCTTAACCACAATTGGTGTCATTTTAAAACATTCAAAAAGCTTCTTTTGTTGGTATTAAAATCTCAACTTTTTCTTTGAGCGACAACTGCACCCTTTTGCCGCGACTGCATGTATAATGTATGTATAGCCATCTTCTATAGTTTGTTCAAAACCAAATAGGCAAGATTGTGTGACTGTGATGTGTATATCATCAAACACATATATTGCAATCAGTGTGGCTACTTCTACTAATTTGTGTCTCGCTTGACTTTAATGCTCCGATGCCAGGTGTGGGTTTTTTTATTAATTCAATATACCAATTCCAATTTTAGCAAAGCATATCATCACAGAGGCACTTACTTCTATTCAACATTCAAATATAAAACACAAGAACAGAGAGAACTATTTTCAAAAAGATATCAATATTTGGCATGAACACAAAATCACTTTTTCAACACAAACATGCAGACAGTGAATCAGAATCACAACACAATCCCCACAACAAAAGTAAGTTACATCAAAGTTCCACCTGCGTAAACTTACCTTTTGATGTTTTTTTAGCCGTCCTACAAGCCTGTTCTAATACGTTGTGTTGCTTTGCTAATGTCTCTATAGTTTCCTCAAGCCTCAATCGCTGGTCTCTCTCATACTGCAACGACTTCTGCCATTTGCGACCTTGTGTCTGTGCCAATTCTAGATAGTCTGCGCAGGCCTGTATAAATGCATGGGAGAGAGGTTACGACAATTATTAGTTATACACACAATATTCATTGGTACAAAATCACCTTTCGCAATAGCTGCCCTCTGTTACAATCACTTGTAGGAAGGGCACACCATGGGCTTCTGGATCATAGTACAAACCTGGCAGCTCTTCCTGGCAGCTATCAAAGATAGATCGTTTCTGCACAAACCTTCGTTTACATTATCACGATCAGTCAAAATCATGATGTTCTTAATCTGTGATATTACCTAATTGGCTGATGACTGTGTGTGACCTTTGATCAGTGAACAATACACATTTCTTCAACTCTGTGCACACTAATTGATATAATTATATTAGAACTGGGTTATCCCAGTTTAGGTACGGTTGTTGGGGATGCGTACCCATATTTGGCACAACTGAATATGGTAGGGATGTAATTTCATATAATTATGTGGTTTTGTTTGATGTGAGTCATTTATACTAAATTAAATTAAATGTGTCAACATGGTTTGTACTTTTTTGTATTTTTCAACAAAATTACTTTACTTACACATTTAAAAAATTGAAATTTGTTGAAATACTTAGTCAGACTTGATACTTGTTTTCAAAAAGTTGATGCATTTCTAATTTCTTCTTTGAGTGTCCGAGAGAGCAAACAACTTGGAAAACTGGTATTTTTGAGTACTTGGCAGGCGACGGGTCAGTAAGGGAACTTTCATACAGAATGTATTATTGATATCATTCAGTTTATCAAAGTATTATGGTTATTTGTAACCATATCAAAAAATATCTAAAAAATATTGGGGATCACTACAACTCACTACAACTACTCAACTGCTTCCCCATCTCATTGCGCAATCATGTAAGGCTATATACCCTTAGCACTGGTTCTGTACTGTGTCTGCGCTGTATCATCAATTAAGCTGAAAACGGTTATGAATTAGCACTGAGTACATGTACTTGCAATTGTTCAAGGTATGCTGTATGAGTCGAAACTTTTAAATGCTAGCACTATACTTTGGCAGATGGCAGCATGGAACTATAGTTTAATCAGTTCCAAATTGGCAAGAAATATTCGGTTTTTATCTCTCCGCGCAGAAAAGTAATCCCAGCGTATGCCCACCCCCACACAGCATTAGTCACACGCACGCGGTATTGGTCGCACACACACCCCATGCATATGATGCACAGTGCGCTAGATGCCTTCATGCGCGCCCACATCCTTCTGTATTCATTCGCTGCTACAAGGCGGCTTCGCTAATTTGGAACTGATCAAACTATAGCACTATGTACCCTCAGTTTTCCATGGCAAACTGTGTTCTGCTCAGAGGGGGGGGGGGCTCCTTTGTGACTGTGAGAGGACCAGGGGTTGATCCTTGGTTCTTTGACACCCTCATTGGCCCATTTCCCCCTTACAGATTTATACCCAAAATCACCCAGTGTGGAGTTAGGGTTACCAACCAACCAACCAATTAATTTAACCCTGTAAATGTGAGCAACAATACCAATATCCTGATTAGAGTACTTAGTACCATGGGGGTACTCGGATATATTTTTGGTAGGGATGTGCCGCCAACCAAAATGAAAATTGACCCAAATGTTTACCAATTTTCGGGAGAAAATGGACCCATATGTTTACCAGAAACCCATAATTTTCCTTTGACATCTTTTGCTAAAATGTCGGCGAAAAACAGCAAAATTAAGGTTTTTAGACCCATAAATTTACCAAAAATGGCTTTGAAAAGGGGTCATCCATTTACCATAGGGTGAAAAATGGGACCCTATTTGGCAGCGCATCCCCGTCACTCATAACCACTAAGAACCCCTCCCCCGGGACTTAGTAGTTTGTTGGCTTCCTTTGTTTGAATACATAGATCCCACCATTAACATCCTATCTTATCAGGGTTATGTTTTGGTCAGGATATGAAGCCAGAAAGTTCTGTAGACTTTGACCTATACCTGTTTACACATAAGGATAGCATTCAGAGTTGAAACCTCAAAGGGGTCACTAAATACAACAGTGCGCTTACACACATTTGTTAAATAATAAATAAATAAATATAAACAAAATAATAAGCAAATAAACCAATATTTTACGGAAATGTGTATTCATTTCTATCATGCTTTACAATATTTAAGAAACCACATCAGGGTGAAAATATCATTATTTTTCAGAGCAAGGGAGGCTTTTTGTATCACCATGCTACCTAGCACCATAAATCCTAGTTAGGCTACTTGGTCTCCATCCTACTAATTAATGGCAATCATAGAAATCATTCATTATTTCCCAGGCATAGATCCTGATCCAAAATACTGCCATTGAAATGTTCATGGCAACAAAAGCTTCAGGCCCAGTCAATAATGTAATTAAAGTCCAATCAAAATCCGTGCTATGTGGTCAAAGATTGCAGGCAGAACTTTCATTTTAGTCACGCATGAAGCTCTCAATTATTAACTCGTAAATGTTTAATACGGTTTGTCCAGTAGACAATATGTGTACGCATAGTGAAAGAAAATGCCACTTAGTTTTTGCTTTAAAGCCTCCATTTGTAATATATTTTAAATCCTCTTCCCTTCAAGTTCCAATTCCAAGAGTAACACCATATGACGAGGAAGTCCCATAATCAATTTAATCATACTGAACAATACAAAACAAAATATGAAATTAACAGGGCGAGTTTTCAAATCATATGTATTTACTGTCACTCTCATTGTGTCATAACCATAGAATCTGTAACCATGACAACATAATACGCCATACTTGTCGTGTTTGTCTCCAATCTAATATGGTGCAGTGACATTTCATATTCTTCTAGGCTTATTGCACTACGAGTGAAAAAGAGATATTCTTCCATCATACTTACGGTTTTTATTAGTCCCATCTAATCAAAAGCGACTTTGTCCTCAAGAGGTGCCCTTGTTTCGGTTCTTTGCGTTTTGCTTTTGGTTGGAATATTTCAGAGGGGGGAAGGCCACCAAATTGCCCCTCCTCGGCCCCTTACGGCATATGACCCTAAGTGGCATTAAGCTGTGTGCCTTGGTGTTCTATTAAATTTTGTGATTGGCCATATTAATATTCATGCCCGATTATTCGTCCAATTGGGTAGCGCGTTTTATTGGGTTTGTTCAATTGCTGGTTGGAGTTTAGTCACGTTGCATGGTAAAAATCCCACCCAACCCACCCAGTTATCCATACTGGAGGAGTTGATTGGGTCGTTTTCAGGCATTATAAGACCTGATTTTACCGGCTTGGGTCTGAGCCGGACTCGGCCGATGACTGGCGGGGTTTTTGTGTAAGGGGTGGGGCTTTTGTGTAAGGGGTGGGGCAGGTTTTTGTAGGGGGATAAGGGTCTGGACCATATTTGTTGTGCTCGTTTCATGGATTTGTGGAAGGCTAGAGGTGCTCCTTTCGGAGGTCTCGATCCTTTCAAATTGTGGTTCGGATCCAGATCCTCGTCCTACGTAGGTTTGGCTTATATTTATTGGTTTCTAAAGCATGGTGTATTGTTTACTAAAGCATGGTGTATTGTATACTAAATCATGGTGTATTTGTATACTCAAGCAGGGTGTATTGTTTACTAAAGCATGGTGTATTGCATTATTGTATACTAAAGCATGGTGTATTCTTTTCATGGTGTATTGTATACTAAAGCAGGGTGTATTGTTTACTAAATAAGCATGGTGTATTGTTTACTAAGGCATGGTGTATTGTATACTAAAGCATGGTTATTCTTTACTAAAGCATGGTGTATTGGTTACTAAAGCATGGTGTAATGTTTACTAAAGCATGGTGTATTGTTTACTAAAGCATGGTATATTATTGTTACTATGATAGAAGAAAAAATATTTATTGCATTGTGTGTATCAGGCAGTGATGCTTTGACTACTCCAGCTCATCCCACATATCAATAAAGTTATTTAAAGTAAATGTTGAAATTGACTGTGTGTTGTAGTTTCTTGTCTACAGTACGTAGTTAAACCTTCTGAGGACAAATGTAGGCAATGCTCTGGGCATAGGGATGGGACTTTTTCATGTATTAAGTTGTATAGATATTTTAGTCGATGAGGTTTTTTTAGTACAATTGTGACTCAATGGGTGTTCATTTCCATGACTTTATTTAACACACAAATTACAACAACAATTCATTAAAATCAATATATTACTTTACTTTATTAATTTTAGTGCAAGTTATCTGCGTTTATGATGATTTCATAAATCTTAATTAAATGGTACCTGTCATTGCATATTTCAATTTGAATGATACATTTGACTTCGCCCGGCTATGAGCCAGCATATTAGCAATAACAAGATATCTTACTCGTGAATCTCATTCATCTTGCTATCTGTCAAGTTAAATCAAAATATATTCATTGGCTGTTATTTAATTCAATACACATGCATACACTGCGGTTTTATAGAGCGCAATAACATCTACATGTACAACAAAGCGCTTCTGACTGATGACTAATTTTACTTGAGTAAGTTATTGTTTCAGAACTTTTCCCAAAAAAGTGATATGGAATTTTACATATTCGAAATTACTTGGATGGAACTGATTGCAGTACAAATATCTACTGACTCAATTATACGCAAGCCAAAGCCTGTGGCTAACTCGGCTAAGGTGACCGGCAATGATTTGCTTCAAAATAACAGAGGATGTGTATATTGATAAAAAAAAAGATGATACGCAAAGTTTGAATTTTTTCCAAAAAGCGGTTTTTGATTTACGGAATTTTTCGTTATTTGAAAACCCATTGACTTAATACAGGAGGCGTAGCCGAATTCCCAAATACTGCCAAATTTCAGAAAACACATAGTTTTGTAAATATTTTTTTCTCTTCTTTAAAATCATTGTATGCTAAAGACTTTAATTTTATTTTGATGCCAAAACACCAAGGTATAACACAATTTTTTCCCCTCCACAACTGAGTGGTGATGGATGGTTTATTCACTGGGAATGTTAGTACTTTTTCACTATTTTCTAGAAACACTATATTGCCAAATTTTGTGAATTTCTACAGAAAAAACTACTTGTTCAATTTGCACAAACAAGGTGTCATATTAAAGGTAATTAAGTTTAGAAAGTTATCTCGTGAGTTTTTACTAATTAAGTGTTTCTAGACCTTTTTACAGCCTTTTGAAATTTTCCCTAAAATCAAAATTGAAAAAAATATTTTTTTCAAAAAGTAAACACTGTATTTGCAAAAACTCACGAGAGAATTTAGGTAATATGCTTATGAATTTATTCCCAAAGTTTCATGGCCATAGCACTTTCCGTTTAGTCTACAGAAATTCAAGAAGGTGAAAATTTAGGGAATTTTCAAAAAATAAAGAAAAACATAAGAAATTTCAAAAATGATCCGAAAGTCCTGAACTAGGTAAAGGAAAGACTTATCTTTACTGTGGTCTCAGTATAAAGAGTATAGATATAATTGATTTGGTATTACAGCAGTTTTTCTGTAGTGGTGTAGGAGCCGAGTTAGCTACCTTAAAGTGGTACGGTATCAAAGGCATATAGATTAACTTATGTAGGTATTTTTCAACTAAACTAAATCAATTTTTAATGGTATAATCTAAAGTATCTGTTGTCTGTCTAAAGTTAACCTTGAGAGTAAACATCATTCACCAAATTGCCCTGTAATATAGATAAAAGATAACCTTGAACAACGTCACAACAAAACAAAATTGCATAAATATAATCACAAATCCTGCATTCATTTTGGGGTTTAGTTGATTTAGAGTTTCATATCTTTTGTAAGTGTTACTTAAAGGTGTATGTTCCGATTACTTTTTTTGAACTATGATTTTTTTTCACATCAAGATATTTTGATATCAGAAGAATCCCTATAATTTTATCATTGTGTCTGCAAAATCTTAGGGGCCAGAAACGTTCCATTTAGAAATTATAGGCTACAATGTGGTGAATTACTGCCAAGGTGGTTGGTTAACCACCTGCCAGTTTGTGTACTATTCAATGGGCAAATTTCTTGTGACCTTGTGCTTCTAAAATAAGAACCATTGGAGTTATGCAACTCAAACTTTGGAATGTGACAATTTCAAGGATGACCTTCCATGTAAAATAGAAAACATCAAGTTGTGAATCGGACCAGCAATCAGAACATCTACCTTTATGTTTAAATGTGCACGGTCTTGTAGGGAAACGATAAAAAAGGTCAAATTTCCATCAGATCACATGTACAGCTTGTAACAACTTTGCATTTTATATATTTTATATTCATGTTATTACCATGCTGTACAGTGTTTCACCTGTGTAATAATTGCAAAAACTGTGTATTGTTGTTAATGTTTGTTTGTTAGTTTGTATTGTATATTGTTTGTTTCTTGTGTCTGTTTTGTTTTTCGTTCTGTTCCTTGTTTTTTATGCACCCACCTTTGGTTTGTTTTGTTTTTGTTTTGTTCCTTTTTTATGCACCACCTTTGTTGGGTGTCACTGTGTCAAAGTGTTATCAAAATAAATAAGCAAATAACTACAAGAATGCGCTTTGATAACAAACACGTGACATGAATTCGGTACAGTTCTAATCAGTTACAACTTGATGTGACATCGCATTTGAATTGTATGTAGAAGTCAGATATTGGACATGTGTCAAGACACATGTCCATTCACAGAGTGCTGTGCTCACATACACAAAGAAGGCCTGTATTTTTATTCCATACAGACATGGATAGTGTCAGCTTGATGCTTGAACAATTTGAGCTATTAGCAGAGATGCACTCACTACTATCATCAATATCTCTCCACATCACAAAATAACAAAACCAGGTCAATAAATGTTTCACCTTCATAATGCATTCATATCAGTTTGCTTTCTGTGAAAAATAACTAGCAAAATATTTGACTTGAGCCAACATGTGACATGAATTCAGTACAGACAGGTCTAATCAGTTACAACTTCATGTGACTTTTATATATCGCATTTGAATTGTATGTAGAAGTCAGATATTGGACATATGTCTTGACCTGTGAATTCACGGAGTCTGTGCTCACGTACACATAGAAGGCCTGTATTTTCATTCCATACAGACATGCATAGTTTGAGCTTGATGCTTGAACAGTTTGAGCTATTGGCAGAGATGCACTCACTACTATCATCAATATCTCTCCACATCACAAAATAACAAAACCAGGTCAATAAATGTTTCACCTTCATAATGCATTCATATCAGTTTGCTTTCTGTGAAAAATAACTAGCAAAATATTTGACTTGAGCCAACATATGTGACATGAATTCAGTACAGACAGGTCTAATCAGTTACAACTTCATGTGACTTTTATATATCGCATTTGAATTGTATATAGAAGTCAGATATTGGACATGTGTCTTGACCTGTGAATTCACGGAGTCTGTGCTCACGTACACATAGAAGGCCTGTATTTTCATTCCATACAGACATGGATAGTGTCAGCTTGATGCTTGAACAGTTTGAGCTATTGGCAGAGATGTACTCACTACTATCATCAATATCTCTCCACATCACAAAATAACAAAACCAGGTCAATAAATGTTTCACCTTCATAATGCATACATATCAGTTTGCTTTCTGTAAAAAAAAGCCCTGCATCAATAACAATCAATTATCACCAAAGTATTGAAAGTCCTGTGTCAATCTCAAAATGCAGTCAATAACCAATTTAATATCATCGTAACCTCGCTCTGTCTACCTATCTTTTTGACACTGATCATATTCACTTACTTTGCTGATATACATTTAGCAGATCAAAAATAGTTCACAAAACACAAGATGGCAACATTTCAAAATCGGCATTATGCAAGATAATATAGAGGTATTTTTAATTTGCAATTGTTAAAAATGTTTGTTCACATGAAATTACTCTGACATCATTTAGTTAAATACATTATATAAAATCATTTACATCTTTGTGCCACATTAAAAACAAAATATCTGCTCTGTCATTAAACCTACCTAAGCTTTAGTATATATCCACTAATTCACCCATCTGAGTAAAATGTCCATGTAGCCCGTACAAACTTCCCTGATAGAGTCATGTGTGTTAATATATCTACCCATACAAAAGTGTGTGGCATGAAATTATCCCCTGCAAGATCCTCAAACCCTTTACACTGGTACGTTCCATTACAAAGAAGGGGGGTTACAGGTATTAAAAGCTACGAGTGCGAGTGATAGGAATACTTGCCTGCGAGGCCCTCAAGAGCACATTCCATTAGATCGTTTAGGGGTGATACGGTTATACAGGTACATGAGAGCAGTGAATTGCTATTAAGCACAGCGTATGTTTGATGCGCCGTACTGTTTCAAAGATCCAGTGACATGCAACGAGTGAGTGAGCCTCTCCACCCTTCCGCTGGTACATTCTACTTAAGATGCAGGGATGCAACTATAGTAGCTATAGCATCCTGGCCACGTGAACTTGTTTAAACATGACAGGAATATCACAAAAATGTATACAGCCAAATTCAGAGCATACATACATCCAGTGTTGAATATTTAGGTAATATAATAGCTTGGTGTGATTAACGTGAACATTGGTGAGGCTCTTGGCTTTCGACACTTTTTTTCGTAAACAAATCTGCGACAGCTAAGGCCAAACAAAGAAGATAGTCTGTCTCAGAAACAGTTTGCAAATAAGTGCTGTGCGATTTATTTTTTTTAGAAAATAGGCTATGAGGTATGCAATTTCTTTTTCTTTTTTCTTTGCTAATCCAAGCTTCAGAGAACATTTCTTTAACCTTTTTTTTAAAAATCAAAACAAAAAAAATCAAAAATCAAATTTGACTATAGTTCAGTCAGTTTCAAATTGGCGAGCCTCCTTACAGCAGTGAATTTAATACAGAGGAGTGTGGGTGGAATTATACAGCTTTCATTGAGCAACAGGGTGCTTTGTGCATTAAATAGGTGATGCATGCGTATGTCAAGATCGCATACTTGGATTATCCTATAATTTAAAACCACAGATTTCTCGCCAATTCGGAACTGCTTAAACTATAAACGGTTTAAACAGGAGAATATTTTAATTTACTCCCTTGATAAATGCCATGAGGAATAACAAAATCTTAAACCTAAAACTTGAATATAATTAAAAAACAGATCATGGCAAATTAAAATGATTTATAACTATTTCATATTATAAAACAAGGTATCGGCAAGTGTTATTCTACAACAGGCATTCGCAAATAGCGGTGCACGCGCCACTTGTGGCACTTGGCGGGGGTTCGAAGAAAAATTCTAAGTCCAACACAGGACCTTAGAATTAGATGACCCATATTTGACCCTAAATAACCCACATAATACCTCTTGACCCACACCTTAGGAATAACTCAAACCCAAGATCCTATACTAAAATAGCTAAAATCCAGGAGCTTCCAGGGGCTTCACCTCTGGACCCCACCGTTAGGGACTCGATCGCTCCACTCCCTCGCATGGACTGTGGCACTTCACAAAAACTATTTGAGAATGCCTGTTCTACAATTACTAAAACTTGGTCCCCTTACAATTTACATGTCAATGAACTGAAAAACACCATTACCTCTTATCCTTTCAAAGATAATATATGCATGTTCAACAACCAAAAAATACAATGATCAACAAAACAACTTTACTACACAGATATGATCATCAGTATTGATCACTTATTACATGCCATCAACAGTGGTACTAATCGTTGGTGAACATGGTGAATGTACGTTAGCCAGGTAAAGCCCAAGAAAACCTGGCTATGTTTGAACAAGCGAGGTCTCAATACAGTTTCTAGCTCTTCTTACCATTTGAATGATTGGAATATATCCCTAGAGGGCGGTATATAGTGTATATTATACAAAAGACTGGATGATAGCAATGCTTAGCAATGAGTATTATACCATGCCTGTTTTCATGTGTAGTGTCTGTCAACTTGTAGCCGAAAAAGTCAGCAATACATCCTATAGGGCCAGAAATCTTATTGATTTTCATTTTTCAATTTCAAAACTGAATGACTAAAACTAAATTAACAAGTAGTATTCCCGGGTAGTATAACTAAGTCAATTTATAGAATCATAAGAATCTACACTTTGTTTCAAAAAAAGAATGTTATCAATTGATCTGATAACTGTTAGCCAAACTAAAACATAATTTGCCTATCTTACATGTAGTTATGAATATGATTGTCATCAAATTTAGGTGGAAAATGTTAGAAATGCTTATTTTCAGGGATCTTTCAGTAGCCATTGTGGTGTCCCGGTGTTATAACTAGGATGTTCCATAATCCTAATGTTAATTGCTAATTTGCCAAATAATCCATACATTGACTGCTGTAATCAAATGTCTGTTAATTTAATAATTTGATTGAAGTTTCATGGTTACACCTAGTACAAACAAGTTGCAACGATTGCTGAGGTTGGTGTATACATCAAAACCCACATGATTAAATTTGTATACAATGTGTGAACCCAAAGGCATATGTGTGTGTCAAAAAACCTGCAAGTGGCTCATTCCATGAAGTTGGGGCATTTGTTAAAATAGCAGAATTTGGAACTTTAGGCAGCTTATAAACTGTTTTACTCTATGTGTATATCACATTTTTTTTAGCGTCCAAAAACAGTACTAGGTTATAGTATTGAGCCATGAAAGAAAGAAAAAAATTGACCCTTCCTTGAAGAAAATAAAATAAAAAAATGAGGTGGTGTCCAAGACCATTTTTGCTAAAAAACGTGACATGGAAAACACAACAATTAATATGAGTTTTATGTAAGCAAAACTATCATAGAATTGCTTGGAAATCGATTTGGTTAATAAAAGATACATGTATTCATAGTTTACTGACCAAAACACCTCGTCACGCTGGACTGATTTTTCACCCAAGCAACATGAAAATTGCCTTTCCGATGCTACGCACGGTGTCCACAAAATATACACGTGTAGCATCGGGAGTTTTCATTGCTGAATGGGGGTAGTTCTCTATCATACATTTTTAAATTATTTTCCAAAATTAAGAGCATTTATCAATTGAAAACTTGCAAATGAGAATAAATTTCATGAAGACCATTCCATATATTCATGAAAAAGTATACCGTGCCGTGTGCATGGTGTCCTAACCATAAAATGTAGCATCGTGATAAACATCCTATGCAATTTCTGGGAATCCCCCCCTGGAGATAAATAAAACATTCCATATTTCTTTTTGTAAGGATAGAGGTCAATAGCTATCAGGTTTGTTTGGAATTTGCCACACGTGGGCTAGTTTTATCAAGGTTTCAGTCGCTGGTGTCCCGTTGTAGCATCGGGACTTTTATGTAGCATCAAAATGTAAACATTGGATAGTTTTGTGAATGGTAAGTGCGATTGTAATTATTTCTTAATGTTGCTTGTATGTATGTATTTATTAATGCATTTTTATTGAAAGGGAAACACTGAATCAGAATTTCTTTTCATGTTATGATATTAATTTTGAGTCACGGACGCCATAATAATTTGGCGTCCATGTAGCATCGGGCATAGCATGGGCAATATTTTGCATTGGGTATCGTTATAGTTCGTTGAAATTGTATTTTTTTTGTAGAATCACATCATTAATAAACTTTGAAGTTAATAATGAATTAGTTTTTGCTCTTTTAATGCTAATAATATAGCTTACCAATACGATGCTACATGGACACCATGTCCATGTAGCATTTCATAAAATTTGCCTAATTAGACTAAAACAATTACCCCATTCGAAATTATCCATCACCCAAAACATTCAAAACATTGCCTACATTTTACTACACTTTAAAGAAGAAAAAAAGGCATATTATGAGAGATGTATATCTAATGAAATATATTAATACACAATGCTACATGGACACCATTTCCATTAGCATTTCAATGAATTCACAATAAACATTCCCTTATTTTAGTTTTATTTACTATAAATAAAACAAATAATTGTAAATCATTTAAGTTCTCTATCCTTTGCTATTCTTTTTCATGTTAAATGAATAATAAATAAAATACTCCAGCATGATTTTAATATAAATATTTTCCTGCAACACAAAAAGTGCAACATGAATAAATAATCTACTCCAATATCAATACACAATGTTCCATGAAGATACTAAGCCATAGGGTTTATTTTGTTTTGCTTTGCAGGTTCTTGACATTAATTCAGAAGACAGTTCTATCGTCCTGGAATTTATGGAGATGAAGACAAGGAACCCATCATTTTCAAAAACTAGTACCTTTCCAAAGAAATCCATCATGGCAATTAAATAATTTTTTTGCAAACTGACTTTTTAAGTGATCAAACTTTTCAATCATCTTTATCAATAATAGAGGATGATTCAATCAGAAACAAGCAAAGAGACTAAGATCACAAAGGGTACTTTAAGAACAACACTGCATGAAGTTTGTTTCAGTGGACACCTTAAGTTTCTTTGATCAATGGTGTATTGTTATTGTGTAATTGTAAGAAATGGTGTATGTGTATCATAGGTAATTATGTTTTATGCTTCATGGCAGGTTATCTTTTTGTGTAATTTGTAGTTTTACAATCCATGTTATTAATTTTATCGTGTGCTTATAACATAAAAAGTTAACATCATAGTACATCCTCTCTATTGATCTGAAAAAGATGCACCTGTTCAAGCTGTTCCAAATATTTTAGGGCACGGTGTCCATGTAGCATCGTAATACTTACGTACACAGAAAAGGTAAATTTTACATGAACAGTGTTTAGATAAATTTCAAGCAATTCACTCTGTGTATCTACTTGATATGATGAACAAGTAGACAAACCATTCACACTCAAATAATTGTAACAGTATGAATAGTCTTATTATTAACAATGTTACAAGACGCGGTGTCCATGTAGCATCGGTAGTGCATTTTATAACATTATACAGGTAAATAATACTTCATATACTTACTTTATGACTATAATGTAATCAATGTGCATGGTTTATAGAGTACTTTACATCAAACAAATATTGATATGTACTTTATTTAAATTCATTATACAAATTGCAAAATAAAGAGTCACTTTTCAATGAGTTTTTACATAAAACAGTTAATCTACGATGTCTTGTTCGTTAAGTTATGTTCAACCTAGACAAATCTGGTTCCTTTTCATGTATTTGTGGTTCCAAGTAGTTAATTGAGGTATAGAAACTTGGCCCACATCTCAAGCTATTTTATTAGAAAATGATATGGAAATGAGAAATGGTGTCCATGTAGCATCAGGATTTTTGGAAATGTCATCCAACTGTTGAACATGTGCGGTTATTTTACACCAAATGTTACATTAAAATAAAAAGTTCTACATTGGACTTTGGTAAATGTAGAACCTAAAAAAGAAGAAAGAGTTGGAAAATATCCATTTTGAATATTTCACTTGGATGTCACATAATATGCCCCAACTTCATGGAATGAGCCAAGTAGCATTCAAAGTGATTGAAGAAAGATACTACTTCAAAAAGGAAAGATTTTCTGTAGAGAATCTATGAAATTGACAAATGTTTAAACATTTTAATAAGTGGGCCTAATTAATGGTAATTAACCTAAAGTTAACGTACATATTTAGCTCTTCAAGTGTACTTACTACCCATGTACCAAGTCACATCACCATAGCTCATCTCATTTATCCACAAACTTTACTTTGCATATTTTATGCATACATAATTAGACATGATTAGGAAAATACCTAGCAACTGGAATTTAACAAATTAAAAAAAGTTGTTGCCAAAGATGTTGGTTTAATGCACCTTTGACCTACCATATCTCGGCTACCGAATGTCCGATTGAAATAAAATCTGCAGTAAGTTTTGACTTCAGCCTATAGAGCCACCTTAAAGGGGCATTACGAGATACGTATGGGAGTGCGCCCTCAATTATCCTGGAAATCAGGGGTTTTTTGCATCAAAGTAATACTTAGGCATATAATACTAACTACCATCTGAAACAGTTTACCAACATTCGCCGTTCATCATATAAAATGTCTTGATTTTCTTGGTTTCGATATAATCATATCTAAACTAGGTGCTGAATTCGGAAGTTATGCTATCGTTTTACATGCAGCCTTTCGCGGCAAATCTCAACCCGGAAGTGCCGTTATTTGCTTATTTGGCATGAAGGCCATTGTATGACATTTTGGATTTGGGCTATGTTTGTTGATGATTATCTTTACGTTATTTGCTCATTTTAGTATATCGATACATCTCTCAATGCCCCTTTAAGTGCGTATCTGCATAAAATCATTAAGAGTGACCTTCAGAGCACGTAGAAACTACCCAACTCTAATAATAGATCACATGTTAAGTAATTTAATTTTAAGTGTCATTACTTACCAATTTAAAAAAACGATAACGCTAAAACAATTGTGACACATCAGTAACAACACACACAATACACTTTGTATGGCTGATTACCCAAGTGACGACCTCATCGCTAGTTTAATTATGCAGAGATCCGATCCAGCATGATCATCAATCACTAGTTTATATTGAAGAGTAGAACACTGCATAATGCACACTCTACTTAAAAACTACAGGGATCATCTTTGTGCTGCCTTATTGCACCATGCTATACTCAACATCGTAGTAATTAGCATGGCCTGCCCACTCATTTACGTTTAATGGCAGTTTTAGTCCTTCAAATTGCAGTACATCGGCAAGACCGGTGGCCGAGTGGTTAAGGCGCCTGCCCAGCGTCCAGGAGAACGGGGTTCGCCGGTAAATGTCCTTGCTTATGTTTCGTTAGGACGTCAGACGTTCGGCTTTATTTTAGTGAAGCAAAAACTGCTACAAGGTCAGACTTTCATTACTCTCTAGGAGAATCCATTTGTGCCCCCCTCATCAGTTGAAGATTTTTGAAAAATCAACCCACGAATGACGCCATTTGGTGGACACTTTTCACACTTTTAAGCAGTAGGGACAGGCTACAATAAGCTTCAAAGTTTAACAGAAATTGGTATAAAAATTCAAGAGCAAGTTTACTTGGTGAACTGTTGGTGAAATAAGCTGTGCAGAATTTAACTTTTACCTTTACAAAGTTATAAGTATCATAATGTCATTTTAGATACAAAATATGCGACGGCTCTTTACAGTTGCGACACAAACATGCTGTCATGTGGAGCATTTTGCGATGCGATACATGTTATGTCGGACGTTGGAGATTCACCTGTATTTGTTATTAAATATTTGTTGTTATATTATCTTCGAAACACTGTGGGTTGGTAAACTGCTTTATATTATAGTTTTCATTTGGTCAATTTTTATATTCAAAGCCAGAACTGATTGATAGCAAAATTGTCTTGCAAAGTTGTGGGTATTTGTGTGTAAAGTTTTCCCAACTATTGCAAAGATAAGCAAAAAATAACAACAACTGTAACCATCAACAGTGTATAACCAGCATGCTTATAGTATTTTCAAAGCCTGGCACTTTACATTTTTAATTTTCATTACAAATTTGAGTCTGTAGCACCAATAGGCCCCCGCTGTGTTTCGTTTAGTTTAGTTTAGTTTAGTTTTTATTTGGCATCACAACAAATACAAATAACAAATCACACGAGTATAAAATTATAATCACATTCAATAAATAACGCATATCACAATGCCATCCCAAACTGGAACGGCAAACACCACAACACCAAAAGTTGCAAGGCCAGGATAGCCAAAAAAGCCAGCTACATGTGCAGGCTTATTTCCAATGGGGTCCCAAAACAACACAACAAGAGGGCCATGGACGTGGACAAACAAACAAACCGTGCTCCACCCCAACAATCAACTGAATTTTCTACAGTACTGCTTACTATCACTTGTGTGTAAGACCTGGCATGGTTTCATGGTTCACTACACCAATACAAGTAATGACGTCATGCTTATTATAGGCTTAGACATCAGGCTCTAGATGACAAATCACAAATTGTTATATATATCAAGCTTCGTTTTGTGTTATCTTTTATACACAGTTGATAGGAAATGTCTTGCATTTTGAAATTAAAACTGGTGATAGGTGGCGCAAGCAGTGGGGTCACACCCTCTCCCCTATATTTTCATGTGGGGAGGGGGGGGGGGGGGGACTGACCCCCTCCCCTAAAAAAATTCCAGGTGACTCGTTTTTAATGCCATGCTGGACCTTTTTAGTGTTAAAATAATAAGCTCAATTTGTCACACATGATGGCTTCAAGAAAGTTTTTCTGGACCACTTTAGTTAAAAACTTAACATTGCACGCGTTTTGCACACATATTTTTTCTACAGGTTTCAACATTCTAAACCAAAATGGGGCTCGACGCCTCCTAAATGTTGTTGCTTCTGCCACCCCTGAAACTAATTAACTATTATAGATTCAAACACCAAAATGTACAGTGAATAAATACCCTTACTGGTCAGATAGTATCCAAAAGGTTAGCATACTGGAATAAAATAGTGATGATGCTATTTAATCCTATTATAAATAATGCTCTCAACAAAAATAGCAATGCACTTTTGAAACCTATAATGCTCTTATCAAGAATAGATGCTGGTAACAGGCTTCCTGTTAGCCCGCGTCATTGCGTCCAGACGCGATAATATGCCTTTTCAAACTCTAGGCATGTGTATTTTGCTTCCATTTGGACGCGCAAATTCCAGAAACTCAAAAACAATAAAAGTTTGCCAAAATAAATAATAAGCATATAGAAAAAAACAAATTGTCGGCTAATTCATGAATTAGTGCAAATTTATAGTTGAGAAAATAACTGGAAATGGGTTTATTTAGTCAAATCTGTGCATTTTCTTACACTTATGCTCGCTAAAATGTGATATTTCGTGATTACCGGGTTTATCAGCTGGCGATCCACCATCTTGGATTTAAGTTCGACAATAGATGGCGCCCTAACAATCGGCCCACATTTCAGTTTGGACGTGATTTTTTGCCACCTCGTCGGCAAACTTGCGTCCATGTAGACTCGCATTTGTCAAACCTTAACAGGAAGCCTGGCTGATAATACTTTTCTTGTTTATAGCAATGTAAATCAATCACTGTTTACATGCTTGTTTCTTAAATGTCAAAAAGCAATGAAAAAGACTTGTAGATGATTCAATAAAATGTATTGAGTTTAGACTGTGCCTATGTTATAATCTTATACAAACTGGGTCAGTAGTATTATTCCAAATGATCAATGGCCACATACAGGTGGAGATGTTCTATGCAGAGATGCACAGCCTGACGCATTGTCAATGTACCTGTACAGAATCATAACTTGGCATGCAGTATTAGGGAACTGATTCATTCAGAGGAGTAAACTAATCATAAAGCATCTATCGAATATCATCATTATTTCGAATGAGTAGCAATGTTTATTTATCCTATGCTCATTAACCCTAACGCTCTTGAGTACTACAATGTGCTACATACGGTCGCATCCATGAATGATTTAAATTATTTAATTTGGTGGCCCGGTGGCGCCAAACATATCTCCAAGCACCGTGCAGACGGTTTTCGATGAGTTAATCAACCGAGCCTGAGTAGCTGAGGGCCGTGAATTACATAGGGGTCTGGGGTTTCGGATCCGAGCCGAGGGGTCCCCGGATTGATTCCCGAAGGGTCACGGCGATTTATTTTTCCACTTTTCTTCAAAAACTGAGCTATCGGTTACAAACCTGGTTTGGGGGTTAGGGTTAACGAACAGTTTAAATGAATACAAAGTTATCGAGCTGATGAGATACAATACTTCAAAGCTTCCAACTTAATCAAATAGGTATTGATACTCGACAGATGCTTGATAATTCTGTGATGTATAAATGGAGTGGGACTATTCCCATACAACCTGCAATCTGAATTAAGCTTCTTCTTTTTTTCTGTAACAAAAAAGGATTCAGCCACACTTCTACACAAACATCAGTGTTCCACCAACTTACATTGATCATGGCATTTGATGTTATCCTAAATAGAGTTGTTCTTTCGTTGATTCCTTTTAATTTGGCGGATGCCTCCGACGGGTCCGGAACCGATTCCAGCTCTCCGAGCGCCCTCTGCAATGCGGCTCCATGTTTAGCTATGAGATCATTACATGTGTTTAGATCATCTAGTTTACTGGTTAAGATTCGCAGTGTGCCTTGGAATTCTGTCTTATCTCCCTCTGTGGGCATGCCATCCGCCTCATCATCTGAAGTGAAAACAAACAATAGATCATTTGTTAATGTTAAAACTTTTGTTCTCAACCAAATATATGTTAATTCTTGCCTTTAAAACCAATCGGTCACATTTTACTTCCAATGCTCTTTGTGATTTGATCGGGGAAAATGAGTCTGAAGTACCTATCATATATTTGATTCTTGGTCACTTCCAGATATGCTACATTTTATAAACAAACCTGATCAAAAATGACGGAATGATTCCAAAGATATCGGCTTTTCAAAATAAAGGGGGAAAAAAGGGACTCTTTTCCATGTTTGGTTATCCAACAATGAATATTTTGAATTTCCTACTTAATTAATTCTCTTGATCAATTGACAGATATGTTTGTGTTACAATACATAGTACATACATGTACTAACGACGGCGACAGATTGCATGGGTCGCAGCACGAAAACTCACAGCTGTGTGGAACAGTTCGGCCAGTGACGGCGCCAAAATGCAGCTGTTCAAGTCTACGGTGGAGTCTGTATTCTCATACAGTTGCGAAGCTTTGGCAATTACAGAAACACTGGGCAGTCGCATTGATGCATCTCATCGTGCCCTGATGCGCTACTGTCTTGGCGTGCACTACTCGGAGCGGCTCTCAAACGACAACCTGTATGCCCGGGCACTGATTGAGCCCGCGATTCTGACACTGACCCGTAATAGACTTTGTCTGGTGGGCCATGCCCTCCGGAGACCAGAACTGCCACTCGCCATGTTCCTGCACCCCAAAAACCAGGCAACTGAACCGTACCGCCTCGGTGGCGCACTACGCCGTACATATCAAGCGCAGCTCCAAGACGACTTGAGCGCCATAGGTTTACAACCTAATGCGGCAGTTGATGCCGCCCAAAACCGAACTGAGTGGCAGCGGCGTGTGAAGGCACTGAAATAACAATAGACACAACGCCTCGTGTCCCTAAAATATGAAAGACACGAGTAGCGTCAAATTGATGATGACATACATGTAATACAATTTACTCTATTTTGTTCAATCAATTCACAATTTTGTAACAGTATAGTCACACCCTGACTCCAAATGGTCTACTCAATGGTATGAAAATTTAGTGCAACTGCAGTATGTAACCACCTCACTACTCTTTATTCCAGCCAGCATCTTCGACTGTTTAGTTACTTATCGTTAAGTAGACTGTAATAAGTGCATTTTCATTGGTTAACGCGTCTGAAATCTGATCCATATCTTATAAATATGAAAGTCAAACCACACGATATATTTCATATCGTCGATTAATCGCGTTACTAGCATTTGCGCAGTATGAGCGATAAGATATAACGTGTAAAGTGATTGCTTTGCATCTGTGTAAGAGTTGCTTAAAATATGCCACGTAAATAATAAACAAATAAAATGGCGGATGATTTAAACGCAACCGAGTCGATTTTTGTTATATTCACGCCGAAAAAATTAAGGATCTGCAAACAACATAACCGGAAGTGTTTTTCAGGAGATTTTACGGAAGTAGGAAGAGAAGAGAATTCCGTGAGTGTTTAAAAAAAAACATCGTTAGGGCCTTATGACTTAACGATAAATTGTGCCATATTCGGCCTCATGTGATATGACATGCCAAACCATAGGTATTTTTCCTTATTGTGTGAACATGCAGGGGGATAACTAATAATACTCTATTTAGCTTCCTCCGGACAGTGTCGTAACTTAACAGGCGCAGCTTTTAAGCACGTGTATGTATCTTCCGTCTTTCAAAGCTCATGTGTATACGCCAGAGCCTCCAGTGGGCACGCGCTTTATGTGCTGCAATAAGTAGAATATGCAGTTACCTCACTGTCTCGTGATGGCCAAATAGAAAAAAGCATAATTATTTATTACCATGGATGTATATTTAAAGGGGCATGTTCCGATCAACTTTTTGGGGGCTATGATTTTTTTTCACATCAACATATATTGATATATCAGAAGAATTTCCATATTTTTCTCATTATGTCTGTAAAATCTTAAGGGTCAGAAATGTTCCATTAAAAAATTATACGCTAAAATGTAGTGAATTACTACCCAAGAGGGTTAACCACCTTCCAGTTTGTGTACTACTACTACTCAATGGGCAAATTTCTTGTGACCATGTTTCTAAAATAAGAACCGTTGGCGTTATGCAACTCAAACTTTGGAATGCGACAATTTTAAGAATGACCTTTCATGTCAAATAGAAAACATCAAGTTGAAAATCGGGCCAGCAATCAGAACATCTACCTTTAAGCAATAGCCCTTTTCCCCAAAGGCTAAGTACTATATACTTTTATATGAGCAAAAGTGACCGCAAATGTCAGCAATGACATGTCTACTCGTACTTACAATTCATAAAATCAGCGTTACATTTTGAACTTTTGCAAAGCAATCATCTTATAAACCTGAGAAATGACGCTTAACTTTTGATCAGATAGTTCCGATCATTTTTATTAAATTCTTCTTAATGATCCATACCCCTCTTTAGAATGTCACTTAAGGTCAAAATATGCAGTTAAGGGAAGTGTCAACCCTATTATTTTGATGATCAACTTTTGCTTAGAACTAAGTTTGATAATATTTAATAAAAGTACATAAAAGTATACATTTATAGAAAGGAAATTTGATAAGGAATCCGATGGTGATACCAATGTGATACCAAATAAACTAAATTTTGAGATATGAACCAAAAAGCGATAACTATAAAATTAAAAAAATGGTAATTTGTTCTAATATACATTTTTGTAAACAAGACAATTTTGTCTAGGAAGTAATTTTTTCTTTTTCCAAAATAAGGCTTAGTTTTGAAAATATTGCAAAAAACACCGGAAAAGTGTAAAAGTCATGTTCTTTATGCATACATTTTGCTAGAAATGGATGCATATCTTGAGTTTAAAATCCATAATCGAAAAAATAAAAAATGCCTCCTAGCGCTAAAAGTCTCTACACATTGGTAGTAAAAGCTTACCTGATAGTTTGATATATTTTTAGTTATGTTGTCTGAAAATTCGTAAAATTCCTTCAAATTTGAACTTCTAGAAAACATCGATTTGAGTAAAAATATTGACATTTTCCACCATTTAAAGCTAAATGTTCTCGAAATACAAGGGCGTGTGACCTAAAAGGCGAGTATACTATTATGAACAATAAAAATAAACTATCAGATTCAATTTATATTGTCACAATGTGAAGAAATTGGAATTTTTTAGGCATTGTATTGCGCTCTTTTGTTTTCGCGTCTTCGTCGCGGATATTAAGCGGCGCGTCTAGTATTACGCAGGGGAAGATTCAGCGCGCGACGCAATGATCGAACAGCTGTCGCAGCATTTGAAAAGCGCGGAACTCTGCTTAATTTACCGCCAAATAACCATGCGCCTTTTCCCGACTCAAACTTACCAAAACAACAATTTTAAATCACCCAAAAGAACGGGAAATAATCGCTTCTGATTAGTAACTTATGATGGTAATGATAGAATACATATAAAAGTATAAAATTATAGAGAAATATGAAATTCAATTTCTGAAACAAGTACCGAGTAGACACTGCCCTTAACCAAGACACTGTTGTTGTAATATACATCTGCATGTTATTGCCCGCCAGAAATACTCAACTCTTTTGAAAAAATATCATCATATTTTCATTTCCTTACCACTATAAAGCATCCAATTCTCAACATGAGCCCATGATTAAAACCAGAGAGAAGTGTAAATGGGCAATTCCATGTTACTCACGTTACGCTTTTTCACTACGTTACACTTTTGGAAGTGCCATATTTTTTAGAAGAACAAGCTTGACAGAATTATTTTTTCTGCAGTAGTTACACAAGACCCAACACTAACTTTATATGCAATTAGAATTGCAGGACAAGACATGACTTGCGAGTGAGAAGGAAAACACTTTTGTTACTCACGTTACATTTGATTGGCCATCATAAAATGGCAACAAGCCTTCATTCACAAAGTGTCCTCATACAGGATATTTTTGGAAACAAGTTTAACATGGTTGATAAAGCTAACATTAAGATCTACAAATGCAAGGTGAAACTAATCTGATTAGACAAACACTTTTCAGAAAATTGACCAAAATAGCTGTTACTCACGTTACGTTACTCACGTTACTTGTTTTTGCAAATTCAAATTATATTTATATAGCTCATGCAGATTAGCTCAAAATGTTATGAAATAGTCTTGACATGATGTATTTCATTTCCCAAAATGTTATTATGTCTCCAAACGGTCAATTATGACCGCTACACAAGTTCACAGGACATTTTGCAAACTCTCTACCTGTTACATCAACAATATATTGATGAAAATGGTATCATTTTGCATTAAAACAGAAACAATTTGAGAGCTATTTTCTTTTTTGAAACTTAACATTATGTTTAACAAGTGTTAGGTGAAAATAATTGCATATAATTGATGAATTACACCGTAGTTATCAAGGTTGCCGAATTCAGCACCTTTGCGCAAAATCAATATTTTTGAACTTAGGAACGATGAACGCAAGAAATATGCAGAAAATGCTCTACAATATTTGTGTACATAAGCTATGCATGTATATTTAACACTTTGTAACCAACTAAATTGAATATTTTCCTTCAAAAGTGACTTTCAGAGGACAAAGTTACTATTTTACTTGTTGAAAAACTTGGAAAGACACGCAATGACCCCTGGAAATAGTGCGTACGAAGTGATGGAAGTGCCAGACTGACATAAGACTGATAAATGAATAAAACTAAGTGCAGTAAAAGCAAAAAGAGATCCATTTCTTATTGCTACAATGCATTTTAGGCCGTTACTCACGTTACATTTTTGTTACTCACGTTACAATTGTTACTCACGTTACAGTTTTCAAACCTCTGCCATTTTAATAAAACTACACATATCCCATTATATTTCCTGTTTTCAAATTAAGTACCTGGAGTATGATTATTATTCCATTTGGCAGAATTTAAAAGCAAAGAACAATTGAGTAGGACAACTATTTGATGTTTATCGTTACTCACGTTACATTTTCAATTACCATCGGACACACAGGAGATTCTTCCCAACTTGTGTCAATGCATAGGTATTTTTCATAGTTGGTAACTTGAAACTAAGGTATTATGCATTTCAGAAATCAACAAATATTTATATTTACAGTTAATATTAATATGTAAGAGGTCAACATAACCTGAACACACATTTTTCACTTATTTTTTATGAAAAAACCATTTTCCAACTTATGACGATAATTTCTTGAAATTTACAAACAAATCATTCAAACATTTGATTGTCCCATATACCTACAAGTGTATACAATAAAATAAAATGGGTAATAAGCATCCAAATTGAATTTAAAATTTTCAGGTCATATCACCAATCTATGGAATTGCCCAAAGCCATTATTCTTGAAATAGCAGTTTTAGTGGAAAAAGGACTTGTTGATGAGATTTCTTCTTTCAATCGAATGTAGTAAATTGCCTTTGGGATTGTTATACAATGTGTAATGTCTGGTTGCGTCAGCAGCAGGAACTCTACACTGTGAAAAGAGATCTTATCAAAGCCATAATAAATTGGAAGCTTACATCATTAATCATTATCAACATTTTCACCCAAAGAACATCAGAGAGATTGCTGTGCTGTGATCACAGACTTTACAGTCAATACAACGTAGCCATCCAGATTTACACTGGTGACATTTAAACAAATTGAACTATATTCTAAATAAATAAGTAGAGCTGTAGACAGTAGGCACAATTTTGTTATTTAAAACATTCTTTAATTTTTTTTCATGATCCCTTAACCCTTACCTCTGAGGCACCTTTTCCGAAGGAAAATGTTTCGCGGCCAAAAAGCGAGGGGGAAAGGACCCCACGCCCCCTGGGCTCGAACCCTGGACCTCTGGGTTCAGAGGTAAATGACTTACCGCTGCCAAGGGGGTCAACCATACTTGGCTCAGTATACTTCACCAAGTATATACCATGGGGCCATTATTTCATCGAAAAACTGCCAAACCGGGTGACACAAGCACACTGCATCGTAGTAATTTGTAGTAGGCCTACTCAAGAGTGTTAGGGTTAAGGGTGGCAACCTTTACATTAGTGTAAATGTCTATACATGTACCTTAACTGAACACTTTCCACACAGCTATAAATAGTTTACCATATAATATACAACAAATATTTTTATTTTTCAGAAACCTTTCCCAACTTTTAAAGTCTATCTCAAGAATTACTGAATCAATACATGTTTGTACTTATTTCAATGCATTTCTCATGGTGATTCCAAATATGATGATGAAATTCAATAATTTTAACATTTTTGAAACATTTTGTTCAATTTTGGAGCTGTCAATGTGTCATCTGCAGACGCCTGCCGCATGGAAAGTGTTCATATGCATTGTGTGACAGTTGAACTTGAAATCATTTCATATATCCTTGGTTTTTACAATAAAGAAAATTATTTTTTTCAAATTTAATTAACCTGTGCTAAAACAAAGATAACTTCTTGTCACCAATACTTAACCTCCTTAGATACAGTTAAATCCTGAATCCTGAATCTTGACAAACCACTTATAATTCTGTTCGTCTAACTTTAAGCTCCCAAATTTTCTGCTTTGTAACTGTTGAATCACACGTTTTACCGCTTTATAAATTTTGCATTTTTCCGTGATGTAATTTCTGTGATGTAATTTTTCCCAAGAAAGCTTAAAATTTACGATGTTTACATTCTACATTGTGATTATCAATTTATATCAAATAATGATATGCTTACGAAAGTACCGCTGTAACGAAAGTTTGTGTTTGCCTTGTATCAATTAACAAATTGTGTTGTAACTGCTCAGTACGTATGCATGCTCTTGATCGAAGTTTCTAGGAAAGCACCAATTCTATTAATAGATCAAGGCACGGCCGCGCAAAGACTGCTGGGATAAGGTTTATGGAAAAGTACTACTGCATTGCGTCAATTTCGATCTTTTAGTACAATGCTAATAATAATAATATCTAGGCCTATGAATGATGGTATGGAGTTCAGCGCGGAGGTTTATATTTATAATATTATCAGTGATTTTTAGATCGATAGAGACGAATTGTACATTTAAATCTTGATTGTTTTGTTTGATTACGTATCGTTTTTTAATATTTATATTGTTTTATTCAAGACTATTTATACATTTTTTGTTCTGGGCTTTTTTTGTGTATTTGTTTTTTCTTATTATTATTCAAATGTCATTTTCTGCGTTCACGGTAAACTCAATTCCGCAACGTGGTAAACTTCGGAGCTTTAACCTAACCTCTGTGCAATGACATCAGAGCATGTTTCAGTGACTGCAGCAAATGAGTGCATTCATTGTTCAAATGCACCATGTGTTTGTACCTGCATGATCAGGACATAATACTCTTGTGCAAAAATGACAGATTTTGCTGTTCTTTTCAGCCCATATTTGGCATTTTAACCCTAATTTTACACTGTTTTCCTCTTTTTGTTATTTGTGGCATCTCACACCCATGTCACTCTGACATGTCTACACCGAGGTAAAAGAAAACTACAGTGTTTGATCATCATCAGCTTTCATGGTTTTGGTTAAATATTCCACTTAGTGTTAATGGTAATCTTGTTTTGCTAAAAATATCTTCCCAGTTACACAGCGAAATGTGACACCACAATTAAGCTACATCATTTTAGAATTGTTAACTGATCATGTCGTGTTGTTCTTTTCATTACTTAGATCATCTCAAGGAGAGAAAAACTGTCCAGGTACTTGAATACTCAATTCAACACAAAATAATAGGATCAAATTTGGGAATTCTAGAGAAACAAGGTATTTACAAAAAACTGGTCAACATCCTAAAATGAAATTAACAGACGACACAAAGGAAATATGAAAAAGAAGATTTAGACAGTGTATGATGTATTTTAACAAAAACAAATGCTGGGCCCACTTTTCTCTCTGAAACCCTCCATCGTCTGACTCATTTATTCTATCCCACGAGGCCCCACCTGTGTATCTCAACATTTGATGATTAACCTAACTAAAAAACTAAGAATGTTTTAAATGAATATTCTTTTAATATGCAAATATGGTTCGCGTTATGTATCACGCGTACTGCAGGGGGATACTGTCGGACGTAAAATGCTCGTTGCGGCTCTACGAGCATTTTTGAATCGACGTTTACTTGTACAAATAGGGCTATTTTTCTTAATCCTTATAGGTGTAAGTTCATGCATGTAATACAATTATAAAAATATACTAATCCCAGTTTTTATCATAATTGAGGGCGCAGCCTCCAACACATCTCTTAGTGCCCCTTTAATACATAACTCTCTATTCATAACTGAGCACCAGCAGCGAAATAATATTGCGCCATAATTATCCCATAACAATCGCAGACGTGCTAGGCATGAGCATTTAACATGTTTTGATGTTGATTCAATATAATTTTCAGATGTTTCACGATCAGTCAATACGTTACGCAGCAGAATCAAGGTTTATTTAACACATTTGCATCCCAGCTATCATCGCCGCGCCAGCTTCGGAAAATAGTATAAGCAGCTTCCAAGAAATCCATCCCATAATCGCGGCTTTCCACCTGACGACGATAATTTCCACTCGATAGAATGACGTTATAATTGCTGGTTATTATGAGAGCCATATGGGAGCCATATTTAAAACTGAGAACCAGCGTCCTTCTATCGAGTGGAAATCATCGTCTTTGCTTTCCACCACGTTGTTATCCCATAATAATCACACTTGGACCCCGGTAATTAGTTAGTGTCGGACAGTGTGTGGGAAGACCATCAGCGCAGGGAACCAGCGTAACCGTCTGCTCGCGAAATTGTATAAAGTTGCCGTTCTATTTGCAAATCCACTAAATTCAGTTATTAGTTCACGACGAATGTCGCAGATTTTACAAAACTCTATCATTTGTTTTATATTATTTAAACCATTTCTCCACAATTGTAACAACATATGTGTTCATATTTTCATATCCAGATCTAATATACATTTTAAAGCCATCTGGGTACAAATACTGATTAAAGATACATGAGAAAGCAATTCATAGACTCTACCAAAAGACCTAAATCTGAATTCAAATGTCAACATCCAAGGATGTTGACAAAAAACTGTAGCTTAGTGTAATCAACTTAGAAAAATATAGAAACACTAGCTGTGCTAAAATACCATACGGGCGGTTCTCAGGTTGATAGTGGTTCTCGGATTGAAAGGGTAGACTTTATAGGACTACCACCAGACATCATACCAAACAGGTTTTGTCAGCATGCTGAATGGTTCTCAAGCTATTACATTTACTGTACTAGGTTTTCAGGGCCTTTTGCATAAGAATGACGCAATATGTTACAGTATCAACTGATCTGGCTCTTTAAATTACAGAATGTGCAATGTTCCATGGGCATACATACTCCAGGCCACATCTCAATTCAATTTCATGCACGAAATGATATCTTGCACATGGAGGCAAACATTTTCCATACCCGGTACGGTAGTGCAAATAGGATGAATGAACATTGACGGTATAAATGATAATTAAGCCGCACATTATTCAGGCGAGCGTTTGAACAAATGAATGTGACAGTGCATGAACATGGAACCAGAAGTGCTAAAAATAGATAGGAAACTAGGAAAATCTCACAAATTAAAAGACACTGAATTCAAGCCATTTATACTGAATGTGCTAAAGTCTGATTATTGATTATATCTAAGTGTGTCAGGTATTACGTCAGCGAAGAGACACACAGTGGGGAAGAGACACACAGCGCAAATGTCTATCCTTCCTATACCCTCTCATGTATCGGTTATTCTCCTGGCCACACTTCAGTTTAAAGGTCAATTTTTGATGAGTGTTTCACAGTGCATTTTGTTTGTACAGCACAGTTTTTTTCCAATTCATTTGATTAATGCTGAAGAAAGGGAAGGAAGGCAGCATCAAACATTACGTACGTACGTTCTACACTAGGGGCTAGCTTGCATTCTGCATTTGAAGTGCTGTGCTGCTGCATTAATGCATTGTGTCTAGCTAAATTTAAATTTCCTAATAAATGCATAAATTGTGCCCTACTATTATTCGAAAATGACAAGACTGTATCAGCAATATGAGCAATTTAATACGCCAAAATCAATACAGCAATTTGGTGTAGTCCTCCATAGTGTACAGGGAAAAAAGGGTTTGTTTTGGTTTTTGAAACATATTTGGCTACGGCTATGCAAAATTGTATTTGATTTTCATATTTTTCGTACTAAAATCAGTACAAAACACATTTTGCGATCAATTCAAATTCTTAGCAGTAATTTTGATGAAACAGATCAAATTTGATGGTAAATACTGTAAAAAATGTAATTATATGTCATACTATACGTGTATGCCCATTCATTTTTTTTTGCTATTTCAACTTTTTGTGACAAATGTGTCACGTCTGCTTCAAAATGCGAGAAAACACTTAAAATGCCCTCTACCATCGAGGGGCATCATAAACTGACCGCTTCCAGTCAGTTTCCAGGCAAAACAACATCAGCTATTTTGAGAAAGCTGGTAATCGATATCCAGTGAATCTATTAGAACAAAAAAACTGTGAACTTAAAAAAAGAAAGATTGACTTTGATTTTCCAAAAAAATCTCATCCGTCTGAACGGCTCTTTTCTGAGCCACCAATTCTTTCACAAGTAGGAAAGGGCACCTACTCTCAAATCATCAGGCAAGGGGCAGCCCAAATGATGATAACAAGAGAAGTGGCAATCTCTATGTTTTGTTTGATATTATAATAATTTGGTCCTGAAGAAGTCAGATCCTGACGAAAGCTTGACAGATTAAAACTTGTCCGACGGCGAACCCGTTAAACTTTTAACTTATATTATGAATACCCGTTGTAAAAGCCTATCTCACAATTTAACTTAATCATCGTTGTTATTTTGTAATTCCCATACTCCATATAATCCATACCCAGCCCACCCCTCACCACTCAAAAAAAGTTGTAAACCTTTGGAAACAAAATGCTTAAATTTGACAAAATCTGTTGAATTGATAGAATTCAAGACGTCCCAATTGATCAATTTTTTTGAATCATCCACTTCAAACCCACATGAAATAAGATAATTTGTGTCAGGTGGTGGCCCATCTACTGGAATTAAAACTCTAACGGGTCTAGAAATTATCAAATATCACGTAATTTGAAGGAAAACCCAACATATCACTTGATTCATCCAGTTTCACTCAGTCTGAGTCATAAACCAGTTGCAATAAGACACACAGACAGTCTATAAAAATGCAGCGCACATTTCCCAAATCAAGCACATGTTTGGTTTTAGTTTAAGAGAATATGAACTGGACTATATTTACATGAGCTTGTAATGTCGTACTCTACTCAATATAAACTGAAACATATCTCAGCTTATTTCAATTGCACGCATGCATAAAGGTCATGCATGCACCGTCATTCACTGAATAGAGCATAGCACCATACCGCTTGATATTAAAACATATACATATGTAGGTTAACCAGTTTTTAATTGCAAGCTCGGAATACAGCATGACCGAAAGCCTTAGACGTGACAAACCAGGTACATGTACCTATCTCCACTCCTGCCATCCATCCATTCATCTATTATTACTAGTACCACACTAGGCATCAACCATACATGTACCTTTGCTCATTTTACCACTGTTCCTTTAAAACAGGTGAAACATTCCTGCGCTCGTCACACACTAAATGTCCTGCAGCAGTCAACTCACATGCCGCATCTGATGATGAAATCTACGTAGCATTTTGCGTCTTACGTGCGCCACTTCGTCCCCCGATAGGTGCGATATATGCTATGTACCTGGTGCTCTGTGCCACTAATAAACCACAATGGAGGAAGTAATGTGCCTGTTCATCTGTCTGGGAATTTTAAATTGCCTTCACATCTGTACAGGGCAACATGGAGCTATACGCTATCTTAATTTTTCATATGATTCATACTTTACATGATCTCATATTCGGCCTAGTTTTCAAAAGAAAAATTGAAATCCCAGCAGGGTCATTACTGATCCCTGTTGTTAAGACTGTGTTTCTATCAGTCTTCAATTACATCGGGTGTTCAAAACAAATTTTCAATGTTAAGCGATGAACTCTAGTGAAAATTATTCCCTCCAAAATTTCAATACTGAGATCGTCTATTACAAATTGTCTCCTTATGATTAGTTATATCGGTTGCCCCATAATGAAAAGGACAGAGCTAATCTAATTGATATCACATGTCAATATTGCACAAGAAATTCATAATTTTTCACCATTATTCATTTCACTGATATTTTTCCCAGTTAACTTGTCAGACATTTGTACTTACTTTTATTTAACAAAAACGTTAATCAATTTAGCTTTCATCTTTTTTTTCTCCAAATTGTAAATCCTGTCTATAATAAGCTAAGTAAACAGTCACACTTCATCATACATGGTAACTGCCTTCATCTCGACAACGTCCATTAAAATAATAGCTGAAACTAAGCTATGTGGTGGAGATTTAGTTACAAATGGGATTAAAATGTAGCATATTATTATCAGCGTATAACAAGAGCCAAGAACCAATATTGGCAGATAAAACTGTTAATGGACTCATGCGCCAAATGGTGTTGGGATTTTATGTAGTGATATTTTCTAGTGCTGTTATCGATTGTAGGAAGTGTCGATTGTCGCAATATTTCCCATACTTGCGACATATCGATGTTTTTTCAGATGTCGACAAGAAACAATATAAATTTGAATTGTGTTTTAAATGCTTTTTTACATTAAGTTATCTGATTGCACATTCACGTTTCAGTTACAATTTATTACAAAGTTAGATACAACGGATATTGACGCGTGCATGGCCGCACCGTGTGGCAAGTATCAAAATTAGTCATGTTTTAATTTCAAAGAATAAACAATGCAGGGCTGTCAACTTTTGGGATTTTCTTGGAGGAAATACAATGTGCCCTGCCACCTCGTCACATTTTTGAGAGCGGGGGGGGGGGGGGGGGGGGGGGAGGCCTTATAACGTGGGATCCCCAAACTGTGCGAAAAATTGATGCTCGATAACTAACAAACAGTGCTATCAAACCTACACTCGACTCAAATTGGTGCCCTCACCCATAATAAATTTATGATTCGGGAGATTTGATATGCTTGGCAGGAGAGCGGGAGAAAGATTGTCTAGGCGGGAGACTCACGCCAAATGCGGGAGAGTTGACAGCCCTGAACAATGCCACTCGTATTTTAATCATAAAAACAACCGCGTTATCAGAGAGCGCATGCAGTACAGTAAATTGAAGGCTTTCACATATGTTGAACTGCGCCTTTTGTTAAAACATGTGGTCGCCAATCATCAGCATATTGTCGTCATTCGTCTCGGCTTTAGGAAAATTGAATCATGCCGAAGCAAATTTTGTGAATGAAAAAATTGTCCTTTCCCACGATCACATGCATGCGTAATGATGATTTCAGTCAATTAAAAGATGGCCCGCTACTACGGAATGGAGACAATATTTGTTCATTTTAGTCTTCATTTAACGTTTTTAAATGACTTTTCCGCCCACTTTTCCTAGTCATTTATCGGTGGGTAGATCATTGACAGGGATATTTCCCCTGATCCCGATCTGATCAGGCTTTATCAGATGTTTTTGATAGGTACCGATAGCGGCAGAATTCAGAAAAGCAAGTCCGTAATTATCGACATGTTAAAAGGATTTTTTCCGACAAAGTATTGACACAAAATTTTGTATCGATAACAGCACTAATATTTTCATTTTCAATATTTATATATATGCAAAAAATAAAAATTGTCATATGTGTTTGTTGATGAAAATGTCTCCCCCTTTAGGGTACAGAGAGAGAAATCATGTTTCAATATTTTCCAAGAATCAATTAGTCAAGTCATCTCGTGGGGGTGGGGCGGTGGTATTGCGGTGGGGGAGGGGTACGATGTGAACACCATTGTGGGTACATGCATCATTTGTTGGATAATCTGTAAATAGCACTGTACTATGTATACCATGCCATCTTTGGTTTACTGACCTTCATAATATCAAAAAGAGGGGGGGGGAAATGGTTGGAAAAAAAATATTGTGCCTCAATGATACCGAATTATAATAAACCGTGATTTGCTAATCATGAAGAATCATAGTTAACCTTGAATTCCTGGTAAATCCCAGTTGGATCTTGATGACTCTGATACAATTTCATTTCTTGATAGGTCATCTCAAACCATAATGGAAAAGCCATTGAAGGCAGCTGCACATATATTTACATACAATGCAAACCAAAGATGGAATAAGAATAAGATATTGGTTGTGTTTTTAATTTCACTGTTTAATAAATATGAATGAACTTAAGTCTTTTGATATAAAATTTAAAAAACTAGTAAAGTCTTACTTGACAGATTTAGTGTATTTCAATGCAGTATTTTGTCCACAATCCACATACAGGGTGAGTAAAAAAAAGGTGTACTCTAAGTAAGTGTGGACACTTTTCAATAGTGAGATTCAATAGATCTTATCAGAGAAAATCTAGTTCGGTTGATAAAATGTTGACTTTTACGCAAATGAGCGGAGCATAACATATGTTTACCACAACCAATTTCAACCTACTAAAATTCTTTAGAAAGCTAATGAGATAACCCGTCTGCGTAAATAAAACATCTGTGCATTTTGTGCAAAGATTTTAAGATATAAAATCCCAAAGTTGAGTACACTTTTTTTTTACTCACCCTGTATGCATTAACCTTTCCATGAACCTTTCCTTAGACATTAAGGGCCATATTCTCATAGGTATCTAAACACCATTTTAAGCTACACACACGTTAACTTTGTGTGTACACACACGTTTAACTTTGTGTGTACACACAGCGTCTAAATAACTCACTGAAAAGTGTCTAAACTTTAGACATGGATATGGGGATAGGTTAACACACGGTAAACTCATACACCAACCGTGTACCTTGACTGATTACTCAACCGTGCCGAGGGCCGTGACTTAGTGGTTGGGATGTGGGGCTTGAGAACAGAGGTCCCTGGATCGAATCTCGGCAGGTTCCCGGAGATTTAGTTGGCGTTTTTTCCTCGAAAAATTGTGATCCCGGTCAAAAACCCTTAACCGGGGTTAGGGATATGACTAAGAGGTAATTTTTTCTCTCAATCACCTTTAGACTTTATGCTGATCAAATAATTGTAATAATATTATTTGGTGCTATCTAGGTTGTTCAGTCATATTTAATGATTGGTGATTGGGCTCATTAACAGGGTGAAGGGCACATTTTAACTACATTTACCTTAAACGAGAGCTCATTTTAAACAAATTAAGTGGCATTTCTATTTGGGCACCAATCCTTCCATTTCCAAGTATTGGTGGGCTAAAAACATCCCGTGTCGCTATCTACAGTAGACAGCATTTTTGATGCTACAAAGTTGTACAGTTGAAACCAATCAAGCAATCATAATAGGCCCTTCATATTCAATTTACTGATGCCTAATAACATTACATTTTCTTGTTCATGTCTACATGTAGTACGTACGTGCGCCTACAGCAAATTAAATCATGTGAGAATAAGACTATAGAACAAAATTGCTTCGAGTTGGTAACCCAGGTCTTGCCGACTGCTGTTTTGATCTTCCAAGGGAATCAGGTTGACAGCCTTAAAGTACATGTGTTTTTGCTATAGCCTAATATATTACACCTGATTAATGACAAACATAAAATTGTTTTCTTATAACAATGGTAGCCTTTCACCTGATTTCATATCCCATGAGTGAGTAAAATCATAGGTTATTTACAAAATGTGTGGGTGAGTTGGTTCCAGACATAGACCAAGTACCTGTACCTGTACATTCGTCAATAATACATGTCAGAGTATCAGAGCATAAAGTAAAAACAGATGTACAGGGTGTTCGAAATAAAATTAAGTTGGAATGGTTAACCCCCTGGGCACTACCGGCCTATCTTACAGTTGTTCTGATTGGTTTATTGCAAGATATACTCATTTTAATAGCCAATTAAAATGCAGCTTGTAAAATATTTCACTCCAATCTTTATCAGGGATACAATTATTCTAACACTGTCTCTGATTGGTGCAATAAATGATGTATCTATCTTTCTGACCAATCGGCCGGTAGTTCTCAGGGGGTTAAGTATCCTTTTTGAGGTAGGCTAGTAGGTGGGATGAGGGTGGGGTAGAACTTTTTTTTTTTTAAACCATATCATTATCAACCATTATCAGTAAAACTACGAATCAGAACTTAGTACAGTAACCATGATCAAACAATTTAGGATAACTACAAATTTGACCTACCTAATTGCAATGCATTTAACCTTTGTTAAGGCTAATGAATAACCCTGTTGGTATAGTTTAATCAGTTCCAAATTGGCGAGAAATATTTGGTTTTCATCACTCTGCGCGCATTAAGAATTCCAAGCGTACTCACAAGATTATGTCCAGGCGCATGTTGTTTTGGTTGCATGCACGCGTTACGCATATGATGCACAGTGTGTTTGTTGCCTTTTTGCGTGCCTGCGTCCTTCTGTATTAATTCGCTAACTGTATAAGGAGGCTCGCCAATTTGGAACTGATCAAACTATAGAAGAAAATAATAAACAAAGTATACAACACCATGAAGCACAGGTTATACACAAATTGAATGAATTCATCCACATATTTGTCTGTATTGTTAAGCCAGTACTTGCCATTATTTACCAAAACTAAACACAAAGGTCTACATGCACAAAAGAGTTAGACCGGGTCTAAAGTTAGACCTGGTTTAAGTGGATTTTGGTTTCACTTAGACCAGATCTAACTTTAGACCCGGTGTAACTCTTTTGAGCATAAAGTATTTCAAATAACACGCTTTCATTATTTATCTATAATGTCCCATTTGCTAAATGGACCTGATCCACTAATAAGTTAATATCAGAGGGGAAAGTTCACAGGGATGGTTTTGTAAAATCAATGATAATATTATCAACATCACTTGATATTTTAGGGGGAGGTTTAAAAATACTTCAAAAAAACAAATTTGGGTTTTAAAGAGCTGCATTAATGAATTGTTTTTTATTGGTCTTGGACAAATCAGGATAAAATAACAAAATTGGTAATCAGGTATTGTACCTGTTTGGTTTCCGACTGGTTCACCTGACTTTTTGCTTAATCTGTGAACACTTTCCACGAGGCTATTAGTTTTACCATTATACAAAACAGATTTTTCAGAAACCTTTCCCAACTTTGAAACTCTTCTTTTAAGAATTACTGAACCAATACTAGGCATGTTGGTACTTATTTGAATGCATTTCTCATGATGATTCTCGTGATATAATTCAATAAATTTGACATTTTTGAAACGCTTTGTGAAATTTTGGAACTGTCGTCTGCAGATCTATATAAACTGCCACGTGGAGGGATGGTTAATATAATTACTCTCCAATTCAACAATCCAATTTGGGTTCATAGAGCTGCATCACTGAAACTTTCCACGAGGCTTTTAGTTTTAGTTTTACCATTATACAAAAAACAGATTTTTCAGAAACCTTTCCTGACTTTGAAACTCTTAGCCAATACTAGGCATGTTTGTACTTATTTGAATGCATTTCTCATGATGATTCCAAATACGGTGATGGAATTCAATAAATTTGACATTTTTGAAACGCTTTGTGAAATTTTGGAACTGTCGTCTGCAGATAACTGCCGCGTGGAGGGATGGTTAATATTACTTAAACAACCTAATTTGGGTTCATAGAGCTGCATAACTGAATTGCTTTTCTGTACTTTGTTGGTCTTGGACAAATCAGGATAAAAATAAACAAATTGGAAGTCTGTACCTGTTTTGTTTAAATCCGACTAGTCCACCTGACTATTTGCGCAATCTGTTACACATGGCATCAGAATAAACACAGAACTACTTCTAGATATTGCGTTTCTCGAGCCAACTGAGGATCCGACTAGCTAGCTACGAGCAAACGAGTACACATTGCATAGGACACCCGATACTGAACATACCCAAGGCAAGATAATAGGGATAATTCTGGATATTTGCCCATCAACCTGAAACACGGCTAGAATTGTCACGGTCCACGCACCACGGACGGTTGTGCTGGCTGACACAGACAAGATGTTAGCTATGATTTATGGTGTATTGCCATCTGTTGCGGGTAATCATTTTATACAAAAAACAATGAAAATGTATTCACACTTTGAGCAAAGGATGGTTTAACTTAGTACAGGGTGAGTCAGAAAGGTTTTTGGCAAAAGTGCCACAAACACTTCACAGGCCTACATATTCAAAACCAATGATAGTTCTAAAAAGACCACACATTTGGCTTTCAGTAAAAAAAAGAATGTTTGATGTCTCTGTATCCCTTTTCAGCTGACATATCTATACCAGTTTACTCTATAAATCTTCCTGTTTGCTTTTTACTGTTGAAGAGTAGCATTCCGTCACTTATCAGCACATGGGCTCTCAAAACGCAACACTCAAAATCTGCAAAGAAATTGTTGCAACATGCATCTCTAAACACATCAGACAACTCAATCGAACAAACAAACCTGAATCAGCTTCCATCATTTGAATTGCCTTTGCTTTGGCTAGCTCTAATGCCGTCACCCATCGTTGCCTTTCTACCTCAGAACTGGCCTTCAGATGGAAGGTCTGTGCTCCGCTAGATATAACAAAGTTGCAAGAGTCCTCTGTGTCTATGTAAGCACCGGCAAGGTTAATTGTGCCGCGACATGTGTGAGCCATTTCTGCCTGATTCCTGTATTTAAAAAAATGTGAAAAGAACAGTTTTGTTATATTCAAAATGTGTTATAATTTTGCCTTGCCTAAGAATTAATGATATCGTCGCTGTTCTATCAAAACCTTGTATTCTCATCCGGCAGTTCTACTTTGATGAAGGGCTGGAAAAACATGCGAGGTTTCGACAGAACAGCGACAATATGTTGCATAAGCTATAGCATGTGCAAGGCTTAGCTTTCAAGTCCCAGGCAATTGTCTAGGCAGGATTTGACCCGGGGGGGGCACTGACATTTGGAAAGGGTATAGGTATGTGCCGCGCTGAAGACCCCCTTTTTCACTCTCTGCTGCTAGTTCTTATGACCCCCCTTTTGAGCCTGCATCAGTTCTTAAGACCCCAATTTTATTGAAAATTCAAAAATCACGAAATTTTGCGTTCCAAAGCCCCAATTTTGTGTTCCAAAGCCCCAATTCTTCGAAAATTGTGCGTTCTTAAACCAAAATAAATCGAAAATTGAACTATAGGCCAGTTCTCAAGACCTATTTTTTGGACAAAAATCAGTTCCTAAGACCCTATTTTTCGTCTTAAAATCCACTCAGTTCAGTTCTGTAGCCCCCCTTTTTGAGACCCTGGGCGGCACACCCCTACCCAAAAAAAAGTTGAGTGCCCCCCCCCGGGGGATTTGAGCAAGTGGGTAGGTAAATAAAAATGTTAGATGTGTACATTAGAGATGTAGTACAAATTTACGAGTAAAGTACAGGCCATGAATTCAATTCAAGGTTTAATAAACATATCATTATCGCAGCAAAATGCTGAATTACAACAATATTTACAATATGTAATATATAGAACAATAGAAACAATATATTCATAGAAATAACTTGAATAACATGAAGCATGAACATTGGGTGTGTATTTTTATAAAAGTGGTCGGGCAAAACTCTGCCAACATAGCCAGCTGCCTACATCCTTGGTCTTGAGTTGTGTATATTGCCATCCCATACTCAAATTACTGACTCATTTATGAAGATTATTCACAATTTCACACGCTACAATAAAATCATCATGCAATATGCCCAGTATCCATAAAGTGCATATTTTCTAAATACATGTAGGTATAGATCACAAACTTATATTATTTGATTACCTCTGCATAGTTGCTGTCATAAATCCTTAGAAGAGCAGGACCTTTACATCAATTTCTTCAATTTTTAGCACCAATATTTGGTTGCAGTGAAGTACATTTAATTCAATTCAGAAAAAAAAACTCATATTGCTTAAAAACGAGAGCATCAATGATGCAGAAGCTCACTACAAGTTGCGAATTTGTGAAGATTCTGATTCATAAAACATGTCTATAATATAGAAACCACTATAATCTGTCCAGCATATGACAAATGATGTAAAGCTCAAATCCATATTATACCTTACATGAAACAAGAATTAGATATAGACCCTACATGTTCATATATATTATGCATTCACAGTGTAAGCAAATTTGCCCTTCTACATATGCTTCGGTTGAGATTACATAAAATAAAGGTAATTGTGTCATTTTGGACTGAACATACTATAATAGTGGCATATTTGTTTTATGCTGTGCAAAAGGGCCTGTATCCCGATTTAATTCTGGATACAGGGAGCACATACCTAAATAGGTATCGCGACACGCTATCGTCGCGATCGCTCAAAGTTTATCACGACAATAGTTCCTATTTGGCGGGAAAGAGAGTTATTTTTTGACGGTTTATGATATAATTTTTCACTAATATGTTGTGTTTGAAATGTGTAGTTGATGTTCTGACATTTAAACTAGGTGATTTGAGGTCAATTTTAATTTCACGGACCGATTTACACACGCGGTGATATCCAGACCGGAGACCGAATTTAGGTAGGCATATCACTACGTTGTTATGCGGCGGCTTATAGCAAAAAAAGTGCACGAGAAAGTTTGCTTCATATTGAGATATGTTGTAGATTACCCTTGTGAGTAAAACATATCAAAATGTCATTGAAATTGTATGGCTAATTTAGAAACTAGAGCCATTTAAGTAAGCCTTTTTTAACAGTAAAGTCTATGGAGAGCGTCTTGGTGCTGTGCTCCCTTATAGCGCCAGGTGCCCGATCTCCCGCGTGCTCCGATCCAGTGTAGGTGTATTACACAATGCAATAAATAAAAGTCGGGTTTCACCCAAATCTATGCGTTTTGATATCTACTGAGCAGTGTATTTATGGCATAGGCCAACTTTGTCCGGTTTAAAAAACAGGGGGGGGGGGTGTGGTTGCTCTTTTTTAAACAAAAACACGGCGTTATTTCAGTTGATGTGTTATAGGTGGGTTAGGTCGACATAATCAGAGACTGATCGAAATCAAAATCAGTTGGATTTGAGTCAAAAAGTTTGAATTTCGTGAGTGTAGGCCTAACAAATCAAAGCGTGCCGCGTCTAGAGTCAAAAAACGGAAAATAATAGTGATTTTACGGAAGATGCGGCCTCCGTGATCAGATCATATTTCAAAAACGGATTGTTCAATTGTAATTTTATTTGGCTAGTTTGTTCAAAATTTCACGCTGAAAAAGTTGATATCAATTTTGAATGATTTTGATCAAATTTGTGCTCTATAAGGGAGCACATACCTAAATAGGTATCGCGACACGCTATCGTCGCGATCGCTCAAAGTTTATCACGACAATAGTTCCTATTTGGCGGGAAAGAGAGTTATTTTTTGACGGTTTATGATATAATTTTTCACTAATATGTTGTGTTTGAAATGTGTAGTTGATGTTCTGACATTTAAACTAGGTGATTTGAGGTCAATTTTAATTTCACGGACCGATTTACACACGCGGTGATATCCAGACCGGAGACCGAATTTAGGTAGGCATATCACTACGTTGTTATGCGGCGGCTTATAGCAAAAAAAGTGCACGAGAAAGTTTGCTTCATATTGAGATATGTTGTAGATTACCCTTGTGAGTAAAACATATCAAAATGTCATTGAAATTGTATGGCTAATTTAGAAACTAGAGCCATTTAAGTAAGCCTTTTTTAACAGTAAAGTCTATGGAGAGCGTCTTGGTGCTGTGCTCCCTACAGGCCCTTTTGCAACAAAACAACAATTTCAATGGCTGTTTACAATGAGATGTAGGTCTTTTTGGAAAAAAATGACTTTGTTTCTTTGAAACATGATTTTTCCTTATACATTTCTATATCAAACTCATTTTTGTAAAAAATGCACCATAGCCCTTTTGCACAAAGCTCTTCAAATATAAAAAATTTAAAATTTAAAAATTTAAAAAAATTTAAAAAAAAATTTAAATTTAAAAAAATATATATAAAAAAAATAACATAAATAAAAAAAAATTAAAAAAAAATTAAAAATAAATAAATTAATTAATTAAAAATAAAAATAAAATAAAAATAATAATAATAACAAAAAAAAATTAAATTAAAAAAAACAAAATAAAAAAAATAACATAAATAAAATTTTAAAAAAGAAATAAAATGAAAATAAAAATAAAAATAATAAAATAAAATAAAATGAAATAAAAATGAAAATGAACATAAAAATGAAAATGAACATAAAAATTAAAAATTAAAAATTAAAAATTAAAAATTAAAAATTAAAAATTAAAAATTAAAAATTAAAAATTAAAAATTAAAAATTAAAAATTAAAAATTAAAAATTAAAAATTAAAAATTAAAAATTTAAATTTAAATTTAAATTTAAATTTAAATTAAAATTAAAATTAAAATTAAAAATTAAAAATTAAAAATTAAAAATTAAAAATTAAATTTAAAATTAAAAAATATAAAAAATAAAATAAATAAATAAATTAACATAGTAAATAAAATTGAAAAAAAAGAAATCAAATAAAAAAATAAAAAATATAAATTAAATTATTATTAATATATTAAATAATAATTCGCAGAGAAAACAAAATATTTGTACACTTTTACCGCCATTAATGTTAAACTAAATGAATAATATAATTTATGAAAAATTTTATAGGAAAAACAAGAAAAGTTAACGCTCCGGGCTGGGCGCGAACTCCCGCGAACGCTTTCAATACGATTCCTAGTCGGACGCCCTAACGATTAGGCCATCAATACGGGCGTGAATATTGATGTGTCAATTTATTAATATACCAAACAGAAGAGCTGTCGCGTGATTGGTCCAATCTTCCGACTCTGCTACTGACGCTAAATACAATTCTAAATACCTGTCCCGGTAGCTTGGGTCATCGCGGACCAATCGGATTCGTTGAATCAGAAATGATCAATATTCATGACATACGATGCATAGTTAATTAAATGTTACCATATATGGCAAGGTGACGATACCAAATTTATATAGTAGGTAGGTCAGTGCGTAGTGTCGAAAATCTAATGATGGAAAATACGATGTATTTGGATGATAAACCACCACTTAATAGGACACAGTTTGCCTCAATAAAAGTATGATTTTTGTACTTTCTCATTAATAAAGTTGATTTTGTTTAACCGAGTCCGAGGGTTAAAGTATACATATTATTTTTTTACTTTAAAACATAACCTGGCGTTTAATAGTACAATCTAAATCCTTCGTCCACAAGTTTTATGAATGGCCGACGATACCAAACTGGTGGGGGTAATACAAAATATTACGGCGCGATAAAGCGCGCAAATTCAGCATTTTGGCAAGGCAATAGTCGCAAGTTTTACTCATTTTCGCGAGTTTCTAACAGCACCTCATGATGAAAAGCCTTTGAAAACATCAATTTCCATTAATTTTGGCCGCTGAAATCGGAGATATAGTTTGAAGAATATATACAGAAGCGATTAACATCAATTAACGAAAAACAACCTCCCCATTTTTCACTTTGACGGCTGTATTTTTATTTTACGCTGATTTCGTATCATGAATAATAATGATCTCTAGTAGTTTAACCAATCACAATAAGACAATCACGCTTGCACATCATGATACATGCGTGTCATGTGTTAATCAACTTTTCTATTATAGCGTTTTACATGCATTTTCAATACAAATTTGACAACAAAGAAAATAACGCAAAATTGCCTGTTTTGTCGAATGGCAATCAAGCCCATTTTATAACACATTTATGCGATCATATTGTTTCACTATCTCAAGTACATTTCCCGACAAATACCACTTGGGTGACCAAGATAAAACCATATTTCATAGTCGCACTTTCCCCTTGACCTTTACCGTGACCTTTCGCATCGAGTCGCTTTAGCTTACTTGTAGTAAGCTAACAAGAAAACAAACTAGAGGCTGGACAAGTATTTTTGCCAAACCCACTTTTGTCATCCAACCGGACTTTTTGACATAAGAGATCGCTAGATGTAACTAATCAGTAATCAACCTTTCCACTTTTTTGCATACCATGTAAATTAGGGCATAGTTTCTTGATCTATTACTACCCATTTTGCGAAGTTTCTCTCATTACCAATCTCCCATCCCCTTCCCTATCCCTGGTAAGAAGTACAAGACAAACTGAGAATAAATGAATTGACAAGGAATACTGCGAGTCTTTGTAAAGCATTCTGGCCAGCTAAATTTGGAATTCAATTTCGATAATCATATAATTTGCATTAACAATCTTAACCTAAAATCCATCCTACCTAATGGCCCTGTCACACTGGTGATTGGAGCTAACGTGTGACCAACGTTTTTGGAAATGTTGGTGTACATTCGTGTAAGTTGTCATTAGTTTATGACATGTTTGGCATAAAGTTGTATTCGTTAGCGGTTCGCAGATTTGTGCTGGGTTCTATGAATTTTGAGCGGGTGACAACGTAGTGATCAATACTAAATGTATATATGTTGAGCAATCGCTGTGTGAACGTTGCGCATGTTGGGTGTAGGTTGCTTCATTGTCAGGGAGGGTGGGGCTCGGGTACCCGCCCGAAAAACAGGTTGGGTTCCCGGGTACAAAACTACCCGTACATTCACAGCCCTAGACTGCACATATAATGTATGGCCGAACAGCTGACGAACACGAACGAATGACAACTTCCACGAACGTACACCCAATTCCCAAACACATCAGGCACACGTAAGCTCTATTCGCAACAGTGTGACAGGTTCATTAACCCTGACCCATTGGAGTGTTTTGTAGTGCTAAATCAAGCTAACAGGGGGAAACACAAGAAAAATAATGACAGAAAAAATAGAGTAAGTCGTCCCCAGGGGTTCAACCTGTGCTGACGTGGTCGGGGTCCAGGTAATCGTGCATCCCACTACGGGGGAGTTTTTATTGGATTTAGCAGGGTTAGGGTTATTAATTATGGTTAGCTAATTATCAACATCTGCTTTACAAGTAATAAAACAATTAGCAGATATTGTGAGTACAAGAACGATGGTACAATATAATATGTGTGTTTATATCAGATATGTATGCCCTGGGATAAGCCCTGAGTTAAGCCAGATTCAAAGGAGAGCTGTGTGTAAAGTTGGAGTCAGGGCTCAAAATAGACGGGGGGGAAGGGTGATTAGCCCCTAGTTTTTACAAAATATCCCCCTGAGAAAATGTTGGCAAGTAAAATGTAAAGGGGCGATTGTTGGCAGAATTTGCTCAAAATAGTCCTCATAATCATAGCCAAAAAAAGTATTTTAACCCCTGGTTGGAGTAGTATAGATCTTTCAGAATACTACTTTTTAGAGAATGCTCCAAAGAGTGACTCTCCTCATATCATAACTTTTATCAAAACCCATACAGTTTTAATCAACTTCCTTCCTAATCCATAACCCTAACCCTACCATATACCCCAAAATACCACGACTGGGCATGTTGGTACCACCCGGCATGGAAGTTTTTGAATGAAATAATAGACCCAGCCCATATAGTTTGCACAAGATACTGCGCAAACTAGCCGTGACAGCCGTGGTGTATTGGGGAATTGTTCGCCTCTGGTGCGAGAGGTCCCTGGATCAAATCCCGGGGGATCGGGAAGATATTTTGGTCGATTTTCCAAGTTGAAGAAAAAAATCTGAAAAAAGTGGGGGTAGGGTTAGGGTTAAGAAGCAATTTTTTGATTTTTTTTTTTTCTTCAAACATTTTTTAAGTTTTGTCAATATAACCCTAACCCTACCATACCCCAAAATACCACGACTGGGCACGTATAACCCTAACCCTACCATACCCCAAAATACCACGACTGGGCACGTTGGTACCACCCGACGTGGAAGTTTTTTGATGAAAAAATGGACCTAGCCCATATAGTTTGCGCAACATACTGCGCAAACTAGCCTTGACAGCCGTGGTGTCGTGGGGAATTGTTCGCCTCTGGTGCGAGAGGTCCCTGGATCAAATCCCGGGGGGTCGGGGAGATATTTTGGTCAATTTTCTATGTTGAAGAAAAAATTCTGAAAAAAGTGGGGGGGTAGAGTAAGGGTTAAACAAATCCTAGTAATAGTTAATTCTGTTTAAAAATCAATCTTGAGTTCAAAATATAACTAAATCATATTTTGAGGTGCACAACTGCAGAATTTGACTATTTTAAAAAACATTCAATGACCAAATTATTTCAGGAAACATATGAACAAGTTTATAAAAGTATCTTTTTGCAAAGAAATATTGACCTTTTTTATTTGGGGGGAATCCTGGGAGAATTGATAACCTTTTCATAACAAATTAAAAAATGCAAATGAAGTTCATACTAAAAATAGCAAAATAGGAACAGTGTTTCTAAGAATTCAATGTGTCATTCCATAAAAATATGAAGTTGTGAAGATGATGAAAAAGTATTGACCTGTATACTTCAATATTCAACAAAATTGAATTGCATTCTTCCTTTTTTTTGATACAATTTTGATCATGGACATGTTAAAAACACATCTGACTATGGCATACAGTCCAAAGATCATCTCTGATCCAATATTGGCAAAGTTAGTCATTATTTAGACTTTCTAGCAGGCTATCTTGATTTTCATGATAAGGCCAAAAAACAAAATGTTGTGTGCCAAAAATCTTGAAGTGGGGCTGGTCGGTCTATTTCCCTTCTTTTCTTTTTTTTCTTTTTTTTTTTTGCTGACAAAGACAGTGGTTCGTGACTTGAGGCAAAATTGGTAAATGTCAATTTGACTAATGTTTCTAGTGTGATAATAGTTTAAAAGCAATCTATTCAATCCAACTTATGCATTTCAAGCAGAAAATAGCAAAATTTTAACAAATTTTGAAACATTTTATAATCTTTTTGAACAATTAAGGACGGTCGCTGAGGGCAACACAACAAAAACAAAATGTGGCCTAACCTACATATAGTCCTATTGAATTATTATAATGCCAGTAGTATTTTACAAGAATATTCTGTTATGTGTCATAATATCTCTCATCCCTTACATGTACCTCAAGGGTGGAATTTATATACCAAAATGTGTATCAAATTTAAAAGCTGCTATTAAACATGATGAACTACTTACAATCTATGTAAATCAATTGGTTATAATGCTAATGTTAGGAGAGGCCATGCAGGGTTCCTTAACTGTTACTCTAATGGCTGCCAAATTCAAAATGGCAACCAGGTCTGGAAAAAAGGGGGAAAAGGGAACCTCATTCCCAAGAAATTTGGGTACTTGAGGGAAATGTTCCTTTCCCAAATATAGAAATTCAAAAGAAATGGAGGGAAATCTAGCTCTTTTTCCAGTCCTGATGGCAACCAAATTCAACTTTGTCATTTTTATCTTTTTAAACAGACATTCTATCTGTTATTTAAACATTAATGTTAAATTATAACTTGATTTGTAATAACATGACAAAATTCAAAATGGTTGATAAATGTCAAGGTCTGATACATAATGTCCGTAGTTTAATCAGTTTCAAATTGGCGAAAATTACAAGGCTTGTATTTATCCACATTGGAAATTGATTAACTAGAGAAGATGCCTTAAAATTATCTAAATAACTTTGCACAATTTATTTAGATCAGGCTTTCTCAACTAGATTTACTGATGCTCCACATTATAGTAACCAACTTGTTGAAGCTCCACTTGGGGTCAAGGGGCGAAGCCCCGCCGGTGGTCCAGGGGGCAGCGCCTAGGGTTCAGCAGAATCTGTGAACACAGATTTTATGGCGTAATTGACGGATTTCATACTTGATCACAGATTTGGAAAATTGTACCGTAAAATCGAGGAAAGGCCATTTCAGCCGCGGTAATTGTCCAACAAGCCAATTTTTACAGTTTCATTTGATAATAAGAATCACAAATTATCCGAATTGAGGCTTTTTAGAGAACTACACAGTACACTGCTTGATTTTGTTATCGCCCTTTCCTTGTTATTGTTTTTTACCTTACATTTTTCTTCCAATCTAACACTTATTATTTACTAATTTCCCTTGAGTAATATATATTTGTAATTGAGTGCCTAAAAATATGGGCGCATGGATTTCACGTGTCATTTCCCACGGTTTGATCTCGGTTTTTTCTTGAAATCACACTATTCGTGGAAATCACGGATTTGACACGAACTGCCCAAGGTTTTTGCCATAAAAAATCACGGATTCTGCCGAACCCTAGCAGCGCCCCCTGAAGCTCCTGGTTTTTTGGTTTTTTTAACTGACTTAAATCGCCTCTCGTTGGTCTTATTTTTTTAGAATTTACAATTCAAGTTATTTTTCAGAGGAAAACAGGGCTCGGTGTGGTGGAGGGGCAAGTTTTGTCTCCGGAACGGTCAGTGGTTGATTTTAGTAGGCCTATAAAATCTGGCTATATCATGATTATTTTGGGTTTTTTATTATTTATTTATTTTGTTTTTTAAAGCCTGATTTAGATTTTAAAAAAATACAAGACCACCAATTCTGTTACATTAATTTACTTTCTATTTTTTCCCTGTAGATGTCAAGATCAAGATGATGGCATTCTCAACAGCAAATGCATTGCTGTGGTGTTCATGAATAAACATTAGGCCAAATAAAAAATAAAAAATGTTTCTCGTCCAGGTTTTTCAAAAAAAGGAGGATGAGGGGCTTTTTTTTCTTCTTTTCAAAATGGCCGCCGTTTGAGATTTCTGGCAATCTATAGTGTTTTCCCTATTAAATGAAATGACAATTGAAAAAGAGACAATTGTTAGACAAACAAGAACTTAACATATTTACATTGTTTTAATAGTGTTAGCACCATGTTAATACATATTTACATTGTTTTAATAGTGTTTAGCACCATGTTTTACACTTCTGAGCAGTGTGTTCGAATTAAGGAAAAAAATCAGGTTATCCGGCGAATAATCATGATATAAAATCAGGTTATCCGCCAACATTTTTGGTTATCCGCCAAAGCCAAGATTTCTCGGGAATTTCAGAGCAGCCCTAAAATTAACCGAAGGCACCGAAAGCAATTGCCGTCGGTGCCCCACCTAGTTGCCTCGATGCCCTCAACTTCTGGCTGTCTTTACTCCATTGAAAAGTACATAATTGCCTTGTGCCCCTTTCAAATTGCCTGAAATTGCCTTGCCCTTTCCATTTCTTAATTTGAGGGCTGTTTCAGAGGTATACGAAACGAAAAAGCACATTTAATCTTATACCACACGACACATTCTAAAAATATATAAATTCAGTAAATTAACATTTAATATGGGAAGAGAAGTGTTGCTTGTAACTTCTTGGGAAGAGAAGTGTTGCTTGTAACTTCTTAACGAAGCATCGTACGAAGAAACTACATGGTCCATATGGTAGTACTCTTTAAAATACAGCCTTCCTAGAAAAAATGAACAGAGTTCCGACGTACGATAGCCCCAAGGTAGGGAAGGTAGGGGGCTATCGGTAGAGGTTTAGTCTACATACATAGCAAATTATTTGACATTTGAAAAATACCTAAATTTAGTATATTTTCATTTAATATGGGAAGAGAAGTGTCGCATGTTACATGATATAACAATAAAATAATGATTAAAATATATTTGCAAATTGAAGTCAGACAAAAAAAATTGTGGTTCTTATACATGTGATGTGGTAATGCAAAATGGTAAATCTGTGTATTAAAGATATTAAAATGCATTCAAAACCTATGTATTATTATTTCCATCATACAAACATGAAACATCTTTTTTTACCAGATCACATGCATAAGAAATAAAGTTATAATTTTTTTGACTTCAAATTAAAAATTGAAACAAATTTGAAATAATTTATTCAAACATTATAAATCTTTTTAATGCTGCATCATGTTACAGGCAACACTTCTATTGCCATAACAAGCAAAATGTACATGTATACATGTAGTTTACTAAATTTAGTTAGATGTTGTTACAATAAAACAATAATGGTATTTTTTACACTGAAAACGGTTCTCAAAAGTCATACTTTTAATCAGAATATTATGAAATACCAATGTACTTATAAGGTAGGATCTTAAGTTATAAATTACCATAGCTATGGTGTGGGTCATGGGGTATTAAGTGAATTATTTCGGGTAAAATCTAGGTCATCAAAGGTCATGTTTTATATACTTTTGGACTTCTAAAAATAAAATAAAAATTGTAATTTTTTTTTTTTACAATTTTTTTTTTTTTTTTTGGTGAATAAAAAATAAAAAATAAAAGGAGGCGGCCCCCAAAAAGGAAGCGAGCGGGGACGAGAAACATATGGGTTTTTTTATTTGGCCTTATTGACATTATTAAATAAAAGATCATTCACCACCATGTCTGCCAACATTTCACTCAGTCTGACAAGTACACTAGCAACCAGCAGGGGTGTACTTTCGCGACATCCTGCGAGAATCCAAATGGATTCTCGCAGAGGAATTTTGCGAGAATTCTCGCAAATGGATTCTCGCAGAATATTTTTGCGAGAATCCTTTTTACTGAATTTAAATTCCGCATTTTAAACATTTATTGTATTATTGTATTGTATACTTAGAAAATAATAGTACACAAATTGAATCAAACCCTTCTTAAATTTAAAATTAATTAAAATAATATCAAGAATAAGGCTATAAGCTTGCATAACTTCCAAATTCGGCATGTTTGTTGACTAAGGGTCAAATACCAGTCATCTAAGGTCCTGTTTTGGACTTAAAAAGAAGGAAAAAAAGTTTTTTTAAAAATTTAAAAAAAATTTAAAAATTTAAAAAAAATGTTGTTGTTTTTTTTTGGCGAGAATCCACCTGGATTCGCGCGGTAGTGATTTTACGCGAATCTTTACGCGAATCGATTCGCGGATTCGCGCCGAAAGTACACCCCTGAACCAGAAGTATTAGGACACTTGGTTATGGTGTCAAAATCATCCCAGATATTAAATTTGTAGTGCAATATTTCATATAGATAGTTATGAGTTGAATAAATTTGTTGCTGAACCTCTTCTCATTTATTGTCATTAATAAATTCATGTTTCCTACAACAACTGCTCATCATTCAATTCCATGGAATTGAAGGAAACATGCTTTCTTCAAATCCCCATACAAAGTTGCCATTGGAAATAGCTCATGAATAATTAATCAACTTCACTATATGTGATGCGATCTGTGAAAACCCGTCTGATGTCGCAAAATGTGAAATAGGGATTATGGGTAAAATAAATATTAAAAAAATATTAAAATTTTTTAAAAATTAACATTTTTTTTAAAGATTTTGTTAAAAAAAATAATTTCTATTACTTTGTGTCATCACCTTTATAAAATTTCACCTTCAAAAACTTACTTAAGTCAATTTTGACTAAGGTTGGGAGCGAGTCCCGGGTAATCGAGTCCCGCCCGAAATTTCCACTCCCGGGTGCCAAATTTGGTACCCGGATACCCGAAATTTCAAAATATATATATATATTTTTTTTTTTTACATTTTTTTCTTTTTCTAAGTAAAACACATGACCTAAGTTGACTCGTATTTGACCCTTAAGAACCCACATACAACCCCTTGACCCACACCATGAGGGATAATAACTCCTTACCTAATAAATCTTATACTAAATTATTTAATTCATTCTTATCAAAAGTATTATTTTTTCAACACTGTTTTCTATGTAAAAATACAATTTATTTCAAAATCAACCATATCTTAATTGGAGATGCTGGAAAATGTAAGTGTACATTATACTTACATACAGGTTTAGTTGTTCATGTATTACAGGGTAAACCAGGAATGGCAAATCTACATATAATCAAAAAAATAATAAGGTAGATTTGCCATTCCTGGGGCACACTGTTAAGACTGAAAACATCATACTTTTGATGAATTAAATAATTTAGAATAAGATCTTAGGTAAGGAGAGTTAGGAGTTATTATCCCTAATGGTGTGGGTCAAGGGGTATTTGGGTTATTAAGAGTCAAATACGAGTCAACTCCTGTGTTTTACTTAGAAAAAAAAATCAAAAAAAAAAAATCAAAAAAAAAAAAATCAAAATATTTCGGGTACCCGGGTATAACAAGTACCCGAAATTCCCACCCTTAGTAGCCTTATAATGTTATTCTGTTGAACTATGTATCTTTTATGGCCTGTTTTCATGATTTCTTGTTTTGTAGCGTTTTATGACATCACAATCATCATTCACTCATAACTTTTGTTGTAGGGATCGTAGAAAAATGATCGAAACAGTTCTGTAATCAGCACAGATTCAGCTTTATTATGATATAAATATCTCCAATATGAAAAATCCCGACATGTGGCGGGTTTTCACAGATCGCATCACATATAGCCAATGTACTCCTATGGTGAGTAGTCTGACAATTTTGACTTCCTTTCAAACTAAATATGTCTTTAAAAGGAAAGGGGCGCTCAAATAAATAATAACACTTATAATATAACCTTGAAGGGTATACCGGGGAGGGGGGGGGGGGGGGGGGGGGGGGGCGGTGGGGTATATAATATAGCTGGAGAAATGGAAGGGTGTTGGACTGTGGGAAGTGTTTTGGTATACGAATTAAAAAAAAGTAGGACACCTGGAAGGAAAGCAAAACATGCAGGTACGAATCTTTAGTACTGAATATTAAATACAGACCCTTGAGCTACATTTAAAATTCAGTGAAAGTATCAACAAAGTGAGTCCAAATTGTCATGTGTTTGCGTCCATCTTGCCCATTGAATTCACAGAAGTCAATTTCAAGTTAAATTCAGAGGTTTTTTTAGTCTTGAATCTTTCATATTTTTGTTCAATCTTTCAAATTTAGGAATTTTAAATGATTTAATTTTATAATCTCTATCGTAATTTGTTAATCATCAGTGGCTACTGTAAAAGCCAATATTTTCGCGCATTTTTATCATAGACATTTCGCGACCTTCTGGATGCATGGCATGAATGTTGAGAACAATATTTTGCGTGAAAACCGGGAAAATTTCAGCTTTTACAGTGTTTGGCACAAGATTTAAATTTAGGAATTTTAAACAATTTAATTCTTGAAACGTTATCGTAATATTTTAATCACAGGATTTAGATATAAATGATCGATGTTTCATCGGCAAAAATTAGCTCAAACTTTCGAGAGATTTAGTTTAAACTTCAAGCTTATTGTAAACTAGATCGTGTACACGTATACCATGTTTTACTTACGGGACACGGGTTATGCGTGCGTGTCCAGGGTTGACCCGTGTAACGTGCGCATGCCTAGCCTAGTATGAATCATCAACTCAACACTTAATCACAATTACTGTCTAAGTTTTATTGCGTTAAAATAGTTTCGGTATCATTAGGAGTGGGCTATAGAGGGTCATAGTTTCAGATCATGCTTGCTACGTGCTTTTTTTATGACTGTATACGTACTGACAACATTTTCACACAAAAAAATTTTAAAAATGCAAAATCCAGGGTGCCCAGGCCAAAAAAACACAAAAAGTCAGCCATTTTGGAAAAACAGTATTTTGATCATAAATCAATCATTTTTGGTCCAATCAATTTGATTTTGTTGGCAATACCCATGTTTGTTGGGACATGGAATAATCTTATACAACTTTTATCGCATGACGATGTTTCGTTTTCCTGTAAATGGCATTTTAAGTGAAAATAGCCCTGTGAGGGCGCTGTTTAAAAAAATACCTTTCGCATCGAAGAATCTCAAATTCTAATGTTGAAATATGATAGGAGTTACATTTTAGGCATTTCCTGAAAATCTGAGTAAAATACCATTTGTTGTTTTGAAGCTACACCATTTTGAACATCTTTGAATTGTCTCCATTGAAACACACACTAATGAAAGTTCGTTGACCCCTGTACTATCCTATGGAAGTGCTTTTAACGCGTTCTTGTGATTTTAAAGTGGATGCCACGGTAAGATGAAATGAGGGATGCTCACATCTTCAGACAATGTTTCTTGACACACTCTTAACATATTTCATGTATTCAAATCCATTTTTATTAATGCGATAGCTACTTTTTTGCAAAGCGCCCTCACAGTCCAAATGTGACCAAAATCAGCTATTACAAGAAAACGAAGGGGTTATATGAGACGAAACCAGCATAGAATGACATCCTGTACCCTTAAACATGGGTATTGCCACCGAAATTAAATAAATTAGACAAAAAATGACTGAGTTGTGATCAAAAGTCTGTTTTTTCCAAAATGGCCGACTTTTTGTGGTTTTTTGGCCGGGGCACCCTGGATTTCGCATTTTTTTCAATTTTTTTTTTGAAAATGTTGTCAGTATCCATAAAGTCATCAAAAAATCATGTAGCAAGCGTGATCTGAAACTATGACCTAAAAATGACCCTTTATAGCCCACCCCTAGTATCATAGATACTTCCACATCAGTTTCTTGGATCTATCGATCAACGTTGACCGTTCCTCATTGACCTTAGAAGCTTCATCTATTACGAGTTCAACATCAAATTGACTACAATACAGCCACATCAGAAAAGTGAACCTGTGTCGCTAGGGTCGTGAAGTGTAAAAACAGTTAAGATACATGTATGTTTGGTAAAATACGTCTTTAAAATAGTAAAAAATACAGACAACTAAATATTGTGTCGGACAACCAACATTTCTTGGTGTAGGTTGTCCGCTGGACAACCAGTTTATTTTTCTTATTAACGCTGATCTCTCAGTATGCATTCTATCATTGCTCCAAGTGTGCTATCTTTTTGTCGTCCTCTGTTGGTTTAGTTAACTTAACAATGCAGCAGGGTCATTCCGTGTCAAATCAACCAAAATTCTGAATTGGTACGGGTCACCTCTAAGATTTGGCTGAAATTAATTTCTATGCATCTATAGGTATAATGAATATGCAAAATATAAAATTCCAACTCCAAGTCATTTCGGAATTATGGCTCTTCAAAGTTGGGAGGCTACGTCCTCTTCAAGTGATGCGATTCGCGTCGTTGAATATTTTGTGTTTATAAAGACCTTTGAAATAAGATACAAAATTTAGCTGAAAATTGGTACTCAGGGTGACTGTAACCCAAATAACCCAAAAAGGCCTCAAAACAAGTGAAGTGTATTGTATCCCTCTTTCTCTCTACAGGCAGCTCAAAACACCAATTTAGTCCGTCGAACAAATTAATTTCCATTTTGAAACTCCCCCCCCCCCCACCCAAAAAAAAAATCATGGTTGATAGTCACAAAAAAGCTTCATTTTTCATTTGTATTGTACAGTCACATGTTGTTACCCACACAAGCAATGATAGAGCCCTGACTCATTTAATCAATAGTTGGCAAGCGTCTAAAGTAATGTAGGCTTACAGTTACACTCAAAAACATTCAATTTAGTGCCTGTAAATTTTACACTAACAATAAGTAATAATAGTAGGCCTACCCCATCAGAACAGTGTTGTCACTAGCCAAAATTGAGTGCCGGTTAATTTTACTGACGGCGAACGGAGTAAGTGTAGTGAACGAAGTGCAGTGGATCATGGCATGGAGTCCAGAGGTCTTCTTAATGTTTTTTTAGGGTTTTTTTAATGCACTTTGAAGGTTCCTGTCACATCATTTCTTGTTTTATGAGGCAGTTTTTAAAATGGTTTTATCCACAAATTGTTTTTAAAAAAACACTTTTAGAGTGCCGATCGGCAATTGTGAGTGCCGGCTACGCACCAACCGGCACCGACCGGCTTAAGGCCTGACCATACTCCACTTTGCCGAACGCTGAGCGCAAGCGTTGTCAATGCTGAGCGCAAGCGTTGTCAACGCTACGCTTGTCACAAATTGTACCAACGCTCTGCCACTCATCAGGAATCTACGCTGAACGCTAGCAATCAGCAAATGCGTCAAAGCTGTGGGCGGGGCCTATGGTGTTCTGGAGAACAGACGACCAAAATACCTCCCAAAACGCCGTAAATTTGTATTTCTAGCACATCACAGGCATCAACATTGTAACAAATTTGCTTAGACCTACTGTTTAAACATACCTTGACATACACAATATCATTCCATCAGCAAAAATAGTTCGATTTGCCTGTGATTTGCCTATTTCGGCTGTATTTTCAAAGATGGGAGGCTCAAGAAAAAATATGTGACGTCAAAAGTCCTGCGAAGTGTTCTGCTTGCTGATTGATCCGTGGACAGCGGCAACGCTACAAAGTTGACCTGAATATAACTTCAGCATTGGCCCGAGCGTTTGCCGCTCTCACCCAAAAGTGTAGGCTGATCGAATTATCGAAAATCGCTTTCCTGATCGGGCGTTGTTTTGGTTTTGTTATGGGCACTAATACGCATGTGTCAGAGCGCAAGCGTTGCAGCGTTGGTGGAGTATCATACCTTGATGGTCAGGCCTTTAGTGACAACCAACCCTGCATCAGTATTGCCTTCAATTCCCCACCTAGTTGCCTTGATGCCCTCAATTTCTGGCTGCTGTCACTCCATTCAAAAGTACATGCCTTGGAAAAAGTGGGTGCCCCTGTCAAATTGCCTTAAATTGCATGCCCTCTTCATTTCTTATTTTGATTGAGGCCTAGATAGGGTTGTCCAGTTTCGTATTTTCGAGCGGCGCACTTCACCATATACCAAAATGTTGACAGGTGTTGCTACGTCATATGGCCCAAATACGGCGACACTCGCGGGAAGTGGACGAGGCCTGGTTTCAAATGAAGGTAAGTTGAATATTTTGTACTTTCTAGTCGAAATACGTTCATATTTAATATTAAAAACCCTTCCGAGAGACGATTAAACAAGTATTATTCCAGAATATCGTCGATGTAATAGAGTAGTTTGATCGTAAATCGGGCGTGCTAAACCAGTCGTAACCCTTCCGAATTTGACATCCATATTATGAATCAATTTTTCAAATATCTCTTTACTACCTGAATGGAATAACCAGTAATAACGGTTGTTGCATCCTGATACTATATTTAACTTTAAAATGTCCATCGTTTTGTCTAAACTTGAACCCTTAGCTAACCGGTTTGACGAAAAAAGTTGTTGATCCACATGTGTAAACCTGATCCTTGCGTCTCATTTCTGTGTTGGGCGAAATGGATTGGCGCATGTTTGCCGGCAAAACGGTATTGCTGTGTTGATGAATCTGTTGATCAGGAGCACGTGCTTTCAAGATTGCGCAGTCAGGATTTGTTTTGTTTTGATTTGTATAGTTTTATGGGCGAGGGGACCCGAGGTGGAAGGGGGTATGGGTAGGCTTAGGGATTTCCCGTGAATTTTTTAGGTGAAAACCGTGGGCAATTTTTGTGAAAAGCGAGATTTACCGTGATTATTGAGATTTCAAGAAAAAACCGCGCCGAAATTCCTTGATTTCCTTGATTTGGTCGTATTTTTAGGCATTTACCAATTCCCGGCGGCCTAGGTGGCATTTTGTTTTTAGTCCTTGCAAGAGGTCATGACGTGACCTGAAAACGTGTAAACATTAGTCGCACGCACGTACCAGGAGTTCCATCTCAACCAATCGGAGAACCCCGATCTATTTACAACATTATTATTGTAATTTATTCATCATCACGTCGTGATTTATTTTCATCAATGAATTTTATTTGCTGTTGTCTGCTCAGCAAACCTCATCTCAGCCAATCGGAGAACCCCAATCTATTTACAACATTATTATTGTAATTTATTCATCATCACGTAATTTATTTTCATCAATGAATTTTGTTTGTGCTGTTGTCTGTAATGGCGTCGTTCATGATTACTAGCACGTGCGTTTCCCGGGGTGTATTTTCGGTACCGTATTTTCTTTACAACAGTAATTGTATGCAATCGATATGAAGAATAATCACCCATTGAACGCCCTGGATTAACTTTTTATCAACTAACAACCTTTCTGAAGGGGGTGGCCTACCTATTTCTTTAGAAGAAGACGGTCTTTTGTTTATCTCATTCAAATAAATTCGATATCGATATTATAAATCATCTGTCAATTGAATTTCAATCAGTCCTGTCAAGTAGGCCTAGAGATGAATGTACTGTACACAATAATTGCGCGTCGATATCGTCTTGAAAGGAAAAAGTAGACCTAGAGATTAATGCACCTGACACAATTACATGTATACGTCGAAATCGTCTTGAAAGGAAATATTTCAATAGGTCATAGGAATTCGGACATTTGATTTTTGTTATTAAATAAAACTGTAAACATCGGCTTGTCATCTGAACACATCGAAATACTGATGAAATCTGAGACTAATATAGTCTCAGGATGAAATAGGCAAGCGAAGTTCTCACAATAAATTCCCACGCTGGCATTTAATAATGAAGCTCGTAATTAGAGACACTGTTCAAAAGGTCAACTTAATACTACGCATACTATAAATACGTGGAGGCGATGACCTGTGAATCATGCCGTAACACGCGGTTAATGTATCCCTGGGTGCACTGCGCGCGGTATTGATACAGTTATTAAAACTCCCTGAGCTGCCGAAAAATGGTTCTGTGAGCATGTCATGTGCGATCGCGATATGAAACGATTGCAGAATAAAATAAGAATGATTTGCGCCCGATATTTGCGACTTGTCGGACAATTATCGCGGCTGAAATAACAATTCCGCGATATCACGGAACTATTTACAGAATCCGTGATTTAGCATGAAAAGCGTGAATCTTGCCGTGAATACCGTGATCACGGGAAACGCCTAAGCTTAGGTATGGGGAGGTGGAAGGGGGTCTGGGAAGGTGTAAAAGGCTAGCCCAACAAATACTTTTTGATTTATTTTTTTTAAATCTTCCAATTATTTTTTAATATTTGTTTTTTGTTTTTTTAGTTTAAAACTATTGTAGGATTTATGTTTGGGGTAGGGGAATACATTGTAAGGCCCCTCCAACTTGATCTTTAGTTTCCCGTAACCCGCCCGCGCTTCATTTTCATGCCCGCGTTTGAATTCATTATTGACATTTTGGAAAAAAAATACCGTTTTTGCAATGAAAACGTCCGAATTCATGCATTTTGTGTGATGAAATTGTCTGATCAATCGTCCGTCGTGAACAAAGTAAATATATTTTATTTGCCTACATTAGAGGGTCTTAATAACCTAAACCCTCTCGTATCCCACAGTTAGTCAACGAGACAATAGCGATAAAGTAGCCAGGCGTATATTTTCAGTAATTGATGGACTACATCTACATGCGTAAAATCTAATCTAACGTGCTGTTATAAATACGACAATCTACGACATGGCGGTGTGCACGAATTCATTTAAATAAATACAATTCAAATTTTCGTTCGTTTTGATCACAAAACCATTTATATTATTTATTTTTGATACTTTTTTGGGTGAACTGGGTCATTTTTGCTATAAGAAACAAATAAATAATATAATCCTAACCCGGCTTAAAACGTGACATAGTTGTTCATGAAGCATGCGGTATTCCACGTTGCAGAATGCGGTAGATTTTCACACGCTGTCATCCTGTGTGATGTTGCAGAATTCGGTAGACTTTACGCTGTGATCGGAGTGTTTAGTGCGTATTTTTCTGTGTTTTTTGCGTCCTTTTTGTAAATAAAAAATAAATATTTCTGTTGATCGGAATTTTTGGTTTAATATTTGCTTTGTTATTCATTCAACTGATATGAACCAATTCATATCTGGAGTAGTTTGACTTATTTTGCAGCTTTAAATGTAAGGCTTACAGACTTAATACGATACTTTGATAATATCAAAGTATCGTATTAAGTCTGTACCGTCGTGGGTATCTGTTCTATGGTCTGCACTTACTTTGTGTAAGGTATTCATTCCATTGTCTTAACTGTTTGAGGATGTTAAAATGAAGTGAATTGTTTATTCATTTTGACCAGAATAGCCTTTCTGTAACTTACATATATCTAAATTGACCCATTTCATTCTATGATGGTGTGCAGCGGTGTATAACAATACGTCTGACATCCACATTTTGTATAATAATGAAAGTCGTAAAAATAATGAATAATGAATAATGAAATGGGTGCCTCCCCTGTTTTGAAAAAAAATGTTACGGGAAACTAAAGATCAAGTTGGCGGGGCCTAACAATGGGTATTTAGTGAATAGCAAGGTTTGGTTTGGGAGTCTTTTGGGCTACTTTGGGCTAAAAAAATATTGAGCCCTTTTGGGCTGAAAATGGTTCATCATTAAACATGGCATATATAATGAATCAAAGTTTTTGCATTGAAACACTGTTATAAAAACCATCAATTTTACAGCACATTTTTCTCCATAACTTCACTTATACTTAACCTATAGTCGTCGTCAGAATACTTCGGCACTTTTTAAAAACCGCCAACGCACGCGTCTAGTTAATTGAGCGTGTGGGCGGGGACATTCATGACCCATGGATACGGTCGCGGCAAATCGGATTACAGAGTCCGCGACGCGTCGAACTGCTCATTTTATAACGCTGTTCCGACGCTGTTCTACAACGCACTTCCGTGTTTACGCTGTACGCTGTTGTCACAGAAAAAAGTGCCGAAGTATTCTGACGACGACTATAGTTAAATGATCAAGCACTCATTTAAAGGGGATTACATGATCTTTCCATCAATACTAATATAACATTTAAATTCAAGATTTCTAAAAAAGATATGAACATCTCTAGCCTAGAAATGTTACTTCAGAAAATGTACGGGGTAGGGTTAATACTTTGCTGAAACGAACTCATTTCTAACACTTTTGCCACACAACGCTAAGGGTGGCGAGTTCAAAACGCATGGCCATAAACAATAAGCAATATCAATCCGTTGCTTTATGCTGTCAAGCTATGACCAAAGTGCAAATTTCACTATCGCCAAATGGGTAACGGCGGGTCACAAGGTGAAATAGCGTTGCCTGTATTGGCGCTGCCACATCGCGTAATATTACCATGCTTACCTTTGCACTTGCAGCGGGTGCGGGAGGTTCATGTAAGTTCAATGGAACAAAAACATGATTTGTGATGTCAAATCCAGGGAGAGCGAATGCGGGGCTAATATACATATATGATCAAATGTTTTTGGGGCCAAAGAAGGTGTAACTGTTCTGTGAAGAAAACCTGGAAAATGGCAATTATCGTGTTCGCAGTGGATACACACACATACATACGGAACTGTGAAATACGTAATTGTGTTTATTCCGTGCTGGGCAAAGAACACGACATTGCCCATCACATCATATCATAAGGTACGTCTTGTCGACCAGGATTATTTTGAGATAAAACAATAATAATGTAAAAAATAATAACTTGTAAAAATGGAAGTTGTAAAAAAAGGAAACAAAAATGCAAAATACTAAATAGGCCTGCTTTCTTTTGCTCATATTTTCAAAAGTATTGCTTCAATTTACAAAAACGAGGTATCATTGAAAAGCTTGCTTGATATTCTGTCGTATTTTGTCAAAATCTCATATCTTCCAAAGGCAGAAAAGCTGTACTTTAATGGTGACTGTTGACACATAATAAATAAGCTTACTCACCTGTAATACGATAACAAGCCATTCGATAACACAAACCATCGCCTTTGATAACCTTTGATATAATTTGTCCATTTGTAAAGCCAGCCTTTGAAGTTCTCAGGGCTTGAGTTCTTTGCATCTGCCATGTTTAGGCAGTATATGCTGGCTGCGTTTGTAAGAATTCAGTTAAAAACAGTAATTTCTGTGCATGATTTTCTGTACACGTAAACCCGTCAACCACACAGATGGTTTATTTGATGGATAGTGTTGCCAGTTGATTGATCAAATCAATCGGGTGTCGGAACCGACAACGAAAAGCCAGGGAAAGCAGATTTATGATTATTGTTTGAGTAGTTGTAACATTATTTATAAGTGTTTTATTTTTGTCTGTCTTTTTTCTCTTTTCTCAATATGGATGGTTTTACCGACTTTTTGCCAACAGACCATTGGAGAATTGGGGCCACAGAACATGTAGATGTTTCCCAGCAGAGTCTAAAAGAAAAGATTTGTTGTTACTTTTTGCGCAAAAAATGTATCTTATATTCAACCACTATTATATGACATTGACCATCACCACCCCAATTATTCCATTCAAGAATACCCCCCCCCCCGCCCCCCTCCAAGTCTTTTGCAGCGCCGCCGCACCTCCTCATATCATGAACGATCCTGATCCGGTCAAAGGCTTAAAATTGAAACCCTAAAATTAATCCGGATCTGAAAAGGGTTGTTCTAAGTTTTTTTTGTTTTGGGACCGGAAAGGTGGTCGGACTATTGTGATGAACATACGGTTATGGAAGCATAAGTGTGTCATTTCCGACTAAACCCAATATTGGGACCTAAACTCAGATAAGGTGGGCCTTATCTGGGTTAACGATCCTTATCTGGGGTTAAGGGACGTAAACCCCAGATAAGCCGCCTTATCCCTAGTTAACGCTCCGTATCTGGAGTTAAGGCGCGTTATCTGGGTTAACGATCCTTATCTGGGTTTAAAGGACGTAATCCCCAGATAAGGTGCCTTATCCCTAGTAAACGTTTCTTATCTGGGGTTTAAGGACGTAAACCCCAGATAAGGCACCTTATCCCTAGTTAACGCTCCTTATATGGGGTTAATGCACGTTATCTGGTTTAACGCTCCTTATCTGGGGTTAAAGGACATAAACCCCAGATAAGGCGCCTTATCCCTAGTTAACGCTCCTTATCTGGGGTTAAGGCACGTTATCTGGGGTTACCACTCCTTATCTGGGTTTAATGGGCGTAAACCCCAGATAAGGCACCTTATCTCTAGTTAATGATCCTTATCTGGGTTAAGGCGCATTATCTGGGTTAACGCTCCTTATCTGGGGTAAAGGAACGTAAACCCCAGATAAGGTGCCTTATCCCTAGTTAACGCTCCTTATCTGGGGTTAAGGCGCGTTATCTGGGTTAACGCTCCTTATCTGGGGTTAAGGGACGTAATCCCCAGATAAGGCGCCTTATCCCTAGTTCACGCTCTTTATCTGGGGTTAAGGCGCGTTATCCGGGGTTACCACTCCTTATCTGGGGTTAAGGCGCGTTAACCCCAAATAAGGGACGTAAACCCTGAATAATGCGCCTTATCTATGGATAAGGGACCTTATCACTAGTTAACGCTCCTTAACGAAAATGACAAACTTATGCTGCATGTATGTGTGTTCCATAGGATCGTTAACCCCAGATAAGGCCTGCCTTATCCTAGGTTTACGTCCCTTATCTGGGGTTATGAGGCACGTTAACCTCGCGCCTTAACCCCAGATAAGGAACGTTACATCCCTTATCTAGGGTTAACGCTCCTTTGATCCTATGATACAAAAAATGCAGCATAAAGTGTGTCATTTCCGCCTTAACCCCAGATCAGGGACAAAACCCCAGATAAGGCGGGCCTTAATCTCGGGTTAACGCTCCTTATCTGGGGTTAAGGCACCTTATCCCTATTTAACGCTCCTTATCTGGGGTTAATGCGCGTTGACCCCAGATAAGGGATGTTAACCCCAGATAAGGCCCGCCTTATCTGGGGTTTACGCTCCTATGATACAAAAAGAGCAAAATGGCTCGACTTTTATATAACCGAAGTCAGTTGATCTTTATCGAACCCTCAAGAACCATTTGAAAGGGTTCATTGAAAACAAAACCACACACAAAGCAATATTGGCCAAAATGGTTATTTACAAAAGAACTTGAAGAACCATTTACTAACCAGTTATATAATCGGGTCCTTCAAAACCATTTTTATCATGATAGAGTGTCCCAACCCTGGCCCTACGACATTAAACCCAAGCGAGACATGCACTATTCTCCCTGACGGGGGGGGGGGGGGGTTCTCACATTGATATGGTATACGTATTATAATATGTGCCTACCTTTTGGGGTGCCTTTTCGCAAAAATTGGTATAGCGATGGGGTGGTTTCATCACACACCAAAGCGCCCAATTGGCATAAATTGGGTGTATTTTGAGGCATTTTTGGTAAAAAGCGCCCAATTTGTGCAAAATTGGGTGCTTTTCTAACAAAATTGGTATATTGATGGGTGGGAAATTGGCCAAAAAATAGGTATAGAGAAAGTCACATTTTCGAAGTCCGGGAGGCACATCCACGTACGATTTTGGCGAAAGAACCCACCCCCACCCCCCCCCCCCCCCCCCCCCCTCCCCTCTCTACACCAATCATACACTGATACATGTACACGTCCATAGACCCTGCATACACATACGGACTATGTACTATTTTTCTCATTAACTGATTTGTAAGGAGCTCACTTGCAGGCGATAAATTTCCCCGACAATTTCCCCAATTTTGGGGTGGGGTTGGAGTTGCAGATGGGGTAAGACGTGTTTAGGAGTTAGGGGTTTAGTGTTGGTGTTGGTGTTGGAGTTGTGGATGGGGTTAGAGGTTAGGGGTTGGGGCTTGGGGTTAGGGGTTAAGCTTGACATCGGTGTTGGTGTCGATGTATGTCAATGTCGGTGTTGACACCGACATTGACACCGACCCCAAAATCGACACGAACACCGACATTGACACCGACATTTATATTGTCACCGAGATTGACACTGACAAAGTCGGCACCAACATTGACACCGACATCAAAATCAACACCGACACTGACATTGACACTACACCGATATTGACACTGACCCCTAACCCAACCCCAACAAAACTCCCAAGCTCTATCCCCCAACCTTCTAACCAACCCCAACTCCCTAACCCCACCTCTCACCCGACCCCAACCCTTAACCCCCAATGGGCTATTCCAGATAATAATGACCCCCCCCCCCCCCCCCCCCCCCCATTTAGAGGACAAATTATTTTTTATTTTTTTAGTCCGGAATTCCATGACTCCCTCTATGAAAAGTATTTGGAATTCCAGATCAAACTTTAAAAAAGTATGGAATTCCAGATCAAACTTCAAAAAAAAAAGGAATTCCAGATCAAACTTTAAAAAAGAGTATGGAATTCCAAATCAAACTTTAAAAAGTATGGAATTGGTGGGAAAAAAGTCTGGAATTCTGATATTCTCTATAGGGGGGTCTAAATTGTGAAATAGTCTGGAATCCCAAGAAACATGTGCCAAAAAGGTCATGATGGATTTCCATTGAAAAATTGGTGGGGAAAAAGTCTGGAATTCATTATTATCTGGAATAAGCCAATCCCCAACCCCTACCAATTACTTCAAACCAACCCTAACCCCTAACCCCAACCCCTAACCTCAAACCAACAACTAACCCCTAACCCTAACAACCCCACCTCAAACCAACAGCTAAACCCTAACCCCTGACTCCTACTCCTAACTCCTATAACTACTAACCCCGGCCCCTAACCACTAACCCTAACCAACTAACCTAACCCTAAGTTGAACCTTGGTACTTGGATGGTAGGCCTACTTGGTACTTGGTATACTTGGTACTTGGTACTTGATATACTTGGTCTTGGTATAGTTGGTAGTTGGTACTTGGTAAAATGAGGGGGGCCAAACAAAATTAAAGTTGCCGAAAGGGGGGGGGGGGCAACACTTTTGAGTACTCAAGGGGGGGTCAAAAAGTTTGGCAAAATGGGTGAGAATAACGAAATGTCTGCGCGCTTCGCGCGGATTGGTTTCAATGATTCATTATTCAAGCTTAAAAAGATGGCCAGGAGTCAGTTAAAAATTGATCTTTTTTTCTCGCACGCTCGCGCGCCCAGATATTGTTGCTTCCGCTGTCACTGGTATAGTAGGTATAATAGGGACCCAGCAAACACAAAACGTTTTAAAAACGTTTTCGGTAGGTGCTATTTAGGTCCTGTAGGTCTTCGTCTTTATAGACGTTTTGAAAACGTTTATAAGACGTCATTTTTCAGACTTAAATCAGCTAGTCTCGAATACGTTTTTTAAGGACGTTGTAGTAACGTGTTCTGGACGTTATTAATATACCAATGTAACAAACGTATTTTTCCGACGTCAGGAAAACGTTTTACTTGGATGTATTTTGTGCGACATATTTAAAACGTGTTTTGGAATCGTTTTTAAAACGTTTTCGTTAGGTTCTATAGGTTCTGTAGGTCTTCGTCTTTATAGACGTTTTGAAAACGTTTATAAGATGTCATTTTTCAGACTTAAATCAGCTGGTCTCGAATACGTTTTTTAAGGACGTTGTAGTAACGTTTTTTAGACGTTATTAATATACAATGTAACAAACGTCTTTTTGCGACGTATAGAAAACGTTTTACTTGGACGTATTTTGTGCGACATATTTAAAACGTGATTTGGAAACGTTTTTCAAACGTTTTCGTTAGGTTCTATAGGTTCTGTAGGTCTTCGTCTTTATAGACGTATTAAAAACGTTATAAGACGTCGTTTTCAGACTTAAATCAGCTAGTCTGGAATACTTTTTTTTAGGACGTTGTAGTAACGTGTTTTAGACGTTATTAAATATACTATAACAAACGTCTTTTTGCGACGTATAGAAAACGTTTTACTTGGACGTATTTTTTGCGACATATTTAAAACGTGATTTGGAAACGTTTTTCAAACGTTTTCGTTAGGTTCTATAGGTTCTGTAGGTCTTCGTCTTTATAGACGTATTAAAAACGTTATAAGACGTCGTTTTCAGACTTAAATCAGCTAGTCTGGAATACTTTTTTTTAGGACGTTGTAGTAACGTGTTTTAGACGTTATTAAATATACTAATATAACAAACGTCTTTTTGTGACGTATAGAAAACGTTTTACTTGGACGTATTTTGTGCGACACATTTAAAACGTGTTTTTGGAAACTTTTTAAAAACGTTTTTGTTAGGTACTATAGGTTCTATAGGTCTTCGTCTTTATAGACGTTTTAAAAACGTTATAAGACATCGTTGTTGAATCAAAAATTAGTCTGGAGCTAATTTGCATATTTTACTTGGCCTTATATTAACCGAGTAAATTGTGCAAATCGCTCATTAGCATAATTGCAATGGTACAAAAATTAGTACCGGTGCTCATTTGTACCATTTCAATTATGCTAATGAGCTAATTTACACCTTTTATTCATTTAAACCTATTATTTTATTTAAATTAAGTCGATGCATTAATTTTAACACCATGGAATGTATATTGATGTACACTTGTAAGTGCATATGTTCGCACTGGTTTTGAGTAAGGTGATTGCTCACTAAACAAATGCATATACATTGTGCAAGAACATAAACATCCAAGAGTCAATGCCCTTGCACCCCCCCCCCCCCCCCACCCCCACCCCCATAAAAGGTTTTACAAACGTCCAATAAAACGTTTTTAAAACGTCTGAAACCTTCCACAAATAAACGTTAATAAAACGTTTTTAGAAAGCGTCCAAACCACCTACATAGTACGTGTTAAGAACGTTTAAAACACTTACAAATTACACGTTCATTAAAGGTTTTACAAACGTCCCATAAAACGTTTTTACGGCGTCTGAAACCTTCCACAAATAAACGTTTATAAAACGTTTTTAGAAAACGTCCAAACCACCTACATAGTACGTTTTAAGAACGTTTAAAACACGTACAAATTACGTTCATAAAATGTTTTACAAACGTCCCATAAAACGTTTTTACGGCGTCTGAAACCTTCCACAAATAAACGTTTATAAAACGTTTTTAGAAAACGTCCAAACCACGTAATTGGTACGTTTTAAGAACGTTTTAAACACGTACAATTGTTAGCTGGGGAGTACGGAGAAAAGAAGCGAGGAAAAAATAATTGAAGTAAAAGAATTTGGATTTGAGCATACAATCATGGTCTTGGTTTCGATGTTGTTTAAGTTCGAATTTGAATGTGGGGGTAAATTACCAAACAATTGACCCCCAATGACCTCCCCCAGTTGTGCCGCCTATGCATGGCATGGCATGGCTATTCACATTTGCGCGTATTTAAAAGCAGCATTTTTTAATATTCATAAACGGGTAAATCTCAGAAAGGGCAAAATGAAAGAAAAGGGGGGGGGGGGAATCCAGGAAAGACTTCGTTGTAAAAGATAAATAAATACAAAATAAAATGAATTCATAACACAATAATATTAAAACCGAGTCTGTGACCTAATTGACCAAGCCTCCCCTCCCCCCACCCCACCCCGATCCGCTAGTTCTTGAATCTTGATGACCCGTATGGCACTGGTCGTTAGGGGGGAATATTCTGAAGTGGATTTTTGTGTCTGTGTGTCACACCCTTAAAATCTCTAAATATATCGTATTCCATCTAATTTCATTTGGGCAACATCTTTTCGCGTTAATGGTTTTATTCATAGAAACGCTATAACGGGATCACATTTCTCATATCTTAAAAAATAATTTGTACTTTTACATTGATTAAGTACTTAAATTTTAATGTTAGCTCTTCAACATGTAAGTATAACTGGTGACAACAAGATTTCCCGCAAAAGAACGTTACGATTTACAACTGACCTTAAAATCTATTAAACATTTATTTAAACTATATTTAAACGCCGTTTGATTGATTGACTAGGGTTGGGCAAGATCCCTAGCGGCTATGAACCGGTTAGCGGATATTTTTGCGGATCGGAGCAAAAGGGCTCAGGCAACCAGTGTAGGTGAATCAATTCACTACAGGAGCGGATTTTTTAGGGGGAGGCGTGCCCCCTTATTTTTGACAGTGCGCCTTTTTGACAGTGCGCCCCCCTTATGTTTGACGGGGCGCTTTGCACCCCTTTTTTGACAGGGCGCCTCTTTGACAGGGCGAAAACGTTAAAAACGGGTAAAACAAATCGCCAAGGGGGCCATTAGTTGTTGACTATGCTATTTTTTGGACTGTGCGATTATTTTTGACCGTGCAATTTTTTTTAACCTATTAAAGGGACATTAAGTGGTGTTGAAAATTTTAAATGTTTAAAAATTTACTTCAGAATTCAAGATGAACATTAAAAATTGCCATTATTGTTGTTTCTACTAACAAAAACACAGCAAAACTTGATTAAAACAATATAATCGCTATTTATTGAAAAACGCCCTCTATGCAAATATGGTTCGCGTTATGTATCACGCGTACTGCAGGGGGATACTGTCGGACGTAAAATGCTCGTCCCGCGGGACGAGCATTTTTGAATCGACGTTTTCTTGTACAAAGATAGCTGATTTTTCTTAATCCTTAGGTGTAAGTTCATACATGTAATACAACACATCTCTTAGTGTCCCTTTAAGGTTTATGTAAACCCACCCTTTCGTGAAGCCCCCGTATGATCAATAATATGGGTTGATCATAAATGAAGTGTCAATAATAAAATCTGATGAATAATGAATTGGGGATGTGATTCAGGTGATAGGAAATTAATCTCCAAAGCCCACACCACACAATCCCATTACAATTTTGGAGAATCCCAATGATTCTAAATGACTATTCATGGAAAATATGAGAGATAATTGCGCAAATAGAGGCATTGTTCATATTAATGAACTAATATAGCTAAAAACAGAACAAAATAAGACAAGACACAACACGGCAAGACAAGACAAGACAAGACAGGACTGACAGGACTGACAGGACAGAATAGGACAGGACAGGACAGGACAGGACATGACATGACATGTCATACAGGACAGTACATCACAGGACAGGACATGACATGACATGACATGACATGACATGACAGGGTAGGACATGACATGACATGACAGGGTAGGACAGGACAGGACAGGATATGACAGGACAGGACAGGATATGACAGGACAGGACAGGACATCACTCATTTCATGACGCCCAATGTGGGTTACAACTCTCCTGGTTTACAACGGTTCACTTTTTGTATGTAGCCCATCCCTAAAGCTGCTACTGCCAGGTCGGAGCCACTGTACACAGATTCCCATTGCCGACGTTGAAGCCTCTAATGTTTTATGCCCTCGATTTACAAGGTACATTTATGCTAATGAGTTGACGCAAAAGATACATCGCGCAGACTCGCGCTGCATCGAACGTCTCAATGTCCCTTATAAGGACTTTTGTGCTGTCAATCATGGCGTTGTCAAGATAGCGCCCTCGTTTTACAAGGTACATTTTCAGACACGCCCCACTTAGTTCCATATATGGGAGGCTTTCAGTTTGCGATTCGAATAGCCTCTCCCATTACTATTAAACTCCCTGCTACTGCCTGGGAAAATCCAAATGATGATAAACATCGCAAAAAATCGCCACCCGTCCCGTTATCCCGTTGTAAAAAATGGTCTACATACATGGTATCATCAACCTAGAAAAGAACTGCTGCTCGTTTATATGAAAGGGTACGGTGAACCAACTTTGAACTTCTAAGTTCTAACATTTATTATAACAATAACATTATTATTTACAAACATTTTAAACTCGCTATTTAAGTTAAAGGTAAAGCTTATTTAATATCATGATGATGATATTTAGGCTTAGCCTCTGTTTATAATATGTTAGACAATTAGTTATTCAGCAGTCAACTGCAAAGAAGTTCAGCACTTTTTTCTGTTACGACTGGGGTTCCAAGCGTAAACACCGAAAGTGCGGAACTTGCCATTGGTCACTACTAGTACTGGTGGAATAGAATCAGGCTGAGACTTAGTCTCGATAAATACCAAATCATATAATAATAATATAGGCCTAGACATTATATATATAATCAATTCATCAATGGAAACACGTTGTTTCATCCCAAAACGGTTTCATCCCAATAATTTCGGCTACCGTTTCATCTCAATACCGGTTCATCCCGAAGCCGTTTCATCCCGTTACGGTTTCATCCCGTTACGGTTTTATCCCAATTGAAATATTGATTTGTTGGTTCCGGGGAGAGGAACTCAAATGCGCAGCTATTGGGGGAGTGGTTTCTTGGGCTCATCTCGGGGAGAATAGCAAGGCGGCACTTGCACGGGGCGTTTGTTCGGTTGTCCATGACGGTGTGAGCCTGGGGATAGCGACCCGTGCACAGCCGTCGGCGCGCCGGGAATGTTAATGGTGTCATGCGCTGCCAAATGGATGCGACTTCGCGATGCATATAAATACAAGAATATTATATTCAAGGCCTATTCATTTACATTTCAAATGTTAACATTGTATTCCGTGAACATTTTTAAATGGTAGAAAATGTCAATATTTTTACTAAATCGATGTTTTCTAGAAGTTCAAATTTGAAGGAAGTTTTACGAATTTTCAGACAACATAACTAAAAATATATCAAACTATCAGGTATGCTTTTACGGACTTTTACTACCATTTCTCATTTTGTCAATTATGGATTTTAAACTCGAGATATGCATCCATTTCTAGCTAAATGTATGCAAAAAACACCCTTAAATTTACACTTTTCCGGTGTTTTAGCATTATTTCCAAAACTAAGCCTTGTGTAAAAAGAAAAAATGCGATCCTTGACAACATTTTCTTGTTTACAAAAATTTGTATTAGAAAAAAGTACCGTGGCCAAATTTTGTTTTTTATTTATGGAAATTATGTTGTCTAAAAAATGTGGATTACAAAATAGCTTTTTGGTTAATTTCTCAAAATGCAGTTTATTTGGTATCACATTGATATCACCATTGGATTCCTTATCAAATTTCCTTTCTATAAATGTATACTTGTATGTACTTATATCTAATATTCTCGAACTTAGAAACAAAAGTTGATCATCAAAATAAAAGGGTTGACACTTCCCGTTCAGGGTGTATTGCCCTAGTCGATCCCCCGCTAGTATGTCCGCTGAGCCGTTACGTGAGCGATTCCCCGGGCCCCGTGATCGTAGTAAAGAAGTAGATACGGAGAGGCGGCGGCGTGCATAAGTTCACGGTGTAATTGCCCTGTAATCGATCCCCGCGTTACCCACTGTGATGTGTGATATATATCGAGCGATATATATCAATGGACAATCAATGGTTTGTACTGGTATGAATATTGCACGGGGATGAAACGACTATGGGATGAAGTGGTTTTGGGTCGAAACGACTATGGGATGAAATGGTAAAGGGTCGAAACCGTTCTGGGATGAAACGCGGTGGGATGAAACGACCTGAATTCTAATCAATGATATAATAGATTTGGGTACTGCAATGCCATTAAATGCAACATGATGTGGGAAGACGATGATTTCCACTCTATCGAATGACGTTGGTTCCCAATTTTAAATACGGCTCCCAATTTTGAATACGATTTATTCCGTCAAACGAAATAAATCGTATTTAAAATTGGGAACCAGCAATTATAACGTCATTCGATAGAGTGGAAATCATCGTCTTCCCATGATGTGAACATGTCAAGGCCTAGCTGAGACTAGAAGTAGTAGTAGCAGGTAGAACTATAATCAAAACAACAATTTGTTGATGGCTCTTTTTACTTCATTCTTTTCTTCCATCTTTTCTAACTTTCATTTCATTCAGCCAGCATGCTTATATAGGCTTTTTAAGCCTGGCCCGAGCATTTTGCTTGAGCATGGTCCCTTCAGGACCCAAGCTTGTGTCCGTATGGACCGACCCTGTAAACAAACAAACAAACAGCGTCATGATCCGAGCACTCGTGATCATCACAAAGGTTGAGTGTGTCCTTGCATGCAGTGCGTTCAAAAACAGTCGCAATTCGGCGTGGGGTCTTGTTGATTAGGGCAGCGATTGGTCAATTACCTATTTGTTTACAAGTACATTGTACGTCACATCTTCTGGTTTTACTGCGCCCTTGCCATCGCGAATGACGCGGTTACGCACTAGTCGCATGGATTACGATTCCCCAGCGTCATACGTTCGTTGTGATCAATTTTTTGTTTTGATTTATAGTATAGTAATTAGTATTACTATTAGTATTAGGCCTATAAGTATACCAATTACTACCCAATTAATAATTGAACGAATAACACCAACGCGCAGCACAAAGATGATGGCGCCCAAAATTATCACGCTTATGGTTGTGAGCGCTTTACGCAATGTAAGCAATACGCTGCCTTCAATGTGTTCGTTCAATTATAAATCCGAATATAGTCTCAGATGAGATAGGCATAAATTATCCCTAAATTTCTCTTACTCTTTGTACGTGACACAAGTCATTCTATACGGGCGTGTAACATGTACCAGTATCCTCTGGCAACCGCATCCGCATCCATCTGCGAGTTTTGGTCCTTTCGGTGCATCACTCAAAAGGAATCACATAACAATGGCGGCATGTATCAATGAAAATCATGAAAATAAAGGGTAAACTCCACGGTATTTTAGCAGTATAAGGCATGGAATCATTGATTTTTTATGAATTTTCATGCACAAGTCTAAATAAATGGCTTATAAAAAAAATCCATTAATTTCCTGGTACATACTGCCATTTATTACTAGATTGTGTACATGTATTAATACCATGTTTTGCTTATGGAATACAGGTTATGCATGCGTGTCCCGGTTGACCCATGTAACGTGCGCATGCCTATTCTCAGATTCAGGACTGATGTTATACAAAATTCATCACAAGCAAGTTGCTCTGGATATCCATCCTGCTATGTAAACATACCATCGGAAACATACATCTTCCAAACAAACTCTGTAGTTAATGAGCAATATATGCTCTCATCCGACCAAGAACGGATGTTTACGAATATAACTCTTCATCATCATCGTCAACGCTTTCCGGCTATGTTGCCATTGCGCGCGCAACTATTACTCGCCAGGTCATGCGATCATTGGTCTGTGTCATGAGTTCCGGTTTAATTTCTTTATTTACATTTGCGACCCAGGTAGGCTTTGGACGTCCGACTGGTCTCTTCGTGGGTCTGTTGTATTCCTTTAAAGCCTGACGTGCTGGAGTTTCCTCTGGTAGTCTGTATAAATGTCCCAGCCAATTTAGACGTCTTCGTTTGATCTTTCTACTCCATGGCTCACTATTTGTTTTAGTATAGAGGTCAACATTTGTCATTTTATCAAGTTTCGTAATATTGAGAGTCCGTCTTAGTAGAGTTCTTTGGAAAACATCTATTTTGTGTTCTAGTTTCATTGTTATTGTCCATAGTTCACTATTGTATAGAAAAATTGAGCTAACATATGCGTTGAAAATTCTCATTTTGGTGATTATTGTTGCCCTCCTGCTTTGAAGAAATTGTTTGAGTTGGTTATATGTGCCGATGGCTAGCCCTTTTCTTCTTTTTATATCCTCCTCTGTGTCTAGTAGAGATCCTAAATACTTGCATTTTTTCCAGTCTGTTGGGCCTTCCCTGGTTACTTTGTAGAGTTCTGTTTTTTCTCCATTTACGGTGAGATTTCTTTTCTTCAACTTTGATGGTACTGTTTTCTTTATTTTGGTGATTAGACCAGAGTTTGTTGTAATCCAGCTAATATCATCAGCATATTGCTGATCTATTGTCACTGATTGGTTTGGGTTTGGTATGCAGTAAGAGTGATCTTGCAGATGTGTTGGTAGAAGATCCTTGGATACTTCCCTTGCAATGGATACTTCCCTTGCAATGGACAATTATCACAATGGAACTTGCTCTCTGTCTAAACCATTCTATATTCCAAATTGGCGAAACCTGTTAACAGCAGCGAATGAATTCAGAAGAGTGCGCAAAACCCTTGCATGGCGAAATATGGTGCGCAATGTCGCAGTATTGTATGCGTGACGCTTGCGTATGCCAAAAACCGCGTTTATATATCATATATTTCAGGTTTGTAAAATCCGCTCAGCATGTACACTTTCATAACCGCACAATGTTTTGGGAATTTTCCAAACAATTCCGTGTAAACTTCAATTACCGTATTATCCCTATTAAGCGCCCAGGGCGGTTAGCAAAGTCATTTTGGGTGAGCGCTTATTATGTTACCTTTTTAAACTCATTTATCGTACTAAATAAAATGTACAAGTGGTCATTTAAAGATGCTGACTATTTGATGGTCATTTGAAGATGCTGACCATAATATGATGGTCATTTGAAGATGCTGACCATTTGATGTACTAAATACAATGTACAAGTGGTAATTTGAGAAGGCCAACCACTTGACGTACTCACGAAAATGTACAATTGGTCATTTTAGGAGGCTAACCATTTCATGTACTAAATGAAATATATGTACAAGTGGTCATTTGAGGATGCTGACCATTTGAAAAGGTGGGCGCTTATAAGGGATTGTTTGTTGGTAGTCATTGAGAAAAACAGGGGTGGGCGCTTATAAGGTCCTGGGCGCTTAATAGGGATAATACGGTAAGTCTATACCTAAAGCAGACTATAAACAGCAATTTGAGTCGCACACCTGGTTCCTGAGTCTTGGAGATGGTTAGGCTTTTAAAAATTGATTCCCTTCTGAATTGCCTTCTGTGGCACATATCCTACTTTCTGTTGAGACTAATTGCATTTATTACACCTCATAAATATTCATGAACTAATCATGCCAATTAGTTTTGACTATTTCCCTACAACCTCATCCCCAGAGTCACAGTGAGGTGTAATAAAACAAATACTACATGGTATGATCGGGGAAATAGGGCACACTATTTCCCCGATCATACCATGTAGTATTTGTATACTATCTAAGACTATGGCATCAATAATGTTACCGCCCACACGCTCATTACTTATCGTGCACGTGTTAGGGCCAGTACTGAACATCTCTGCCGGCGACTATAGTAGTTTTAGTCCATTTCTTGACTGCACTGATGTACGTGCAGGGGAACACGCTGGTAGCCTAAACCATCTCTTGGAAGAGTCTACTCTGATGACATGATAGCTTATGTATCTAGCATCTGTCATGATCTAGACTGCTAATGCTAGGCATGTCGATGTGGGCAATTCCACGCGTTGCGGAATGACATTTACACACAAAAATCCACTTTCTTTTGGGTGTAAAACCCAGAGATTTGTAGTTACTCCCCATTTTACAACTTTATTTGATAATAGCGATTGATACTAAAAAAATAAACCTAGGGAAAAAATTAGACTGCGCTTCCAAGTATCCTAATTTGCATATGCAAATTTGCGTTGCGGAATGACGCAGACGATTGGTGTTTTTTTTACATGTTTACACAAAGTGAAAACTCTGAGAACTTTTTAGAGTGTATCATTATTGAAGTTACTTTTTAGAAGGTTTGAAGTGTTAGCTAACTGACAAAAGCATTTTCATAAAACTTAATCATCAGCTAGGATGTCTAGTAGGTCATCAAAAAATAAAAGTAGGTGTTGCGGAATGACGTTGCGGAATGACAGTGTGAATTTGTGTGCAAAACTCCATAGAGAAAAGAAAAAACATGTTTTTATGCTTTAATATGCATAAAAAATAAAAGAAAGAGTAATCAGTGGCATTTCATATGTTACAAATTCGTGAATACAAGTAACCCAACTATTTTCACATTGAAATCATCATTTACAGGTAAAGTAGCCATGATTTTGTGATAAAGTTGCCGAATTCAACAGCTTGCACATCAAAGTTGCTTAATTCAGCAAATTATGAGTTTTCATCAATTTTAAAACTTTTTTAGAAGTTTAGAGTCCATATTTGAATGAATTATCATAAATAAGGATGATCTTATACCAAGTACACAAAAATATCACAATTTGCTCAATAAATTGCCTAAATATAGGGATTAATACCTTTGTTATTTCGCACCGTCATTCCGCAACACGTCATTCCGCAAAGCTCGTTAGGGCTATTAATTAACAGAATTTTCCAAAATTTTTTTGATCATTGTGAAGCATGTCAATTGTGTGCAGAGAAAAAATAGTTATATGAAAATAGGGTACATTTTTTTTCTTGCTATCCTAAAAAATTGTACTTTTGCGTTGCGGAATGACATGAGATTATGCAATGCATACTAATTACCTGGATTAACGAGGCTAATCGGCCGTTGATCAAAATTAAATTTATATCAAAACTTTTCCCATCAGTACTACTATTGTGCCTGACATTTATTTAAACATCATACCTATGTGTCTAAAAGATATGGAATAAATAAAAACAAGCCTTTTCACTGATTTTGTAAGCTGCAAATATGCAAATTTATGCTAATTAGCTAGTTTATACATCAAAAAACATAGTATCGCTAAACAAACTAAAAATTCCTGAACTTTGGACTCTTGCCTACATTATAGGCATAGAATTAAACTTTGGATGCACATTTGAAATTTTGGCTATTTGGTTGACATTTGCTTGGAATTGCCCATGTCATGGAAGTTATCATTGTGTATTCTATAGAGGATAAAGTAGGGATTTATAGCAGAGGTTCTCAACAGGCAGCACCGGCACGCAGGCCAAATCCGGCCCTCCAAGCAATGTTGACTGGCCCTTGAAAAGTTCTAAAGCAAAGACAAACATAACAAAAAGGGGGACAATTTGGCCCCAGAGAGAGTTGTGGCCCTCGACCATAATTTAGTTGAAAACCCCTGCTCTAGAGGATAAACAAGGGCTTGTGTTTAACCATGCAAGCCCAGGAATTGGAACAAAAGAAACAAAGATAAAAGTAGCTCCTGGTCCTATACATTGCTGTGCAAAATTTAAAAACACTAGGAGCTAAACACTTGGCAACCAGAGGTAAAAAAGACTCCCAGCTCCTGCTTAAACCGCGGCTTGCATAATGCATATAAATGCTTATTGTAGTGCAAACAAGTTAAACAACCCCAAAGAAGTCCATCTTGTATTGTTTCAACTTGTTTCAATATTAATTGTGAATGTCTATATTCCTTCACAGGATTCAGAGCAAACTATTACCTAGCAAAAGTTAGGCTTCCAGAATGAGTGTGGGCACCAAGCTGACCCACACTGGGGTACACAAGTATGCTATTCCAGGAAAGCGAGCTCAAGATGTTCTGTCAGACGATGAGAGGGAGTTGTATGAACTCTGCCGACTAGCAAGTGTTGAAACGAGTCCAGCAGTATTCAGGTAATCAATTGCATGTGATAGTACACAAGTCGTTATTGAAGACCTGTTGTACTACCATCTAGTGCAGTGGCGTAGCCAGCTTCTTAAAACGGGGAGCTAGACATAGTTGTAACGACGAAGGGCATGATGTACTGACAAAAAAATAGTAAAAGGTTGCCCATTTTTGTTGTTGCAGTCAGCTCGAGAAATTTGAGGTGGGGGGGGGGGGGGAGGGCTCGATATGGTTGTCTTCAACACCGCCCCAAAAAATTGCATGGTCAAAATCACGAATGTACCGACGGCTTGTGTTGTGTACCGAAGGGATATTATTTTTTTTGGGGGGGGGGGGGGGGGAGGCAATGGTCCCTGTGCCCCCCTGGGTACACTGCGTATTCAAGTATGCATCCAGCATCATGCCAATTTTGGTGTTTGTCTTTGATCGCATGATAATATACACCAGCGCATTATAACAAATCCAAGTATAGGTTTGGTTCACAATGGTATTCCCGTTTATTACGATCATTTTGTATTGTCATGATCACGATGATGATGTGTGAAGCCACGATGAATATTAAATATTCTGATACATTGCACGCCAGATTTGAGTCGAAAAAAATCAAAAGAGCCGCTTAGCTGCCGAGCATTGCCAACAATCGAAAACCCCATAGCAATAGCGTGTGGTTTGCAGCACTTCACGGCAACCAGCAAAAATCGATGACAAAAATTCCAGATGATACGACAGGAAAACTCAAGTAAAACCTCATGATTGCTGAACTTAGCATACTTGCGATGTTACGAGCATCAAGACTTAATTTCAGCTAAAAATTAGTGGTTTTTGAAGGAGAAATTTGTGAAATGAAAGGTTTTGAGATTGCCTATTTTATGGTCGTCTCGTTATCGTATATCGCAATATTTTTTTCTAGCGATATGACGACAAAGAAATACTGGCGATATACATGCCTATCCAATGATAAGCTGTGTTGTATAATTCATATGATTGGAAAACATTGAAAGAAAGAAACACATGGTAAACATACCTACGGGCCTGATCATGAATATTTTCAAAACCTTTGTTAATTGCATAATTCACACAAATTGCCATCAACAATCAGGACCGAGCTTGAGAATATTTCATTTCATTTCATAATGCATATTAATGCCATACATACACTGTATTTCATATCTCATGTTTTTGTTTTAAAATATGCATTTGACTCTGTGTATGCATTTGACTCTGTGGTCTCTGACTCTGTGTATGTATATTTTTGTTTTATAGTTTTAAGATCATTGTTGTATTTTTGCTTTAATCTTTTATTCATATGTTGTACAGCGCTTTGAGTTTAGGTCTCACTAAAGTAAAGCGCTCTATAAATATGTGTGTTATTATTATTATTATATGTCAGTGCAACAATTTAAAACAAAGATCCATGGAATTTAAATTTTGTGTTCTAAAGTACATTATATTACAATTCTGCATTTCCTTGCTGAATTTATCTGATGGTTTTGTATGTAAATAGTTGTTATATTCCAGGTATATTATTTTGTAAATAATTATGTATTTTTCTCTGTGAAATGAGGGCCTGCTTGGAAAGCAGTGCTTGACACTGAAGCTGTTTACCCTCAATAAAGAAAAATTAAATAAATAATAAATCCAGCATTGTCGGGATATTCATTTATATCACAGACTGTGCACATGCACCAACATCAAAAACTATACCAAATCTACCTTCCACCACCATTGAACCATTGATAGTATTTATTCTATGGAAGGTCTGCCATTTTTTTGTTGATTAGTAGGCTTGGTCATATTTGTGACTCAACGTGAATTAATAAGGCAAATGTGCATGCAGTAGCTAAATTTGATTTAAGAGCATAATAATTCAGATTATTCAGATTAATAAAAAGTCTTATTCATGATCTTAAAGAGTAAAACTGCATTTTGATGTATTTAATTTTCATATACCCCATTGATTTGTTAAGAAAACCAAAACCTTAAATATCCACAACTTGTCGAATGCATTCGATGTTTTGAGACAAAGTGATTTTCAACTTTAATTTGGATTATGATATAAATTTTCTTTGGAACCAAAATGTCCCATTATATACAGTATTTATCATGATATAAATACCTAAATATTGTGCCTCATCTACTCATGTCGGGTCATATTTAGATAAATATGTAAACCCACAATATCTATGAGTATAGAATCAACATGATAGATACTATGAGTTTCAATGTGTTTTTTTACATATTTCATTATTTATCTTTGTTTTTGTTTTGAATTGTTTTATTTACAGGATTCTCCTGGACCTCCTGAAACACAACGTGTCTCCCGTAGCAATAGTCCAGATGCTGAAGACCATGATCAGAAATAACAATACATCAAACACTCTGCTATCAGATTCAAGCAGATACACCAGTGGGTCATCTATCTCGTCCTCCAGAGGATTATCCAACTCGTCATCTGGACTTTCAGCTTCTGCCGCTTCATCAAGAAGAGGTGCAAGTTCTGGTGCTTCTAGCGCAAGATCAACATCATCGATGATGGATTCCTCAAAGAAGAGTTCTAGGATTGGTAGTGGAGCAGCTCGTGCCGGAACAAGTTCAGGAAGACAGAAAAGTGGAAGAGATACAGCAGGACAGAGACAACCTAAGAGCTGATAATGAATTCAGTCAATATATATATAATATACCTTGAATAAATTAATTTAAATTAAAGTAAAATGGACGAGCACTCTTATATTCCATGAGAGAGACTTATGTACAAGTATATATCTTGAATATGTATATTAGTCAGTGTTGCCAACGCCGCGGTTTGGCCGCGCTATTAGGCTACTTTTGACCCCACTGCGCCACAGGCAAAAACATGGGTGCCACGGTTTTGGAAAAGTCAAGCTACAATGTATTTGCTAGAGGCAAACAAAAATTGGGCTACTTTTTGTTGTGGGCCGCAGTTTGGGAATAATGTCAGTTGGCAACACTGATATTAGTGTATAAATGTGATGTGGTTCATCAAAATATGGGACTTGATGTACAGCGTGTCCCAACAAACTGGGTTCAAAGGTTTGCGAGCTTATAACTAAACAAGTCGGAAACATGGATAGTTCATATTTAAGGATATCAAACAAAATATACCTGACCTTAATTGGTTAAACTTTGTGATTAATCCAATATAAACTTTTTGAAATACAAAGATTTTAATAGAGCGTGGTCAAACCCATTTGTCCCACTTTTCAAGGAACGCCCCGATGTGTTGCAATTGCGCATTGTTGTGACTTTATCAAAGTTTTGCCTTTGCATTCATTCTTCACAAAGACCTAGGCAGTTAACAAAATTATCTTGGTCATATTGCAATAATACAAGTTCATTATTTACATAAACATTAAAAAAAAAGTTCTTTGTTATAGTCCGAGTTATTGTTAAGTTCTTTCGGAGAATAAACCACATGCCGGGAATAATGCACACAGCGCAGTTTCATGCATCGCACAGATGGTTTATTCCTTAAATCGGGACTAATGGGTTCTGACCACGCTCTATCCAAATCTTTGTATTTCAAAAAGTTAACGTTGGAATTGTCTCCGAATTTACCTAATGAAGGTCAGGTATATATTGTTTGATATCCTTAAATAAAACTATCCATGTTTTCTACTTATTTCGTTATAAGCTCGCAAACTTTTGAACCCAGTTTTTTGGGACACGCTGTATATGCAATCTAGGCATTCAGATTTGATCAATGAAATGAAGTCATGATTTTCAAAAATGTGTTTATTTTTCTTGCATAGATTTCATTCATTTTTTTGACAAACAGTTTGCAACAAAGACCTCCCTTTTTATGTGCTACATCACAAATGGTAATTACAATGTATATGAACTCTACTGCTATAGTTTAGTCAGTTCCAAATTGGCGAACCTGCTCATAGCAGCCAATGAATTCAGAAGATTATGTGCTCTGGCATAATTATAATCTTTTCCAAGGAACGACAGTAAAATCTGGGTCCAATTTGTAGCTACATCTTCCTTCATTCTGTATGATGATGATCAATGATGATAGCCTAAGGAACTACCGGGTGGTTAAAAAAAGTTAACCCAAGTTCAAGGTAACTTTATTTCAACCACATTTACAGGTTCAGAGAATTGGTGTTTATTGGACAAGTCAGTTTTGTGCATGCTTTCTGTAATGAACCATACCTGAAGAACCAACCAAGCTAAAAACGTGCCATTTTTCAGGATAATTTCAAAACTTACTGCTGATCAAGACGAAGTAAACACAAATTCTGTGAAAATATAAATGTGGTTGATAAATTACTTTGAACTTAGGTTAACTTTTTTTTGAACCACCCGGCATAGTTTAATCAGTTCCAAATTTGCGAGAAATATGTGGTTTTTATCTGTCCGCACTCCAAAGTAATCCAAGAGTCGAGTGCTATTTTTGGAAAACGTTAGCTACATCAGCCGCAAACTTTAACTCCCTGGTTTAATGTCTTGATAGCGCTGTTTGTCGTCTGCTTAAGTATAGACTAAATTGAAGTTTATATGGAAATGTTGGGAAAATTGTGCAGTTTCAAAAACTATGGTAAAACTTATGTGCTGGGGGGGGGGGGGGGGGGGTGTCATTAGACTGAAATATGAGTAATTCACATTTAATTGTTTGTTTTATACATTTTGAATTTGTTTTGTCATTCATCATCGATGATGGATTCCTCAAAGAAGAGTTCTAGGATTGGTAGTGGAGCAGCTCGTGCCGGAACAAGTTCAGGAAGACAGAAAAGTGGAAGAGATACAGCAGGACAGAGACAACCTAAGAGCTGATAATGAATTCAGTCAATATATATATAATATACCTTGAATAAATTAATTTAAATTAAAGTAAAATGGACGAGCACTCTTATATTCCATGAGAGAGACTTATGTACAAGTATATATCTTGAATATGTATATTAGTCAGTGTTGCCAACGCCGCGGTTTGGCCGCGCTATTAGGCTACTTTTGACCCCACTGCGCCACAGGCAAAAACATGGGTGCCACGGTTTTGGAAAAGTCAAGCTACAATGTATTTGCTAGAGGCAAACAAAAATTGGGCTACTTTTTGTTGTGGGCCGCAGTTTGGGAATAATGTCAGTTGGCAACACTGATATTAGTGTATAAATGTGATGTGGTTCATCAAAATATGGGACTTGATGTACAGCGTGTCCCAACAAACTGGGTTCAAAGGTTTGCGAGCTTATAACTAAACAAGTCGGAAACATGGATAGTTCATATTTAAGGATATCAAACAAAATATACCTGACCTTAATTGGTTAAACTTTGTGATTAATCCAATATAAACTTTTTGAAATACAAAGATTTTAATAGAGCGTGGTCAAACCCATTTGTCCCACTTTTCAAGGAACGCCCCGATGTGTTGCAATTGCGCATTGTTGTGACTTTATCAAAGTTTTGCCTTTGCATTCATTCTTCACAAAGACCTAGGCAGTTAACAAAATTATCTTGGTCATATTGCAATAATACAAGTTCATTATTTACATAAACATTAAAAAAAAAGTTCTTTGTTATAGTCCGAGTTATTGTTAAGTTCTTTCGGAGAATAAACCACATGCCGGGAATAATGCACACAGCGCAGTTTCATGCATCGCACAGATGGTTTATTCCTTAAATCGGGACTAATGGGTTCTGACCACGCTCTATCCAAATCTTTGTATTTCAAAAAGTTAACGTTGGAATTGTCTCCGAATTTACCTAATGAAGGTCAGGTATATATTGTTTGATATCCTTAAATAAAACTATCCATGTTTTCTACTTATTTCGTTATAAGCTCGCAAACTTTTGAACCCAGTTTTTTGGGACACGCTGTATATGCAATCTAGGCATTCAGATTTGATCAATGAAATGAAGTCATGATTTTCAAAAATGTGTTTATTTTTCTTGCATAGATTTCATTCATTTTTTTGACAAACAGTTTGCAACAAAGACCTCCCTTTTTATGTGCTACATCACAAATGGTAATTACAATGTATATGAACTCTACTGCTATAGTTTAGTCAGTTCCAAATTGGCGAACCTGCTCATAGCAGCCAATGAATTCAGAAGATTATGTGCTCTGGCATAATTATAATCTTTTCCAAGGAACGACAGTAAAATCTGGGTCCAATTTGTAGCTACATCTTCCTTCATTCTGTATGATGATGATCAATGATGATAGCCTAAGGAACTACCGGGTGGTTAAAAAAAGTTAACCCAAGTTCAAGGTAACTTTATTTCAACCACATTTACAGGTTCAGAGAATTGGTGTTTATTGGACAAGTCAGTTTTGTGCATGCTTTCTGTAATGAACCATACCTGAAGAACCAACCAAGCTAAAAACGTGCCATTTTTCAGGATAATTTCAAAACTTACTGCTGATCAAGACGAAGTAAACACAAATTCTGTGAAAATATAAATGTGGTTGATAAATTACTTTGAACTTAGGTTAACTTTTTTTTGAACCACCCGGCATAGTTTAATCAGTTCCAAATTTGCGAGAAATATGTGGTTTTTATCTGTCCGCACTCCAAAGTAATCCAAGAGTCGAGTGCTATTTTTGGAAAACGTTAGCTACATCAGCCGCAAACTTTAACTCCCTGGTTTAATGTCTTGATAGCGCTGTTTGTCGTCTGCTTAAGTATAGACTAAATTGAAGTTTATATGGAAATGTTGGGAAAATTGTGCAGTTTCAAAAACTATGGTAAAACTTATGTGCTGGGGGGTGGGGGGGGGGGGGGGTGTCATTAGACTGAAATATGAGTAATTCACATTTAATTGTTTGTTTTATACATTTTGAATTTGTTTTGTCATTCTCCGCATTCACCAAAAGGAATTTACTCCTGGCTTTATAAATCTTTCAGTTGTGGATCAAGTCCCATTTAGAAGGAATTTTTATTTTTGATCATCATTTTTGAACTGAATATGAAAGTAAAACACCTCAAACCTGTAAAGTTCTCAGCTTGGGAGTGCTTTTCTGAAACAAAATCTGAAGTCCTTCACAGTAGGATATCTGAAGTCCTTCACAGTAAAGATCTATACTCTATTTCTCTTCCTCTGAACAGTGACGTAAATATACAGGTTCCACATTTATTTATGCGTATGTATCTTCTGACTTTCTACATGTATGTGTGTAAATACCAGCGCTTTTAATAGGCGGGCACGTTTACTATGCTGCAATAAGTCAATTACGCAGTTACGTCACTGTCTTGTTATAGAGTATAAATAGTCCCTGAATGAAATTGAAAGAGTCCCTGAAAATAGTTACACCAAGACTTCTGAATAGACCCACGGCTGTTTGACTGTCCGATTTATAATTAAAATTATGGAATAAAAAAAGATTACATAGTGGCCCAGTTATGGTTTGACCTGATTTAGGTAGCGCTAATGAATACAAGTATACGGTGAAAATATCACGAAAATTGTAGGAGCCATTTTTAAATTATCGGCATTTTCTACTTTACACACATTTTACATGTAACTCTATGGGAAATGTGGCCGATGAGGGCGCTATTATAGTAAATAATAATATTCAAAGCTCTATTTCTCAGAAATGGCACCTACAAATGTTCTGACATTTCTACAAAAGATGGCCAGTATATTCAGGTACTTGAATAAGTTAAAACCAGAACCGGGCCAGCAAGTTACGGTGTTCTCAGAATAAATCGGACAACTTATGTGGGATCAAACAGCCGTGGACCCAATATATAGTCCATATCATTGCTACATCAAAACAAAATGTAAACCAAAGTATGCTTGTAAATAAGCTTTATCATTATGTCATAATCCTTTGAACATAAACGCCAGTGTATGTTGTGTGAACCCTGAAGAAATTTCCTAGGTGGTGGGGTTAAATGACAAGGTGCCACACCTTGAAGGCCACCCATATACAGGATTATGAGTTCTGATAGCTACTATTTTGTAAAGAGTATGTGAACCTAATCTTTCTTTAGGTCAGTTTACACACAATTCATTGTGCTTGATAAAGTCTACTTGTTTTTATTCATGACGCCATCAGGTCTGTCTGGAAAAAATGCAAATATCTCAGCAAGATGCATACAATTTCCTTCCAAATAGAGAAACATTTAAACAAACATTTTCCTCCAAACCAAATTTCCAGAGCTTTCGGAATTGCCTATTTTCTTCTAGGCCTGGAACCATTGTGTTATATAGGGTGTCATCTTATAAATAATTGGTCAAACATTTTTGAAGTTTATCAAAATCAGAAGTATTTTAACCAGAACACTGCTACCCATTGACTGAGCTGTGTAGTGGTGTGCTGAGGTCCTGTTCAGTGTACTGTAAACTGGCTATTATACAGCCCACCATACATCGTATGTATGTAAGACTTTGCCACTTTTGTCTTCTTTCATTGGGTGTGTACAAAACATACATATTTCTGTTATGATTTTGGCGTGCAGGTGATTGAAATAAAATAAGCTGCCAATTAATCTGTATATTTACAGGCTCCATACAAAATACAAACTCGCTCAATCCACCGTGCCTTTGTCAAGTGCTTAAAACATATTTGAATTCCTGATACACATTTTCATATATTATTTTGAAAATAGTGCACGTTTTGATGAATATCCACATTTGTTTCCCAAATGATAATGGGAATATTGCATGGGTATGGTAAGGTGTCACTAATAAATTCACTACATTTAGATTGTTGTGAATCCTTTTGTAAAAACATGTTTTAAAATGCCAAAATAAAGGTAATGGCCAAAACTTTTGTTGATATAGAATGTCATGTGTGTTGATAGCTGTCATGTTACTTATAATTCAAGAGCCATTCCGTACAGGTGTCATTAATCACATGTTTTTATGCAGGTGTCAATCTTTATCCTACCATCAAGACGATTCTCGTGTTCCTATTGGATAAGCGCTTACATTTAGTGACTAGATATATTCCACATCCAACCCCCGTATCCCGTATACGGTCAGTAAGGAACTGCGCATGCGTTGTAGTAGGGTTGCTACGCCGGCGCGTGACGATCGTGATTTGAACTTGCTCGGGTTTTAGGTGACTACTATACTTTACAGAAATCCCGACAGAAATATTTGTTCTTGCTTTGTTTTAATAGTGTTTTAGTAGGATAAAATCGTTATTAGTTGAGGTTGAGTCGGATACGGATTATATCTAGTCTCGGAGTCTGTATAGGGACTCGGGCTGCGCCCTCGTCCCGATACAGAATCCTCGACTAGATATAATCCGTATCCGACCCAACCTCACCTAATAACTAATAGTATCTTCCTCAAATTATAGCCAACTAATTTGCTTTTGTTTTGTCATTTCAATTGTTCTATTCCAAGTTACGATCACCTAATGTAGCGTCCCAATTTTCTTTTTTTGGACACCCTGTAATGTGTACTGTCACAGCAAAAGTATGCAGTTGTCTCTCAAAGAAAAAAATTAGATTGTAATACAAAAAAAAAAACCTTTTTGAATACTTCAAAATTACACCTTTGTGGTTAAGATGTAATACTGTTTTCTGATTTTATAAGAGAAAGAAAAATGATTGTAAAATTGTCTCTATTCTCTTTGTTCTTCCATGCCTAAATTCCATCAATATCTCAAGATGCATTTTACCGACAAATGAACCCTTTTGCCGCAACAATACAAATATTATATTATTATGTTCACAGGAAATAACTTTTTGGAGCCTTAGTTAATTTGTTACATGCAAAAGTAACTTTTTATGAACCCATCGGAAACCCATAATTTTCCTATATATTTGACAAATTTTGCTCAAAAAACAGCAAAATTAAGGATTTTAGACCCATAAATTTACCAAAACTGGCTAGATGAAAAGGGATCATTCATTTACCAGTCGGAAGAAAAATGGGACTCTATTTGGCAGCACATCCCAATATCCACTAAGTACTCCCCTGCCCCAAGTTTTTCACACTTCACTATTTAAGGAGGTACTCTGTGCAGACATGCAAGTAATCCGGGCCTGATATGAATTGTCTTTGATAATGCTAGTTTTGCATAAATGTCATGAATGCATTGTAGTTTCAACCAATCGCATCATTGGTCTGCCTAGAACAGACAGTGTTGCTAATCTATGAGCCTTAACTGTGCTTCACAAATTGGATTCATTAGCTTATTGGGCTACTTGAAGGACTAAAAAGCTAACATATTGCCAAATATATTCACCTTTTGGGCTATAATTTAGGCCCCACATTTGTCAAATTGAGAAAATGTATCTTTCAGGCCTATTGTTCGCATTTATAGATTTGTTAGGTTCAACTCATGGGCATTGGATTGGTATGCCACTAGAATTCTCTAGTTTTGGTGACTAATTTCAGGTCAAAGTAGAAATGTTCAAAAACTATACAACACAAGGCGGTTCTCGAACGGCGCGTCTCGCCTGTTCATCAAAAGTGACTTGAAAGAAATGATGATGAAACATATGATACAATGTAGCACTGTCACAGAGGTATGCAATGCAAGGGATGTAATGCCTTGAAAAATTTAATCAACAAAAAGAACACACCAACCCCCTTCCCTACACCAAATCACATCAAGATAGGCCTTACAGATCTTATTTGACCCCAGATGACCTCTGATGACCTTGAAAATTTAATCAGCAAAAAGAACACACCAACCCCTTCCCTCCACCAAATCACATCAAGATAGGCCTTACGGATCTTATTTGACCCCAGATGACCTCGACAAATTAATCAACAAAAAGAACACACCATCCCTCTTCCGTCCACCAAATCCCATCAAGATAGGCCTTACGGATCTTATTTGAATGACCTCCGATGACCTTTAATCAGCAAAAAGAATACACCACCCCCCTTCCCTCCACCAAATCCAATCAAGATAGGCCTTACTGATCTATTTGACCCCATATTTGACCCCCGATGACCCCCGATGACCCCCGATGACCCCGAAAAATTAATCAACAAAAAGAACACACCACCCCCCTTCCCTCCACCAAATCCCATCAAGATAGGCCTTACTGATCTATTTGACCCCATATTTGACCCCTGATGACCCCGAAAAAGTAATCAACCAAAAGAACACACCACCCCCCTTCCCTCCACCAAATCCCATCAAGATAGGCCTTACTGATCTATTTGACCCCCGATGACCCCGAAAAATTAATCAACAAAAAGAACACACCATCCCTCTTCCGTCCACCAAATCCCATCAAGATAGGCCTTACTGATCTATTTGACCCCATATTTGACCCCCGATGACCCCGAAAAATTAATCAACAAAAAGAACACACCACCCCCCTTCCCTCCACCAAATCCCATCAAGATAGGCCTTACTGATCTATTTGACCCCATATTTGACCCCGATGACCCCGAAAAATTAATCAACAAAAAGAACACACCATCCCTCTTCCGTCCACCAAATCCCATCAAGATAGGCCTTACTGATCTATTTGACCCCATATTTGACCCCCGATGACCCCGAAAAATTAATCAACAAAAAGAACACACCATCCCTCTTCCGTCCACCAAATCCCATCAAGATAGGCCTTACTGATCTATTTGACCCCATATTTGACCCCCAATGACCCCAAAAAATTAATCAACAAAAAGAACACACCATCCCTCTTCCGTCCACCAAATCCCATCAAGATAGGCCTTACTGATCTATTTGACCCCCGATGACCCCGAAAAATTAATCAACAAAAAGAACACACCATCCCTCTTCCGTCCACCAAATCCCATCAAGATAGGCCTTACTGATCTATTTGACCCCATATTTGACCCCAATGACCCGAAAAATTAATCAACAAAAAGAACACACCATCCCTCTTCCGTCCACCAAATCTCATCAAGATAGGCCTTACTGATCTATTTGACCCCCGATGACCCCGAAAAATTAATCAACAAAAAGAACACACCACCCCCCTTCCCTCCACCAAATCCCATCAAGATAGGCCTTACTGATCTATTTGACCCCATATTTGACCCCCGATGACCCCAAAAAATTAATCAACAAAAAGAACACACCACCCCTCTTCCGTCCACCAAATCCCATCAAGATAGGCCTTACTGATCTATTTGACCCCATATTTGACCCCCGATGACCCCGAAAAAATAATCAACAAAAAGAACACCCATCCCTCTTCCGTCCACCAAATCCCATCAAGATAGGCTTTACGGATCTTATTTGACCCCAGATGACCTTGAATGACCTCCGATGACCTTGAAAATTTAATCAGCAAAAAGAATACACCACCCCCCTTCCCTCCACCAAATCCAATCAAGATAGGCCTTACTGATCTATTTGACCCCATATTTGACCCCCGATGACCCCGAAAAATTAAGAACAAAAAGAACACACCATCCCCTTCCCTCCACCAAATCCAATCAAGATAGGCCTTATGGATCTTATTTGACCCCCGATGACCTTGAATGACCTCTGATGACCTTGAACATTTATTCAGCAAAAAGAACACACCACTCCCCTTCCCTCCACCAAATCTCATCAATATAGGCCTTACTGATCTATTTGACCCCATATTTGACCCCGATGACCTCTGGTGACCTTGAAAATTTAATCAACAAAAAGAACACACCATCCCTCTTCCCTCCACCAAATCCCATCAAGATAGGCCTTACTGATCTATTTGACCCCATATTTGACCCCCGATGACCTTGAATGACCTCCGATGACCTTGAAATTTTAATCAGCAAAAAGAACACACCACCCCCTTCCCTCCACCAAATCCCATCAAGATCGGCCTTACGGATCTTATTTGACCGCATATTTGACCCCGATGACCTTGAATGACCTCCAATGACCTTGAAAATCTAATCAGCAAAAGAACACCCCACCCCCTTCCCTGACATCAAGTCCCATCAAGATAGGCCTTACGGATCTCTAGATATCGCGTCACAACGCGTCTCAAAAGTTTTAAGCATATTTGACCCCGATGACCTTGTATGACCCCCGTTGACCTTGAATAATCAATCAGCAACAGAACGCACCACCCCCCTTCCCTCCACCAAGTCCCATCACGATAGGCCTTACGGATCTCCAGATATCGCGTCACAAAGGTATTTCTTAGCACACGGCGGACGGCATACGGCATACGGCATACGGCATACGGCATACGGCATACGGCATACGGCGGACAGAAATAGTGATAACATAGTCTCTTTCTGATTACATCAGGCGAGACAAAAAGTGCTGTTGATTTGTTGTATATTATCCAAAGCTTGCAGTACCCTTGGCATCATAAGGAGGAATCTTGGCCCGTGTACTAAAAAGATAAAGTTGAAGGCCTACCAAGCCCTAGTACGTCCGCAGCTCCAATACGCATCCGCCGCATGGAACCCACATACACAAACTAATAGTAAATCTCTTGAGGCTGTTCAACGCCAGGCTGTCAGATTTATCTGCGGGGAGTATGGTCGCCACACAAGTGTAACACCCCTGCGTGAACAACTAAAACTGGCCGGACGAATTAGAAACCAGACGTCTGATGCCTCAATGCACCATGTTTTACAAAATTCAAAATGCCTTCGTCAATGTTAAATTCCCATCATGCGTGCATCTCCATTTTACAATGAGTCGAACTGGGCATCATCTGAGGTTCAATCCCATACAAGCTTCAAGAAACACATTTAAATTCTCATTTTATGTCAGGACAATCCCAATTTGGAATCTTTTGCCCGTTGAAGCGGTTGCAGCATCATCAGTTGCCAGCTTCCAGTCTGCGGCTTTACCAGCAGTGAGAAACCTCAAACCCACTGCTACCCACCAACAACTGTAGACAGACAGTTATTTTTTACTCGCACATCTTTGTATAGCACCCTGCACGTCTGCACGACACGTCGATGATATCCTTGGACAAGCAGTGTTAAGCTTTTTAGGATTTATTCTTTGAAGATTGAAGATTGAAGATTCTTACGGAAAAGTGTGACTAGTCGAGGATGATACTCTGCAGGTGTGCACACGCAGGAACAGACAGATACAAGCTACAATATTATATTCTAAGTTCTCTGCTGTTTTACTCACACTTAATTTCTACTAAACATTCTGAAGAGCAAGGGTTGAGTGAGCCAGAGCAAACCGAACTCGTCTCTTGCAATATCTGTTCTGTCCTGTGATCAGCACGACAAGAAAAAACATTGAAAGCCAAAGCTGAGACCAATATTCGTCTCGGGCCAAAGTGAGTTGAACAAGTGCAAGTTTACACAGTTGGAAAAAAACCCTCTTAACCCTAACTCCCCTTTTGAATTGAGGTATTCCTCCATTCAATGTGTGCTCATTCAAGCATTACAACACCTGCGTAGTTATAGATCCTCTAGTGTTGCTGAGCACACATACATTAATGTGTGCCAAAAACCGTTTCGATGGAGTAACTCATTTTAACTTTTTTAATAATATCAGGCATAATCTAAGCCACTCAAGTGCCCATAAATCCGCCAAACAACATCGTAGCCCAACAAAAGAGGTGTCAAAATGTGCAGAATATAACTGTGAATCGAATTCATTAATTATTTTTTTGCAAACTATTTCAGGTTCCGATAAATCTGACCATTTGTAAATGTTTAGATACTTTATCGGCGCAGTGTATATAGAAAGTATGTGGCAAGCCGTCTTCATCTATCACATGATCCATCAGTGAGTCAGTTGCCCGATGAAGTGTGGGTTTCACACACAACATAGCAGTTGTAAAAAGTAAGTTCCAGTATTAGTCTAAAACTTATCAATTTATCTTCGAACCACTGAATGACTGAACATTCATATTCCGATGTGGAACACACTAAACTATCATTTATAGCTAGGAGTAGGTTTCGTATAACACTTTCCACGTGGCTATTTAGTTTACCTAATACAAAATAAGATTTTTCTGAAACTTTTCCCAACTGTCAAGGTCTATCTCAAGGAATACTGAACCAATATAAGGCATGTCTGTACTTATCTTAATGCATTTCTCTTGGTAATTCCAAATATGATAATGAAATTCAATAATTGTGAAATTTGGGAATGTCGTCTGCAAATGCCTGCCGCATGGAAGTGTTAAGTAAAATAGCATAATTTCATTCATGAAAACCAATTGAAGATGGAGATCCGGGGGGGGGGGGGGGGGGGGGGGCACTGACATTGGAAAAGGGTATAGGTATGTGCCGCGCTGAAGACCCCCTTTTTCACCCTCTGCTGCTAGCTCTTATGACCCCCCCTTTTGAGCCTGCATCAGTTCTTAAGACCCCAATTTTACTGAAAATTCAAAAATCGCGTAATTTTCCGTTCCAAAGCCCCAATTTTTTGAAAATGTTGCGGTCTAAACCAAAAAATTGAAAATTTGCGTTCTTCCTAATCAAAATTAAACTATAGGCCAGTTCTCAAGACCTACTTTTTTGAAAAAAAATCAGTTCCTAAGACCCTATTTTTCATCATGAAATCCACTCAGTTCAGTTCTGTAGCCCCCCTTTTTGAGACCCTGTGCGGCACACCCCTACCCAAAAAAAAGTTGAGTGCCCCCCCCCCCCCCCCCCCCCCGGATGGAGATGCAACAGATTAAGCAAGTAAGTAAGCAAGGCGGCGGAAAAACCCCTGTTCTACGGGCAAATACATGTAGACCTCATGTACATGTAGAGTCGGTGGGTCGGTCTTGCTTTTTTTAAATACTTTGATGAAAATGTTGGTGAATTTCAACTCTATTTGAAGCTGTAATTTCTTTTTTTTACATCAATTTTTTTTAATTGAATAAAAATGCCATTAGTTTCATTTCCATTAAATTCCAAAAACAATGAGTCGGTTAGGCTCGCAGAAGAGGATGGTTTTTTTGTTGTTGTGGCATAACTGTATTTGCCATTTTATCAGGCTCTCTTAGACATGACTTTATATGATATGATTATGTTATGAGCTCTTTAGCACCCCACTAGATTTGTTTGGTTGGCCTCAGGATTCTATTGGTTCCTTGTTAATTCATTTTTTTCATTCATCATTTATTTCCATAAGGCAAAAAAAAAAAAAAGTTGACTTGCCTTTCAGGGCCAGAGTCTGGGTCGGACGGTCGGATTTTTGTAAAAAATAATTTAAATTTAAATTTAACAGGGAGATGATAATACTACACAAAAACACGTTTTAAATTTTTTTTTTAATTTTTAATTTTTTTTTTTTTTAATGATTTTTACCCGGGGGGGGGGGGGGGGGGGGGGGGGGGGGGGGTACTCGGATTTGGTTTGGTCGGGGGTGTGCCGCTGGAGATTCAAAACCCATACCCATTTCTAAGGGTGATTTTTCGCGAAAATAGACCCAATTTTGGCAAATTTTCGCGAAAATAGACCTAATTTTGG
>CM069441.1:86475703-86808764 GCA_035610835.1 Ophiura sarsii | reverse complement strand
CATCATAGACATACCACACCCAGGTGGTTATAGCTACACCACTATAAAGAGTTAAACTATTTTGATATTAGATTCTTCTAGCATCTAAATGTATCATGTGCTGTGAATATACATGTATCAGGCAGATTTTATGATCTACGCAGACTCCAAATCCTAGATATTTAATGCTATATCATATGTATCAGGCAGATTTTATGATCTACGCAGACTCCAAATCCTAGATATTTAACGCTATATCATAAGTAGGTCGCATCCAGTAATAATAGCTACTACACAATAGAGTTACACTATTTTGGTACCAGATCCTATTCTATAGAATGTAGATTTGATGCGCCACTCAGATTTGCTATAGACACAGGAGTCAGATGTATCGTAAGCAGTCGGTCTCCCCGTTTCATTTTCATAGCGGCTATTTCATCGTTTTTGATCACATGAATTTGTTGTACAGTATACTACTACGTTGTAGTAAATGCTGTGTATCAGCTATACTATATCCCTATAAACAGTTTGTATGTTCAAAGTTGAAATTGGAGAATCCACTTATAAAAGGGACATCAATATCTATATATTCTGAAATACACCATTGGACGTCATTGGATATCTAGGTTTTGTACTATACTACTTTGGTGTAGTAAATGCTGCCGTGTTATATCGCTATAAAACAGTTTGTGTTGAAGTTAAATTGGAGACTTTCCTCATTAAAGGGACAGGACTGAAACCATCATAATTGGAGCTAGAAAGTAGTTACTCAGTGGCGGTCAATGGTTGGAAGCGGTGCTGCTATCTTAAAAGTCAGTTGACGCTGTGTACCTTCGTGGTATCAAGTGGACTATTTGTGTTTTGACTACTAATGCATCTTGGCGTTTGTGAAATGGTGCCTCATCTGACAGGTAAGCAACTATTAAAGGCATATTATGTGATCTTTTCCAGAGAGCACCCTCTATTCATGATTTTTTTTAGAAAGTAGATTTTCTTGCAAATTTACTTTTCTGATCATAAATCGTACATACATTACAAGTTACAGAGCGATCGATTCCTAATTACCTCAAAATTATGGAATTAGAGTGAATTTAGAGTGAAAATATCAACTGTCGTGTCACTCTAAAATCATGATTTTGAAGTAATTAAGAATCGTATCGCCCTGCAACTTGGAATGTATTTACGATTTATGATCAGAAATGTAAATCTGCAAGAAAATCTGCTTTCAATTTTTTTCGATGTTGAGGGCGTTCCCTGGAAAGATCACATAATATACCTTTTGATGTTTTTAAATGCAGCAAAAAAGGAAGTCAACACTCATGAGAGTGGGATGAAATGACTGTTCTTTTCCACTGGTTGAATTTATTTAGGGTCTTACGAACTAAACACAGGGCGCCTTGAAAAAAAGTGGATACTTTCTTTTTGTGCGGTGTTTATGTTACATTACGTGTTAAATACACCTTTAATGTTAGTTTTTACCCTATTTGTCACCATAAAATTATCTATAAATAGACTAACAGATTTATTCAAGCATCCCATGATTAAGTAACTGGCGAATATAAGTAGCAAATAAAACTACAAAATTGAAACAAAAAACCTATAGTTTAATCAGTTCCAAATTGGCGAGAAATATTCAGTTTTTATCTTTAATCCAAAATAATCTTTAATCCAAAGTAATCCAAACGTACGCATGCAATTATGGCCACACGCAAGTAGATTTGGCCTCATGCACACGTCAGACATATAATGCACAGTGCGCTTGGTGCCTTATGCGTGCCAGCGTCCTTCTGTATTCATACACTGTAGTAAGGAGCATTCGCCAATTTGGAACTGATCAAACTATAGCGTCTTTATTTTCTGTATATTTTAGCAGCTTTATATATTGATTATTCCTTAATTTGATTTTTAAACCAGTTCAAACACAAAAAGTAACACATTTAAAGAAATGCAAAGCAAGAACACATTGTTATAGCTATAACCTTAATTTTATTTCATTCAAATTGGTTATTCCAAACGGGAGATAGTGATAAGTGTTTAAACACATTTATTGCCTTTGGATGGTCTACTGCATGATAACTGATTAAATTTTAAGAAAGCTATGCATCAAAAATATTTAAAAGTATGATTTGATTGTTGCCTTTGGTTTTAATGTATATACCTTCCGTGTAGAAATGGGCACATTATTGCTAGTAGTAACAAGTCACCGGTCCATAAAGGGATCAGGATCAAGGATGCTTCAATTGAACAATACAGCCAATATCATCTGTTACACTATTTCATATGTTTAAAACTTAAAGGGGCACTAAGAGATGTGTTGGAAGCTGCACATTCAATTATGATAAAAACTGGGATTGGTGTATTTTTACAATTATATTACATGTATAAACTTACACCTATAAGGATTAAGAAAAATCAGCCCTCTTTGTACAACAAAACGTTGATTCAAAAAATGCTGATCGGGCCCGATCAGCATTTTACATCAGACAGTGTCCCCCTGCAGTATGCGCGATGCATACGAACCATATTTACATAGAGGGCGTTTAAAGAAAAGTTAAAATAAATAGGGATGGTATTGTTTTAATCAAGTTTTGTTGTGTTTTTGTGAGTAGAAACATCAATATATATAATGGTGATTTTTAATGTTCATCTTGAATTCTTGAAGTAAAATTAATTTTAAAAAGAAATCTTCAACACCACTCCGTGTCCCTTTAAGTGATAAGTGTACTCTATCTCATTATTTATTGTTAATACAAATTTCACAAATAATATCTCAAATTATAGAGGAGAAAGTACCCTATATATTATTTTATAATTTCTGTCTGTGCTGTTTATGATTACGTTTTTGTGAAGATTAAGCACACATCTATTGCTTGAAAGTCTTTGGAATTAAAGGTTTGAAATCAACAGCATGTCATTAAAATTTGGTTAGATGCGGCCCAGTCAATTTTTCACTCCTTATATCTGGCCCATTCATTTAAAAAGGTTGCCCACCCCTGCTATAGAGTATTGATCAGAACACTGTTTCACAGGCTGTGCAAGCAGGCTATTTGATTACATTTGATTCAAATATTGGTGTGTAAGCTATGTATTAAAAAAATAGAAAAAAAGAGTTTGAATAATCCTAACCCTAGAAGTTTTGCAGTGGGGATGGACTGATGAATTATATCTAGTGTTTGAAAATGATTATAAATAGCAATTGATCATAAATTTGTGTAAAATATAGGCCTAATTATTATACTTTGGTAAATATATTACAAACCTATTTGAATCCTAATTCAGTTATCAAAATATGACTTTTTATTTACCATTTATTAAAAGTAATGCATAATGTTGTAATGACACGGCAGCAACAACTAAAATAGGTCAGAAAAATAAGTCGTTTGTGCCAACTACTCATTTTCAAACTTTGATTTTGAAGTTATTAAGAATCATATCACTCAAAGAAGCTTGACAAATGCATAGTGTGAAAAAAGCTTTAGTTGGCTGGCGTTCGTGCAATGCATTGTGGGAAGACCTTAAAATCTTTTTTGCATATCACTCTATAGCTTGAAAGATATTTTAGGTTTATATTAATTAATGCAATTTGGCAAAACAGGAGATTTGATCTTCTGTACAAGGATAGAGGGCTTTTCATGAAAAATATCGCACAGCTATAAAGAGATAATTTGGTTGTCTTTAAAATGTCATTTGTTCCGCATATTTTTTAACATCTGGGATAAGTTTAATCAACTCTTAAGCGACGAAAAAAAAGAAATCCTGTTGTACGGGCCCGACCAACCGCATTTGTTTAGAAATCGGTGGGGAAAAAAATAACGTGCAAATTTCAAGAAACTGCAAAATGTTTACTGATTTTGATTTTTTTTGGACAGATGTGTTGTGATTTTGCGGTAATTTTCTAGGGAAAATAAGAAAGAAAAAAAAGCAGAAAAAAAAGCCTAACCGACCGACTCAACCTGAGAAGTCCGTTTGCCTGTACAAAGGGTTTCTTTTTTTTCCGTCGCCTAAACGCTCTTTTTGGGGCTTGTGCCACTCATAGAATAGGGTAGTGAAAAGTGTTATTTTGATCAATACACAAATCATTAGGGCTTAATGTAAATATCAACATGAAGACAACTATGTCCTTTTTGCATACTTACGCTTGGGTCCTGAAGGGACCTAGACTCAAGCCAAATGCTCAGGCCAGGCTATTTATTTTTTCCTATTCTATTACCACCCCCCCCCCCCCCCCCCCCCCCCCCCCCCATTCTGGCTATTACTATGAGACAAACTTTGCCTCAGGTTAAAAGCTGAATAATCATGTAGCTTGCTTATGGGCCCCTCACATGTATCCGTGTAAGCTGGCGGGCCCTAACCGTTTGAAAAATGGGTGCAGACTGGGTGCCGCCGTTTCCCGTCTATTGAACACGTTAGGTATAGGTAGGCATAGGGAGGTATAGTCGGGCATGGCCAGGAATGGCGAGGCATGGTCAGGTATAGGTAGGCATATGGATGTATGGACAGGAATGGTGAGGCATGACCAGGACTGGCGAGGCATAGTCAGGTATAGGTAGGCATAGGGAGGCACAGTCGGGCATGGCCAGGAATGACGAGGCATGGGAGGCATAGTCAGGTATAGGTAGGCATAGGGAGGCATGGCCAGGAATGGAGAGGCACAGTCAGGTATCGGTAGGCAAAGGGAGGTATGGTCGGGCATAGCCAGGAATGATGAGGCATGGGACGCATGGTCAGGTATAGGTAGGCATAGGGATTTATGGTCGGGCATGGACAGGAATGGTGAGGCATGGGAGGTATCTAGGTAGGCATAGGAAGGTATGGTCAGGATGTATGGTCGGGCATGGACAGGAATGGTGAGGCATGGGAGGTATAGGTAGGCATAGGAAGGTATGGTCGGGCATGGACAGGAATGGCAAGGCATGGGAGGCATAGTCAGGTATAGGTAGGCATAGGGAGGTATTGGTCGAGCATGGCCAGGAATGGTGAGACGTGGGAGGCATGGTCAGGTATAGGTAGGCATAGGGAGGAATGGTCAGGCATTGTCAAGGAATGGTGAGGCATGATCAGGTATAGGTAGGCATAAGGAGGCACGGTCTGGAATGGCCAGATAGTCAGGTATAGGTAGGCACAGGGAGGTATGGTCAGGCATTGGCAAGCAATGGCGAGGCATGATCGGGTATAAGTAGGCATAAGGAGGCACGATTGGGCATGGCCAGGCATGGGAGGCATAGTCAGGTATAGCTAGATATAGGGAGGTATGGTCGGGCATGGCCAGGAATGGCGAGGCATGGGAGGCTTAGTCAGGTACAGGCAGGGATAGGGAGGCACGGTCTGGCATGGCCAGGAATGGCGAGGCATGGGAGGCATAGTCAGGTATAGGTAGGCATAGGGAGGCACGGTCGGGCATGGCCAGGAATGGCGAGGCGTGGGATGTATAGGTAGGCATAGGGAGGTATCATGGTCGGGCATGGCCAGGAATGGCGAGGCATGGTCAGGTATAGCTAGGCATAGGGATATATGGTCAGGCATGGTCTGGTATAGGTATGCATAGGGAGGCACGGTCAAGCATGGCCAGGAATGGCAAGGCATGGGAGGCATAGGGAGGTATGGTCAGGCATGGCCAGGATTGGTGAGGCATGGGAGGTATAGGTAGGCATAGGGAGGCACTGTCGGGCATGACCAGTAATGGCGAGGCATGGGAGGCATAGTCAGGTATAGGTAGGCATAGGGAGGCACGGTCGGGCATAGCCAGGAATGGTGAGGCATGGGAGGCATAGTCAGGTATAGGTAGGCATCGGGAGGCACGGTCGGGCATAGCCAGGAATGGTGAGGCATGGGAGGCATAGTCAGGTATAGGTAGGCATAGGGAGGTATGGTCGGGCATGGCCAGAAATGGTGAGGCATGGGAGGTATAGGTAGGCATAGGGAAGCAAGGTCGGGCATGGCCAGGAATGGCAAGGCATGGGAGGCATGGTCAGGTATAGGTAAACTTAGGGATGTATGGTCGGGCATGGACAGGAATGGTGAGGCATAGTCAGGTATAGGTAGGCATAGGGAGGCACAGTCGGGCATGGCCAGGAATGGCGAGGCATAGTCATGTTAAGGTAAGCATAGGGAGGTATGGTCGGGCATGGCCAGAAATGGCGAGGTATGGGAGGCATAGTCAGGTATAGGTAGGGAAGCACGGTCGGGAATGGCTAGGCATAGTCAGGTATAGGTAGGCATAGGGAGGTATGGTCAGGCATGACCAGGAATGGTGAGGCATAGTCAGGTATAGGTAGGCATGGCCAGGAATAGGTAGGCATAGGAGGCATGGTCAGGTATAGGGAGGCATGTTCTGGAATGGCGAGGCATGGTCAGGTATAGGTAGGCATAGGGAGGCATGGTCAGGAATAGCGAGGCACGGTCAGGTAAAGGTAGGCATAGGGAGGCACGGTCAGGTAAAGGTAGGCATAGGGAGGCACGGTCAGGCATGGCCAGGAATAGGGAGGCATGCGAGGTATAGGTTGGCATAGGGAGTCACGGTCAGGCATGGCCATGAATAGAGAGGCATGGTCAGGTATAGGTAGGTAGGCTTAGGGGGGCACAGTCAGGCATTGCCAGGAATGGCAAGGCATGGGAGGCACGGTCATGTATAGGTAAGCATAGGGAGGCATGGTTGGGCATGGCCAGGAATGGCGAAGCATGGGAGGCATGGTCGGGTATAGGTAAGCATAGGGAGGCATGGTCGGGCATGGCCAGGAATGGCGAGGCATGGTCATGTTAAAGGGGCATTAAGAGATGCGGTGGTGGCAGCGCCCTCAATTACAAAAATATATGATAAAAACTGGGATTTGTATATTTTTACTTATTGTATTACATGTATGAACTTACACCTAAAAGGATTAAGAAAAATCAGCCCTCTTTGTACAACAAAATGTTGATTCAGACAGTATCCCCCTGCAGCACGCGTGATAAATATCGCGAACCATATTTGCATATAGGGCGTTTTTCAATGAATAGCGATGGTTTTGTTTTAATCAAGTTTTGCTGTATTTTTGTTAGTAGAAACATTAATAATGGCAAATTTTAATGTTCATCTTGAATTCTGAAGTAAATAAAAAATAGATAAAAAATGTCAACACCACTTAATGTCCCTTTAAGGTAAGCATAGGGAGGCATTGTCGGGCATGGCCAGGATTGGCGAGGCATGAGAGGCATAGTCAGGTATAGGTAGGCATAGGGAGATAGGTCGGGCATGGCCAGGAATGGCGAGGCATAGTCAGGTATAGGTACAGGGTGACCCAGAAAATGTTGAACCCAAAAATCACAAAATTCAACATTTATTTTTACCATTAAAATAATAAAATATTGCATAACTCGTTCACCAGCTATGTGCACCATACATTTAACTTTCTGAAACATTTTAGATCATAAAAATAGGCCACACGAAACTTAAAATACGTGTAATTTTGTAAGAAGTGTTGTTTTGTAGTGTAAGTGAAGTGCAAAAAAATGGTTTCATGCTACATGAGCAGAACAAGTGACTGTTTAAAACCGTGCAATGAACTTTATAAATTATTCTGCACAGTATCTCATCAATATTCATTTATTATGTAAATCAATATGATTATTATATAAGAGACTTTGAAAACAAAAACTGAAGTTCCCTTGACTTCATTTGAAAATGTTAATTTGATAAATACAGATCAAAAGAAAAGATTACTTAACTCACCGTACTTAGAACAGAATTAAGTTTCATATCTGAACCAAGTTACAATTTTTTTCACTTTTACAAAAAAGGCGAAAACACCCCCTGTCACACAATCAAGTGTATCTTAAGTTTGGTAAGGCCAATTTACATGATCTAAAGTTCTCCAGAAAGCTGAATAAATTATTTACATAACTGTTGAAACCAGAATGCCATATTTATTTATTTTCATTTTTAATTATTTTTTTTAAGTTTGTGATTTTTTGGTTCAACATTTTCTGGGTCACCCTGTAGGCATAGGGAGGTATGGTTGAGCGTGGCCAGGAATGGTGAGGCATGGGAGGCATAGGGAGGTATGGTCAGGAATGGTGAGGCATTGGAGGCACGGTCGGGCATGGTCAGGAATGGCGAAGCATGGGAGGCATAGTCAGGTATAGGTAGGCATAGGGAGGTATGGTCGGGCATGGCCAGGAATGGCGAGGCATGGGAGCCATAGTCAGGTAAAGGTAGGCATAGGGAGGCACGGTCAGGAATGGCGAGGCATGGGAGGCATAGTCAGGTATAGGTAGGCATAGGGTTTATATGTTCGGGCATGGCCAGGAATGGTGAGGCATGGTAGGCATAGTCAGGTATAGGTAGGCATAGGGAGGCACGGTCGGGCATGGCCAGGAATGGTGAGGCATGGTAGGCATAGTCAGGTATAGGTAGGCATAGGGAGGTATGGTCGGGCATGGCCAGGAATGGTGAGGCATGGTAGGCATAGTCAGGTATAGGTAGGCATAGGGAGGCACGGTCTGGTCTGGCATGGCCAGGAATGGTGAGGCATGGTAGGCATAGTCAGGTATAGGTAGGCATAGGGAGGCATGGCCAGGAATGGAGAGGCACAGTCAGGTATGGGTAGGCAAAGGGAGGTATGGTCGGGCATAGCCAGGAATGATGAGGCATGGGACGCATGGTCAGGTATAGGTAGGCATAGGGATTTATGGTCGGGCATGGACAGGAATGGTGAGGCATGGGAGGTATCTAGGTAGGCATAGGAGGGTATGGTCAGGATGTATGGTCGGGCATGGACAGGAATGGCAAGGCATGGAAGGTATAGTCAGGTATAGGTAGGCATAGGGAGGTATTGGTCGGGCATGGCCAGGAATGGTGAGGCGTGGGAGGCATGGTCAGGTATAGGTAGGCATAGGGAGGTATGGTCAGGCATTGTCAAGGAATGGCGAGGCAGGGGAGGCATAGTCAGGTATAGGTAGGCATAGGGAGGCACAGTCGGGCATGGCCAGGAATGGCGAGGCATGGGAGGCATAGTAAGGTATAGATAGGCATAGGACGGTCTGGTTCGGCATGACCAGGACTGGCGAGGCATAGTCAGGTATAGGTAGGCATAGGGAGGCACAGTCGGGCATGGCCAGGAATGGCGAGGCATGGGAGGCATAGTCAGGTATAGGTAGGCATAGGGAGGCATGGCCAGGAATGGAGAGGCACAGTCAGGTATCGGTAGGCAAAGGGAGGTATGGTCGGGCATAGCCAGGAATGATGAGGCATGGGACGCATGGTCAGGTATAGGTAGGCATAGGGATTTATGGTCGGGCATGGACAGGAATGGTGAGGCATGGGAGGTATCTAGGTAGGCATAGGAAGGTATGGTCAGGATGTATGGTCGGGCATGGACAGGAATGGCAAGGCATGGGAGGCATAGTCAGGTATAGGTAGGCATAGGGAGGTATTGGTCGAGCATGGCCAGGAATGGTGAGACGTGGGAGGCATGGTCAGGTATAGGTAGGCATAGGGAGGTATGGTCAGGCATTGTCAAGGAATGGTGAGGCATGATCAGGTATAGGTAGGCATAAGGAGGCACGGTCGGGAATGGCCAGGAATGGTGAGGCATGGGAGGTATAGGGTAGGCACAGGGAGGTATGGTCAGGCATTGGCAAGCAATGGCGAGGCATGATCGGGTATAGGTAGGCATAAGGAGGCACGATCGGGCATGGCCAGGCATGGGAGGCATAGTCAGGTATAGCTAGATATAGGGAGGTATGGTCGGGCATGGCCAGGAATGGCGAGGCATGGGAGGCTTAGTCAAGTACAGGCAGGGATAGGGAGGCACGGTCTGGCATGGCCAGGAATGGCGAGGCATGGGAGGTATAGGTAGGCATAGGGAGGCACAGTCTGGCATGGCCAGGAATGGCGAGGCATGGGAGGCATAGTCAGGTATAGGTAGGCATAGGGAGGCACGGTCGGGCATGGCCAGGAATGGCGAGGCGTGGGAGGTATAGGTAGGCATAGGGAGGTATCATGGTCGGGCATGGCCAGGAATGGCGAGGCATGGTCAGGTATAGCTAGGCATAGGGATATATGGTCAGGCATGGTCTGGTATAGGTATGCATAGGGAGGCACGGTCAGGCATGGCCAGGAATGGCAAGGCATGGGAGGCGTAGGGAGGTATGGTCGGGCATGGCCAGGATTGGTGAGGCATGGGAGGTATAGGTAGGCATAGGGAGGCACGGTCGGGCATGACCAGTAATGGCGAGGCATGGGAGGCATAGTCAAGTATAGGTAGGCATAGGGAGGCATGGTCGGGCATAGCCAGAAATGGTGAGGCATGGGAGGCATAGTCAGGTATAGGTAGGCATAGGGAGGTATTGGTCGGTCATGGCCAGGAATGGTGAGGCGTGGGAGGCATGGTCAGGTATAGGTAGGCATAGGGAGGTATGGTCAGGCATTGTCAAGGGATGGTAAGGCATGATCAGGTATAGGTAGGCATAAGGAGGCACGGTTGGGAATGGCCAGGAATGGTGAGGCATGGAGGTATAGGTAGGCATAGGGAGGTATGGTCAGGCATTGGCAAGGAATGGCGAGGCATGATCGGGTATAGGTAGGCATAAGGAGGCACGATCGGGTATGGCCAGGCATGGCAGGCATAGGTAGGTATGGGGAGGTATGGTCAGGCATGGCCAGTAATGGCGAGGCATGGGAGGCTTAGTCAGGTATAGGCAGGGATAGGGAGGCACGGTCGGGCATGGCCAGGAATGGCGAGGCGTGGGAGGTATAGGTAGGCATAGGGAGGTATGGTCTGGCGTTGCCAGGAATGGCGAGGCATGGTCAGGTATAGGTAGGTATAGGGATATATGGGAGGCATGGTCTGGTATAGGTATGCATAGGGAGGCACGGTCAGGCATGGCCAGGAATGACAAGGCATGGGAGGCATAGGGAGGTATGGTCGGGCATGGCCAGGAATGGTGAGGCATGGGAGGTATAGGTAGGCATGGGAGGTATAGGTAGGCATAGGGAGGCACTGTCGGGCATGACCAGTAATGGCGAGGCATGGGAGGCATAGTCAGGTATAGGTAGGCATAGGGGGGTATGGTCGGGCATGGCCAGAAATGGTGAGGCATGGGAGGTATAGGTAGGCATAGGGAAGCAAGGTCGGGCATGGCTAGGAATGGCAAGGCATGGGAGGCATGGTCAGGTATAGGTAAACTTAGGGATGTATGGTCAGGCATGGCCAGAAATGGCGAGGCATGGGAGGTATAGGTAGGCATAGGGAAGCAAGGTCGGGCATGGCCAGGAATGGCGAGGCATGGGAGGCATGGTCAGGTATAGGTAAACTTAGGGATGTATGGTCGGGCATGGCCAGAAATGGCAAGGCATGGGAGGTATAGGTAGGCATAGGGAAGCAAGGTCGGGCATGGCCAGGAATGGCGAGGCATGGGAGGCATGGTCAGGTATAGGTAAACTTAGGGATGTATGGTCAGGAATGGCCAGAAATGGCGAGGCATGGGAGGTATAGGTAGGCATAGGGAAGCAAGGTCGGGCATGGCCAGGAATGGCAAGGCATGGGAGGCATGGTCAGGTATAGGTAAACTTAGGGATGTATGGTCGGGCATGGACAGGAATGGTGAGGCATAGTCAGGTATAGGTAGGCATAGGGAGGCACAGTCGGGCATGGCCAGGAATGGCGAGGCATAGTCATGTTAAGGTAAGCATAGGGAGGTATGGTCGGGCATGGCCAGAAATGGCGAGGTATGGGAGGCATAGTCAGGTATAGGTAGGGAAGCTCGGTCGGGAATGGCTAGGCATAGTCAGGTATAGGTAGGCATAGGGAGGTATGGTCAGGCATGGCCAGGAATGGTGAGGCATAGTCAGGTATAGGTAGGCATGGCCAGGAATAGGTAGGCATGGTCAGGTATAGGGAGGCATGTTCGGGAATGGCGAGGCATGGTCAGGTATAGGTAGGCATAGGGAGGCATGGTCAGGAATAGCGAGGCATGGGAGGCATGGTCAGGTAAAGGTAGGCATAGGGAGGCACGGTCAGGTAAAGGTAGGCATAGGGAGGCACGGTCAGGCATGGCCAGGAATAGGGAGGCCTGGGAGGTATAGGTTGGCATAGGGAGTCACGGTCAGGCATGGCCATGAATAGAGAGGCATGGTCAGGTATAGGTAGTCATAGGGGGGCACAGTCAGGCATTGCCAGGAAGGGCAAGGCATGGGAGGCACGGTCAGGCATGGCCAGGAATAGGGAGGCCTGGGAGGTATAGGTTGGCATAGGGAGTCACGGTCAGGCGTGGCCATGAATAGAGAGGCATGGTCAGGTATAGGTAGGCATAGGGAGGCACGGTCGGGCATGGCCAGGAATGGCGAGGCATGGTAGGCATAGTCAGGTATAGGTAGGCATAGGGAGGTATTGGTCGGGCATGGCCAGGAATGGTGAGGCGTGGGAGGCATGGTCAGGTATAGGTAGGCATAGGGAGGTATGGTCAGGCATTGTCAAGGAATGGCGAGGCAGGGGAGGCATAGTCAGGTATAGGTAGGCATAGGGAGGCACAGTCAGGCATGGCCAGGAATGGCGAGGCATGGGAGGCATAGTAAGGTATAGAAAGGCATAGGACGGTCTGGTTCGGCATGACCAGGACTGGCGAGGCATAGTCAGGAATAGGTAGGCATAGGGAGGCACAGTCGGGCATGGCCAGGAATGGCGAGGCATGGGAGGCATAGTAAGGTATAGATAGGCATAGGACGGTCTGGTTCGGCATGACCAGGACTGGCGAGGCATAGTCAGGAATAGGTAGGCATAGGGAGGCACGGTCGGGCATGGCCAGGAATGGCGAGGCATGGGAGGCATAGTCAGGTATAGGTAGGCATAGGGAGGCATGGCCAGGAATGGAGAGGCACAGTCAGGTATCGGTAGGCAAAGGGAGGTATGGTCGGGCATAGCCAGGAATGATGAGGCATGGGACGCATGGTCAGGTATAGGTAGGCATAGGGATTTATGGTCGGGCATGGACAGAAATGGTGAGACATGGGAGGTATCTATGTAGGCATAGGAAGGTATGGTCAGGATGTATGGTCGGGCATGGACAGGAATGGCGAGGCGTGGGAGGTATAGGTAGGCATAGGGATATATGGTCAGGCATGGTCTGGTATAGGTATGCATAGGGAGGCTCGGTCAGGCATGGCCAGGAATGGCAAGGCATGGGAGGCGTAGAGAGGTATGGTCGGGCATGGCCAGGATTGGTGAGGCATGGGAGGTATAGGTAGGCATAGGGAGGCACGGTCGGGCATGACCAGTAATGGTGAGGCATGGGAGGCATAGTCAAGTATAGGTAGGCATAGGGAGGCATGGTCGGGCATAGCCAGAAATGGTGAGGCATGGGAGGCATAGTCAGGTATAGGTAGGCATAGGGAGGTATTGGTCGGGCATGGCCAGGAATGGTGAGGCGTGGGAGGCATGGTCAGGTATAGGTAGGCATAGGGAGGTATGGTCAGGCATTGTCAAGGAATGGTAAGGCATGATCAGGTATAGGTAGGCATAAGGAGGCACGGTTGGGAATGGCCAGGAATGGTGAGGCATGGAGGTATAGGTAGGCATAGGGAGGTATGGTCAGGCATTGGCAAGTAATGGCGAGGCATGATCGGGTATAGGTAGGCATAAGGAGGCACGATCGGGCATGGTCAGGCATGGCAGGCATAGGTAGGTATGGGGAGGTATGGTCAGGCATGGCCAGGAATGGCGAGGCATGGGAGGCTTAGTCAGGTATAGGCAGGGATAGGGAGGCACGGTCGGGCATGGCCAGGAATGGCGAGGCGTGGGAGGTATAGGTAGGCATAGGGAGGTATGGTCTGGCGTGGCCAGGAATGGCGAGGCATGGTCAGGTATAATAATAATAATAATAGTAATAATAGTGGAGTCTTATATAGCGCCGGTATCCGCCAAAAATGACGCTCATGGCGCTTGTTGCATATACAACCACTTGAACAACAACAACAACAACAAAATAATAATAATAATTTACAGTGCATAAAGTTCAAGTCTTAGTAATAATAGTATATTCATCATAACAAGATGTCTGGAACCAGGACGACATGAGATGTGAAGTGTTGTTTCGATAAAAGATGGGGGACATCTACATGATCTTGCCACGGCGATTCTGAAGACGAGCGGACGCATCGATGAATAATGTTCACAGGGGTCTGTTGAATCACAGATAGTCGTTGAATTGGTTCAAATGGAAATTGTCCTTTAGAAATTATCAGTGTTGCTCTCCAGTATTTATGATTATAATTATATACATTTGATAAGGAAAACGTGTCCATGATGAGTATAATAGAACCAATACGATATGCACAAAGATGGATGCAGTAAGCTGCTAACAGTCCAGTAAAAATGTTAAACTTGTAGGATACCAACAAGTGGAGCCGCCGCCAGGGCGCTGCGCAGATGTTTATCATCCCATGTTGTAAAACCTATCACAAGACAGCAAACAGTTTCATAGTGGTAGTGGTCAGTGGCGAAACAGGGGTGAGAAAATAAGCTGCTAACAATCCAGTAAAAATGTTAAACTTGTAGGATACGAACAATTGGAGCCGCCGCCATGGGCGCTGCGCAGATGTTTATCATGCTGTAAAACCTATCACAAGACAGCAACAGTTTCAGTGGTAGTGGTTAAGTCCAATGTAGTTCTATAGGTCGACATGGCCTTGGACTACGCATTGAAGAAAATTGAGGCAGTAGTACACAAGCTGTTTGGTATAGCTATTGGGGTTAGTGCACTGGTGTCCAATTATAGGTAGGTATAGGGATATATGGGAGGCATGGTCTGGTATAGGTATGCATAGGGAGGCACGGTCAGGCATGGCCAGGAATGACAAGGCATGGGAGGCATAGGGAGGTATGGTCGGGCATGGCCAGGAATGGTGAGGCATGGGTGGTATAGGTAGGCATGGGAGGTATAGGTAGGCATAGGGAGGCACTGTCGGGCATGACCAGTAATGGCGAGGCATGGGAGGCATAGTCAGGTATAGGTAGGCATAGGGGGGTATGGTCGGGCATGGCCAGAAATGGTGAGGCATGGGAGGTATAGGTAGGCATAGGGAAGCAAGGTCGGGCATGGCCAGGAATGGCAAGGCATGGGAGGCTTGGTCAGGTATAGGTAAACTTAGGGATGTATGGTCAGGCATGGCCAGAAATGGCGAGGCATGGGAGGTATAGGTAGGCATAGGGAAGCAAGGTCGGGCATGGCCAGGAATGGTGAGGCATGGGAGGCATGGTCAGGTATAGGTAAACTTAGGGATGTATGGTCGGGCATGGCCAGAAATGGCAAGGCATGGGAGGTATAGGTAGGCATAGGGAAGCAAGGTCGGGCATGGCCAGGAATGGCGAGGCATGGGAGGCATGGTCAGGTATAGGTAAACTTAGGGATGTATGGTCAGGAATGGCCAGAAATGGTGAGGCATGGGAGGTATAGGTAGGCATAGGGAAGCAAGGTCGGGCATGGCCAGGAATGGCAAGGCATGGGAGGCATGGTCAGGTATAGGTAAACTTAGGGATGTATGGACAGGAATAGTGAGGCATAGTCAGGTATAGGTAGGCATAGGGAGGCACAGTCGGGCATGGCCAGGAATGGCGAGGCATAGTCATGTTAAGGTAAGCATAGGGAGGTATGGTCGGGCATGGCCAGAAATGGCGAGGTATGGGAGGCATAGTCAGGTATAGGTAGGGAAGCTCGGTCTGGAATGGCTAGGCATAGTCAGGTATAGGTAGGCATAGGGAGGTATGGTCAGGCATGGCCAGGAATGGTGAGGCATAGTCAGGTATAGGTAGGCATGGCCAGGAATAGGTAGGCATGGTCAGGTATAGGGAGGCATGTTCGGGAATGGCGAGGCATGGGAGGCATGGTCAGGTATAGGTAGGCATAGGGAGGCATGGTCAGGAATAGCGAGGCATGGGAGGCATGGTCAGGTAAAGGTAGGCATAGGGAGGCACGGTCAGGTAAAGGTAGGCATAGGGAGGCACGGTCAGGCATGGCCAGGAATAGGGAGGCCTGGGAGGTATAGGTTGGCATAGGGAGTCACGGTCAGGCATGGCCATGAATAGAGAGGCATGGTCAGGTATAGGTAGTCATAGGGGGGCACAGTCAGGCATTGCCAGGAAGGGCAAGGCATGGGAGGCACGGTCAGGCATGGCCAGGAATAGGGAGGCCTGGGAGGTATAGGTTGGCATAGGGAGTCACGGTCAGGCGTGGCCATGAATAGAGAGGCATGGTCAGGTATAGGTAGGCATAGGGAGGCACGGTCGGGCATGGCCAGGAATGGCGAGGCATGGTAGGCATAGTCAGGTATAGGTAGGCATAGGGAGGTATTGGTCGGGCATGGCCAGGAATGGTGAGGCGTGGGAGGCATGGTCAGGTATAGGTAGGCATAGGGAGGTATGGTCAGGCATTGTCAAGGAATGGTGAGGCAGGGGAGGCATAGTCAGGTATAGGTAGGCATAGGGAGGCACAGTCAGGCATGGCCAGGAATGGCGAGGCATGGGAGGCATAGTAAGGTATAGAAAGGCATAGGACGGTCTGGTTCGGCATGACCAGGACTGGCGAGGCATAGTCAGGAATAGGTAGGCATAGGGAGGCACAGTCGGGCATGGCCAGGAATGGCGAGGCATGGGAGGCATAGTAAGGTATAGATAGGCATAGGACGGTCTGGTTCGGCATGACCAGGACTGGCGAGGCATAGTCAGGAATAGGTAGGCATAGGGAGGCACGGTCGGGAATGGCGAGGCATGGGAGGCATAGTCAGGTATAGGTAGGCATAGGGAGGCATGGCCAGGAATGGAGAGGCAGTCAGGTATCGGTAGGCAAAGGGAGGTATGGTCGGGCATAGCCAGGAATGATGAGGCATGGGACGCATGGTCAGGTATAGGTAGGCATAGGGATTTATGGACGGGCATGGACAGAAATGGTGAGACATGGGAGGTATCTATGTAGGCATAGGAAGGTATGGTCAGGATGTATGGTCGGGCATGGACAGGAATGGCGAGGCGTGGGAGGTATAGGTAGGCATAGGGAGGTATCATGGTCGGGCATGGCCAGGAATGGCGAGGCATGGTCAGGTATAGCTAGGCATAGGGATATATGGTCAGGCATGGTCTGGTATAGATATGCATAGGGGGGCACGGTCAGGCATGGCCAGGAATGGCAAGGCATGGGAGGCGTAGGGAGGTATGGTCGGGCATGGCCAGGATTGGTGAGGCATGGGAGGTATAGGTAGGCATAGGGAGGCACGGTCGGGCATGACCAGTAATGGCGAGGCATGGGAGGCATAGTCAAGTATAGGTAGGCATAGGGAGGCATGGTCGGGCATAGCCAGAAATGGTGAGGCATGGGAGGCATAGTCAGGTATAGGTAGGCATAGGGAGGTATTGGTCGGGCATGGCCAGGAATGGTGAGGCGTGGGAGGCATGGTCAGGTAAAGGTAGGCATAGGGAGGTATGGTCAGGCATTGTCAAGGAATGGTAAGGCATGATCAGGTATAGGTAGGCATAAGGAGGCACGGTTGGGAATGGCCAGGAATGGTGAGGCATGGAGGTATGGTCAGGCATTGGCAAGGAATGGCGAGGCATGATCGGGTATAGGTAGGCATAAGGAGGCACGATCGGGCATGGTCAGGCATGGCAGGCATAGGTAGGTATGGGGAGGTATGGTCAGGCATGGCCAGGAATGGCGAGGCATGGGAGGCTTAGTCAGGTATAGGCAGGGATAGGGAGGCACGGTCGGGCATGGCCAGGAATGGCGAGGCGTGGGAGGTATAGGTAGGCATAGGGAGGTATGGTCTGGCGTGGCCAGGAATGGCGAGGCATGGTCAGGTATAATAATAATAATAATCTATATACTAATTTTCGGTCCCTCGCCTGATTAGATAGTTCAATAATAATTTTACACTCGCGTCCCTCTTCAACTGAAAAAGCATGGTAATTGCGCCTCTAATAGACGAGCTAATTAGATAGTTCAATGCCAGTATTTTCCCGTTTTCAGACATGCGCAGAAAGGATCACAGATGATAATCCGAAATGTTGAATTTATTTTACTCGGATAGCTACTGTTCGGGCAAAAATTGTGGTTTTCGGAGTGAGTGATGACATATGGTCTTCACCCAAAATATTTTCATCAGGGATATAGCTACATTTCTGTATATGCGGCCGTTTGTTATTCTTAAAGATCGCATGAGTACAAGCATTTATACGTGACTATCCGTCCGACAAATAAAATTATTTTACGACATTTTCTAAATGTAAATAAAAACTCTTACACAGATCTTAAAGTGACACTCTCGCATTAGTAACATAGATGAACGCGTAGTTTGCTAACGATTAAGAAACTGTGGCGGTACCATAACAACAGTTCCTATGTTGAAGCTGCGCGACCGCGTTTATCATGGTGCGCGCGATTCAGCGCACACGTAATGACGCATACAAAGTGTATATACGCGTTTGTGGCGCAAACTGCACATTGTAACGTGGCAGGGTGAAAGCAGGCAGTCCGTACACTCTAAGAAAAAGGATGCTTCAGGCTTCAGGGGTTCTTGGCTGTCCTGTATGGAACCCTTATCACCTTAAAAGGTTCCAAAAAGAACCATTTTAAGGTTCAAAGTGGGCAAAATATGGGCAAACATTGGTCTTTAGAACCGCTAAAGGTTCTCTACAGAACCTTTTGGGGGCCTTTAAAATCAAAGAACCTTTAAACCATATACGGGACAGCCAAGAACCCCTCTGAAGCACCCTTTTTTATAATAGTGTACCCTAAAGCCACCTCCTCCTCTCCGCACTTGGATATAAGGGCACATGGGGCATCTGGATAAACGGAACGTGTTTTTTGTGTGGTACATTATCATGATTATTATAGAGTGTCTGGATTATTAAGGGCATCCGTGGTATCTGGATTACGGGGTTCACTATAAAACGAGTCTCAAATTACCTGGATACTAATACTATGCACAGGTGGACCACCTGTGATCACTGCATTTTAAGGGTGTACACTCCGATAGTATCTCGGGAGTCTTTATAGAACACAGCAAACATGACAAAGGGATACTATACGTTAAGGCCCCACATGCCTATTGGAGGAATAATGTATTTAATGTAAATAGGCCAAACAAAACCCGGATGGCACACATTGTGTAAAGTACAAGCGTGGAATGGTACAAGTGGTCTTGATGATAGAATCGGCCGACCATAAAACTAAACGACCGACTATAAAACTATAACGCTCAGAACGTAGGCCTACTGAATTACCGTGGATACAGTATGTGCATGCATATGGGAAGTGGCGACACCAGCACCAAAATGTTAAAGGAGGAAAACGGTGTGGTGGGGCAATAAAAGAATCGGGGGAGACATTTAAAATCTAAATTTTAAGTAACTTTCAATTTTGACATTAAAATTCAACTTTTATTATTTGGGGTACAAAATAGGTAGAGACATGCGCTGACGACAGGAGGTACTAACTGGGTATTAAGAACACGTTGATGGAGTAGGCCTACTTGGATTAGGAACATGGGTATCTGTATTATTTAAGAGCACATTGGGCCTAGGCTCATGGTGTATTAAGGGCACCATGTCACTTACATGATATCAAGGGCACTTTAGTACCTGAATTATTGAAGGACATACTCTTGATATTTATATAAACATTTATAACGCTATGATATACTCACCTCTGCGTATGTGATAGGCCTATGACTTTTACTGCCCGCTATCTTCGGCACCCGCGTTTAATTTACTTGACTATGATAAAGTAAGGGCACCTGGGTATCTCGAGATAACGGCACACTGCAGTAGGCCTACCTTGATTATGTGGTATTCGGTGCATTATTAAGGGCACCAGGGGTAACTGGATTAGGGGGTAGGGCTTAGGCCTATGGGGTCCCTGGATATAATGGGACAACGGGTAGGCCTACCTGCATTTCAGGTCTCATGGGAGGCCTATACATAGGTATCTGGAAACACAAACGTAGGCCTACCTAGATTAACATGAGTAAGGCACATGTATACCTGGATTATCAAAAGCACCTGCGCTATTCGGATTATTTATAGGGCCCTGTCTGCAATATGTATACATATGTAGGACATGTTCTTGATATTATTGTATCAAATTTTCTTACGCTTTGTTTACTTATTCCCCGTGAAATCTTCTAGCGGGTCCAGCGCGAAGCGCTGGTGCCCGCTAGTAGTAATAATAGTGGAGTCTTATATAGTGCCGGTATCCGCCAAAAATGACGCTCATGACGCTTGTTGCATATACAACCACTTGAACAACAACAACAACAACAACAACAACAACAACAACAAAATAATAATAATAATTTACAGTGCATAAAGTTCAAGTCTTAGTAATAATAGTATATTCATCATAACAAGATGTCTGGAACCAGGACGACATGAGATGTGAAGTGTTGTTTCGATAAAAGATGGGGGACATCTACATGATCTTGCCACGGCGATTCTGAAGACGAGCGGACGCATCGATGAATAATGTTCACAGGGGTCTGTTGAATCACAGATAGTCGTTGAATTGGTTCAAATGGAAATTGTCCTTTAGAAATTATCAGTGTTGCTCTCCAGTATTTATGATTATAATTATATACAGTTGATGAGGAAAACGTGTCCATGATGAGTATAATAGAACCAATACGATATGCACAAAGATGGATGCAGTAAGCTGCTAACAGTCCAGTAAAAATGTTAAACTTGTAGGATACCAACAAGTGGAGCCGCCGCCAGGGCGCTGCGCAGATGTTTATCATCCCATGCTGTAAAACCTATCACAAGACAGCAAACAGTTTCATAGTGGTAGTGGTCAGTGGCGAAACAGGGGTGAGAAAATAAGCTGCTAACAATCCAGTAAAAATGTTAAACTTGTAGGATATGAACAATTGGAGCCGCCGCCATGGGCGCTGCGCAGATGTTTATCATGCTGTAAAACCTATCACAAGACAGCAACAGTTTCAGTGGTAGTGGTAAAGTCCAATGTAGTTCTATAGGTCGACATGGCCTTGGACTAGGCATTGAAGAAAATTGAGGCAGTAGTACACAAGCTGTTTGGTATAGCTATTGGGGTTAGTGCACTGGTGTCCAATTATAGGTAGGTATAGGGATATATGGGAGGCATGGTCTGGTAAAGGTATGCATAGGGAGGCACGGTCAGGCATGGCCAGGAATGACAAGGCATGGGAGGCATAGGGAGGTATGGTCGGGCATGGCCAGGAATGGTGAGGCATGGGAGGTATAGGTAGGCATGGGAGGTATAGGTAGGCATAGGGAGGCACTGTCGGGCATGACCAGTAATGGCGAGGCATGGGAGGCATAGTCAGGTATAGGTAGGCATAGGGGGGTATGGTCGGGCATGGCCAGAAATGGTGAGGCATGGGAGGTATAGGTAGGCATAGGGAAGCAAGGTCGGGCATGGCCAGGAATGGCAAGGCATGGGAGGCATGGTCAGGTATAGGTAAACTTAGGGATGTATGGTCAGGCATGGCCAGAAATGGCGAGGCATGGGAGGTATAGGGAAGCAAGGTCAGGCATGGCCAGGAATGGCGAGGCATGGGAGGCATGGTCAGGTATAGGTAAACTTAGGGATGTATGGTCGGGCATGGCCAGAAATGGCAAGGCATGGGAGGTATAGGTAGGCATAGGGAAGCAAGGTCGGGCATGGCCAGGAATGGCGAGGCATGGGAGGCATGGTCAGGTATAGGTAAACTTAGGGATGTATGGTCAGGAATGGCCAGAAATGGTGAGGCATGAGAGGTATAGGTAGGCATAGGGAAGCAAGGTCGGGCATGGCCAGGAATGGCAAGGCATGGGAGGCATGGTCAGGTATAGGTAAACTTAGGGATGTATGGTCGGGCATGGACAGGAATGGTGAGGCATAGTCAGGTATAGGTAGGCATAGGGAGGCACAGTCGGGCATGGCCAGGAATGGCGAGGCATAGTCATGTTAAGGTAAGCATAGGGAGGTATGGTCGGGCATGGCCAGAAATGGTGAGGTATGGGAGGCATAGTCAGGTATAGGTATAGGGAAGCTCGGTCGGGAATGGCTAGGCATAGTCAGGTATAGGTAGGCATAGGGAGGTATGGTCAGGCATGGCCAGGAATGGTGAGGCATAGTCAGGTATAGGTAGGCATGGCCAGGAATAGGTAGGCATGGTCAGGTATAGGGAGGCATGTTCGGGAATGGCGAGGCATGGGAGGCATGGTCAGGTATAGGTAGGCATAGGGAGGCATGGTCAGGAATAGCGAGGCATGGGAGGCATGGTCAGGTAAAGGTAGGCATAGGGAGGCACGGTCAGGTAAAGGTGGGCATAGGGAGGCACGGTCAGGCATGGCCAGGAATAGGGAGGCCTGGGAGGTATAGGTTGGCATAGGGAGTCACGGTCAGGCATGGCCATGAATAGAGAGGCATGGTCAGGTATAGGTAGTCATAGGGGGGCACAGTCAGGCATTGCCAGGAAGGGCAAGGCATGGGAGGCACGGTCAGGCATGGCCAGGAATAGGGAGGCCTGGGAGGTATAGGTTGGCATAGGGAGTCACGGTCAGGCGTGGCCATGAATAGAGAGGCATGGTCAGGTATAGGTAGGCATAGGGAGGCACGGTCGGGCATGGCCAGGAATGGCGAGGCATGGTAGGCATAGTCAGGTATAGGTAGGCATAGGGAGGTATTGGTCGGGCATGGCCAGGAATGGTGAGGCGTGGGAGGCATGGTCAGGTATAGGTAGGCATAGGGAGGTATGGTCAGGCATTGTCAAGGAATGGCGAGGCAGGGGAGGCATAGTCAGGTATAGGTAGGCATAGGGAGGCACAGTCAGGCATGGCCAGGAATGGCGAGGCATGGGAGGCATAGTAAGGTATAGAAAGGCATAGGACGGTCTGGTTCGGCATGACCAGGACTGGCGAGGCATAGTCAGGAATAGGTAGGCATAGGGAGGCACAGTCGGGCATGGCCAGGAATGGCGAGGCATGGGAGGCATAGTAAGGTATAGATAGGCATAGGACGGTCTGGTTCGGCATGACCAGGACTGGCGAGGCATAGTCAGGAATAGGTAGGCATAGGGAGGCACGGTCGGGCATGGCCAGGAATGGCGAGGCATGGGAGGCATAGTCAGGTATAGGTAGGCATAGGGAGGCATGGCCAGGAATGGAGAGGCACAGTCAGGTATCGGTAGGCAAAGGGAGGTATGGTCGGGCATAGCCAGGAATGATGAGGCATGGGACGCATGGTCAGGTATAGGTAGGCATAGGGATTTATGGTCGGGCATGGACAGGAATGGTGAGACATGGGAGGTATCTATGTAGGCATAGGAAGGTATGGTCAGGATGTATGGTCGGGCATGGACAGGAATGGCAAGGCATGGGAGGTATAGGTAGGCATAGGGAGGTATTGGTCGAGCATGGCCAGGAATGGTGAGACGTGGGAGGCATGGTCAGGTATAGGTAGGCATAGGGAGGTATGGTCAGGCATTGTCAAGGAATGGTGAGGCATGATCAGGTATAGGTAGGCATAAGGAGGCACGGTCGGGAATGGCCAGGAATGGTGAGGCATGGGAGGTATAGGTAGGCACAGGGAGGTATGGTCAGGCATTGGCAAGCAATGGCGAGGCATGATCGGGTATAGGTAGGCATAAGGAGGCACGATCGGGCATGGCCAGGCATGGGAGGCATAGTCAGGTATAGCTAGATATAGGGAGGTATGGTCGGGCATGGCCAGGAATGGCGAGGCATGGGAGGCTTAGTCAGGTACAGGCAGGGATAGGGAGGCATGGTCTGGCATGGCCAGAAATGGCGAGGCATGGGAGGCATGGGAGGCATAGTCAGGTATAGGTAGGCATAGGGAGGCACGGTCGGGCATGGCCAGGAATGGCGAGGCGTGGGAGGTATAGGTAGGCATAGGGAGGTATCATGGTCGGGCATGGCCAGGAATGGCGAGGCATGGTCAGGTATAGCTAGGCATAGGGATATATGGTCGGGCATGGGAGGCATGGTCTGGTATAGGTATGCATAGGGAGGCACGGTCAGGCATGGCCAGGAATGGCAAGGCATGGGAGGCATAGGGAGGTATGGTCGGGCATGGCCAGGATTGGTGAGGTATAGGTAGGCATAGGGAGGCACGGTCGGGCATGACCAGTAATGGCAAGGCATGGGAGGCATAGTCAGGTATAGGTAGGCATAGGGAGGCATGGTCGGGCATAGCCAGAAATGGTGAGGCATTCCAAGACTGAGTTTTTTATAGCTGCTTCCCGTCACAACATGCCAAGACTGTCCAACATCACATTGCAAGTTGGCTCAGCAGAAATCAGTCCATCGCCCAGTATAAAAAACTTAGGGGTTACATTTGATAGTACTATGACCATGTCGCATCATGTTACATCACTTTGTAAATCTATTAATTTCCTCTTGTGGAACCTTGCCAGAATACGTAAATTTATTGACCATGATGCTTCTTCTAATGCAATGCGGGCTCTTGTTTTATCCAAATTAGACTATGCCAATGCCTTGTTATCTGGTTGCAGAGGCAAAGACATTGTTCGTCTACAACGCCTTCAAAACCGTGCAGCGCGCATTGTATTTCAGGTTCCACGTCGTCATTCCTCATCTCCTCTGTTGAACTCACTGCACTGGTTGCCAATTGACAAACGTATCAAGTTTAAAACTCTCCTTTATATCTATAAGGCTCTGAATGGTCTATCGCCGATTTACCTGTCCGAATGCATTGCAATTCATGTCTCATCAAGGACAGGTCTGCGCTCCAACCTTGACAAGACCCGTCTCTTTATCCCAAAAACTAAAAGACAAATTGGCGATGGATCGTTCGGAGTCTGTGGCCCAACCCTCTGGAACAAGTTGCCACAATCAATTCGCTTGTCACCTAGTATTAATGCTTTCAAACGCAGCCTCAAAACTCATCTATTCTTGTGATTCCTCTTGCTGATGTTGTATTCTGTATTCTGTATAATTTATTTTGCTTTGTATTATTGTTATCCATTTATATATGTAATTGATGTAAAGCGCAATGATCAATTTTGGAATTGCGCTATATAAGCACCGTTATTATTATTATTATGGGAGGCATAGTCAGGTATAGGTAGGCATAGGGAGGTATTGGTCGGGCATGGCCAGGAATGGTGAGGCGTGGGAGGCATGGTCAGGTATAGGTAGGCATAGGGAGGTATGGTCAGGCATTGTCAAGGAATGGTAAGGCATGATCAGGTATAGGTAGGCATAAGGAGGCACGGTTGGGAATGGCCAGGAATGGTGAGGCATGGAGGTATAGGTAGGCATAGGGAGGTATGGTCAGGCATTGGCAAGGAATGGCGAGGCATGATCGGGTATAGGTAGGCATAAGGAGGCACGATCGGGCATGGCCAGGCATGGGAGGCATAGTCAGGCATAGGTAGGTATAGGGAGGTATGGTCAGGCATGGCCAGGAATGGCGAGGCATGGGAGGCTTAGTCAGGTACAGGCAGGGATAGGGAGGCACGGTCGGGCATGGCCAGGAATGGCGAGGCGTGGGAGGTATAGGTAGGCATAGGGAGGTATGGTCTGGCGTGGCCAGGAATGGCGAGGCATGGTCAGGTATAGGTAGGTATAGGGATATATGGGAGGCATGGTCTGGTATAGGTATGCATAGGGAGGCAAGGTCAGGCATGGCCAGGAATGACAAGGCATGGGAGGCATAGGGAGGTATGGTCGGGCATGGCCAGGAATGGTGAGGCATGGGAGGTATAGGTAGGCATAGGGAGGCACTGTCGGGCATGACCAGTAATGGCGAGGCATGGGAGGTATAGGTAGGCATAGGGGGTATGGTCGGGCATGGCGAGGCATGGGAGGTATAGGTAGGCATAGGGAAGCAAGGTCGGGCATGGCCAGGAATGGCGAGGCATGGTAGGCATGGTCAGGTATAGGTAAACTTAGGGATGTATGGTCGGGCATGGCCAGAAATGGCGAGGCATGGGAGGTATAGGTAGGCATAGGGAAGCAAGGTCGGGCATGGTTAGGAATGGCGAGGCATGGGAGGCATGGTCAGGTATAGGTAAACTTAGGGATGTAAGGTCAGGCATGGCCAGAAATGTTGAGGCATGGGAGGTATAGGTAGGCATAGGGAAGCAAGGTCGGGCATGGCCAGGAATGGCGAGGCATGGGAGGCATGGTCAGGTATAGGTAAACTTAGGGATGTATGGTCGGGCATGGACAGGAATGGTGAGGCATAGTCAGGTATAGGTAGGCATAGGGAGGCACAGTCGGGCATGGCCAGGAATGGCGAGGCATAGTCATGTTAAGGTAAGCATAGGGAGGTATGGTCGGGCATGGCCAGAAATGGCGAGGTATGGGAGGCATAGTCAGGTATAGGTAGGGAAGCACGGTCGGGAATGGCTAGGCATAGTCAGGTATAGGTAGGCATAGGGAGGCATGGCCAGGAATGGTGAGGCATAGTCAGGTATAGGTAGGCATGGCCAGGAATAGGTAGGCATGGTCAGGTATAGGGAGGCATGTTCGGGAATGGCGAGGCATGGGAGGCATGGTCAGGTATAGGTAGGCATAGGGAGGCATGGTCAGGAATAGCGAGGCATGGGAGGCATGGTCAGGTAAAGGTAGGCATAGGGAGGCACGGTCAGGTAAAGGTAGGCATAGGGAGGCACGGTCAGGCATGGCCAGGAATAGGGAGGCCTGGGAGGTATAGGTTGGCATAGGGAGTCACGGTCAGGCATGGCCATGAATAGAGAGGCATGGTCAGGTATAGGTAGGCATAGGGGGGCACAGTCAGGCATTGCCAGGAATGGCAAGGCATGGGAGGCACGGTCAGGCATGGCCAGGAATAGGGAGGCCTGGGAGGTATAGGTTGGCATAGGGAGTCACGGTCAGGCGTGGCCATGAATAGAGAGGCATGGTCAGGTATAGGTAGGCATAGGGAGGCACAGTCGGGCATGGCCAGGAATGGCGAGGCATGGTAGGCATAGTCAGGTATAGGTAGGCATAGGGAGGTATGGTCGGGCATGGCCAGGAATGGTGAGGCATGGTAGGCATAGTCAGGTATTGGTAGGCATAGGGAGGTATGGTCGGGCATGGCCAGGAATAGTGAGGCATGGTCAGGTATAGGTAAGTATAGGGAGGATTGTCGGGCAAGGCCATGAAGGGCGAGGCATGGGAGGCATAGGGAGGCACGGTTGGGCATGGCCAGGAATGGCGTGGCATGGGTATGTAAAGGTAAGCATAGGGAGGCATGGTCGGGCATAGCCAGGAATGGTGAGGCATTGTCAGGTATAGGTAAGCATAGGGAGGATGGTAGAGCATGGCCAGGAATGGCGAGGCATGGGAGGCATAGTCAGGTATAGGGAGGCACGGTCGGGCATGGCCAGGAATGGCGAGGCCTGGTCATGTTAAAGTAAGCATAGGGAGGCATAGTCAGGCATGGCCAGGAATGGCGAGGCATGGGAGTCAGGTATAGGTAGGTATAGGTAGGCACGGTCGGGCATGGCCAGGAATGGTGAGGCATAGTCGGGTATAGATAGACATAGGGAGGCACAGTCAGAAATGGCGAGGCATGGTCATGTTAAGGTAAGCATAGGGAGGCATGTTCGGGCATGGCCAGGAATGGCGAGGCATGGGAGGCATAGTCACTAGTCAGGTATAGGTAGGCATAGGGATGTATGGTCGGGCATGGCCAGGAATGGGAGGCATGGGAGGCATGGTCAGGTATAGGTAAGCATAGGGAGGCATGGTCGGGCATGGCCAGGAATGATGAGGCATGGGAGGCATAGTCAGGTATAGGTAGGCATAGGGAGGTTTGGTCGGGCATGGCCAGGAATGGTGAGGCATGGTCAGGTATAGGTAGTATAGGGAGGAATGGCGAGGCATGGTCATGTTACGGTAAGCATAGGGAGGCATGGTCGGGCATGGCCAGGAATGGCGAGGCATAGTCAGGTATAGGTAGGCATAGGGAGGCACGGTCGGGCATGGCCAGGAATGGCGAGGCATGGTAGGCATAGTCAGGTATAGGTAGGCATAGGGAGGTATGGTCGGGCATGGCCAGGAATGGCGAGGCATAGTCAGGTATAGGTAGGCATAGGGTCCCACACCACCAAATCAGTTCTCTATTGCTTTGTGTGGTAAAGAGGTCAAGTTGGTGTTAATTTTTTTCACCTTTAGAGCAAACTGGTTCATTCAAATCATTGTTTTTATTGAAGATCTAGATGTCTTCTGCTTAAAAACAATCACTTTTGTAGGGGGTAACCAGCATTTTTTCCCGCTATGGGCCAATGATATCTATCTTAGGTTCAACAGGCTGCCTATATTCTTAGATCATGGGTTTTAGCTCTAAATTGGTGGAAACAGTGAAATCGTGTAAAATGATATTATTCAAGAAAAAGCTAGAGATGTCGGGCCTAATGTGGAGGAAATAACCTACAAATGCCAAATTATGAAACATTTTGGTACATTTACAGCACTTTTTACCTTTCTAGGATGTTAAATTTAGACTTATGATTTAATCTTAATTTCAAACACTGCCGTGTATGGCCAAAATACAAACTATTATTTGGTGGTGTGTACTCATAGGGAGGTATGGTCGGGCATGGCCAGGAATGGCGAGGCATGGGAGGCATAGTTAGGTATAGGTAGGCACAGGGAGGCATGTTCGGGCATGGTCAGGAATGGCGAGGCATGGGAGGCATAGTCAGGTATAGGTAGGCATAGGGATGTATAGTCAGGCATGGCCAGGAACGGGAGGCATGGTCAGGTATAGGTAAGCATAGGATATCATGGTCGGGCATGGCCAGGAATGGGAGGCATAGTCAGGTGTAGGTAGGTATGGGAGGCACGGTCGGGCATGGCCAGGAAAGGCGAGGCAGTAGAGGTATAGGTAGGCATAGGGAGACATGGTCAGGCATGGCCAGGAATAGCGAGGCATGGGCGGCATGGTCAAGTATATAGGTAGTGATGGTTACGGTATAAGGAGGCATAGGAAGGGAATATTTAGGCATTGTCATACAGTATAGGGAGGCATAAGGATTCGTATTTACGATGGTAATGTGACCATATCTTTTTATTGATTATCTATTTAACATATTTCAATAATATTTATAACAAAATAGTGGATGAATTACATCGAACACTCCCTTGAGTAAACACAAAAAGCATGCGTGGTGGATAAGTTCTCATGCTCCACACTACAAAGATTGTGGGGTTGAGTCCCATTGCGGCCAGCGTGTTGTGTACTTGGACAAGGCACTTTACTACCCTTGCCTCTCTTCACCCAGGTGTATAAATGGGTACTGGCGGTAAATAATGTTGGGAAGGTAATACCGACTCATTGTGCGGGAGGAGTGGCCAACCCCCACAGCAAAAATTACAAGGAGGAGTCTGGCCCAAACACCAACAAAAGAGAGGCAGGCACTCCGCGCGTGAGCTTAGCTCGACACCGACACTTTACCTTTACCTTGTATGGTAGGTATTGGTATAGGCCTACACATATGTAAGCAAACAAATATAACAGTCCATCAAAATATTTTTTTCAAGAACAGGGTGGCCATGACCCCGGAATAGGTAACACTACTTAACCAATTTTAAATGACTAAAATCACCACAAAATATCTATTTGTGGGCCATGTCCACCTTTTCAAAAAATAAATCTCCATTGTAATAGCTGATTTACACTTAATATGTGTCATAATGAATTTAAGGAATCCAAGGTCATTACTGCATTCATAATGGTGTATTACGTAATTGCAGCCTCATTTCACAGGTTTGGTGTTATTTATATTTTGCCATGTTGGCAAGTTTCTTTTGATGTACAATACACATGTACATGGAATAGGCCTAGGCTTATGTTATTGCAAACTGTTGTTATCGCCATTGTCATCGCATTGCCATCATTATTGCCATTGCTTTCCTTGCCATCATAGCCATCACCATCACTAACGTCCATCGCCATCGACCCCACCATCATCATCATCATCATTATAATCATCATCATCGACACATCGTGGTGCAAAAAATCTTTAGCAAATTTCATCTCACTACAAATTACACTGCCCAGTTGGAACTTAGTATGACACACCTCACAGTGATTGTTTAAATAAGACAGGCGATGGGCTTTCACCTTATCCTTTAGATTGTGTTGCCGAAAAACATCAGATATGTATGATGAATTCAAGCTCTTCATATAAATGTACTGGTAGACATAAATCAGAATATACTCTATCGGACAGTATTCTTTCACATTCAAACTCTTTTTATCAGACTATGTTTCACAATTATCACATTTCAAATGTGTTCGACATAACTACAAATTTACTCATTTGTTTTAATAAGACATGGTATGGTATAAGTATAATAATTGTGTGATTTTATATTTATTGCTCTTGCTCTAATAAGAGAAACTGATACACTTTCTTTTTGCAATCTCTAATTTTTTTCTCACAGTGGAAGCCTGAAGAAAGCTACAAAAGTTGACTTAGCCCAGCCTGCTCATAGACAGCTTTCATACAACACAGTAAGCCATCGTTTCCGACGCCATTATATCAAAGCACCAAGTTGATATCTACACATAGACCATGGCCAAAAGTGCCCTCAGACTAACTCTGCGGCTATCCGTCGTACTAATCACAGCTATGATTCAATACAACATGTCACTAGACCGACCGGTAGCTGCAGCCAAAATATCAGTGACACCCTTATGGGATGTTACTGCTAGTAATAATTCTCAAATGTGCCGCGTTGAAGAAACAAACACCACTCAAGGAACGTATCTATTGCATGGAAGTGAATATCAGACATGCAGTATCCTAGTCAATGTGTCGCTGGGGTCATACTCTCGTATTGAAATACCTAACAGTAATGGTTCAATGAAAGAATCATTCCTTTATATTGAAAGACAAGGGGATTTGTTATTATGTACGAATAAGTTTGTAGTTTTTAACGGAGATGATAAAGTATGTAGTAAGATTCTGCTTCAGGATAGCTTTCAATTAAATCTACTCGGTAATGTGAGTATCGTGGTTGATGAGCTATCAGTATTAGAATCACAGCCTGTGTGCCCAGAATCTAATAGTGATATCTTGCCTAGCCCAGAAGTCAATCAGACAGATTGCCAACTAGTAAAGGGGTATACTAGCCATATTATATGCATGCTTAAATGGTGTCGACTAACATTTCCATTATATTGTAATGCCACACTTCGTCAAAGAGAAGTAGCCTATCAGTGTTCTAATAATAAAGACTTGAACCAAGCTGAAGAATCATTGATAATCTACCCAATTGACACATGGCTCTTAGATTTGAGTAGAAACAATATCGTTCAGATGGAAAGCAATACGTTTCACTGTCATGAATTGAAACAGGTAAACGTATTGTATCTATATGACAATAAATTGACCACATTGTCAGGTGGTTTGTTTGTGGGATTACATAACCTGAACGTATTGTACTTGTATGGAAACCAATTGGTCACTTTAAATGAACATGTATTTCATGAATTAAGACAGCTGACCATCCTGGCTCTACATGAAAATAAATTGGCCACATTGCCAGCTGGCTTGTTTAAGGGATTACAAAACTTGAATGAACTGTACTTGCATAGAAACCAATTGGTAACCTTAGATGAAAGTTTATTTCATGAATTGAGAGGACTGACCTTCCTGGCTCTGAATGACAATAATTTGTTCACATTGCCTGGTGGTTTGTTTCAGGGATTACAAAACTTGTACATTTTGACCTTGTATGGAAACCGATTGGTCACATTGAATGAAAGTTTACTTCATGAATTAGGTCAGCTGACCATCCTGGCTCTGAATGACAATAAATTGACTACATTGCCAGATGGGTTGCTTGATGGATTACAAAACTTGAATGAACTGTGGTTAAATGGAAACCAATTGGTAACCTTAGATGAACGTTTATTTCATGTATTGAGACGCCTGACCATCCTGAAACTGGATGACAATAAATTGACCACATTGCCGGGTGGTTTGTTTGTGGGATTACAAAACTTGAATGTACTGTACTTATATGGAAACCGATTGGTCACATTGAATGAAAGTTTATTTCATGAATTGAGACAACTGACCATCCTGGCTTTACATGAAAATAAATTGACCGCATTGCCAGTTGGTTTGTTTAAGGGATTACACAACTTGAACGGACTGTACTTGCATGAAAACCAATTAGTCACTTTAAATGACCATTTATTTCATGAATTAAGACATCTGACCCTCCTGGCTCTGAATGACAATAATTTGACCACATTGCCAGTTGGTTTGTTTGAGGGATTACACAACTTGAATGTACTGGACTTGTATGGAAACCAATTAGTCAATTTAAATGACCGTTTATTTCATGAATTGAGACAGCTGACCATCCTGGCTCTACATGAAAATAAATTGACCACATTGCCTCGTAGCTTGTTTCAGGGATTACAAAACTTGAACGGACTGCACTTGTATGGAAACCAATTAGTCACTTTAAATGACCATTTATTTCATGAATTAATACAGCTGACCATCCTGGCTCTGAATGACAATAAATTGACCACATTGCCTGGTAGCTTGTTTCAGGGATTACAAAACTTGACTGAACTGTACTTGAATGAAAACCAATTAGTCACATTGAATGAAAGTTTATTTCATGAATTGAGACAGCTGACCATCCTGGCTCTGAATAACAATAATTTGACCACATTGCCAGTAGGTTTGTTTGAGGGATTACAAAACTTGAATAAACTGTACTTGCATGGAAACCAATTGGTCACTTTGAATGAAAGTTCATTTCATGAATTAAGACAGCTGACCATCCTGGATCTGAATGCAAATAAATTGACCACATTGCCAGGTGACTTGTTTCAAGGATTACAGAAATTGACTGAACTGTACCTGGATGACAACCTATTAGGCACACTGGATTCTCACCTGTTCCATACCTTACATAATCTAAGAATCCTTGCTATCAGCAACAACAGGTTGGTGACATTGCCTGGTGGTTTGTTTGAGGGATTACAAAACTTGAATAAACTGTACTTGCATGGAAACCAATTGGTCACTTTGAATGAAAGTTCATTTCATGAATTAAGACAGCTGACCATCCTGGATCTGAATGCAAATAAATTGACCACATTGCCAGGTGACTTGTTTCAAGGATTACAGAAATTGACTGAACTGTACCTAGATGACAACCTATTAGGCACACTGGATTCTCACCTGTTCCATACCTTACATAATCTAAGAATCCTTGCTATCAGCAACAACAGGTTGGTGACATTGCCTGGTGGTTTGTTTGAGGGATTACAAAACTTGAATGAACTGGACTTGAATGGAAACCAATTGGTCACTTTGAATGAAAGTTTATTTCATGAATTAAGACAGCTGACCATCCTGGCTCTGAATGGTAATAAATTGACCACATTGCCAGTTGGCTTTTTTAAGGGATTACACAACTTGAACAGACTGTACTTGAATGGAAACCAATTAGTCACTTTAAATGACCATTTATTTCGTGAATTGAGACAACTGACCATCCTTTTTCTATATAACAATAAATTGACCACATTGCCTGGTGGTTTGTTTGAGGGATTACAAAACTTGACTGAACTGTACTTGCATGGAAACCAATTTGTCACTTTGAATGAAAGTTTATTTCATGAATTAAGACAGCTGACCGTCCTGGCTCTGAATGGTAATAAATTGACCACATTGCCAGTTGGCTTTTTTAAGGGATTACACAACTTGAACAGACTGTACTTGAATGGAAACCAATTAGTCACTTTAAATGACCATTTATTTCGTGAATTGAGACAACTGACCATCCTTTTTCTATATAACAATAAATTGACCACATTGCCTGGTGGTTTGTTTGAGGGATTACAAAACTTGACTGAACTGTTATTGTTTGGAAACCAATTGGTCACTTTGAATGAAAGTTTATTTCATGAATTAAGACAGCTGACCTTCCTCCTGGATCTGCATGCAAATAAATTGACCACATTGCCAGGTGACTTGTTTCAAGGATTACAAAACTTGAATGAACTGTACCTGCATCACAACCTATTAGGCACACTGGATTCTCACCTGTTCCATACCTTACATAATCTAAGAGTCCTTATTATCCACACCAACAGGTTGGTGACATTGCCTGATGGCATATTTAATAGGTTGACTAATCTAAAATTTCTTGATTTGAGCCATAACAGATTGGTTAGGCTAGATACAAACATTTCACAGGGATTAATTAACCTGACATTTCTGTTATTGTCCAGTAATAATCTTAACTTTGTTGATTCTGACTTGTTCAAGGACACCATTAACATTTCTGTAATTGATTTATCTGCAAACCAGTTGAAACGTTGTCCAAATATCAAACACTTAACTAAATTAAGTTTCCTTAATATTATAAGCAATCCATTGACAGCCATAACTCATGATACATTCAGTGCCTTCCCTGTAAATTCAGAATTGGCTGCAAGTCAACATGAGATATGTGAGTGTTATGCGTCTGTTGGTGTTAAGTGTAGCGCATCAGATGACAGATCACCATATCTCACATGCGATAGGCTGTTATCAGACAGAGCATTAGTTGTGATGATGTGGCTCATTGGTATCAACGCATTAGGTGGAAATATATTTGTTTTAGTTTGGCGTAAGAAATATACTCAAAATTATAAAGTACAAGATTTACTACTTAGCAATCTGGCCATGTCTGATTCACTCATGGGTATATACATGCTGATCGTTGCATGTGCTGATATCTACTATGGGAATAACTTCCCTATGCAATCTGAAACATGGCGATCTGGCATTACTTGTAGAGTCGCAGGATCAATATCTATAGCATCGACCCAATTATCAATATTCTTTCTTTCACTAATTAGCATTGATAGGTTTATTGGTATAAAGTACCCATATTCTAATAACAAATTAGGCAAGCGATCAACAATTAGGATTGCTGTACTAATATGGGTTTGTTCATTGGCATTAGGTATTGTCCCATCCACTTTATCTGGATGGAAATTTAAATTTTATGATAATGCCCATGTATGTGTTGGTTTGCCGTTAGCTTTATCCAAAACATACATACATGAGTTAAATCCCACATCTATCATCAGAATAGAGAATACAAATTTTGCATACTACAAAAGAACATATACTACTGAATTCACAGGTCTTACTAATGGCTTGTACTTTTCAACAGCATTATTTCTAGGACTCAATTGCTTATGTTACCTGGTAATACTTGTGTGTTATATAGAGATATTCAGGGCTGTTACCAAGTCAGCAAAACAATCAGGGCGCACTCCCGATATGGACGAACAGATAAGACTCATCCGTAAAGTAACCGCTATTGTTATTACAGACTTCGCATGCGTCTTTCCAATTATTGTCCTTGGAATCCTAGTTCAAACAAGGGTCATTGAACTTCCCCCATCAGTCTATGCATGGTCAGTGACCTTTGTTTTACCAATAAATTCAGCAATTAACCCATATTTGTACACAATTGCAGAAATCGTTTCAAATAAGCGTAAGATAAAAGCAGATAAAAAGATGCAACAATCAATAGCTCTCCATAAAATGAAACCATAGCGATTTATACAATGACATAATGATTTCAACTTCATTGTTAACATTTCCTCAAAATTACAAATATCAATTAAATCATTTAGGGATTGGTCAATCAATACTTAGACAGCATGTAAAACAAGTTATTTTTACACTTTATTTTCATGCATTTGAAACAAAATGTTAAAGAACAATTAGATTTCGTATATTTATTAACATTTGACGGCATACAAGGTCAAACAACAGTGCATTAGGGACTGGTCATTAATTACCAATGCTGTCTCTTTATGTTAAATGTGTGTGGCTATAGGTCTATAATAGTAGGCCTTGCAATTATTATAGTTCATGCAAATATTACTATCTTCAGAAGATAGCGATTAATGACACAGTGACATGTTATGTTCATCAAGTTAATCTTAGCATTAAAATATGTCATTATGGAAAATAAATAAAGTCACATATTATAAAAGAATGCGTCATAAAGATAAAGCTATAAGATAACGTGCCAATTAAAAAAAATGGAAATTATGATCATTAGAAATAAGAAGCAAAAAAAGATTGATTATCAAATAGAAGTTTGGACAAGGAATGGAACCCGGGGCAGCTGCGTGCAAGTCTCTTCTGTGAACCGCTACACCAACCCGGCTTGTGTGCATGTTGTAACTGAATTATATGCTATCAATGCACATGTATTGTAATTGTAATGGTGAATCAGTCAACGGTTCACCATAACAAATCATCAAATGTGTCATTATTATGAAATGCAGAACTGTTTGTTCAATAGATTAGTGTTTAGAGGACAAATGATAAACTAATAGGCTATTTTTTAGAAGAAATTAAATTATAGGTATGTTTGAAGGGTCCCCTGTTGAAATTAAAATGATATGACTCTATAGATTTATTTCATTTCAGCAATTGTGAACCGTTCTAATTCATCTTTGCTTAAAAATGGTCTATAAAAACGGTATTTGTCCACTATTATCACTTGTCCATTTAAAAAACAGTAATTATACAAATGTTGAAAAAAAGCCAGTAATTATACAAATGTCATGTGAAGTACATTTTAAAAATGTGCATCTATATATCAACTCCTTTTGACAGGAATGAGGTTTATTAATGACAAATATTAAATGCATTTCTGGTATGTAGCGGATTCACACTCCACATGAATTTGTTGCGTGAGTGAGTTTTCTGATTAAATATTGTAATCCTAGTGTCTGGCAGCAATGCATTTCTGTAACATCTGTGGGTGTTTTTTGATCTAGTATCATATTATTAAGTGGAATATACAGTATATGTATAATACTTATGGGCAGTATATCATAAATCATTGTGTATTTCAGTAATGCCTGGGTGTTTGCGATGGATGGATATATAATACATATATGGATGTATAATACAGGGTGTCCCAAAAGTGTTGATACCTTTTTAAAACTTATATTCCTTGTAAATAATATATACAGGGTGAGTCAAAAAAAAGTTTACTCAACTTCAGCGATTTTATTTAGAAAAAAGTATTCGTTTGTTTTCAAAACAATTTACAACGGTATAAAGATAAATTAATTAGCTTTAATATGAATTTTGTCTGGTTTAGATTGGTTGAGGGAAACTTATTTTACGCTGTTTTGAACGAAAGTGACCAATTTACCGTCCGAACACGCTTCCAGATCTTGACCATTATATTTCATAAGATACGACCAATAAAAATTACAATACCGACAGCGAAAGGATCAATTCCTTTGTTATGAAATGATGAAAGTGTGGTAATTGTGTCATAAATAGGCCTTAAAGCTGTCTATTGTCCCTCAGTGCAACCATCCTAAGCACACTCTCAAAGATCAGGAGAAAGACCAAACAAGATGCTGGATTATCAAGTGGGTTTCTATTCATTAACAGGTACATTTTACATGTGGAGAGAGAAAGAGAGGGATAGACTATTACTTACTAGTCTTAATGTAGACATTGACAATTTTTGATTGGTTCAAGGATAATGTTTACTTAATCGGACATATTTACGAAAAATAAGTGCAATCTTATGTTTATTGATTTTATCAAAATACTATATCGTTTATTATTCACATTATCAGATAGTCTCTGGTGACAATTTGTATTCAATATCCTCATCTTGTTTTATCATGTTTATGAATATCCCTTGCGGACTATTTAATCCTTGCAATTATTATTTATTAACTGACAGTGGTGATACGATTTAATCCATATTTCATGTTTTAATCTATTAGGAGACAATTTTGAACAAGTCTATTGTCTACTTTATTCTTTTAATAAACAAGATGTGTAATGCTTTACATCATAATCCTAGTAAACATTATTAAGCTCGTTAAGCTTGAAATAAAAAAACGTGTTTTTGATGAAAAAACAGCTCCTGTACACAAATAGTCATATTTACTTAACGGTATCATCAAAAAGCGTGATTCTTTTTCCAGATGATAGCAAAGAAATGGCGCAATCATTTAAAGTTTTGTTTGCCTTGATTTTGTGGTCAGAAATATTTTTTTGATTTTTTTTTCAATTTGGGTAAACTTTTTTTTGACTCACCCTGTATGTATAAAACTAACAACAGCTATAGATTAAGAAGACTTGTAGAATTATAGATTAAGAAGACTTGTAGAATTATTTTGATACCAAACTTACTATAACAGCTCTCTGTGTTGCCAAAGTACAGATGAAAGTTTCCTGATTCTTTTTAATTCAAGTTTAAATAAATCCATATTATCAACATTTGTAATATTGTGCACAAAATGCAATAAATGAAACCCTTTTTAAAAAAGAATCCACATGATATATGAGGAACAAGCGGGATGTGATTACAGAGATTGACACCTTTCGTCCTGCAACTTGAATTGTATTTGTCTGGCATTGTGAGTTAATTTTTCAGTGTGTTTTATATTAAGGGGCCTTAAAAAGTGGTCATGTTTGGTATCAAAATAATTCTACAAGTTTTTTATTTCCACATATGTTTTCAGTTTGGTGCTGCAAATTATTTGAAGGGAGATACTAATCTTTAAATAAAAAGGTATTGAAACTGTTGGGACACCCTGTACTTATTAGCAGTATATCTTACATTATTGTGTATTTCTGTAACATCTGTGGGTTTTTGATGTATTATTATATAAAGTATGTATACAATTATTGGTAGTAAATCTTAAATCATTGTGTATTTCTGTAACATCTGTGGGGTTTTGATGTATTATTATATAAAGTATGTTTACAATTATTGGTAGTAAATCTTAAATCATTGTGTATTTCTGTAACATCTGTGGGGTTTTGATGTATTATTATATAAAGTATATTTACAATTATTGGTAGTAAATCTTAAATCATTGTGTATTTCTGTAACATCTGTGGGGTTTTGATGTATTTATTATATAAAGTATGTTTACAATTATTGGTAGTAAATCTTAAATCATTGTGTATTTCTGTAACATCTGTGGGTTTTTTGATGTATTATTATATAAAGTATGTTTACAATTATTGGTAGTAAATCTTAAATCATTGTGTATTTCTGTAACATCTGTGGGGTTTTGATGTATTATTATATAAAGTATGTTTACAATTATTGGTAGTAAATCTTAAATCATTGTGTATTTCTGTAACATCTGTGGGTTTTTTGATGTATTATTATATAAAGTATGTTTACAATTATTGGTAGTAAATCTTAAATCATTGTGTATTTCTGTAACATCTGTGGGGTTTTGATGTATTATTATATAAAGTATGTTTACAATTATTGGTAGTAAATCTTAAATCATTGTGTATTTCTGTAACATCTGTGGGTTTTTTGATGTATTATTATATAAAGTATGTTTACAATTATTGGTAGTAAATCTTAAATCATTGTGTATTTCTGTAACATCTGTGGGGTTTTGATGTATTATTATATAAAGTATGTTTACAATTATTGGTAGTAAATCTTAAATCATTGTGTATTTCTGTAACATCTGTGGGTTTTTTGATGTATTATTATATAAAGTATGTTTACAATTATTGGTAGTAAATCTTAAATCATTGTGTATTTCTGTAACATCTGTGGGGTTTTGATGTATTATTATATAAAGTATGTTTACAATTATTGGTAGTAAATCTTAAATCATTGTGTATTTCTGTAACATCTGTGGGTTTTTTGATGTATTATTATATAAAGTATGTTTACAATTATTGGTAGTAAATCTTAAATCATTGTGTATTTCTGTAACATCTGTGGGGTTTTGATGTATTATTATATAAAGTATGTTTACAATTATTGGTAGTAAATCTTAAATCATTGTGTATTTCTGTAACATCTGTGGGTTTTTTGATGTATTATTATATAAAGTATGTTTACAATTATTGGTAGTAAATCTTAAATAATTGTGTATTTCTGTAACATCTGTGGGGTTTTGATGTATTATTATATAAAGTATGTTTACAATTATTGGTAGTAAATCTTAAATCATTGTGTATTTCTGTAACATCTGTGGGGTTTTGATGTATTATTATATAAAGTATGTTTACAATTATTGGTAGTAAATCTTAAATCATCGTGTATTTCTGTAACATCTGTGGGATTTTGATGTATTATTATATAAATTATGTATACAATTATTGGTAGTATATCTTAAATCATTGTGTATTTCTGTAACATTTGTTAGGCAACAAAAAAACCAATTTTTTTTCTGGTAGGTGGTCTGATAACCAAGATGAGTTTTTTTAATTTTATTTAATTATTTTCAAATGCGGTAGGGTGACTTTCCAAAGGCAATTTTTGCAATTTACCATAGGCCGAGAACCCTGAATACACAAATAAACACAGCCAGTATCCTACTGTGCCCCATATTATAGTTACTCGGCTTCCCAGAGCAGTAAGATTCAATTGTTTGTGAAAAAAAAAAAATTATCTTTTCTACAGTAATTTGTATTTAAATCACTTTTGCGATTCTATTTTTTCAAAAATGAGAATAAAAAAATGAAATGCAGTAATTTATGTCGCCAAAACGAAATGCGCGCGGCCTACCGAAACAAACTTGTTGTTATTTTACGCCTTATATAACATGTATGTATAATACTTATTGGTAGTATATCTAAAATCATTGTGTATTTCTGTCACATCTGTGGGTTTTTGATGTAGTAACATATAAACTGGATTCTTAAACAGCTAAGAATGTTTAGGCAATTCCCATTGGTTCTCAGAGAAATCGGCGACATTTATATCAGACAACTCAACACAGCATACATTAATTAGCGTGAACACCCTCGAGCATTGCGTGGTAACTAAAGTTTTCTTCCATAACGCTAACTTCTGCAGTGCATCTACTGGGATTTTCCTGTGTGCTTATAGGATGCATACGTTGACGCAGCATGGTGTACTCACCGCACAGGATTGGATGGAATGTTTGGAAGTTATTCGATACTAACAGGGGTAAAAGTTAACAAATAATGGCAATTGAAGTTACAATTTTGATTAAATAAATGTCTTAAAGTATGACTGTATAAGAATGAGAATAAAGGTATTGTTTTTAGACCATACCTGTGTTATATTGTCTGACATAAATGCGTTCTTTAGTATTATTTGTTGCATGAAACAAACTCCTCCTGCAGCATTGTTGTTCCACTAAAAATAATACCGCCCGCATTTATGTCAGACAATATAACACAGGTATGGTCTAAAAACAATACCTTTATTCTCTTATTATTCTTTATTCTCTTATTTATAAAGTCTGTATAATACTTATTGGCAGTATATCATAAATCATTGTGTATTCTGTAACATCTGTGGGTTTTTGATGTTTATAGTATTATATAAAGTATTTATGTACAGTCATCAAAAAAAGTAACTATACAGGTAATAAATGGGCTTCTAATTCTTAAAATATATATCCTACCTAAAAATATTAAATTATAAAGTTGTTGAAAAATTTGTCTTCTTTAATATGAAATATTGCACGCTAGGATCGGGTGATTATTGAAGAAGTGGCACTCAAAAATATAGGAGAAGTCCGATTTTCATTTTCACATTTTTATTTTCTACACGCGGGCCAATCTACGGGTACCTTATCGATTACCGATAGTGCAATTGTGGGATGCATGCGCAGGTTGGACCGTCGGCCGCATTGTTCCGATGGATCAATACGCCACACACACGCTACCTGTCATTCTCTCCCCCGTGTTGAAATGTGAATTTGAAATTGTGACTCTACCTTACATTTTGGATTAACGCTAAAGTTAAAAGTACATTTATTACCTGTATAGTTACTTTTTTTGATGACTGTATACTTATTGGTAGTATATCTTAAATCATGGTATTTCTGTGGGTTTATGAACATATAAAGTGGATTATAAAGTATGTATGTATAATACTTATTGGCAGTATATCATAACTTATGGTCGGGAGTGGATTGTGATGGACCACTGAGTTTATTACTCTAATTGTCAAAGCGAAACTTGTGCGTTTACAGGTCAAGACCTAGAAAGCAATGGTTGCAAGCGCAATGGCAACATAGCCGGAAAGCGTAGACGACATAAATCTCTTTGTATTTCTGTAATATCTGGGTTTGGATGTAGTATCATATAAAGTAATAAAAAACCTATTCTATGAGCCAGATCGACCCTTTTTCTTTTATTAATCTTCAAAAGCAAAACAAATATTACAAAATTGTTGAAAAAATGGAAAATTATCCTTTGAAAGTTCTTTTTACCAAAAAGTTGCAAATTAGGGAAAATAAATAAAATAAATATGATATAATATATGTATTATAGATATAACATTGACTTGACTTACTTTACTTGACTTATGGCGGATGGTTTTCCCAAACCACTATGTTTCTCCATATCTTCCTCTCCAACATGGCCATCTTCTACCTTCAATCCTGTGTCATACTTTTGAGTAGGTCAATATAAGTTAGGGCTGGTCTACCACGCTTTCTTGCTCCATGTGTATTTGGAGACAGGCTCATTGGACCCTATGAAGCAGTGTCCGGCAAATCTTGATCTGCATTCTCTGATCTTATCCGAGAGGTAAATATTATATTATTAAAGGAAAAACAAGTGAAAAATTATACTGTAAACATGGTCTTAATCTTCCACACAGAGAGTGTAGATTTCAAATGGAGTCACCAAAGTAGGTAACTCTATTTGAAATGCACAATCCTTATGAGGAAGATTAAGGTAATGTCTTTCATAGCAGGTTTATGGATTTCAAATGGAATAGGCCATTGTGTTGAAAAGACATATATCTTAATCCATATATTTACATTGATGCTAACAACTTCATTATTAGTGCCTCCCCTTGGTAAAGACTGTATACCCCTTTTATTCCCTAGTTTTAACACCAGAAGGGGATGTCCGTCCGTATGTGCGTCTGTGTGTGCCTTTTGGTTAGCCTTTTTGGTTAGCCTTTTTGAGAATGCTGTATCTTTTGAACAGATGAACAGATTGACTTCAAACCTTCAGCGATAGGTAGGCCATGGTCAAAAACTGTGGCTGCTTTTTTGGGGTCTAATTTGCATAGGTCATCCGAGGTCAAAGGTCATCCAGGGGTCAAATCGTAAAAGTTGCCCGATTGACTTCAGACTTGGAGAAAAGAAACATGAACACCAGGTGAACATGTCTAAAATTAATTAGGGGTCATCCGAGGTCAACGGTCATTAGAGGTCATCCAAGGTCAAAGGTCAACAATGGGTTATATCGTGCAATGAACACCGGGGAAACATGTCAAAATATAATTAGAGGTCATCTGAGGTCAAAGGTCATCTACAGGTCAAATCGTAAAAGTTGCCCGATTGACGTCAAACTTGGAGAAAGAAACATGAACACCAGGAGAACATGACCCCTATGTGACCTTTGACCTCATTTAGTTGATCTCCCAGCCAAGGGGATTAGCAAGTCGTGACTTGCAGTATTTTTTAAAGCTGCTACCGGGCCAGTATGAAGCCAGAGACAGAATGACTGATGCCAAAAAACCTAGCCGCTAATCCCAAAAAACGTGTGTGCCTTGGGTCAACAAAATGTATCAACTTAAAATGGCAAACTAAGTTTTCTTTGCAGTCGTTGCAGAAAACTTGATTATATTCACCCCATAGCAGAAATAAAATAACCTATGGTAAATAAAATGACTTACGGTAGGTGTAGGATAGAGACTAACTTTTCCTTTTTTCTAAAATGATATCTTGGTGCCTAAATATCTTGGTGCCTGGATGGAGAGTACGGCAAAAGACATTAAGCAACGCAAAGCAGCAGCATGGAGAGCATGTAGCAAAATGAACAAAATATGGAAGTCAACTCTATCACGGAAATTCAAACTTCGCCTGTTTGCCTCAACGGTGGAGTCAGTTCTGCTATATGGATGCGAAGCTTGGACCATTACTCCCAAGCTACAGAAAGAGCTAGATGGCTGCTACACCAGAATGCTGCGAGCAGTACTCAATGTCAACTGGAAACAACATATACCAAACACCCAACTGTATGGTGACCTCCCCAAAATAAGCCAGAAGATCCGGAAGAGACGAACAAGGTTTGCTGGCCACTGTTACAGAAGTGAGGAGCCAGTATCCAAACTGGTGCACTGGATCCCCAAACATGGCAAAAGAAAGCCGGGACAACCTGCTCTGACATTTATCAACCTACTCAAGCAAGATACTGGACTGGAGGCGAGTAACATAAAGACAGCAATGAACGACAGAAGAGTGTGGAGAGCCATCGTAGATCGGGGACACGACCCGAATTAAGCAAGTCAGCAAAATGGCAAATTCTGTTTTCCTCAACAACATAGCAAGACCAAAGAAAGCCTTAAAAAGCTTAAAGGAAAGCGGTCATGGTGAGGAAAAGAACCGCTGACGGCGATTGTTGGTCCAGCTAAACCTTAGCTAATAACTAATACATCACTTATATCACACGATAGAAAATGCGTTCAATCAAATGAAGGATGGTTGATTGAGCGCGCCGTTCACATAGGGGTTAAGAGATTGTTGTAGAGTCGCACACAATACCGCTTGCATGTAAACATACGTAGAACAATTACAGACTGCGCCAATGTCCAACTTGTTTAGATTCAAATAGTCGCTGCGTGCTGTTCAATTTTCGTTAGAATCCTCACCATGACCGCTTCCCTTTAAATGATCTCATCAAAGTATTTTCGGATAAGTTATAAACCAAAAATGATTTGCAACAAATCACTAAATTCCGTTTTGTAAACCGGTAAAACAGAAAACTTCTGTCTCTATACGAGTGTAGGGGTAGTATAATTTCAATAACATTTTGAAATGGATGCCAAAAGGTGTTTTGGGGGTGGGGGGGGGGGGGGAGAACTTCGCAAATTGTAGAAAGAACAAAAGGGAAAAGGCTCCAAACTGCTTTATTTGTTTATTTAAATTTATTTCCATTGTTCCATCAAGTTTTTGACCTTTATCTGTGACATTAGAATTGAAATAGTTCAACAAAAGAGAGTCATACACTTTGTTTATGTCTATAGAGTATCTTCCGATTATTTTTGACCAAACAGGCTAGATCGACATTTCGATGAATCTTTTCGGAACAATTTGGTACCAAACGTGCCATAAAACATAAAATACATAAAGAAAAACAATTATTAACACCATTTAATAAAAATCTGTGACGTTTCCAAATTTGCAAGCGGCGAGAAAATGCTGTGTGGCACTTGAATGGCCGGGAATGAAAGGGATATTGATCACACGGTGCAACTGTGTTGGTTCGTGCCTAGCGAGTGGGCTATATGATTGTGAACAGGTAACATGTGGTTTTTTTCGCCCCGCGTAGTTTGTTGAAAATGTGAATTTGGAAAAGGCACAGATATTCATTAAATGGTGCTAATCATGGCTTATCTTTGTTACTTGGCGGCAAGTTTGGTACCAGATTGTGCCTAAAAGATCCATCCAAATATCTATCTAGCCTGCTTGGTCAAAAAATAATCGGAAGTTACTTTATGGGACATCAACAAAGTGTATGACTTTCTTTTGTTGAGCACTTTATCTGTAAAACATGTGTATAAAAGAGGAATAATATCAATGTGTATTTACCTATTACATTGTACAAAATAGGAATACAATCTGCAAAATGTGTACCAAGTATTAAAGGTAGATGTTCTGATTGCTGGCGCGATTTTCAACTTGATGTTTTCTATTTTAGATAAAAGGTCATCCTTAAAATTGTTGCCTTCCAAAGTTTGAGCTGCATAACTCCAATGGTAGAATTTTAGAAGCACAAGGTCACAAGATATTTGCCCATTGAGTGGTACACTAATTGGCTGGTTAACCACCTTTGACAGTAATTCACCACATTTTAGCCTATAATTTCTAAATGGAACATTTCTGGCCCCTAAGATTTTACAGACATAATGAGAAAAATATGGGGATTCTTCTGATATCAAAATATCTTGATGTGAAAAAAAACCCATAGCCCCCAAAAAGTGATCGGAACATACACCTTTAAGCTTATGACAAGACATTCAAAGCTGATCAAAACGTCCCATTGATATAGATTACATTAGGTACAATAGGCACCAATCATTCTTTGTTGCACATGTTTCTACTTCCAATCATGACCTTTAAACTTCCATTTCAACTTCTTGCGACAAAAAACCCAATAATCTTGCTATAGATTACTATCGACTAACGTCATTATTCAATTTAATTTTTTCACATACCATTTGGCACAGCTAAAGCCAGTGTCCAGAGACTTCTAAAAGAAAATAAACAAATATACTAAATGCAATTGTTTTGACAGAATGATAACATCCCAAAATAATGAATACATGCATTAATGGATCATTATTTAAGCTCTAATAGGCTTAGTAAGCAATTCTAAATTGAAGGAAGTTTGTCACACAGAGCATTTCAAAATAAACGGTTTCACTACCAAAATAAGAAAGTACAGGCACTTTCACCTCAGAAATGCCATAATAATATATTAAATATATTTTCATGTTATTTTCACCCCTAAAATTTGGTCATATTATGACAGGCTCAAAAGTCAAATTTATTAACGGTTTCAATAGTAACTTGGCAGCATTATTAGACAAAATACAGGATATTTCAGGCATTGTTCCTGGTCTTGTTGGTGATTGAATTGCAAGGTTATCATAGATGGCATCTGTGATTAAACTTCCTCACCACATTCACCATACAGAATTGCCAATTACAAATGAATATCCATAATAGGTTGTATGCATTCAACTTTAGTTTTGGAATACGTTGCGCCTCTGCAAAGAAGATTTCATCACATGACCACTGATTTCTGTAACAGTGTCTTCTGGTTCCCATTGACATTACATTGCAAAGAAAGGCTTATAATTTTGTTAAACGAGGGTCTTTAAGAAAATCCTGTTGCAAGTAGTACAATTGATATGACTTCAATTCAATCCTCTTTTGTTTTTCTTAAAGACCCTTGATTTTTTGAATAAATATCTTATTTGGGACTCAACTTCTTTTCATATCTAGGGCCAAATTTGCCTATATGTACTAGATGGTGGAATGTCAAGACAACCTCCAGCTACTTTAACACATGTTTGGTTGGGAGAAAAGCCTGTTGCAAGTGTAGTGTTGCCGGAGTGTTGCTAAGCATGCTGGACTGCACAAGAAATCTTCCTTGACCTTTCTGTAAACATCTGATTAATATCTCATTGTCAAATCATATAATCAATCAAAACTTTTGATATAGTGTGCAACACTATGCAGTGTTCTCTTTTGTTTTCCCCCTGTTTGGTCTTTCCTCCTCATTTTCAGTCTCATTATCTCGATTACAAACATTTAACAAAATCACAAGCTTAGACAGGATAACATTACATTGTTGAGATCTTTATTCTCTTTAAAATCCACATAGTCTGTATCTTTAATACAGATATGGGAGTGATACAGTTGGTTTTATATATGTATGTAATAAAATACATGATTAATTATGACAATTTTTATCAAATATTCAATAGAATTCTTGACATTCCTCATTCAATATTCTGTCTATTATCATGTGAAAATAACTAGTAGAATCATAAATATTGGCCGATCAGTTATTGATTTGGACCTATTCCATTTAACATTAGAGGAACCACAATGGATCAATCACAATGGTCGCGGCATTGTTGAGGAAACTATTGGTTTCTCTGTGTCATAATGGACTTCAAAGCTTTGAAGCAACTCATCCACAAATGCCATTGCTCCATGCATGAATTTGAACTACCCAAACACAAACATGCCATCTGAACAAGTGACACATAAAGAGTTTTTTAAATACTTCTTGAATAAATAAGGATCAAATCAGAAAGATAATACATTTGGATGATGGGATAGGAGACCTTTGTCACTATTTTAAATATGAAATACCTATGATGTGATTTAAGTTAAAGTTAAGCATAGAACCATGTCAGTGATCCGATAAAGATGTCAAATCACTGCCTCCTCTCAATTGGGAGATAGTACATTTACTAATGGTAATGTGGCCAAAGTTTATGATTCTACTATAGCAACACATAGATTGTTGACATCAAGCCAGACTTATAAAGAGTCACTGCATGAAATATTTGGGTTTCCTAAAATCATGTCCCCAACATGTGTTTGCCTGTATCGCTCTCTCTGAACTTTTTTTTCAACCTGTCCCTTTTCATAGACTGTATTTGAAAAACAAAGCTTATATTTTAAAAAAACTCATGATTTTTCACGAATGAAGCAACATTTCAGAAATTCTACATACTCTCAAATAATAGTGATATTGAATGATCAAAAACCAACTACTTAACATGATGTATTTTGATTACTGTAAAACAACTTAATTTCCTAGCAATTTAATTTCGCTAGGAGATCCAATTCGTCAAATTAAATTGCCGCCAATTACATTATTTATAATGGTTTTATATATAGGAAGATGATATAAATTAGTGAAATTAAATGGCCGCCAAAAGTTGACTAAATGCTAGTTCGCTAAATTAAGTTGCCGTGAAATTAAGTTGTTTTACATTATTCCTGATATGATAATCAAATATAATTTTAAAAGAACTAAATAAATATCCCCCCTTCCTCTCCACTATTTCTTTCTCTTCTGTTTGGCCTTTCCTTTTTGTGTTTGTCCCTTCTTCCCTTTTGGATGATTCCTGTGTCGTTTTTTGAGACCTTGACTGGATGGCCTTTTGCCCGAACCGCCACCACCGTGTGGCAACTTGGCTCCCATTTTCCTTTTAATTTTAGTTTTGTCATCTGCCCCTCTCACCCATGTGTCTCGCTTCATTTCCCAGTCAAGCTGCTTCATATCTGTACAAAGAAAAGCGAAAGGTCAAAAAATCAAATATAACTCATTTTGATTACAAATATTAACAGACATATGCATATTTTGGTAGAGATATTGAGAATGATACACTTGTCTTTAATGAGGAGGGTACCTGAGCAAGTTGAATAAAAACCTGGTAAATAATACCCATTTGCAAAATTGCTCAAAAATCAGTTAAATTAGCCATTTTTTGGATTGGAAAGCCCTTAGATATCAATCAGGGGTTTCGGAGCTCCAGTGGTATGTTATCCTTCACATCATTATCAAAATAATTCCAAGCAGCATCCCATCCTTGCTGACCTCAAAGCAACCAGTTCAGTAGCACAGAGTATCTGAAAGTATACCACCACATACCCTGTTTTCATACTGGACTCCCAATTGGAGCATTGTGAATATTCAATAGATAAATCCCATCATCAACATACCTGCTTTGTCCTTATTAGCCATAGCTTGCAGACCAATGTTGTCAAATTTGGCACCTACATGCTCATCCATCAAGGTTCCGAACTAAATAAAGAGTGATAAAGAAGAAAAAATATATTTTGTAAATCATAAGTGACAAGTATTTACTTTGGTTCACCAAATTTTCTATATTGTTTGCTTAGAGATGTAACCAAGTAAATAAATAGACCTGGGGAGGGGGCACTTGCATATATTGGCTGTATAGATATATTCAGCCCGTAGGACCACCTTTTCAAAATTTGCAATATATAAAGCCTTCACTACCCCACTTGATTTGAAGCAGGTTGATTAGTTCCCAAGGCCCCTCGGTTTACACCCCCATAACACATTGCATCCTCATAACCTGAAAGTCCACCTAACCAGTGGTTTGGGTGGCTCAGCATTCGGCTGCTGTATCGGAGAAGTCCAGCAACACTATAAATCCTCTTGATTTAATATTCATATTTCTTAAGAATAAATTAAAACATGGCGCCAAAAACATTCAAAAATGATACATCTGTCATTAAGTAAATCAAGTTCAAGACAAATCTCCTCCCTCACCTCCTCAGCAGTAGCACTGAGCTGAACACTTTCTCCTCGTCCTTGTTTCTTGGCTTTCTTTCCTCCTTTGCCTCCTTGTTTCGTCATCTTTCTTTTCTTGCCACCTGTCTTCATTTTACCATCATCTGAATCTTGCTTCTTTGCCTTGGTCTTTGTCTTAGCCTCCTTCAGTTTTGGTTTTGAGGATGGTCCCAAATCTATAACAAAGAGAAGTGGTTATAAGAGTCAAACCAGTTATACAAATTATCATTTTTGAAGGAGTACAGACTAACCTTAATAAGAAAGAGAATGTGAAGGATCCTTGAACACATGGGCCAATGTGAAGGATCATTGAACACATGGTCCAATGAGTTAACTTTCTAAATCATCATCACCATCATTGTCATATCAATCATGGCTGATCCCTATTGATGGTGGAGCACCATTTTGTCTATTTTGTAACATGCGGATTTGCAGAAGAGATAGGTAGTCTAATGGGTCTTTGTCAGCTACGTTTACGTTTCCCATCCATAGTTCATATGGATGATCATCTTTTCTAACTTGTCTCCATCTCTTCTGGTAATTTGCTGCAAAATGATCTTATTGCAAAGGTAGTATGGTCTCCACACTTGGCTTGGTCTCCAAACTTTGCTTGGTCTCCAAACTTTGCTTGATCTCCAAACTTTGCTTGATCTCTAAATTTGGCTTGATCTCCAAACTTGGCTTGATCTCCAAACTTGGCTTGATCTCCAAACTTGGCTTGGTCTCCAAACTTGGCTTGATCTCCAAACTTGGCTTGATCTCCAAACTTGGCTTGATCTCCACACTTGGCTTGATCTCTAAATTTGGCTTGATCTCCAAACTTGGCTTGGTCACCAAACTTGGCTTGATCTCCAAACTTGGCTTGATCTCTAAATTTGGCTTGATCTCCAAACTTGGCTTGATCTCCAAACTTGGCTGGATCTCCAAACTTGGCTTAGCCTCCAACTTGGCTTGATCTCTAAATTTGGCTTGATCTCCAAACTTAGATTGGTCTCCAAACTTGGCACTTGACCAATTCCTTGGTCTTACACTCTTTCTATGATAAACCTCACAGTTTTCTCCAACACCAACAGCATGTCCCAAAATGATCATTTCAATTTATACCCTTCACTCACATTCCCCAATACACCAACACTTCAAACCTACCATCATCGGAATCACTTGCACCAAATCCTTCTTCATCAAAGTCTTCCGCCCCTTCCATCTTAAACCCATCATCCTCTGCCCCGCTCATATCGCTATCATCATCCAGGTCAGGGTTGAGATAATTCTCATCGTCACTATCGGATGCCACTTCATCATCGTCATCTTCATCTTCCTCATCATCATCTGAGCCATCTGATCTCTTGCTCTTTTTCCTTGTAAATTCGCTGTAGATCAAATGATACATGAAAAACATTCACTGTATGTCGAGTATAACCGTGGGAGATGTTATGTCTGTTACTTACAGTAATCACATAAATTTCAAAATGCCTTTTCAGGTTTCATAGAAAACGTTGATCTGAAATTAAATGGCCGTCACATTTGCAAGGTTTTAATCATTTGTAGAGAAACTAGAGACAATATGGGGATACAGCTACAATTCCGGCAGTACTCTCGACTTAAGCAAATGAGATTAGCTAGTTACCGTTTTCAAAGGCTGATGAACTAGCAAACTGATTGTTATTTGGATGTACATAACTAAAGTCAGTGGCGTAACTAGGGTTTTTTTCATATTGGGGGGCAAGAAATGAAAGTGAACTGACAAAATTTGCCGACAAAACAAATGCGATCGTAGTGCCTGAAAATGTTGGACTTTACATTTGTTTGTGCTATGATTGAGGTACATTTCTGCTTTAAACAAGCTTCTACCAACAAATATTCCATTTTTGGGACACATGCGCGCGTACGCACGCGAACATTTTTCTGTCTGTGTACTTTTGACCATCATAATTCCATGATTCCTCTTGTTAAATAAACCGACAGTGCCAATCTCAACCAACAGACAGTCAATATGGAGGAGGGGGGGGGGGGGGGGGGGTCGCCCCCTCGCCCCCTTCTGGTTACGCCACTGACTAAAGTAAGCCTAAGTCACAGGTAGCAATATAAAAGTTACACTTACCCAGCAAAATCAAAGCCATCCTCATCCTCACCTTTTCTTTCCATTTCATCTAAAAACATTAAATGTTTGAAAATGTTATCAATGTTTGACAATGTCATAAATATTTCATCAATTATTTAAAACCTATTGGTAACAATTTTGCTTTATAAGTACTTAGCATTTGGTCACATTTCTTAAGTTGGGACCCTAAAAAGGGTGGATTTGTCACATTTTTTGTCTCATTTGGAAGATAATTTATTTCTTTAATAGTATCTATAAGAAAAATGTCTAAATCAAGTTGAGATTAATTACTATAACTCGTTAATTACAATTAGTCAGGGTTGAAGCGGGTGAGGATGCACGCGGGTGAGGATGCACACTATGTATTCCAATGGGATGGGCAACATTTTTTTTGCCATCATTTGCCATTGAAATGCTTATATTTTTCAAACCATACATCACAATTGAGTATATTTAGTCTCATTTGGAAGATAATTTATTGCTTTAATAGTATCTATAAGAAAAATGTATAAATCAAGTTGAGATTAATTACTATAACTCGTTAATTACAATTAGTCAGGGTGGAGGCGGCGAGGATGCATGCGGGTGAGGATGCACACTATGTATTTCCAATGTGATGGGCAAATGATTAAACTTTGTGTAATATTAGTTCATTGAATTACTATTTTGTGTGATTAGTATCATTATAGTAATTATCAAACCTTAATTAGTGTTAATTGAAACCACCATTAATTAATATTACTAATTAATTACATACAACAAATACCATCTGAAAATGTATCAACGGCAGATTATTACCCATTTCAAATGGTAACTGGGGGGGTGCAGTGTTTTAATGAAGTTGGACCTAATGTTGAATGTTCCTTAATATTCAAGATAATCTTTGTTAATTATATTGATACTATTTACTTAGGATTGGCTTATTTTATCCACCAAATCCGCACACTAATATCACTTTTTAGTGTTTAGGATTAACATATCCATCTCCGTCACCCTACTATATAATTTTCAAATTGTTCAATATCCAATGCTGATTTCTATAGATCAACAGACTTAACTATGTATGTTAGCAAGATGTCAGTGCAATTAATGCCAGGCTTAACATTGTAATCAATTCATAATACAGAGATGTGGTTCTAAGTAATCAGCCAAATTTGTTTTCTTCATTTTTGGACACCCTGTATAATCAAATTTGAATGAATTGTACCTTTCTACCAGAAAGGTATGTTCATAAACTTCATGTAAGTGTTTTTTTGAACAAACAACATTTATATACATTTTTGTCATACCGTCCACACAGAATATATAGTTTTTTATGTGAAAATTGACACATTTTGATCACCCTGTATTTTCGTTTGACAATTAGTTAACCCCTACAAATAATATATGACCGGAAGGGTCTTGCCTTTGGCTTCTCAAATCTGGGGTTCAATATTTATTTCAATGCACTATGTTTAAATTAGGAAGCATACGGTAAATTACATTTCATAGTAATATTTCTTTTGTTACACCCTATATATTTCCTAGGTCACCCTGTATACTGGAACAAACACTAGATATTCACAATCCTAGATATCTCAGCTTTCTAACAATGTATACTTTTGCACACTTTGGATGTATACTTTTTGAGTTATTAGGCTTAGAGCATTATCACATGTATTTTTTTTCAAATGTATGCATGTGACGCAATAGGGTCCCAACTTAATAAATGTGACCATTTAGCACATTCCATTTGCTTATCTTCAAAAGCAAAGCCAACCTTTTCAGTCATATGAGCGTTCCTTGTAAATACAGAAAAACTTAAAATGATCACAAAGAAGTTGGAAATCCAAAGGTATCAATATTATAAAATTTGGTATCATTTTAAAGCTTACAATATCCTCTCCAATTTAAATTTAGTGGTCTTGATATAACCTGTAAACTGGTAACATTACAAGAAATAATCAGAGGCGAGTGTTGAAAACATGAAAGCTAAAATAAATTCAGGACTAAAAGGGTTAAAGAAATTCGATTATATAAACACAAATATAGCTCAGTATTTAATGAAATTTACAAGGCCCATTCAATGATTTAATAATGAATAAAACATGAAATTAACAGATCAAAGACAAAAACCATCATTGAATTTTTAAGAGTTCTATCATTATTTAAGCATTAGTGCTGTCAGGAACACAAATCAGAAGCGATATATGCAAAAAATACAGGTATAGGCATCTTTGAATTTAAGGTAGAATCCCCCTTGAGAAGAATTAAATGCCAAAATGACCTCAAAATACAGAATGATGATTCTATTGTAACTACTAAATATATGCATCTCCATCCTTTCCAATGCACATTACCTAGTATTTTGTCAAATTCCTCATCACTGACATCGCTGTCCATCTCTTCTTCTTCTGACCCAAGACTGTCATCCTCATCCTCATCCTCATCATCACTGCCGCCAGCCTTCTTTTTATCCTTCGTACGTGCTAATTGTTTACCCTGCTGCTGGAAGAACCTGTAAAAAAGACACAGTATTTTACGGAGATAGGAGATCAAAAAATAGATATATCCCTGTTAAACTAAATTTGTTTATTTTTTATTTTTAGTGGTATTTGTCATTTGTTGTTGTTGAGACATGTGTTAGTATTTATGAAGATACTAACTTTCAATGAAAATAGGAATAAACCTCGATTAAAGGACACAATATAAGCTTTCATACATTTTACGCAATGCAAACTCTGTGTTTATATCATTACATTTCACAATCTTGCAAACCCTTTATGTTCTAAAAAAAGGTTACTAAATCATTCAAATACTCAAAAAGTTAATAAAGCCAAATAGGTGCTAAATAAATGTTTTCAGAAATATCAATCTTTATTAATCATAAATCCCTAAGCATGTTTTTGACAATCAAACCATCATGGGAGACAAACGGGTTAATTTCTTTTGGAAAGAGCACTCTTCGCCCGCGCCGTGCATCAAACCCAGGCTGCTGGCGTGAAAGGCGGACACCTAACTTATTACACTCATGTGGGAGCTTGAAAAAATTAACTTGTTTGAGACCATTTGATAACTCCCCGGATCGTGCCACGACATAGACTCGTGAAACATGCGGTACAGCAACTATTTGCTGAGGCTATGTGTGGCCTCTGCAAAGGTTAGGGTTAATCTACATGAATCTTCTTAAATTAATCTTACCTGTGAAAGAATAACTCATCTATTGGAATCTGATCCTCTGGTGTGTCAATAAACCTCTTGCTATTAACAGCCATTTGTCTCAAAGAAGTGGGCATGTATTTTTTGGTTTGAGGTTGTAATACAGATACTTTCTTCTCTGTGGACAAATATACATAAGAAAAAATGTACAGTTATAAGAACTTAACAGCTTTGAGGTTTCATACAATTTTTCTGACATATTTTCCTAAAAATGTAAGATTTTGATGTAGTTCTTGAGTGAAAAATTCCAAAATAATCATGCCTACTGAAAAGTCCATATACCTGTGGAGTGTGGAATAAGGTGTTTTTCTTTCTTTTTTACCTTCTTTTCATGCATACATCAAAAATAAATAAACATCTAAACATCAAAAGGCAATAATTTTGTGGATCACAATAAAAATGAAATATTGAAACTTTTGCATAGATCAGAAAATACAAGCCAAAAATAAACTATAATGGTTCATTGGCAAGTATTCTATGACCATCTATAGTCTATTTCATTTCCATGAGACAGTGACGTCACTGTGTCATTCACTGATCGCAGTGAAAAAACATACATGCGTAGATTAAAAGTACATGAAAACAGGTGCGTAAATGCTATGGCTGTAAAGTTATGTCAATGTCTAGAGGAAGATAATTAGACTGTACCTGTATCTGTCTGCTTGGGGTTCTTGTAGACAAACCTATCCAGAAACTTCATGAGTGTAAAGTCCTGCAGTGGGTTGCCTGTGTACTTAATGGTGTCACTACGCATCAGTGCTTCAGCAAATAGTATCACAGAGGGATGATAGTGTTTGGTCAACTGTGGAGAGAGAAAGACATAACAGATCATATCATTAATATACCTAACTGGGTTTTTAACCGGGATCACACTTTAGAAGAGAAAACACCAACTAAATCACCGGGGACCGGCCGGGAATCAATCCGGGGACCCTTCACACCTCGGTCCGTCATCCCACCCATTAAGTCACGACCCTCAGCTTACTATATAGGCTCGGTTGATTACGTCATCAAAAACCGGACGCACATGTGCTTGGAGATAGGCTTAGAAGTAGTATTTTTTAGTACTCAGGGGGGGTGGGGGGGGGGGGTTAGGGTTAATACTTACTATTTTACACGCTATACTTTTGCTAAACAAATTGAAAAAATTACTTGCTATGCTACAGCTAAACAAGAAGAACACATTATTTTTTAAGGCAGCATGGTGAGACTTAATTCATTTGGGCTGTCTATTGTCACACATCTATATACTAATTTTCGGTCCCTCGCCTGATTAGATAGTTCAATAATAATTTTACACTCGCGTCCCTCTTCAACTGAAAACGCGTGGTAATTGCGCCTCTAATACACGAGCTAATTAGATAGTTCAATGCCCGTTTTTCCCGTTTTCAGACATGCGCAGAAAGGATCACAGATGATAATCCGAAATGTTGAATTTCTTTTACTCGGGTAGCTACTGTACGGACAAATATTATGGATTTCCGAGTGAGTGATGACATATGGTCTTCACCCAAAATATTTTCTTCAGGGATATAGCTACATTTCTGTATATGCGGCTGTTTGTTATTCTTAAAGAACGCATAGTAACAAGCATTTATACGGGACTATTACGTCCAACAAATTAAAATATTTTACGACATTTTCTAAATGTAAACAAAAACTCTTACGCAGATCTTAAAGTGACACTTTCACATTAATAACATAGATGAACGCGGAGTTTGCTAACGATAAAGAAACTGGCGGTACCATACCAACCGTATGTTGTTGCTGCGCGACCGCGTTTAACATGGCGCACGCGATTCGGCGCACACGTAATGACGCAGACAAAGTGTGTACGCGTTTGTGGCGCAAACTGTACATTGTAAACGGGGCATGCAGTGCTCCGCGGTGCATACCGTACAGTACAATAAAATGTAACGAGAGCAAGACACACAAAAAACATTAATCATAAAGCCAAGACCTTTATGTTAATAAAGAAATTGGGAGCAAGGCGCAAACCGTATCCAGGATAACATGTATTAAAGTGACTGAAGTGGCTGAAGGAAAATACATTTGATGGAGTCACTCATGCAGTTGTAACCCCATGGCTGGTCATGAAGCTATGGGCGGATGGATCATGGTAGACCCCCCCACACACACACCCCCCCCCCCCACCCCACCCATCCCCCACACACACCCCTTTCATTTTCTTTGTGCGACTTATTATACAGCGGTGCGGCTTACTGTATACGATGAGGTCTGAATCTTAATTTGAGGTGCTGCGGCTTATAATTCGCCGTGCGGCTTATATATAGCACGTAAATTACGGGATTGTCACATCATACCCTAAGGTCTAAGCCCCTTCCCCCGCACTTCTCTTACTTGATAATATGGATATAGTAAAGCGGCCTTACTAAGGCCACATGGGTATCTGGATAACAGAACGTGCGGTATTGCCCCATCATACCCTAAAAGGGCACCAGTGGTATCTGGATTATGGGGTTCACTATAAAACGCAGATAGTCTCAAATTACCTGGATATACTATATATGCGCAGGTGTGCCACCTGTGATAACTGGATTTTAAGGGTGTATTAGGTAGTATCTCGGGAGGCCTTATTTAGAATACAACAAACATGACAAAGGGACTGCATACGTTTAGGCCCTACATGCCTATTGGAGGAATAATGTATTTAAGTAAATAGGCCAAACAAAACTCGGATGGCACACATAGTGTTTAAGTACAAGCATAGAATGGTGCAAGTGATCTTGATGATAGACGTACTCCGCCGACCATAAAACTAAACGACGACTATAACATCACTATATACAGTCATCCAAAAAAGTAACTATACAGGTAATAAATGGGCTTCTAACTCTTACTATATATATCCTACCTTAAAATATTAAATTATAAAGTTGTTGAAAAATTTGTCTTCTTTAATATGAGATATTGCACGCTAAGATCGGGTGATTATTAAGGAAGTGGCACTCAAAAATGTAAGGAGAAGTCCGATTTTCATTTTCACATTTTTATTTTCTACACGCGGACCAATCTACGGGTATTTTATTGATTACCGGTAGTGCAATTGGGGATGCATGCGCAGGTTGGACAGTCGGCCGCATTGTTCCGATGGATCAATACGCCACACACACGCTACCTGTCATTCTCTCCCCCGTGTTGAAATGTAAAATGTGAATTTGAAATTGTGACTTTACCTTACATTTTGGATTGTCGCTTCTTGAATATTCAACCGATCCTAGCGTGCAATATCTCATATTAAAGAAGATAAATTTCTCAACAACTTTATGATTTAATATTTCTAGGTAGGATATATATTTTTAGAGTTAAAAGTACATTTATTACCTGTATAGTTACTTTTTTTGATGACTGTAGAACCTATATATGACGCTCAGAATGTAGGCCTATTACCGGGATACAGTATGTGCATGGGCAGTGGCGGCACCAGCATCAACATTTTAAAGGAGGAAAACGGGGTGGCGGGGCAATAAAAGAATCGGGTGAGTCCATTTTAAAGCTAATTTTAAGTTACTTTCAGTTTTGACATTAAAATACAACTTTTGTATTATTTGGGGTACAAAATGGGTAGGGACATGAGCTGACAGGGGGTAACTGGGGGAGGGGATATTAAGGCAATCCAGATACTCTGAATATGTTAAGTATTCCTACACCTGAATAGCCATTCAGGACACCTGAATAGCCATTCAGGTGTCCTTATTAATCCACGTAGGCCCTAATAGCCGCATACACAGTTATCACGGGTGCCCTTAATATTTGATTCAAGATAAACCACATAGTCCATATATAAAATTATTGGATCACTAATACACAATCTTGATTAATAAAGTACATGGGATGGTACCTGAATAATCAAGGGCACCATGTGTTATACATGCATGGCATACATGGATTTATTAAGGGCACATGGTATATATGGATTATTAAGGGCACTGTGGTACCAATGTCAGTATTAAGGGCACCTAGGATACATGGAGTATCAACGACATACTCTTGCTGTTTTACAATACCCTCATCTCTATACGTTTTGATGTGACTAACCACCCACTATTATAGCTTCGGCACCTATACCTGCGCTTTCCATTATAAACTGGTTATAATACGGGCACATTGGTATGGATATAATGCCGGCAAATGCGTTACCTGGGTTATTAAAAGGCCATCTGTGAGGGGTAAGGCCTAGGCCTATAATGGGCAACCGGTGTATTAAGAACCTGTGGAGTACTTGGATTAGGAACATGGGTATCTGTATTATTTAAGAGCCCATTGGGCCTAGGCGCATTTAAGGGTACCATGTCACTAACATTATATCAAGGGCACTTTAGGTACCTGCCCTGGGTACCTGAATAAGGACATACTCTTGATATTTATATAAACATTTATAACGCTTTGATATTACTCACCTCTGCCTATTGTGATGGACTATTACTGCCCGCTATCTTCGGCACCCGCGATTAATTCAAGTTACTTGAATGATAAAGTAAGGGCACCTGGGTATCTCGATATAATGGCACACTGCAGTACCTGGATTATGTGGTATCCGGTGCCATTAAGGGCACCTGTGGTAACTGGATTAGGGGTAGGGCTTAGGCCTATGGGGTCCCTGGATATAATGGGACAACGGGTACCTGCATTTCAGTTCACATGGAAGGCCTACATAGTATCTGGAAAGAAAAAGGTAGGCCTACCTACTTTAAGGCACATGTATACCTGGATTATCAAAAGCACCTGCGATATTCGAATTATTTAGGGACCGTCTGGATTATGAATACATGTTCTTGATATTGTATCAAATTTTCTTACGCTTTGTTTACTTACCTCCCCGTGAAATCTTCTAGCGGGTCCGCGCGAAGCGCGGATGCCCGCTAGTATACATAATTAACATGACTTAGTAAGAATTTTTGCGGAATTAACATATCTTTCAGCCCCTTAACATGTTAATTTTAAACCTTCTTGTAATCTCTACGCTATTTTGCATTATATGTTCATTAGGCAACAACAACAAAAAACCACCCTGTTTTACGGACGGACGGACCAGTAGGGTCGGTCGGGGTGTTTTTTGTATTAAATTTGTTTTAAAACGTCACCAAAATCTGCAAAAATTGGGATTTTTTTTAAATATGTGTGAAACTTTTTTTGACAGATTTTCAGCCAAAAAACGGCTGATTTTACATGATTTGAGAAAACAAATTCATAAAAAAAAGCACATCAATATTACTAAACCATTTTCACAAACAATTGTTTTATAACCTTAATGCAACTACAATCTATCTACTATTTGCACTGTTAAAAATGTTTTGCTAGAATCATCTGCAAAACATACAAATAAACAACAAATTGAGTGAATTTACCTTTTGTAGTTCCCATAATGCACTGCCTTCTGCTCCACAATACAGCGGGTTACGACTTAGTGGGTCATAAGTGACTTTGGTATCTGTGGATTGCACATAATTACACAATGAAAAATGACATTGTGACACCATTGATAATTACACAATTAAAAAGAAATTGTGACATGATCAATATTAGAAGAGGGCAGCAATGAATCTCAACAGGAAAAAGGGCAAATATTTTGTTTAAACATAGAACATTCCTGCACATTGTAAAGAGTAAAAGTAGTCAGTGATTGCTCCAACATTGTTCACAGGGGAAATACTGTACTTCCTTCCCAGGCATGTATCAAGACTACCGGAATAAATTACATCATGTGGTTGCTATGCAACACTTTTCTACCATGTTTCATTTTTGTGCCTATTTTCTAATTGAAAGATAAAAGGGGGCGGTAACATTACCTGTACTTAAAATTACCCTCTCCCAAACTGTAATAAGCATAACCCAGGGGCGTGGTTTTGGGAACAAATAAAACTATCACAGGAGGAAAATGGGTCACATTTTGGGGAAACCTGGCAAATCTGGCTCTGCTGGTGCCAGGAACCTGTGTGACAGTTCCACGTCTATCCACTCGAGCCAACAAGTTGGCTTGGAAAATCTTCCTCCCCATATGATAGCCCACCTGGGAGGTGCTGTAGGGTTAAGCAGTCATCCTCAATGTCACACTTAGCACTTACCCTCCTTGGCCAGTTTATGATGTACCCATGATGAAGTGGTAGACTGTTGTGTGTCTTTTGCAGATGAATCCTCATCCTTTGTTTCATCCACCATCTTAGATTTTTTGTCTTTGTCGTCATCTTCATCACTCTCCGCAGGGATGTCTACAAAATGTTCCTCCTCATCACTCTCCCCAGGGATATCTACAAAATGTTCCTCCTCATCATCACCCTAACAATCAAACAAGGAGAGACATTACTTCAATTTCTCTACAAAATAGTGGAAATATGACAGAAACTAAAATGTGAGATTGCTGGACTCATCTTATACCAAAAATAATACTCTTACATGCTCATGTCTATATACAGATTTATTCACAATTATTCATACCCTTTGAAAAATATGAGTTTTTACTTTTTTCTCATATCTATACCAACTGGAGTGGTGGAACTTTCACTTTACACAAAAGACAGTTAGTTTGCAAGTACAAATCAATAAATTTGGGCTCAACATCTTTTGCATAACAATAGAATTGAACAAGAATTGTGTTTTTATGCCTGTCCAAAATTATTCATACCCCATACCAAGTCTCAGGATTGATGCCATTTTGACAAAGAGCTAGAGTGTTGTCCTATAATATCCCTCACTGTACATTCAATAGGACACAATTGTAATGCATCAACATTGTATGCACACATCACACACAAATGCTCATTTTGCTATGCTATATTGTTGATGGGAAACCTCACATACCACAATTTGTGGTTCAAGTTGTAAATTGTGATACCTATACATTCAGATATTTCCCATAATAGTTACCTCTGCAAACAAAGCAAAATATCAAGAGTAACAAATATTTCTAATAGGACTCCCTTTTTTATGAGTTTAAACCAAGTATTCTTTCACTTACCTCAACAACGTGCATGATTGTCTTGAGACCAGGCTTCAAGCGCATTAATTCCGAGATGACTTACCTCAACAACGTGCATGATTGTCTTGAGACCAGGCTTCAAGCGCATTAATTCCGAGATGACTTACCTCAACAACGTGCATGATTGTCTTGAGACCAGGCTTCAAGCGCATTAATTCCGAGATGACTTACCTCAACAACGTGCATGATTGTCTTGAGACCAGGCTTCAAGCGCATTAATTCCGAGATAACTTACCTCAACAACGTGCATGATTGTCTTGAGACCAGGCTTCAAGCGCATTAATTCCGAGATGACTTACCTCAACAACGTGCATGATTGTCTTGAGACCAGGCTTCAAGCGCATTAATTCAGAGATGACTTACCTCAACAACGTGCATGATTGTCTTGAGACCAGGCTTCAAGCGCATTAATTCAGAGATGACTTACCTCAACAACGTGCATGATTGTCTTGAGACCAGGCTTCAAGCGCATTAATTCAGAGATGACTTACCTCAACAACGTGCATGATTGTCTTGAGACCAGGCTTCAAGCGCATTAATTCCGAGATGACTTACCTCAACAACGTGCATGATTGTCTTGAGACCAGGCTTCAAGCGCACTAATTCCGAGATGACTTACCTCAACAACGTGCATGATTGTCTTGAGACCAGGCTTCAAGCGCATTAATTCAGAGATGACTTACCTCAACAACGTGCATGATTGTCTTGAGACCAGGCTTCAAGCGCATTAATTCAGAGATGACTTACCTCAACAACGTGCATGATTGTCTTGAGACCAGGCTTCAAGCGCATTAATTCAGAGATGACTTACCTCAACAACGTGCATGATTGTCTTGAGACCAGGCTTCAAGCGCATTAATTCCCACTTACCTCAACAACGTGCATGATTGTCTTGAGACCAGGCTTCAAGCGCATTAATTCCGAGATGAGAAAGAGGGCGCCACATATGAACGAGGGCTGTTGGGATTCACACACTTGCAATATCCTCTTCACAAATGCCTGTAATGTATGACAAGTTCAAAGAAAAACAAAATAAATTAAACTTAATAAATTCCTAAACAATTCTGTTCATAATTTCAATCACCAATCATTTAAGCTGGGAAGTTTTTACATTTTATTTAAAATATCCTGTCATTTTTTACTTTGAATCGTGCTTAGACTACACTCTTAGTTTTTTGTTTCAATTATCAACAAATTTATAATCTTTTTAAAAATATTTATTGCATCGATCCTGAAAAAAAATATGATCAAAACGGTTCTGCTCTCAACATATTGTTATTTATCAGATAATTTCAATATCATTAACATCATCACTTCCAGGTTATCCAAGAACACCACCCATTTATTGACAACATTTAAAACAGGAGAATTATTCAAATAAGCAGGTACCTTATTTCTCTTAACTTGTACGTCAGCCTTCAGAGTCTGGTATAGTAGATTGAGAAACATGGGCTGACGAGGCGAATTCTCCAAGGTTGGATCCAGTAACTTCTTGTACAGGGCAGAGTAGAACGGTCAGAGATTGAGTACCTGATTACAGAAATAAATAGAAAAAATATCATATCATGTAAAGAAAACTTAAATCACTGCCAAATTCATAAAATAAAAACATAATCAAATAGCCTATTTTAATAGCAATACAACTTTATGGCAGTAACTTAAACCTGTATCGATGAATTTTCATTGAGTTCTGACTATGTAGTGTTTGAGTTTAATCTTTATGGTCTTGAGAATCCCTGATTTTGTAGCAAAGGTGACTTTGGCTTGAAAACGCTAAAACGCTTGTTAGGAAAAAATTGTCACTTCTTTAGAAGCCCAATTGTATACAAAGTAAGATAACATGATCACAAATAGATTTCTAAAATAGACCAAAAACAAGGGTTTTTCTCAGCAAATTTCCTCAGATGCTCAAAAACACAACCTCTTTCCCTTTTTGCCACTTCTGACACTCTGAGCAATGTACATGTGATCAATTCACTTCTGTGAAATGCTACAATGTTAACCCCCCGGGGTCTACCTGTCTATCTTACAGTGGATCTGATTGGTTTATTACAAGATGTACTCATATGAATAGCCAATTCAAATGCAGCTTGTAAAATGTTTCACTCCCATCTTTATCAGGGATACAATTATTCTAACAATGTCTCTCATTGGTGCAATAAATGATGTATCCATCTTTTAACCAATCGGCCGGTAGTTCTCAGGGGGTTAACTCATTTTTGGGACAAAATATGATAGCTGCCTCTTACCTTTATCCCAGGATTTGTTTGAGCAGAAGCAGTGACTGTACACCAATATTGAATGGTGACTTGTGGACCACTTTAAATAGTGTATTGACCTCTACCTCCATTTTACTATCATCAACTGGAAAAAATAGGAACAATTAAAAAACATTATACTACTACAGGTATGTTTCAAGGTTTAACTGAATATTTTGGGCCATTAGTTGGACCAGCTAACTACCTGCAATTGACGGGTATATTGAAAGTATTTTCTTTCAGGCTTCCACATTGAAAAACAAGAACAAAAACAACATCACTTCATAACAATGACTAGTAGATGCCAAAAACAAACCAAAGAATCTACTGTAAAAGTGGTAATTTTCGCGTGATTACATTTTCGCGCTTTGCTGATTTTCAGCCATTTCATTTGTTTCTAAATTCGCAATTTGCAAGTTCATTACATAGACTTATTCATGTGTTTTTATTTTCACCGTAGCTGCTTGGAGCGCGAAAATTAATGAGGTGCGAAAAATGTCCACGCATGGCTGTGATATTGTTCTCTGAACTGTTAATTGTGATAGCCATTTTTTTCTGTTTCAGTAAACAGTAAACCTTAGGCCAAACAAAAAAATAGGTTTGTCTCAAAGCTTGCGCGCGCATTGGTTTTGAAATGCCAAAATACCGCGTCTAAAATGCAGGAAATTGTAAAATCAATTTTTTTTTTTCCATACAAATTTTTATTTCGAGTTTTTATTAAAAATATCGGCAGATTTTCCTTTTCTCAAACTTTTACATGACTCAGTTCTTCATAAAACGCTGCACAATTGTTCTTTACACAACAACATCACAATATATATTTCAAATAGAAAAAACAATATCAGAAAGTGTCAACGGTTGCAAATAGTAAGAGTAAAAATTGACACACAAATAAAAAAAAAATGTAAAAAAAAAAAAAAATGGAAGACAAAAAACCGCGTGCGTCGCCCGATTTTGAAGCCTTCGCAAGCTTTGAGACAAACCTTTTTTTTTTGGCCTTATCAAATTACATTTTTCCCACTGGATTTGATGACTTGCAAACTTACTTAGTTTTACTTGAATAAAGCAGAAACTGAAATACCGTTGGGCAGTAGTTTACTGAACCAAATTTTCCTCTCAATTTGAAATGATTTTAACTGCTTCGATATGAAAATACTCACCATCTGCGTATGGATATGCCCTGTTGACTCCCGTCAGTACAGCACTGAGCATCTTCTGATCGATGTCCTTCTTCTTAGTACAGGCCTAATTTTTCAAGGAACAAATTATAGAAAAATAGGAAAATTAAGACTCCATTGTAATCAAAGAGGAATGGCATCAGTTGTGAACAAATATGGTATCTATAACAGGCAATATGCACTGATGTCACTACACAGAAGAAAGTAAATATTTTACCTACACCTTTTATGAATTTATTCTCTTTGACCAAGTAAACATCACTTTGATTCAATAATTTTCAGCATTATGATCAGGGTTAGCACTAGGTCAAAATGCAGAAATTGCACAAATGGGGAGTAAAAAAACACCTTTGTCAATCAAGGTATGTCTGCAGTAGCGTAATTGCAGACAATTTCAAAAATAGGGGCACAAATGAATTTTGGTGAGACACAGGCACCAAAATTACACCTAGTGCTACCACTGAATATGAAATGTTCAGACTGCTGACACAGGGCACTGGCTTCCATTGGTAGATATAATTGCGCTTGATACACAATTTGACATCAAAGTTATTGGATGCCAGATGATGAGTGTATGTTCATACCGTTTGATAGAATTTATCTATTTGACAACAAAACAGTATGTTATCTACTTAACTTTGGCATTTATACTGGACCCTGTTTCTTAATAATATTAATATCCAAGGAACGTTGTACTCATTTGAAAGAAATTGTCATTGATGATGTCATCAAACAAGCAACAGTTATACATGCTGGATCAAGCACAATCCATTGACGTAGACAACTGAATAGTTGCTAAAATCTATTTGAAGAATTGACATACTTTTTTCAGTATGCTACAAAGCCCCATTCAATTATTGTCATTTACCTTAAAGAATGAGAAATACATGAGGATGAGTTTGGAAGCCAATTCTGCGTCCTCATGTGTCAAGATGATTTGGTTGAGAAAACACATAGCATAGTACCTGCAAGTGTAACAAAAAATCAGTGGAAATAAAAGATTAAGAAATGACCACAAACTGATACAGAAAACAGCAAGACACTATCAACTTACTCAATTAATCTCTTTAGGAGAGTTGCACATCTAAAATGACATTGACTTGAGAGCCAAACCCTGTCTTTATAAATGAAATTGTGAATGCCATTGCAGTCAGCAGAAGGATAACCGACTGCAAGACCAAATAATTTTGAAACAATACCTCCTCTAAAATAACCTGAAACTTTTGTCTTCACACTGGATGCTAACCATACGGATTTTGGATACTCGCCCTCAAAGCTCACGTACGTGCATTGTGCATGTACATGTAGAATGAACATTTGTAAAACGTGGGAAATCAGTTCGGATTGACGCAGCATACCCATGCTTATTTGAAGGTTAATGACACCAACTATAAATGCCAAATATATGGTATTTTTGACCAAATCTCTTGACATAGTTATCGTTGCTGTCCTGTCAAACCTCATATCTCCATGCAGCCCTTCAGCATGTATAAAGTAATACTTCCTATGTATAACCTTTGGGCAGTCTGATCTTAACATGTTCAAGGGCCAAAACACATCTATCAAAATCTTACAAGTGCTCTTCCCCCTGAACATGTATAAAGCAACATTTCCTATGCATAACTGATGGGCAGTTTTACTACATTTATGCTGAAGGGCCAGAAACACATGAGGTTTTAAAAAAACAGCGGCGATATGTCAGTCAGCTGACTTACTGTGCTTTCTGCCTGATATTGACCCTGTATAGCACCTGCTCCACTTCTTTTACAACCACTGCTTTCATAGCGGTTTGGGTTTCAACTGAAATGCAACAAAACACATTGTAAACTTCGTAATGATATATCAACTAGTATCAATGTCAATGTATTCACCAGCTGAATAAAAACCTTGTACATTTATATTCATGCAAGCATGATTAAATTGATGCTTATAATGCATCAATCAAAGTGTCGTTTTCTCCGTTCTGTTTTGAAATTTTAGCGAACTAGACATCCAAAACATTTTTCTAGTCTTTCCTTCTTTGGGTCTCCTAGGCTCCCAGACCCTCACTACCAAACCCTTTCATGATTGCTTTATTATTTTGGAAGTTTTCACACCACATGTAATGGTATTTATAATAGAAAACAAAATTAACATTTATTAAAGGAGGTGTCCCGCAAGCACATCATTGAGCATTATATGTTAGAAAAATAATTATCGAGCCCAAATCGCATACTTATATACAGAGTGTCCCAAAAGTCTATGCACGATTTTGAAGCTTTGTATTTCACAAAATATAAGTTGTTTTGAAAATATGAATACATATTTAGAAAGAGGAGATGTGGGAAATAATTTTGATACCAAACATTGGAGTAACATCTGCTTGTAATGCCACCCTAGAAGTAAAATATGTATTACTGCAAAAATATAATTTTATACTTCATAAATCCATACCTATTGAGATTAACAAAAAGACGGGTAGAGTTGGTTACACGGAAAGTGATCCGTCAATTGTAATATTTAAAATGTTACATTACAGTGATCCCATCATTATAACAAACTATATCACACATAATGTTCGTTTCTATAGTGAAATCTAGTTAAAATGTTTTTCATTTATACAGAGACGTGCGCTATTGCAAAAACACAGACCTAAAAAATTGAATAATGTAACAGAAAAGTGAACACACACATCCACAGCTATCAAACATGTCAAAATTTAAACTTACCGGATTTTTTAAATGCTGCTTGAAGGCCTCATCAAAGGTTGTTTTAGTCTTTTTTCTACCACATCGAGACAAATCATGCACAGTTCCTTTGTTCAAAAATGTATCAACCAACTTTAGAATGGATATTCTTCCTGGTGCGCGTTTCACTTTGAAATATTTTCTGAACTTTTGTTGAGTAAGTTGAACTGAATTTGTTTCAGCGTAGAACTATACAATTTGTATTCGCTTATCTATGCTGTAAACCATCTTGAATGAAAACTTTTGCTGTGCAATGTTGTCTACTAGTTACTACGCCTATTTATGTTGTGAGTAACCAAGTTTGGTAATAACATTAACGTTGAAATGTAAGCAGTACACTGTGACTAATGCGCAACGTTGCTCTCATACCGTTAATTTATGCGCACCTGATTTTAGCAACAATGTGTGGTATGGGTGGTATGGGTGGGTCTGGCACACGGCAAAAAACTTACAACCAGTTTCATAATGTTGTGGGTTCACCAATAGGGTTGTGTTTGATATCAAAACAATTTCCCAAATCTCGTCTATCAAAATATAGTTAAATTTATACCATATAATTTATATATCATGAGATATGACTCTTCAAAAACGTGCATAGACTTTTGGGACACCCTGTAGAACAAAACATCATACTTATCACAAAATGAATAAAAACGCCTTTGACACCTTGGACTTTCGATCGCCGCAAATTAAAAAAATTGTATGTTTAGAGATGGCAGTTTTTATTCGTTTTTGTCATTAGTATGTTTTGTTCTATATAATTACGCAATATGGGCGCGATAATTATTTTTCTTGTGCTTGCTGGACACCCCCTTTAATCTAAAGGGATTTCATATCAACATTGTTTCAATACATTGTTTTAAATAATATAAAATCCTAAGTATTACAAGTGCCTCAAGTTAAACCAAATGAAAACACTTGTGCAATGAATCCATACACACTACATACCTAGTTTCTGCAGGAGGTACACAGCTTTTGATGCTACCTTATTATCAGGATCACCAATCTTGTTTACTAGTTGTGATAACAGTACCTATGTGGGAACAATAAGGATAATAAGATCAGAAATACGACTTGATATGAATTTGACTAATTATGACCGTGTCCCACATTTGTGCCCTTAAATCAAATTAGCTACTGCAGCTTTGTGCTTCATTTACTCATGTTGGGTCACAAATATATGACCCGATCTGGCAGAATTAGTCATATATTGGAAATATTGATTTTGAGTTATAGGTAAAATAAAGTGACAAATTATAGTGTTTTAATTTGTTTTCTCAGTACTGTTTGTAACTTCAAATCTTGAAGTTCAATTTTAGTGGGGTTTGGACGATACTGTAGCATTTTTCACCTGCTTTGGAATAATGGACAAATATCAAATTTCAAAACTGACGACATGCGACTTATTTCGCTTGATCACTCCACATATACTAATTTCATATCCCTTAAAATAGTTCTAAATTATAATCAAAACAAATAATTGCCAATATTTTTAAGCATATATGGCAAAGACGCTGTGAACTTGAAAATGTGTCATACTTGGTAAACACTTTGTTCTTAATCCATCTTTTACTCCTTGGTAACAAGTACCAAGGTGTCTGATTGGATGTTCATTTATGCATAGTGTTCATGCTCCCAATTAATGTTCTGGAATTCTGTTAAAGAGTACCTTGTCTGACTGGGTTAAATGCTTGAGTAAATCTTGGGCATATGCATAACAGTGGAATCAAGGTTTATCAATTTGATTAAAGTGAGAACAATAATGGTTCCCGATAGCAGACCAGAGACATTTCTGAGACATGACGAGGACATGATTATTTTGAAATATATTGTATCCTACAAACCATTTTGACATAATTATAGGCCAATGTACAATGTATAGAAAATGAAATTTTGATAATTATTAAATAATTATTGACATTTTATGACGGCAACAGAAAGATTTTTAAAAAATTAAAAAATAGCAACTCAAGATTTTCTTATTTTTGGTCGGTCGCGGAGGGCAAACAAACATTTTTTGTTTTGGCCTAATTGGTAGTTACTGTAAAAGCCAATATTTTCGCGTAAAGATATTTTCCCGCATTTTGATATCATATGCATTTCCCGCATTTTTTTTTCGCGGGCGACCTTCTGGATGCACTGCATGAATGTTGAAAACAATATTTTCGTGTGTTATAATTTTCGCGGGAAAATATTTTGTGCGAAAAACACGAAAAAATAAAACCTACGCAAAAATGTCAGCTTTAACAATATTAGTTCCCACTGTATAGTTCCCAACTTCCCACTGTATAATCACATACATTACAACCAATTGGGACCAACCAGTTGAGAAGTCATCAAACCTTTTTTCAGACCACTTTGATTTGAAGTCTATTACCTACCTTTTCCTGTTCTGGTTTGGCTGCTAGTAATTCCTCCATTACAGCCAGTGTTTTCTGCTTCACCGCTGAGACATTGTCATGACACATAGTCTGGAAACAAAAGTAATGGTATAACATGTATTATTTCTAGTAAGCTAGCAAATTTAAAGATTCAATTTGGCAGGGTTCAAACGTGGGGCCTCTATTTCTTGTAGACTGCAAACAAAACAATGTTCACATCATAAAATTATACTGGTGGACAGGGTCAGGTACTGAAACACTTGACGGAAAGAGTGATTACCCTGCCTATATGGTTAATCCAAATGTAAACCTTTAATTGACCCATATTATCTTTCTTCCATGATGTAATCTACTGGTAACAAATCCATATTCTACCTTACCAGTGGCTGAACCTGTGTGTGTTACAGTCAACAGCGTACAAAGACATGGGTCCTGGAGTAGTTCCATAATTCTTTCTCATTTTGTGTACTTCTTAACATAAACACTTGGATTACATGAAAATTTCAAAAAGAAAACGAAGCACTATTTTGGAATAACCAAAACACTATGTGTGTATAAATCTACAATGTGAAGGGTATTACAAAATTATCCTTGTGGGTGGGGGCAATTCTGGAATACTAACCTCTAAAGATGCCACAAATGCCTCATACTTCTGTTTCAGCTGAGCTTCAAAGTACCAGTACAACAGTCGCCTATCCCTCTCATCTCTAGCCTTCCCACGGGACATCTTGTCAAGATCCGAGAATGGGTGCTGCAAATCAAAGCAATGATCATGATTAATTATTCAAATGTTCCACCCACTCACACAGTGTTACAAATTGTAGTAGAAACTTCCAATCAATGTTACCTACTCTATATTTATCTATGATTTATAAGCAGTTCAACAACTTCCCCATACCTTAAGTACAGTAGCAAAGCGTTGTCGATTTGAGTTAAACAACGCTGCTATGGGCAACCATCGCGCCGATCGATCCGCACCATGCGGATACTGTATACGCAGTCGCAATGTGTGTTGTTTTTGGAATGACCATGCCAACTGTTTTCATCGAGTTTTGAAACTTACAGGAACTTAATTATAGGTTAGTTTGGTCATTTCAGTTTTTTGATAATTGAATGAAATTGTTAATAATGAAGTAGGCCTGCATTAAAATAATGTTCTTATTTGCATTGTCTATATATGAAATGGCGTTCAAATCCCTAGTCGTTGTTGAACGGGATTAAATCATGTTTCACCAATCGACAACTCACGTTCTGCTCGTGCTGCGTGTTTATTTCACTCGGGCGTTGCCCTCGTGAAATAAACCATGCAGACGCGCGAACACCATTGTCGATTGGTGATGCACAACGCTGAAACATGATTTAATCCCTTAATGTCTGATCAAAGACAATGTTTCTGATAGATAGTTATAATGTGCAAAACACTTATTGAAAATGTATACCAAACTACCAGATACACATTTGTTTCTACCATAATATCAACCTTGGTGAACTTTCATATGAAGTCATAACAATAAAAGCTTGTTTGATTTCAAGTGATGGGGCCATATCAGAAAATGCCCTTCCTCTTCTTCACTACTGCTATAGAAGGGAATCAAAACAATCAGCTTCATTAAAATGTGTTTTTATCTCTCTGAACGCAAAAGTAATCCAAGCGTACATGCACTATTTTAGCTTATGCACACATCAGGTTCACCTTGCATCATGGGAGATATTCTGTATTAATTCCCTACTGTAAACAAGTTCACCAATTTGGAACTGACTTTATCAAACTAGTTTTCATCAAGTTGATCGGTTTGATCAGGTAAACTGTCACTATAATGCAAGTTTTCAAACCGATATTATTTTATGCTCATGTATTATTTACTTTAATTTCTAATATATTCACACTTACTTGAGAGAACGATTTAAGTTTCCTGTCATCCGGCATCAGTTCCTCCATGAAGAGTTGTTTGACTTGATTTAGAGCCAATACAGCCTCTCTCCTGCCCTTCTTTCTCACCATATTCAGCACAACGTCCAAACTATGCGCGTTGTGTAGCGGAGCCTTTTGAGTCTTTAGTACGAGGGCTGCTATCTTGTCTGATAACACCCCTGAGGCTACCACTTTACGCATCCACTCGGCTTTGCTGCTGGCATCTCCAGATGTAGCTGAAAGGAGACAGTTGGAAGAGATGGGACAAATGCATATAACTTAAGTCAAGGTTAGATTAAACAATCAGGTTTGGGTATATGTGATTTAGAGTGGTGCCATTCAGTACACCAATACAATGTTATACATTTTAGATGGCTATCAATTCATTCAAACAGCACATTTCCAGTAATAACTGAATCTTTATGCACGCGATCATCTTGAATAGCTACAGCACAATCATAATGTTGTCTTATTAGTTAGTTTTGGTTGGATCTTTTTAATTAACAGTTTTTAGATTGACTCTATATAAGATGATTTTTGTTTTGATTTTTGTTTTTAAAAATCAATGTATATGTGTTAAGAAAGCATTAGCTATCAATGGAAAACCACATCTTAAATCGGACCACTCACTTCACTTATTCAAAAACTCTCACAGTGATTGAGTATCCATGATTTTATTCAAATACAACATATTTGTGATGCGATCTGTGAAAAACCGCCACATGGTGGCATTTTTCATATTGGAGATATTCATATCATAAGAAAGCTAACACTGTGCTGATTACAGAACTGTTTCGATCGTTTTTCTACGATCACTACAAAAAAAATTATGAGTGAATGATGCTGTGATGTCATAAAAAGCTACAAAACAAGAAATCATAAAAACAGGCCAATAAAGATACATAAATTCAATAGAATAACATTATAAGGTTAATGCTAAAAGTGGCTTTAGTAAGTTTTTGAAGGTGAAATTTCATAAAGATGATGACACAAAGTATTGGAAGTTAATTTTCTTTAAAAAAATCTATAAAAAAATAGATTTTCTTTTTATTGATTTTTTTAATTTCAATTTTACCATAATCCCTAGTTCACATTTTGCGACATCCGACGGGTTTTCACAGATCGCATCACATTTGTAGAAATCAAACTTGCTTATGGATTACACATTAGAGGGTTTACTTACTTGAAACATACAGTGCCACCTCATCTTGATCAAGTCTGGCTGCTAATTTATGATATTCAGATACAACAGATGCATTGGCCAGTTTAAACTGGTTGGAGGAATTCTTTGAATACTGTAATATTTGGGTAAAGAATTAACAAATCAGAAAAATCTTGTTACAATCTAAACATTCTTGAGGATTTCACATGTTTTCTCTCCCATTTGGGCCCCCTAAATAGGTAAAATAATGACAGGAGTTTGACAAAAACCTACCCTTTTTCTTGAAAATATTTGAATATACGAATGTATATGTCAACATCTATGCATGTTAAAGGAATCAGCATTGTATGTGTGCTTTAGCGGATGGAATGGGGACAGGTTTGGCATTTTTTTCACCCCCAGTCTTCAGTAAAATTATTTATTTATCTTTTTTTGTGTCCAAATTGTGTAAAGTATGTTGACATGTCGGGATGTTAGCGATGTTGACATACTGATAGCACTACTAATCTTACCTGGCTCTCATACCACTTTTCTCCTTCATTAGTAGCAATAAGTAAATATTTCCTAGCAACATAGCCTTGGAGAAGTTTCCTTGAATCACTATCATCATCACTATGGGAGTCCTCTTCCGAAGATGCTGGCGTTGTCGTGCTTGACACTTCGGCATGCTGAATAACATTTGTATGCTTTTCCCTTTCAGAACTAGTCCTGTCAGCAGTAGTATTTGATTTAGTTTTTGTTTTATCTTCTGATTTTGAAGTTCTATCTTTTGCCGCTTTTGATTCGCTAGATTTCAGTTTTGACTGGTTGACTTTTTCTTCGGGCATATCATCGTCCGATTCTTCTGAACTTGAACTTCTTTCCTCCTCGTCGTTTACCATTTCATCTTCAGACTCCCTATTATGAACAGAGTGAAGGATGCTTAATGTGTTAGTACATTTATGTAAGCAGGGTCGTCAAGATCAACCTAAGAGGACTAAAAGAAAGCAATTATATTTATTAAAGTAAATATCAACTATTATATCGGCCTATGTGCAGGATTCTAGCAGAATCTATGACAAGCGTAACTCAATTATAACACGCGAGGATCAAGCAAATGATACAAGCTGAGTAAGTGAAATGAATAAATAATATATAGACTCGGACAAACTGGTATGAATTAAATTAACATAGACCTTTAAAAAAACACCTAGATATCCTAATTCGCTATCGCGGCGAAGGATTTTACACTAGACAACAGAGGCTGTGTTTACCTGGGCACCAGATGAACGAGCACTAATGTATACAAAGTCTTTTGTGAGAATTTCAAGCGACCAAAATACATTTATTAGTTAACTATTAACTATTATATTGGCCTATATGCATGACTCTAGCAGAATCCATAAAAAGCAAAACTATAGTTTCGCAAGAAGATACCATCGAAAAGGAATTAAACTTACTCTAATTTTGGTTTCAATTTATCAAATCCTAGACTTTTGATCAAAGACTTAAGTGACTTCAAATCCACATCTTTATCGCCTCCATCTTGTGCAATGTAGAATTCTTCAGAGTCATCTACATCTTTGAGAAGTTGTAAATCCTCCTTTGAATACAAAATAAAACAGGATGTTAAGAATATACTTAGCAATACAAGTGTGGCATACAAGTGTCCATATTCCTGTTAGTAGAAGGGGTATAATACAGGGCGAGTAAAAAAAGGTATACTCCACAGTAAAATAATTATTACAAATATTTGTTATCAGAATATGCGGCAATAGATGCATTTATTTGCTATCATCAGCAAAAAGAATAATGACATTTCATGGTACCGTTTACCAGATATGACTATTTTGGTAAAGTTACTGCATATTGAAACCGAACACAATATTGAATATTTTACTCAAAATAATGCTTGATATTAATGAACAATAGCTAGCTAATAAAGACAAAACAAGCATTCTCAGTTATTTTTTCAAACATTATGTGCGAAATAATGACAAAACAAATTTAACAACAACAACAAATTTGCCTTTTATGATAATCGGACACAGTTTGGACTAGAGTGTGGACCGTTTTCAATAGTGGAATTCAATAGATCTTATACGAGAAAATATCGCAAATCTTCTCCGGTTTATAAAATGTTCGCTTTTACGCAAATGATCATAAAATATGTTTACCACAACCAATTTCAACCTCGATAAAAAATCTGTGAAATATTTGCACAGATTTTAAGATATAAAATCCCAAAGGTTTTTTTTAATCACCCTGTATATGTCAAAACTACTCTCATACATAGCTCTTCCACTACTATACTATTTATAATCGCCAAATACCTTCAAAATTGCTGGCCGGATGGCAAGCGAGCGCATGTATTTTTGCAAGGTAAGTGGGCGGTAACAATCACGATACAGCCCTCTTCAAGTAATTTTATGCACTTATGAAGGCAATTTTAAAACCTATGAAATGAACCCATTCACCTCCTACATCACAATAGGTTGTCAAGATCATTCCACTTTTTAAAATGAAACATGGCCCAATGCATCTTTAAAATAATACCTTGAAATTCTAATGTAGCAACTTGTTTAATTTAATAATGGCTGAAACTCTTTTAATTTCCAAGATCATTCTAAAATAGTTTGATCAGCTAGAAAAGAAAGACGAAATGTTGTGGTCAATCGTATTAAAGGTGGCCGAGACTGAGAGGACCAGTAATACGAGTAGAACGACTTTCTTGTTATCAATTTACATCATTATATCATTTTTAATAATAATAAGCAGGATTTATATAGCGCATTACATCAGAACCACTTGACTTGGTAAGAGAAGATTCAGTGCTGTGACCTGCTCTATAAGCAGATTGATGTAAGTCACCCAATTTGTAGAGGTCTCCATGTGTTCTGTGACTGAGTCTTGCACAAGCTATTTTCTCAATGAGTTTTCCAATGAAGGTGAGTTTTTAACACAATTGCAGAGTGAGCAGCATTTGGGAAAATGCCAGATGATAATGATGAGTTTACAATGTGTGATGACTGGCAGGAGTTGAGATTGCTTCAAGAACCAGGTTGGAATTGGATCAAGTCTGCTTGATTTACTGGGCGATCTTGAAATTACATAACCCTAACCCTAGAATCGTAGCAATGGGAATGGATCAAATGGTTAAATGGGGGACAACAAAAATTATGTTCCCTGCCCCCGGGTGACAGGCGAGTCAAACAACCAAGACACTGAGAGCGCTGGGCTTGCCAGGCTAAATTTTCGCAGACCATATTTACCCGACCGTTGGATAGAAGTTATATGCATGCGCCTAGAAGTGCAGCTGGCCGTGTGGTTCTGTTTGGTGTAGTAGGGTCGGAGAATAAACAGCTGAGGGACAGTAGCATTAGAAGAGTCTAAACATTGGGTGCATTTATAGAGACCAGTTCAGCATCAAGATCGCGTCTAATATTGACAATTTAGACATACTGTAGTACAGCCAAATTATGCAAATTTCATATTTATTTTTTGACCCTTGGAATTTCAAAGGAAAGGGCCAAGAGGACCCTTTGATTTGTTTCCTTATATCGAGGCCTGTACTGTACCCTTTGATTAGAATTTTAGATCATGAATATCAGATTTATTAAACGCAAGATACACTCTATTGTGTAAGACGGAGTGATTTCACCTTTTCGAAAGTGCAAAAAAAGTGTGTATCAAAAGCTTGTTTGAAAGAAACAAATATTCTCTTAATCTGTTGTCTATCAATATAATTTTTTGTTCCTTTCTATTTTGACTGATTAGTTGGTTGTTCATATCATTAATGAATTCTTCATTTAAATTCAATTTGAAGGGTAAAAGAAGTTTGTCACACTTGGGTGACACCGTGCTATGTTTTATTTGACAAGTGTTTAGGGACTTTTGAATAGCTAATGAAGTAGTACTGGGGGAATTAGGAGTGGGTTAGATTTCATTTTCACATTGGAGGATGGAGTTGGTGAGGTTCCAAAGCAAGGGACTGTTTCGGTTTTACCAATTTTGTAAGAAACTCTACCCCCAATATGAAAAAGAAGTCTATGCCACTGATAATTACCCACTTCTTTACCTATTTAAATATCCCTCATATTTAGCCTCAAAACTAGGATCCATTTTTACTCTTCAAATTGAATCAAAATGAAGAATTCTTAATGATATGAACAACCATAACAAACAACAGTTTAAAATAGAAAGAAACAATATAGCAGACTAAGAGTTTGAGAGATTATTTTTGTTTCTTTCAATCAAGTTTAACACACACACATATTTTTGCACTTTGCCAAAAAGGTGAAATCACCATGTCTTCCTTACACAATGGAGTGTAACCTCCGTTAAATAAGTCCGATATTCATGATTTATAATTCAAATGAAAGGGTATGTCAAAGATAATGAAAAAACAACGGACCTAAATCTCGTTGATTTTCATGATGATAAAATTAATGAACTTTGGGTATCAATGGGTACTAATCATTTTGGGACAGCCTGTAAATATTATTTATATTCAAATTATTTACATTATTATTATGTACGTACATTTGTGAATTATGCACATTTTGAAGAGGATGTAACACTATACTTAGTGAATGAATGAGCCATCAAACTATCATATTATGGAAGTACAGGATCAACACTTACAGGATGATACCATATAACAGAATGATGTAACTTGTACTATGAAAGAGGGAGTACATCAAAGGGGTCGGACATACGCTGTATGAATTATTTGCAAAAGTATGTCCGACGCCTCCAAAATTTACATCCCACCTCACCTATTTTTTAAGTGTATTATTTTTTTGGAAATGCATGTGGAATTTTTTTCCTGCATTATGTAAGAGGCAATGTCTCATACAAACCCGCATCAATTAAAAATGCACTAAACCCCCTACACTTTAGAAGATGTTTGGAAAAAACATTCTGTGTGCGTACGTCCGACCCTAAGGTTTTTTTGCAACTTTCCCCACATTAATTTTAATTGAGGATCCATTTGATGTTAGAATAATAGTTCTACCAGGGGGCACACAAGACTTAAAAAACATCCACCCAACACTAATAGTGAGGACTAACCAAACCTTTGAAGTGTGCGAAATGTACGTGCGACCTTACGGAATTGCCCCATTGCTATTACAAGATAATAATTTGTCCTTGAAGAATGCCTCTTTAGCTGTAATTGTGAGATCATGAACATTTCTTTTAACTACCAGATACAACTTAGGTCATCAGCTGAATAGGATTTTTGCCTCTTCTTATAATTTATCAATGGGAAATACTCAAATCTGATTAGTTAATCCCCAGTAGGAAAGTTAACTTACCAAACTGCACCTTGCAACAAATTTGCCAATAGAATTTCATTCCATCTTATTAATTCACTTTTTGTCCTGTTGCAAGTGAGATTATAATTTGTCAATGAGAAATGCTCAAATCAGATTAGTTAATCACCAGAGGAAAAGCTAACTTTACCGAATCGCACCTTGCAACAAATTTTGCCAATATCATTTCATTCTGTCTTATTAATTCACTTTTTGTCCTGTTGCAAGTGAGATTATAATTTGTCAATGAGAAATGCTCAAATCAGATTAGTTAATCACCAGAGGAAAAGCTAACTTTACCGAATCGCACCTTGCAACAAATTTTGCCAATATCATTTCATTCTGTCTTATTAATTCACTTTTTGTCCTGTTGCAAGTGAGATTATAATTTTTCAATGGGAAATACTCAAATCTGATTTATAGTTCATCCTCAGAGGAAGAGTGACTATTTTTAATTATAAACTGCAAAATATGATGGGTCTCTTCATTCTTGTCAACCACGTACCTAGAAGATAATATTTAACAAGACGACAAATGCTTCATATTTCATTCATCCTATTTTCATCATTGCTGTCCGTGTCTATCTTTGATATTCTGCTGCTTCAGACCCTGTTATGAAACATTTGATTCTGCATTGAGCAGACGACACTTGTTGATTATTTTGAAACTCATCCCATGTAATCATATATTTTCATCTTTGCTGTCTGCCAGTGTTGACATCTTTGATATTCTGATACAGACTTTGTTACGAACTTACTTTTGATTCCGCATTGAGCAATTACACTGTACTTACTTTCCAACATGGCCACTTTGAATCAAAGCGATACTTGTAACGCAAACAATACTCTGGATTTGACTGGTGATTCGGAAGTCGCCTTAGAATGGCTGTATACAAGCTTCGATATGTTTATCGCTGTTGTGGTTATCCCATGCATTTTCATCGTCGGTTTATTTGGAAACATCGCTTTTCTCTTCGTGATTAAACAAGTATCCCGAATGCGAACAACAACTAACTTTTACCTCGCCAATTTAAGTATTGCTGATCTGTTAATGTTGTCATTCTCATGCACAATTTATGTTGCAGTTTGGTTACTTTCACCGTTAAAAAACGATGTTTCTTATGCTTTGAATAAAATTGACTGTATTTTAACCTTTCTTCCTCCGTACGTCCTGTACTACGCTTCTCTTCTTCTGGTTACTCTGGTATCATTTGAGCGTTACAGTGCCGTCTGTCGTCCCTTGCAACATAAGGCTATGGTCACCAAGCGTCGCACCATGATTCTAGTGTCATCGAGCTGGCTTCTCGCTCTAATTTTAGGTGGATTAACAATACCACCACAGGCCGTTCCAGTGAAAACTTGTTTAATATGGCCTTCGGAAACACGCTTTGATGGTTTACCAAGAGTACATACATATTGTGACGCCGTCACAGATGTGTCGTTTTTCATTTCAGATGTCATACTATTACTGCCCTTTCTATTTGCCTGTACAACAAATATTGTCATATATATTTGCATCTTCAAACATCTTAGTCGAAGATTTACTGGCGATTTCACCGATGGTAACAGTCATCAAAACGCACATGCTATACAGAATAAACGCGTCCGGGACCAGATTGCCAGGATGCTTGCGATAAATGGAATGATCTTCTTGGTCTGTCAAATACCTTTTCGCGTGAACTCTTTAGATAACATATATTGGGCAATCACAGGGAGATTTTTTCTTTCTAGAAGTACACGAGAAACTGTATATTTATGTGGGTGGGCTTTGTGGTTTCTTAATTCAGCTATCAATCCTTATATTTACAATGTGTTTAGTCAACACTACCGGCAGGCCTTCAAAGAAGCATTTGGTGTCATTTTATCTGGGCATGGGCAGCAAGGCGAAGCCAGGGGGAAAGCGGGTGACCAGGGTAACCCATCCTCAAATATCAGTGGGGGAGCCGTCCGCTCTAGCCATCAACTTGATGATATTCATATCTAATCACAGATTTTTGGTTATAAAACAACATTTGAGATATGAATTGCTCAATTAAGACTAATACTGGAACTTACTTTTTACAACTGCTATGTTGCGTGTAACAGGCAACTGAACTGCTGTAGAACTGGAATCAGTCGCTCACAGCTCATATATTATATGGTGTTATATATCAAATCAAAGCTCTATTTAAGAGAAAGACAAAACTGGAAAGATTTTTCTGATCCCACATTCTATGATCAAGTTGTGGGTCTTCCAAGTTCCGATCATTCCAAAGTTGAGTGTCATTCTTATTCGCACATTAATATTTGCACATAATCGTAGTATTTTTTCCATCAAAATCCCTAGTCTTTTATTTAAACCATAAGGTTGCTACGTTGTGTGATGGAACATAGCGAACATAGAGGGAGTAAACATACAGTCTAAACAACACCATGTTATGATTAAAATGGCGTAATTCACGTTTAGTGCTGACTGCTGATACACCATTTCTCACTCTTTCGCTTGGAGCTACTTATTACTGCGATCATGTTTATTGATGACATTAACAACGAAGCTTCAATATTGTCTGAAGCAACATGTACTAAAATAAAACCCACACACCTTTTTCTGTATTTCCCAATAATGTACAGTGTGCAATATCCGGTATCGCATAGCGAAATGCTACACTATTTCCCAATTGTATCGCATACAGATGTGATGAAATGCTCCGCAATATTTGGAATTGCTACACAAATAAAATTGTATATATTGCACACTGATAATGTATCAAATTACAGTCTCAATAAATTTATCCCAGTTTTTAAAGTCTGGAAATCCTGGTTGACATACGACGTAGGCTATTATTTCATATTCAGCGATAATGGTTATCAATTTGTAGCGTAAAAATATGAGTCAGTGTAAGATAACTTAGTTCGTTGGATGAAACCATGTTTCATCGTGTGTTTCATCGTGTGGAGCGTTGCTAGATTGATCACACCGCTTACGACAGAAATGAGTTTGTTATGACACAGAAAAAAATCTAAATTTTACCAAAGAAGCTCCGCTTCCCCAGTCATGAATTATCCATAGCGATATTTGTGCAATCTATGCTTTGAAATGACAGAGGAGATATAACTTGAAATGGCTATGTTTCAATAGCAGTTTCATAATTTGAAACGACCCTCACACCTGTGTTGTGTGCCGTGTATTAATATACATGTACGTAGAGTTTTTGTGCTCTACGGCGGCATAATACACTCCGCTCGGACAATATGACATAGGTAGCGATGGCAAACGCTATCGCTCAGTGATCGTGCATTGTGAAGTATTTTATAGCCATTGCTACACCTAATACAACAAGTCCCAGAACAGGTGCTTTGATGTTGGCTAAATCAACATTTGGTACCTAAAACCTGAGATTAAATGTGACCTGCTCCCACAAAATGAGCGTAAAGTTGAGGCGAAGATGTTGCTGAATTGAGGCAGCATAGCATGTTATTGATTTGCCGTTTAAATTGTGGTTGTTATGGACCCAAGGTCCCTTCTATTATTTACAGATAGCAAACACAAGAGAATAAACATTGGGTGTATCGCTCGTCGGCTACAGCGATTTATTACCGAGCACTCCGTGCTCCAAAATATCAATAATTATAATTCACTATGATACTGCATGTAGTAGACCATATACAATTTAATGTACCAAATTAATTATTGATTTGTCTACCAACATTTATCAAATGTTTAGCATAGTTTATAATCTATTAATGTCATTACATTTATAGTAGTACCTCAAATAATTAACAGAGTTAATTTAATCATGAATAAACGCTCGTCCATGGATACAATAGGTGACGAAGCTCGTTTATATAATTAGTAATAAGCCATGACAATGAATGTTCACATTGACCATATAAGATGGTTTAACTTTTGAAGTAAATAATATACATTTTTAACCATAAGATTCCAAGATTGGGAAAACTACCCTAAATCCCTATCCTTGAGAATTGCTCATAAAGATAACAACCTACATGTATGGCTAAATTATTGAATTGATAAAGGACCATAAATCCATTATACAATTTTTCCACCATATGATTCGAAGATTGGGAAAACTACCCTAAATCCATACCCTTGAGAATAGCTCATAAAGATATCTACATATGGGCCACATTGTACACACATATGATTTGGACGTAGTAAACTGCCTACAATTCCTACCTACCCCTAGATAATTATGCTCCGAGGGACAACATATGGGATGTCCTATAATTTTTCATTCCAATTTTTTATATCAATTTTATAAGGTATTAATGGCAATAGAATGAATACAAGATATAAATTGCTGAAGATAAAGATAACTACCTATGGCTAAAATATTGAATTGATATAGGACCATAAATCCATTTATACAATTTTTCCACCATATGATTCCAAGATTGGTAAAACTACCCTTAATCCATACCCTTGAGAATTGCTCATAAAGATATCTACATATGGGCCACATTGTACACAACATATGATTTGGACGTAGTAAACTGCCAAGTCCTACCTACCCCTAGAGAGTTATGCTCCGAGAGACAACATATGGGATGTCCTATAATTTTCATCAATTTTTATATCAATTTTAGAAGGTATTAATGGCAATAGAATGAATACAAGATATAAATTGCTGACTCTAAAATATACTTACTTCCCCACCCCTGCCCTGCATATGTCAAAAGGTACCCCACTAAAGGGTTAAGGAAGAGCAAAAAGTAAACAATGCACTGGGTGGGTGGGAGTGGAATTTTTAGAATCACAACCTATCTCGCTGAAGCCGACAAGAAATGTGAATGAAAGGGAGGAGAAGCAAAAAACACAAAGCCTATCGCTTGCACAATAACAAAGGCCAAAAAATCGCGGGCAAGAAAGCAAGAGCGTTGATTGGCCCAGCGCCCGGTAACCAAGAAACACTGACGCATTATTATGCAAATTGATCAGCCCAGGCCAGTGGGCGACTGTCCGCTCCAGTAAATAATTTGGTTTATGGAAGTAGGCCTTACATAAACTTGATTATAGGGGAATTCTAAAATGACAGTATGTTTACTTATTTCAAGAGTATTACCAGCCATGCCAGGCTATTTATTTTATAATCCCGCTATAGAAGGGCTTGGTCCATACTAACAACAAACGGCAAAAATCAATAACATGCTATCCTAGCTCAATTCAGCAACATCTTCGCCGCGACTTTACCGGAACCGGAATAGGTCACCACCATAAGGTCAATTCTCTGTCGGGAGGAGTTTAAAACAGAGCCGCCCTCTATTGACGAATTATATTTACGTATCTCAAACTATACAATGTTCTAAAATATTTTACATTTAAAAAGCCCCCAATACGACAAATTATGTACAATTATTTAGGGTCCTGGGTATGCAGTTTTCATTACGTAAATACAGGACAGGGAATATGTGCTGCGCAACTGGCATCGACGAAGAAAGGTCATCATGAGATGCATTTCACCAGCAAATTGGATACTTTATAGGGTCGTTAAAAAACTTTAAAATCTCCGGAATTCGTGAGCGAAGAATAACGTTGATGGTACCAAAAGAATCCGTAAGTATCTATTATAATTAAGGATAACTTAAATTTAACTACCAGTAAATACATTTTGTTGTTTTGAAACGAATATGACGTGGACTGCCTATATGCTTGTTTTCATAGCTTTATGCATACAAATACGCGCAATTCGTTGAAGCCAAAAATAGAACCCACACCATGGCGATATTGTCAGATTGTCGGGGGCGTACCATGGCGCCATGAATTTCTAGCGCAGTTTGTGCGGCGGGCATAAATCAACAAGACTAATCAATAATGCCGGAATGGGAAGCGCGACACAAAGTGACGCACTACTGACACGCGAGTAGGTACGCTGGTTTTTTTAACTGTTAACCGCATTTTTGTTGTTGTCATGGTGCGACTATCTGTTCTTTGGCTACAATTTTTAAGTGTCGTGAGCAGCAGTGAGCAGGCTCTGCAGGCAGCAGCCCCCACCCAGCATACCCAACATGCAGTGCTAATTTTATCTCACTGGATCTACGATTCAGCGAGATGAAAGACGTCTTCAACTAGTCTTGGCTGGCAAACACATGTAACTGTGTCACCGCAGCAAGTAATTTTTGTGGAAATATTTCTGGAACACCGCAAAAGGTTAGACGTTTGCAAATAAATGGAATAAGCTTATCAGTAATACGTTCATAGTCCGGACGGCGCGCTTTATGAAGCGTTGGACTCCAGAAATAACAAAATCAACAAAAGCGTGGGGGTCAGAATATTTCTGATATAAAGGGTGTAGTTGTAAAAAGGGTGGGGGTTTCTCAGCGATCATCAAAATAATCAAAATACTAGCGCTAGTTATATCATAAATATGTATCCGATATCGGGTCCGATATACTTCGAAATTAAAAAGTCGCCATTTTTAAATTGAGCAGGGATTGAGTTTGTTGTTATAAAGCGCCATCTATTGTTGAAATCGTGACATTTTTTAAAAATGGAAACTCGCCGCGCCGAAAGTGTCCTACGCGGCGTAATATTACATTTTAGGGAGCATAAGAATAAGAGTACCAAAAATGCACTGATTTGATGAAATAAATCCATTTCAAATGAATCTCCTCTATAAATTTGCATTAAAGGTAGATGACCCGATCACATTTTCGTAACACAGAATTATTTCAAACATACAGAGATTTTCATATCATATGAAAGCTCGTATTTTTCTCATCATCATACTGAAATTTGACGGCCTAAATCGATATAATTACGGAGAAATCGATGAAATAACGTCGAATTACCGCGAATGATGGTAACCACCGGTATAGTTTGTGTACTACTCAATGGGTACAGTTCACAGCATCTTGTGCGTCTAAAATAAGAACCATTAGAGCTATGCAACTCAAACTTTGGAACACGACTTTTTTAAGGATGACCTTTCATGTAAAATAGAAAACTTCAAGTTGAAAATCGGAACATCTACCTTTAAGTGACGTTCTCCAACAGTGCTTATTACCTACCTTATTTTTAAAACCAAAAACGGAAGCAGAAAAACAACACATTATCTGAGGCAGTCAGAAGTCAAGGCATGAAAATACCGTCTATTTTGTTCGCCCAGGCCCGCCAGTAAACCGAGATTTCAAGAAAACAAATAGAAATCGGGTCATTTACAACTCACGATTGTGACAGATTGTCTGCATCAATTTTGATCATCTTAGGCTCATTTTGAAGGGGAAGTCCCATTTATTTAGGATATTATTTCCGATTAATAATAAAAAACACAATTTGTGTTTTCTTTTTTTGAGTCGATAAAGATGCATTTCAACGCGATCGTAAACATCGTAATTTTGATGATTTTTAGACGTCGTAGCACAAACTTTGTGCACAAGAAATTTTCCTAACGTATTCAACGTTATCAAAAATATTTTTATATGTAATACCTTTTTGGACAGGGGTCAGGGCCACGACTTTTATTCACCTACAGTAAAAATATACACCATTTTCCAACACACAGAGACTAATCTAGGGGAGAATCCATTAGATTACTAGTCCATAGTCGTAACCGCTCGGCCATAACTACTCATTGACGTGTCTATGTGTTCTCTATAATGAACTAGTGGTGAAATATTGAGTATTCGACGAAATTTTAGCCAAATTGAACCCAGTTTCTAAATTGTATTTTAAAAGTGAAAACGGTGTTGCTGCAAGCTAGGTTTGGATTCAATGTAAAGAGCAATAAATTGATGATCGTAAAAGGTTATTAATTTAAAGCTTTTAATGAGACAGGGGTCAGGGCCACGGGAAATATACCTTATTTTTTTCAGTAATGACAAAAATAATCTTCTTCAGAAAATGGCATTTTCAAGCAGAAACATCCCTGCAAACATGACTTTAGCATATAAAAATAATGGATTAATATTTTATTGCTCCCCTTAGTGAAAATCCCCCTTGTCACATGGCGCTATACTACATTTAAATGCCTTAATGTTGGCATTGTATAAGGCTGACATTTTGGCATATTGAATTGCACGAGATCGACATCCTCTATTCAAGGGAAAACAAAATCGGGTCGTATACAATAGACTCACTCAACGTTGGCATCTGACTGGAGGTGTGAAATGAAAATTTGTGAATACATGTCGTCTAAACGAATTAAGACAGCGGCGTCCTTTGCGTGTACTTCTCTACGTTTACCGCTACCACCTGTGTCTCTTCAACAAATGTCAATTCTCGAATTCCATGTGTTGATTTTGTCGGACCACAGATAGTCAAAGCGGTCGGACACAAGGAATAAACCGTATACTCCTTGTAAGTATTTTATACGTTTTTTTTACATTTATCTCATTAGACCCTATCAAGGTATCAGAAATACAACAAAAACATATAAAACAATGTAAGAGATAAAATAGAATTCATATAAATACATCAAGAACTTTAAAAAGTGATTTGTTCAATTATTTAAAGGTGAAAAATTCATGAAATATACAGCATATCCCACCCAGCGAATGGAAAATATCGCTCAAGTGCTTATACACACATAACAACACACAAGGTTGACATCCTCACAAAAAAAAGATATGTAGGCTCGAATAATCCTTTTCGCTATTTTCGCTATTACAACCGCGCATGCTCAGAAGTTTTAGCGTCGGAAATAAATTGGACGTTTAAAAACAGCTACTGGAAACTGCTTATTCACAACACTAGCCTGTATTTAAAATATCAAATTGTAAGGGGCCTGAGCTTTCGATCCTAGCAGAATCTTTATCAAAGGCAGAAAGGAAATAAATTGGAGGTAAACAAGACAAACTTGACCATAGACGGCCATGTGATGAACTGCGACTCTTTGGGAATTCCCTGTGATTTTTTTTGTGTCATCAGTAAATATTTCATTTATTTTCAGCCGCATAATTATCAATACTCCAAGGTGCAATTTTCATGAATAAATAGAAATGTAACGGTAATCAAAACCGCAAGTACAGTGCATTTTTATGATTAGTACAAAGTTCGCCACATTGCATTGGGAAAGCACAGGTAACCTCGGCATGTTTATCTCCAATCAATTTCTGCGCAATTCATGCGCAGTTGTAATTTTTGGAATTGCGAAATGGCTTATTCACAGGTCTGATTGGTTCAGCTTGAAGCGGCATTGTAGGCCTACGAGTTGTCCACATGCGCAGTAAATAGATATGTTACAATCGTCCGTTAATAGGGAGGGCGCTATTTTGTCCACACCGGCTTGTTTACATCTCTCGCAGTGAGTAAAAGGGGTTCCCTAAAAAGCTCCCTTTTGATTGGTCAATGGGGGGAGGGGGGGGGGAATCCCAGTAATGACGTAGGTTTTACGTAGGAAAAATATTTGCATCATCTCCATCTTGAATATTTAATGATCAACAAGTCTGAGATTTTTTTTCAACGCATTGAAAAATTTTGCATTTTTCGTCCGCCTGCTAGCTTAACTTCCACACCACAGACGTCAGTCAAAGTAAGTAGTCATTTTTATCATTTATATTTCAGAAAGAACGTAGTAGAATTCACACCACCAAATGGTTCGCCTATACGTTTACATGCTAAATGAGTTACAAAATGCCCATTTTCTCGCTTATAAAGCGACTGGATTTTTCAATTTGACATTTTCCTTAAATTTCATGATATCTTTGATCATTAAATCAAAACAATTATATATGATATCCCCGAAAGTTCTGAGAAATTGGCCCCCAAAGTTGGACAATTGGTATAGCGCCCTCATTTATCAGAAAAGGTTGAGAAATGTTACCAGAACATTTACAATTAAAATACACCCAAAAACCTACAAAATGCATTGAAAATATTTCTTTTTGCACTGTAGTATTAGGTAATAGTTCAAAAATCAGGATTAAACTACAACTTTAATCATTTGGGAGCAATTAAGTACCATTTCTGATTAATTCTATAATCAATGGGCCACAGGATGCCAGCTGATAAAAAAGTTTTGATTGTCGTCTACAAGGACTGAAATTATTTACTGGCGTGGAATCAGTAAGTTTTAGAACAAAAGTTATATCACCCGAAATGTCTCCCACTCCAAGTTAACGATCGGCCCTTCCTTCGCAGCGAACGTAAACCTTTTCGATCTTTTGCGTGACATTGCATGCAATTGTCCCGATACAATTGCATTACGCAGTATATGCAACATCGCTACGTATACCATGTGTTATCGAAGTATGTAGAAGAGACGGAAATATAGGCGTGTCGCGGGGATCTGTGTTTGAATTGTAAATTACGATTTTTATTTGCCAATGCAATCAGAAATTGTTTGAAATCTACTCTCAGAAATGCCATCATCTGGCACGTAAATGTAAAAGTAATATACTTATACTAGCTACATATCATGATATATGTTTTTCCAAATGCTATTTTTGTAAAGTGTTTTACGCCAGAATCTGGTTGGAAAATTGGTGTTTCATTACACTGAATCGAGCATGAAAACGCAGTCATCGTGACATGTCACGCATGTTTGTTATTTATTTACTACATCGAGGGTTTAATGTTTTGAGGTCACAGTATCTGTATATATATGCTGAAATTGTCTACATGTTTTTTTGCCATAACTTCCTTAATATTTGAGGTACATCCATGATTTTGGTGTCAAAATGTTTGTCTTAAGATGCTCTGTCCAGAAATGCATGTAAAGGAAGAAAACATTGAACTTCAAATTGTTTGTAACATACCTACGTGAGTAAACTGACATTTTCAATGTCGCAGAATCATGTTTTTTGCCGACCACACCATTTTCTTCAAATAAATACAATTTGACGACAATGTAATCCACCGATTTTCATGTTTGAATTGTATTCTTAACTATGAAATATTTGCTAAGCCCAAGTGACATTTTCTAAGACATCAAATGTAGCCGGGACGGTAGGTGCATACAACACGGGGTTCCGAAACGGTTCGACCTTTCTTGGGGGATTTCTGAATCTGCCATTCTCAATCAGTCAGTCTAGTCTGTTAGACCCAATGGTGGCTATACTAACGTTCATGCTTCACTATACTATAGCCACATCACTCTCTATAGACACACGACGTCGCGAAAATCTCATTTTGAAATCAAGATTTTCACATCAAATATAATTGAAATCAATCAAAATGCACTCACATGTTGTTCCTAGAACTCTTAGTAATACATTGAGTTCATTAATTTTAATCAAGCATCCTCATTTTGGGGGAAATATTGAGGTGAAAAAACGTCAGTGCTGACACTCAATGTGAATTTCGCGACGTCGTGAGTCTATGGTAGGGTTGTCCAGTTTCGTATTTTCGAGCGGCGCCCTTCACCGTATACCAAAATGTTGAAAATGTTGACAAGTGTTGCTACGTCATCTGGCCTAAATACGGCGACTCTCACGGGTGTATGAGGCCCGGTTTTAAATGAAGGTAAGTTGAATATTTTGTACTTTCTAGTCGAAATACGTTCATATTTAATATTAATAACCCTTCCGAGAGAGGATTAAACCGATCTTATTCCAGAATATAGCCGATTTAATAAAGTAATTTTGATCGTAAATCGAGCATGCTAAACCAGTCGCAACCCTTCCGAATTTGACATCCATGTCACAAATCAATTTCTCAAATATCTTTTTACTACCTGAAACAAAACCACTTTTACAACCGGTTGTTGCATCCTGATACTATATTTTAACTAAAGATGTCCATCGTTTTTCCTAAACTTGACGCGGTTAGAAGCTAAATTGGTCTGAATCCATGCGTGTTACCCGATATACACGTCTCTTTTCGGTGTTGGGCGAAATGGATTGGCGCATGTTTGCCGGCAAAAACGGTATTGCCGTGTTGATGAATCTGTTGATCAGGAGCACGTGCTTTCAAGATCGCGCAGTCAGGACTTGTTTTGTTTTATATTTGTTTAGTTTTATGGGCATGGGGTTGGGGAAGAGGGGACCCGGGGAGGTGGAAGGGGGTCTGGGGAGGTGGAAGGGTGTCTGGGAAGGTGTAAAAGCCCAACAAATACTTTGATTTTTTTTTTTTAAATCTTCCAATTATTTTTTAATATTTGGGTTTTTATTTTATAACTATTGTAGAATTTATGTTTGGGGTAGGGGAATACATTGTAACAATGTACTTGTAAACTACGGTATTAGTGAATAGCAAGGTTTGGTTTGGGAGTCTTTTGGGCTACTTTGGGCTAAATAAATATTGAGCCCTTTTGGGCTGAAAAATGGGCTATTCCAGATAATAAGTACACCCCCCCTGTGGATGACATTTTGTTGAGTTGCACGAAAGTGATGGATTTCCAGGCTTAATATTTGTGAAATGACCGGATGTCCCTCGAATGCTTCTATTTTGTCCGGATATCCAGTGGCACAATTTCAAGCTGAACTTTAACCGGATAAGATTTTTTCCAGGTATTTATGCCCCTTTCGAACCCCTGTGGATGACATTCGCCAAAATTTTTTTAAATGCCGGATATCCACATGGGGTATTTGAAAAATATCCCGGATATCCGGTGACGATTATGCTGAAATGCCCTGTGGATGACATGTCACCAAATGTTTAAAATTGCCGGATATCCACAAGTGGTATTTGACAAATATCCCGGATATCCGGTGACGATTATGCTGAAATGCCCTGTGGATGACATGTCACCAAATGTTTAAAAATGCCGGATATCCAAAAGAGGTATTTGTCAAAATATCCGGATATCTGATGACAAATGCCGAAATGCCTGTATTTATTGAAATATCGTGGATAATTATGTGTACCGTGCAGGCCTTGAAATAAGAAATGAAAAGGGCAAGCAATATTTAAGGCAATTTGAAAGGGGCACCAACTTTATCCAAGGCCATTATGTACTTTTGAATGGAGTAAAAACAGCCAGAAATTGAGGGTATCAAGGCTACCACGTGGGGCATCGAAGCCTGCAATTATGCCTTCGATTAATTCAAGCCCTGGTAACGTGCTCCCCAGGTCCCCCTGGCTACTTCGCCATCATAAAATGATTTTATATCCATATAAAAAAGTAGGGGATTTTTGACAAGTGGCGTACAACCAGAGGGGGCCTGCCCCCCCCCCCCCCCCCCCCACTATTGACTGTTGTGTCAGTTGAGATTGCCATATTGTTGGTTAAAGTACTCAGAATAGATTTAATTTTTTCGCGCGATATGCGCACATGTTTCCCCAAAATAATACGTATCATTGGTGTAATTCATTCATGAGTTAGACTGGTAATAACCCTAACCCCGGTTTAGGATTTTTGACCGGGATCACAATTTTCGAGGAAAAAACACCAACTAAATCTCCGGGAACTTGCCGGGATTCGATCCGGGGACCCTCCGTTCTCAAGCCCCACCTTCCAACCACTAAGCCAAGGCCCTCAGCTACACATTCGTGCAGTATACTGCACTCATTATATAGGCTCGGTTGACTACGTCATCGAAAACCGACGGCGCATGGGTTTGGAGAGGGACTTTGGATTAGCATTTTTTAGCACTCAGGGGGGTTAGGGTTAATAGAACACAAAAACAAAACAAAAATGTTACCATAACCCTAACCCCGGTTTAGGATTTTTGACCGGGATCACAATTTTCGAGGACTTTGGATTAGCATTTTTTAGCACTCGGGGGTGGGGGGGGGGGGGGGGGGTAGGGTTTTAAGACTCTATTACTGAATAAAGCTGTCTAATCCTTTAACCCTTTAACACAGTTTAACACAGATTTCGTGCTAGGCAAATTCCGTGCAGAATTACATGAAGGATAAACCCAAAATACCCAAAATGGTGGTTTGGTACCAGCTTGATTAGAGCCAAAATGTACCGTAAAACGGGGTGAATAGGGACATGGCCCATGAAGGTGAATACAAAGGACAAAAATGGGAAAAGTTTTTGAAATGTCAAATTTTTGTATTTGATGTATACTATTTATTTTATTTTTTCTAAATGTTTATAGAGCAATATAATAGTGTTCAGGAAATGGTTCAGTTGATGTGAAAGAACAAATGCGGAGCCCAGGGTATCGAAAATAAAGGTGTCCGAAAAAACACTAACAAAATGGTGTGGTCAAAACTTTCGCGCCAAAATTCTACCCCTGATCATCGTCGTCTGCTAAGAGATGTGTTGGGGGCTGCGCTCTCAATTAAGATAAAAACTGGGATTGGTATATTTTTACAATTATATTATTACAAGTATTTGTATAAACTTACACCTATAATAAGGATCCCTCTTTGTACAACAAAACGTTGATTCAAAAAATGCTTATCTTACAAGATCAGCATTTTACGTCAGACAGTGTCCCCCTGCAGTATGCATGATACATAACGCGAACCATATTTAAATGGAGGGCGTTTTAAGAAAAGTTTCAATAAATAACGATGGTATTGTTTTAATCAAGTTTTGCTGTGTTTTCAATAATGGTAATTTTATTTTTAGTGTTCATCTTGAATTCTGAAGTAAATTCATTTATAAAAAAAAATCTTCAACACTACTTTGTGTCCCGTCCCTTTAACTGTCACTGATAATATCAGGGGTGTACCTTCTTTTTTTTCTCCAACCAGCCAGCCGGGCTGGTAGCATGTAAAAGTTACCAGCCCGACTGTAAACTTACCAGCCATACAAGTAATCTTCATTTACCAACAGCAAAATTCTTACCGGTCAGCCGGGCGTGTATATTTCAAAAGTTACCAGCCCGACGCAAAAGTTACCTGCCATGCACGGGCCTGGATAATATGCATGCATCACTCACTGACCATGCTGATCAGATAAACCAAGATATGTGCCATAGTACAAAAAATGATCAGACATGAAACTGTCTGGCAAAACTTTAAATACCATACTTAATAAAACCACTTATACGCAAACTACGAGGGTCATTCAATAAGTTCTACCTCCTACCTCATAACTTACTTTGCTATTATACAAGCCAGTCGTATGAAATATTCCACAATTGAAGCTTTGAATCTCAGCTACAAGATCATGGTAGATTGGTCTGAATACTTATTGTACTTTTCTCGATATCCATTAAAAACCAAACTTCCATTTAGTGCGACGGAAACGGGTAAAAAACAGCCAAATGTCTCCTAAATGCTATTCATTTGGCCAATTCTAAGAGACAAAATGTACCTATCGGTCAATTACAATCGTTCTAAATAACAAATATCTCTTGAACAGACTTTAAACAATACAAGTGACTGATTTCTTGGTAGAAAAACCCCTCTAATTAGCCAGAACCAGACCAGGACAACCATCAATTTTAACACTACCCTAGAGAACCGCTGAAAAAGTCATATTTGGTTTTCATAGGAACTAAGAGATTGTCATTATACAGGACTAAATGGATATATTTCAAGTCTCTCGAAGATATATTTTTCTATCACTGACTACCTGATTAACTATTCTAAATGTTGCATATATAAGTAAAACTGATAAAGTTACTATCATGTTAAGATTTAACATTCGAGGCATCACTGTGGCTTGACTTGTAACAACGGACATTTGACTGAATATCAGTATTCCAGTATGCTAAAGGTGTGTCAATACATTCGAGTTGATATTATACTATTTGCAAGCTACAAAGGTTAATATTGCCAATAATCTGATTTATACATGATAGTATAGCATTATATTCAGAAGTCATCCATTGTTTTCTATTTTCAGTATTTAAATCGGGCGGTTATAAATACCTAATCATACAATACGGAGAGAAAACGAAAAAACATGTATTTATCTTTGGGGTAATTTTACGTGTCCGTTATCCAAAATCTCTCTCTGGCTTTGATTGCATCATGACAAAAGTGAACTAGGTATCAATTAGCATTTACTATAAATGTAGGCTGACATTCATATTAGCGATGTTATGGGTGAGGAGGTAGAACTTATTGAATGACCCTCGTACATCACAATATTAATTTCAAATAGAAAAACAATATCAGAAAGTGTCAATGGCAGGGATAGCACTGGATGAAAAATGTGAGAGGGCCCATGAAATTTTTCAGGACCCTGTAGGACTTCAAAAAAACAAATTTAAGGGGTCCCCCAAGAAATTGAGGGGTCCTGATGTTTGGGTAGGCCTATTTGAAATTCACTTTTTTACGGACAGTTTTAATGAATTCATATTGTGAGCAAAGAATGGATGTAATTTTGATTGGGACCCGCAAGTCTTTCTAATGTGAAACCTGACGCGTCACTACAAGAAAGTGAGAGGTCTAGGACGCGTCAGAATGCGACCCTTGGTCAACGGTTGCAAATACTGTTAAAAAGGGAAAAAACAGCGTGCGCTGGCCGATTTTGAAGCCTTCGCAAGCTTTGAGAAAACATTTTTTTTGCCTTACTCTTTTCAAGCAAGAAATAGTAACATTAAGACACTTTAAAAGATCAAATTTAAATAATAAAAAAAATTGAAAGAAAAAAATTGGAAGGAAAAAAAAATGTGACCCTAGTTTTAACGATTTTAGGGACAGTCGCTGATGGCAACACAACCTTTCTTTTTGTTTGCCTAGGTATAATAAAATCTTTTATCACGTTTCTAGAAAATGTCCATAACTAAACGGCAGGTTGCGTAACTCTATCACCTTTTAAACAATCCTTACTTGCTTCTGATTGAAAAGGTGTCATTTTCAGTGGCGTAAAAAGGGGGGGGGGGGCATTCCCCCCCCCCCCTAAAAATACCCCGTCGGTACAATCGGTATTGTGACCAAGCAATTTTTTTGTGTTAAGAAATTCAAATGTTGAACTCCAGTTGCATGGTTTTAGACATCAGCGCTTTTTCAGATTGTAAATTTAAAAGATAAATGTTTGATTATAAACAAGTTTTTATCTCTCGTATAGAACTGGAATCGGTCACTCACAGCCTTTAGTACACAGATTTCTAACGGCCCGTCCCCTTCGCGTCTGCCGGCATCAGCGACAGATACATCAGTTCAACTCTAGTAGTTACTAAAGTAGGGCAGATTTTGGTATTAAAATGGCACAATGTGGCTACTAAATGTGGCTAAAAGGTGTCTAGTGGTAAAACTGTATTTTGCCTTTGGTTAAAATATGCACTCTGTACTGTTTTGCTCAATTTAGTTTATCTGCAAGATTTATAATGGCTGCAGGAGGTGTTATTTTGGTGAAAGCATCCTAGTCCTCAGACATTTAGCAATCTCATTTGTCATCAAATGTTATGAATATAACCATTAATTGAGACATGCTTAGAATCAAATGACAAGACTTGGTCAAGTTCTTAAGGTGGATTTTGTGATTGAAATCAAAGGCTTTCCTGGGTCCCAGGTTTTATCACATGTTATTCGCTAGCCGCTAGCAGTTTAATTTTGCTAATTTTGTTCGGAGATCAAATTCACCAAATGTAATTGCCGCCAGTTCTATAAGCACAGCTAGTCAAATATGATTCTTGACCTTGACTTTAACAGGACCTGTCAGAGAAATGTTTAGCTAGGAGAGGGGTATCAAAGAAGTTTCGGGTCCAGTTATCAAGAAGGGGGGGGGGGGGGGGGGGTCAACAAAATATAGTAAGGAGGGTCAAAAAAGTGTTAATTTACCAACAACAACAAAATTCAGCCCCTGCGCCCACCAAAGTATTAATGAACGCTCCCTTGTGAAGATTTGGCAAGAAATTAAAAATACTTATAGTGGTCACTATAAAATAATGAGAAAGGCAAAGCAACTTGTTTTATGAATAAGAACTCAATACAGTCATGGAAGTTACTTCCATGATACAATTTGACAAGTTTAATTATTAGGCCCGTCGTGTTGCCTGTAACATACATATATATGCACCATTATAAAGATTTATAAATGTTTGTTTTTATGTATGCATTTCGATTTGTTTTGATTTTAATTGCAAGTCAACAAAACTTTATTTCTTATGCATGTAATCTGGTAAAAAAAGATGTTTCATGTACATGTAGGCCTATGTATGATGGAAATGATAACACATAGGTTTTGAATGCATTTAAAAATCTATCCACATCACATGCATATGAACCACAAAAATACTTGGTCAAGTTCTTAAGGTGGATTTTGTGATTGAAATCAAAGGCTTTCCTGGGTCCCAGGTTTTATCACATGTTATTCGCTAGCAAAAATATGTTTTCTGACTTGACTTTGCAAAGATATTTTTATTATTATTTTATTGTTATATCATTTAACAGGCAATACTTCTCTTCCCATGATAATTAACTGAATTTAGGTATTTTCAAATGTTAAATAATTCAATTGATGTGCAATTGAAATAAAAGTTTGCTATGCAGACTTAACCTTACCGATAGCCCTACCGTTGGGTTAATCGGACGTCGGATCTCTGTCCATTTTTTCTTTGAAAGCTGTATTTTAAAGAGAACTACCACATGGACCATGTCGTTTACTGAATTTTAATAAATAATTTATATGAATGGTCAAATATCTCTATTCATTCCAAAGTGGAGTCCTTTTGGTATTTGATATGCATAATAAATAAACTGGGATACTGAATTAAGTGTTCGTAAAAAGGTTAAATAATGAAATCTTAAAAATAATGAATAATGAATAATGAAATAGTTGCCTCATTTATAAGCTGACAAAAATGTGACGGGAAACTCAACATCGAGTTTCAGGGGCCTTATGAATGAACAAAAGTCAAGGCTTACAAAATTGAAAGGTTAATATTAGGGAGCGTTCATCAATACTCTGGTGGGGGTTGGGCAATTCAGGGGGGATCAAAAAAATAATAAGCTTCAAAAAGGGGGGATCAAGCAAAAAATGTTGCCGTTAAGGGGGGGGGGGGGGGTCAAACAAATTACTAACGTAAAAAAAACACAATTTTGTTTTTCGCGCTGCACAGCGCGTGCCCCAAACTTTGAATTAGGTGTCGAGAATTAGTTTAAAGCCAAAATGTATCCCAATCATGTCAAAATTAGTGTCATGAAACAATTTTGCACAATTAAATTTATAAAAATATATATACAGTATAGTCATGTAAATTTATATAAAATGGGTAAGCTTTAGAAATGCAGTGGTAGGGTATACTAAAGGAACTCCTATAAAACATATGTGCCTTCAAACACTAACTTTAGCTTTATGAAAAATTGTAAAAAAGTGTAAAGTCGCATTTTTTTCTCGCGCTACGCACGCCTGTTAAGGTATCTGGGCAGAAAACCTACAGCTCTAAGGGGCTGCTGCCCCCTTAACCCCCGACAGTTTGGTCCAAAATGACCCCCGGGCATCAAGCCTTCTGGCTACGCCTATGTTTAAAGGTAGGCCTATATTATGTGATCTTTCCAGGGAACGCCCTCAACATCAAAAAAAAAATTGAAAGAAGATTTTCTTGCAGATTTACATTTCTGATACATTCCAAGTTACAGGGCGACACGATTCTTAATTAACTTCAAAATCATGATTTTAGAGTGAAAATAAACTGTCGGATAACACCGACAGTTTATAAATTATATTTTCACTCTAAATTCACTCTAAAACCATGAATTTGAGGTAATTAGGAATAATATCGCTCTGTAACTTGGAATGTATGTATGATTTATGATCAGAAATGTAAATCTGCAAGAAAATCTACTTTCTAAAACAAATAATGAATTGAGGGCACTCTCTGGAAAAGATCACATAATATACCTTTAATGTTTGGAAGTTAAGATATATTCAAAATAACTCATAATCTGTTATTACCACACCAAACCCAACAGAAGTGTGGTTTGGCATAGGGGGGGGGGGGGGGGGGGGAATGGGGATCAAAATATATTTCAGACCCTGAAGGGGGGATCAATAAAAAGAAGACTTTCTCGGAGGGGGGATCATTTTTTTTTAATGTCCCCACCCCACCAAAGTATTTATGAACGCTCCCTTAGTAAATATTTATTTTCATTGTGATTATAATATAAATGTTGATTTTTGTTTCATGTCGAAGCTGAAAGAAGAAAAAAATACTAGTATGTTTAAAATTAGTAATTAAATCATCACTGTTCAACAAAAACCTTACATTAGTTAAAGTTATTTAAAGCTACCAAGTATTGGACCCAGAAAATACTTGTAAATATTATCAAAATGCAATAATAATAGAAACTTTTATGCAAGTTGCCATTTTGCCAACATTATAAATACTCTCAAGTCTCTCTCAGCTATTTTCTTTTACAAAACCATTTAGATGTGTGTTAGCCCATAGACTGGTGAAATAGCCTTGGATGTTCCATCCATGGATTACAGGATATGTTTTTTCTTTATTCGCGCACATAATATTTCACTTTTGATTTTTTTAATATTTTTTAATGTAGTCCATGCATCCAGTTATTATTTCAACAACTGAGATATATATCCACAATAATAATCTAGTGCAAAAACATGCTGGAAATAGGCTAAAACAATGTTGTTGAGATTTGTGAATATTTTATTTAACAAAGATTGCAAGCTATATCCACACACTTGTCCACACATTCAAATTCGAAACTTGCAACAAGTAAATGTTGTGCCTTTTACTATTATTACCACTACATGTACATTGCACATGCAGTACACTGGCAGGGCATGCAGCTAGTGCAAGGAAACTGATGTGCCTGGGGTCGTGAAGGTCATCGCGTGGTTACATGTATAACTATAGTTGCCAAAAATAGATGGCTGAAATGTAAACAATGTGAAATATCAATTGGTTGAATTCCTGAATGAAGGCTCTAGTTAAATGAAATTAAACAAAATAAAGACTGTTTTCTCCCCGGTTTTCTCAGTTTCGTTGTATTTTTTTTAGCTTGGTTTGGCTACTGATGCGATTGTATAAAACTAACAAATGTCTGCTTTATCAGCTTGATAAGTTTGTATCTCACATATCCCAACATGTATACACGCATGTACTCATCCCAAAATGTTCAGTGGGGGTTTTATAAGGGCCGCGGGTACCTTATGCTTAAAATTATTAAATTGATGTATTACAGCATTTTCACCTGGACACCCAATGGCTTCGAGGGTGATACAAGAATATGTTTTTATAGCGAGTGCAATTTATTCTTGTATCATGCACCCCCCAAAAAAATTAAATTATTATTATTATTATATAAAGAATGTTTTGATAAAAACTAAATAAGTTTAGCCCGAACTGACCTTCTCTGCGGATACTCACGCGCACATCTTCTGCGCCACACCAAAAATATTGGACGGCAATATTTTTTGAATATTGGACATGCAGACAAATGTACATCCAGAAACTTTGGTGCACAATACCCAATACCATAAAACGGGGTAAATATAGAGACATGGGGGTGAATAGGGACAAAAATAGGAAAAGTACACACTTTTATTATTATGTGGAAGGCCCATAATAATGAATGATATTGTTAGAACTTACAAAATGTAGATATTGCCAAAGAATGAATTGGATATTTTTCTGGATATCCGAGTCATCCACTGTGACTCAGATATCCAGAAAAAGAATGGTCAGAATTTCTGCTGAAAGTCTGAATATTTCTGGATATCCGGAGTGATCCACCAGTGATATGCGATACAAAACTCACGAATGTTCGGAATTCCTGCTGTGAAGTCGGAATATTGCCGGATATCCGGAGTCATCCGGAATATTGCCGGATATCCGGAGTCATCCACAGTGTCAGTGATATGCGATACAAAACTTAAGACTGTTCAGAATTTCTGCTGAAGTCTGAATATTTTCGTCCGGATATCCGGAGTCATCCACAGTGATATGCGAATACGATACAAAAAATAATGAATATTACCTGGATATCTGAGGATCAACTCTGAATAATTCCGTGGATAATATTCAATATAATTTCATTTTTGTCTGGATATCCACGGCAAAATATGGTCATATTTGTCTGGACATCCGGTGTCATCCACAGGGGGGGTGTATGTATTATCTGGAATAGCCCAATGGGTCATCATTAAACATGGCATATATAATGAATCACAGTTTTTGCATTGAAACGCTGTTATAAAAACCATCAATTTTACAGCACATTTTGCTCCATAACTTCACTTATACTTAACCTAGTTAACTCATCAAGCACTCATTTTAAAGGGGATTACATGATCTTTCCATCAATACTAATAACATTTAAATTTAACATTTCTAAAAAAAATATGAACATCCCTATCTATGGAGGGTAGTGGTACCGTGTATCGAAGATACACTTGCACTACGGTACCGATTGGGACTACACTAGTCTGTGTGTGTGTGCCCAACATTGAACATGCCCAAACAAAACGCATAACGCAGTGCAGTTTCATGCAGAAGAAAGGGAGGGCTTGCGTCGCATTTTTAAATTTACAATTCGCGGCTATATCTTGCCTCACGTCCCGTACGGAATAAACCGTATAGGCTACAACGTATCATTAATTGGTTTGAGCATGCGCACTTGAGTTACGGGACGTCTAGCAAGACATTGCCCAATTCGCGTCGGATTTTGGAGTTGGGGGCCAGTAGTGCAACTTTTGATGAAGTCTGCCAAATTCGGCAGACTCATCGCCATTGGCACGGCACCGGCGTTATTTCGACACGTGCGACTTATGCGACTGGTTTCTTAGCTATCTAAATGCACTAGAATGTTACTTACTTCATCACCTCCCAGTTCTAAGACATCTTTTCGAAACTTAGTCTTCAAATTATCATCATCGATTCTTTTGTTTGGTTTAAATGCCTTCGTTTTCGAGCGACGTTTTTCTTTACTGGTTGTCGCCATTTTGGATTTTGTTTGTGCGCTACAAAGTAAGTCTTACAGATATCTAATAATATCGTGTAGACACTATGTGCACTAAAAACAGCTTAACGTTGATGGGGCAATTATGACATAGTCAATGTTCAGAAAGGCAATCCCCTTTTACGCCAGTGGTATGCGTGCATGGAGGGGATTTCGAATCTCGATTGAGTGCATGTATACATCAACTTAATTATGATTTAAGTCCATGCGGGCCTACATACATGTACAATTGCCTTGTAGTATTGGGAGAATGTTGAATCACGCCCGGTAGTTTCAGTCAACATTGACTTTGGGGACCGTTCATTATTTATGGTGGAGGGGCGGTTGGGACAAATTTCGAGACTCGTATGTTAAAATTACCTATACAGCTGAAACTGAAAATTACATGACCCCCCTGCTAACCAGTAGCTTTTTACACAACCCACACCCCTACCCCCTCCCTGTAAAAAATCAACTTGTCACATACTTAATATGGGGGCTGTCTTTACCTTTGGAATTTTGTTCATGGATATGTTGGCAAATTCTGTTTGTGCCCTATCTGAACGGCCAATACTTATGATGGTCAGTTCTTTTTATTGTGTGAAATTAGTAATGGCGAGCGTAGCGAGCGGAAATTGTGTAATATATGCGAAGCGCAGAAAAAAATTGCATTCACTCCAAAATAGCTTCTAAAATCACCCCAATCACCACCACCCTCTTTATAGTTTAAAAATGTTACACAACCCCTCCCCCTGTTTAAGAATAACAAGTTACATCACCCACCCCCCCCCCCCCCATTTCAACATAGGCTTATGAAAGTTACATGACCCCCCTATAGTTTACCCAACCGCCCCTCCAGCATAAATAATGAACGGTCCCTATAGGCCTATTATATGGGTACGCATGATCGTTCAAAAAATTGCGGAAAAGGGGTGTTTTTCGTATCGTACAATGTCCGCGATTTCCTAAAATTAGGGGTGTTTTTGGATGCTAAGTCCGCGATTTCCAAAAGAATAGGGTCATTTTGAAAGCTATGTCCGCGATTAAAAGTAATTAGGGTGTTTTTTGGAGGCTATGCCCGCGCGAAAAAGAAATGGAATGTAAGAATGTGTATTGTTTGTGTGTGCCACTATATCTATTGTCCTGGGATATGAAAAAGGGGTATTGAACCAAGTGTGGGTCCTTGTTTTTGCACAAAAAGGGGATCTATACTTAGAAAGTGTCCTCGAAATGGTGAAAAAGAGGGGTTATTTTAAGACAAAATGGCGTGATTTTGGGCGAAAAGGGGGGTAAAAGTTAGCACAAATTGTCCGCAAAACACCGTCAAATAGGGAGGTATTTCAAGATCCTGGAACGATCATGTGTTACCCCTTTGAATACGAAGAAAGAACACCGGGAATCACGTTACACGTTTCGTACATTTTACGGTGCAGAATTGTTTTGTGATCTTTTTAAAGATCAGAAAAATGACCGTTTCTTAGTAAAGAGCTGAAAGGCCGGGGACATCTTAGCCCGCGCCCCGAGCCAATACAGGGCCGTCAGATGGGGGGGGGGGGCGGTGCGTTTGGTGCGGACGCACCCCCCTTGATAACATTGACTACAGCGTTTTTTGGACTGCGAAATTATGTGTCCGTGCGAAAAAAAATTGACGTGCGAAATTTTTTGACTTCAACCCCCCCCCCCCCCCCCCCCCCCACCACCCCCCACTTACGTGAAATTCACGAGGTGACTGACTTGGAAAATTTTTGGGGTAACCTTTTACGAAAATTTTAGGTGAAAACGCACCCCCCTTGGGCAAAAGTGTCTGACGGCCCTGCAATAATCTCTGTCAGTAAATAGTAGTCCGTCGAGAAGTCTCCTCGCCCAGTGAGGTATAGAGCGCCACCAGCGAGAACCGACAGGCCCGAGCCGAAGGCGACTTCGGCTCGGGCCTGTCGGTTCTCGTGTGGGGGCGCTCTATAGCTCACTGGGCGAGGGGACTTCTCGACGGACTAGAAAAATACACGCATATTAAAAATTAAAATATTAAAAATTACTTATAAAATAAAGAAATTAAAACAAATAAACATGAGAAAACATTAATAAATAAAAAATGATTAAATAAATGAATAATTATGTAAATAATTAATAATATAAAAAGTAAATAAGTAAATATAGAAATATAGAAATGAATACATTTTACATTCAATTTAAGTTTTAAATATGTCATATATATTCAATTAATTTGATTAGAATTATATTCAATTTAATATGGCCAATATTCTTTAGTAAAACTATGGTTGAAGTAGAATTTATTTGTTTATTATATAAAAATTCTGTTGGGAGTCTAATAACATCTCTCTGATTGAATCATCAAGGCTAAACAAATATAGGTTTGACTCCATCACAGACTGCAGGACTGTTAAAGTAAACTGCATAGGTACATGTAATTAAAAAGACTACAAAATAATTTAGACAATTTTCCATATAGGCCTACTAAAAACAAAATGGCAGCCTCCATGTATATGTAGAAAGACCTAAATGTGCAAGAATATGCAATTCTATGCTATTAGGTTGGCGGGCTTTGGCCCGCCACCCAAAAAGTCTTGGAAAACGCTTACTTGTAACAGAAAACTACCGTACTCACTAGGTATCAGCAGTGATCAGTGCGGCCCTTAAAGGGACATTAAGTGGTGTTGACAATTTTAAATGTTTAAAAATTTACTTCAGAATTCAAGATGAACATTAAAAATTGCGATTATTGTTGTTTCTACTAACAAAAATACAGCAAAACTTGATTAAAAACAATATCATCGCTATTTATTGAAAAACGCCCTCTATGCAAATATGGTTCGCGTTATGTATCACGCGTACTGCAGTGGGATACTGTCGGACGTAAAATGCTCGTCCCGGCTGCGATTTTTTTTTTACTAGTAAACATTTGTAAAATTTATTTATTTCGTTTTAATACGGAATAAAGCAAAACTCACTGAATAAAATGATTTTTCAAAAAAGAAAAAAGAAAAGTAAACTGATTTTACATGTGAGCCCATTCAAATGTTTACTAGTAAAAAAAAAATCGCGTCCCGGCTGTACGAACATTTTTGAATCGACGTTTTCTTGTACAAAGAGAGCTGATTTTCCTTAATCCTTATAGGTGTAGGTTCATACATGTAATACAATTATAACAATATCTTATCTCAGTTTTTATCATAATTGAGGGCGCAGCCTCCAACACATCTCTTAGTGCCCCTTTAAGCCTAAGGGTGTCTTTTCACGCATCCTCGGCCGCTCCCCCGGGCCGCTCCGTGGCCCCTTTTCATCCACTGGCAGTTCCATGGCCTTTTCATCCATTGGCACTTCACCAAAAATCATCAAATGTGTGAAAATCTTATGAATTTGAGTTATGTAGCCTCAAATTTGGCCCGTATGAATTCAAAGGCACATTTTTGGCTAAAATTCAGTTCATAAGACACAATTTTGTATAAGAATTCAGTTCTCTAAGACCCCGGGCCAATTTCGGCGACCGTTCAGTTCCGTATAAGCCCCAGTTTCGGCCCTTCGGGCCGTACACTCCTACCAAAATGAAAGTCGAGTACACCCCCCCCCCCCCCCCCCCCCCACCACGGGCGCCCCTGCTATTGATAGGAGAGCAATGAAGTGGTATAGCAAATCTGATAATTGTATCATCAGGAGGTTGACACGGGAAGATCACACATTGATAGCAGATCTGATATTGTATAGGAGGTTATAGGGAGAATCACACACAGCTATCGGATGAGAGGCAATATTAAACTGTATGTTGAAAGGTAAGATCACACCGTTGGTCGGATAGCCGATAACTGTAAAGGAGACTGAAAGGGAAGATCACAAGCTATTGATAGGAGAGCTGATGTATAAGAGATTGAAAGGGAAGATCATCACAAAGCTATCATGGAGAGCTGTTGATCGACTGTATAGGAGGTTGAAAGGAAGATCCACAACATTGAATAACTACTGTATACCCAGCAAACACAGAACGTTTCCGCAACGTTGCACCTAGGTTGCAGTTTGCGTCATTTAAAACGTTTTAACAACGTTTTTATAACGTTACGGTTTGGTTGTGATTTGGTTGTTTTAAGTTGGTCAGTTGAAACGTGAGCAAAACGTTCTCTGACCGTTGCAGTTTAGTTCTAGTTTGGTTGCACTTAGGTTGTGGTTAGGTTGTCATTATAAACGTTCTTACAACGTTATTATGACGTTGCGGTTTGTTTGTTTTAGGTTGGTTCTTGGAAACGTGATTAAAACGTTCTCTGAACGTTGCATGTTGATCATCGGAAACGTTTACATAATGTTTTATTTCTTTTTATTTCTTTATTTATTTTTTATTATTTTATTTATTTAGGCCTATTAATTTTATTATCAGACGATTTTCACTTTCGCGCGCTTAATTTTTCGCCGTAAACATGTAACTGTTTTACATCATTTTTTTAATCACTCACATCTGGCTTCATCACGACGTTCATATAACGTTTACACAACCAAATTATGTTACCTGGGCTGTAATCGCTAATTTGCATATTTTACCTGGCCTTACATGAGTCGAGTAAATTGTGGAAATAGCTCATTAGCATAATTGCAATGGTACAAAAATTAGCACCGGTGCTCGTTTGTAACCTTTAAATTATGGTAATGAGCTAATTTGCACCTTTTATTTATTTAAACCTATTTTTTAAAAAATTTAAGTCGATATATTACATTTAACAGCTTTTAACACCATAGAAAGTATTTTGATATGTATACGTAAGTTCTCATATGTATGGCTAAAGACAAATGATTGTTCACTACTGCCATATAGGCCTACATTGTGCAAGAACATACACATGAAAAGGTCAATGCCCCTGCAGCCCGCCCCCCCCTTTCTATAATACCACTACCATTTCCTGGTTGCCATGGTGTAACTAACCGAATTTGATGAACGTTTTTTAAACGTTTGGGATAACGTTGTGAAAACGTTCAAGACTAACGTTCATACAACATAAAAATGTGTCGACAAATAAACGTTCTTTGAACGTTTAATCATAATGTTCCAAGAACGAAAGTGACACGTTGTCACGACGTTCCAACAACGTAATAAATAGGTTATAAAAACGTCATTTGGACGTAATGGTATAACTAACAGAATTTGAAGAAAGTTTTTTAAACGTTTGGGACGTTGTTATAACGTTGTGAAAACGTTCAAGACTAACGTTCATAAGACGTAAAAATGTGTCGACAAATAAACGTTCTCCTAACGTTTTCTAACGTTTTTAACGTTCTTCTAACGTTTGATCACAACGTTCTAAAAACGAAAGTGAAACGTTGTCACGACGTTCCAACAACGTAATATGGTTAGCTGGGTACCGTCCTGAAACCGGGCTCTCACCGTTTGCCGCCGCTTTTACTCACCCGGCAAGAGTTTTGAGAATGGTCAAACTTCCTGCCGGGCGCGGATGACCGGCAACGTGTTCAACGGACGGGAAACGGCCCACCGTGTGACATCACCGTGTGCTACCGTGTAATTTGTTACACGGTAATGGGCCGGCCAGCTCACACGGATACATGTGAGTACAAATGTATTTTACAGAGATTCCCGGAATGTGAGCGAAGCGGCGAGCTTGAGCGCTCAGCTTATACAGGGCAGTTTGATGACGTTATCAAGGCGGTTCGGTCGGTACCCAAGCGTTTCGGCCGGTGAGGACCTGGTGAGGAGGTGGTATGAGCCCGGTTCCAGGTACGCTGGTTCCCTGCGCTTATGGTCTTCCACACACACGGCCCGACACTAACCATAGGCGCAGGCGGGTGCTGTTTGTTTCGATACGTTGATTGGCTAATCAGTAATGACGTATTTCTGGGGTCAATGAAAACGTACCTAAAACGTACTTGAGATACATGTACGTAGCAACGGACTTGAACCCGGAAATAAATTGATCATTCATAAGAAACTAAACACGCCGATCAACTACAAATGGTAGCGATCATTGTTAATAAAATGTTATTATAATCTTATAATACTAGAAGATCAGCTAATGAGCCATCTTTTTCAGACAAGCCGGCAGTCGAGTCGTCAGCGATTCCAAACAAAACTCATAATCTCATGTAAGAAAATGCCGAAAATGTCGAATGATGAAGGCTTAAACCTAGACTAAAGCCAAAAACATTAAATTAAAAAAGCGAAAAAAGTAAGCTTATAAAATATTATATTATAAATTAGTACCTCAAGTCATACTTAGAAGTTAGAGTAATTTGGTCATCAGTTGGTTTTGTTCATCATACTAGGGCATCGGCCTACTCAGTCATAGGGTATTTTCCGTTTTCTGGGGGTATGTTAATTGTAATGAAGGTATACTTTTACAAATGATGCAGCACTTGCATTATGACTAGCGCTCTCTAGTCTAGACTCTAGTCTTGTTAAACACACAGGCTAAATTGTAGTAATTTTGCAATGTAATGTGCATTAGCCTTAGGCGACAAAAAAAACCTGTTTCAAGTGACAAATTGGGTTGGTTGGGTCAGTGGTTAGTTTTTTCGTTCGACGTTGTTTTTAAAAAAATCAGGAATTTTCAAAAATTATTATGTGTTCCCCTTTACTAGCCTTTTTTTTTGTCCCCTGATGCTGCAATTTTGGTATTGTAGTTTAGGTGCATGGCACACATCAAACCGTACTGGGGTAAGGTACAACTTGACCTATAATGTAGATCAAGTTAGGTGGTTCGATTCCATCACCAGTTACATTGTATTGTATGTGCCTGCCTGTACCGACACTTGATACCTTGTTTATTTATAGAACATAGCATTTTAATTTAAATTTAAGGAGAGCATGTGCGGTCTATTGGATAGGACACAGGTCTCACAATACAAAGGTTGTGAGTTCGAGTCCCAGCTAGGTCCAACATGTCTGTATCCTTGGGTGAGGTACTTAGTCTCAATTGCCTTGTGGTTCGGAAGTCACATAGAAATGATCCTGTGTATCGGAAGAGCAAAAATCAGAGCATGTTAAAAGGTCACAGATTCCTTCGTAAAGAGTAGGGGATCATCCCGGTCTGTGGCCGGCTGTACACACATTGTCCCAAGGAAACAGGGGCCTTGGCGTTAATATCCTGACTTTAAATAAAAGGAAGATTGTAAATCTTGTCCCCGAGTGTTTTCAAATGCCCTTCACTTTCAATACTGATTTGTGGTACATTGATTGGGTACATGTTTGCCCAAACAAGAGTTGAAAAAAGTGGGTCGGTAGGTCGATTACCTTTTCTTTTTTTTCTTTTTTCTTTTTGGCTTCAGACACATAGTGAAGAAAAATACTATAGGGGAAGGTGGGGTAATGGCGGACGCGGGGTAATCGCGGACAGGGCTGTATCTAAAGGCAGGTGAAAGAAGGTGGTATTTTGCCACCCTATGATGTTAGGTGCCTCTCCATTGAAATCACACAAAACCTAAATGGGATGGTTGTCTCGCAAATTCTCGCGAGAATTACAAAAATCACTTTTTGGGCAAGTTGATATTTTGGTGCATTAATTTCTCTTTGAAACTGGTATTTCTACATCAAGGAAAACAAAGTCTTATTATTTTTTTATGTAATGTATGATACCTTCTGATAAAAAAGAAATGAATTCGGAGTCACAATGATGAGCATAATAATAAGAGAGGATGTGCCCATACATTGTACATGGATTGGGGTAATCCCGGACATGTACCGTTTCCATGGTAACCAATATGGGCGTGGTCAATTTAACATCATAAATCGGTAATAGTTGTTGACCATAATGTATACATATGTGACATTGTTCTTTGATTTCTGCTACACTTTTAAAAAGGGTATTTTTTAACTCCCATTGAAATGCTATATTCCAATAAAAAGGGAGCTGCCATTGATAAATACGGTCCGGGATTACCCCCAGAGTGTGGGGTAATGCCGGACGACGCCATTTTTTTTATTGCGTCGTAGCTTCGAATATCAAAATGATGAGTTGATAAAAACTTGATAAAAGGTAGAACCTTCACAGTGCTTTGTGTTTACATGATTTTTATTGTTATATGACGTATTATATGTGTGTTATACCTCTCTAACAAAAGGTGTCCGCCATTACCCCACCTTCCCCTACAATTTGATTTTAATACACTTTAATGTTCTTTAAATTAAAACCCTAACCTTCCTACACTACGATTCACTACGGCAAAAAACAATGTCCACACGCATGCTTCAGCATTCGAATCGATGACGTCATCAACCAAGCGGATATGTGTGTACGAAATCGCTGCCCGGGTGAGCGTTGGCAGGTTAGCTGATTGGTTACGGACGGCGTTGCGTGGTGATCGGAGTGTCCGGGGGTTTAATCCCAGGGGTTTCGCAGCGATTATTTGGTTTAAAAATCATATTTTGTCCCCTCCCCCAGTTTCCACACCGTAAAAACATAGCCTGGCTGGTTAGGGCTAATACATATATTTTGATTTAATTAACCCTAACCTAACCCCGGTTTAGGGTTTTTGACCGGGATCACCAAACTAAATCTCCGGGAACCTGCCGGGATTCGATCCGGGGACACTCCGTTCTCAAGCCCCACGTCCCACCCACTAAGCCACGGCCCTCAACTACACATTCGCGCAGTATACTGCGCTCACCATATAGGCTCGGTGGACTACGTCATCGAAAACCGACGATGCATGCGTTTGGAGAGTGACTTAGGATTAGCATTTTTTAGCACTCAGGGGGTTAGGGTAAATAGAACACACAAAAAAACCTGTTGTAAAGGATTACATCATCTTGGATAAGTTAGCAATTATGAGATGTCGCATTTCATCATTATTTTGTAGGCCTTGTTATCAGCAACATCTTCAATTTAAAATAATGCACACAATTTAATGTTTTTGTATTACAATTTGTTCGGGCTTTTGACCACCTTATTTCGAGGTCAGCTATGGGGAGCGAATTAGTTTTATGCTGCCTATAATTAATATAGCTCTGACACAGGTTTTGGTGAATGTCAAATAAAATACAATTATATACTAATCATTCAGTTAACTTCATGATGCATTCTGACTTCTCACTAACTAGTATTATATCTTCAAGGAGATTTTTGAAATGGTTTTTAATATCAAAACAACCGGGCGTCCTACCATATCTGAGAGATCGGTTTGCCCATAGCACAAGGATTTGTCATCGCCTACTGGTATCCAGTATCAGTACAGGCACGCAAAACTTACTGGTGATGGAATCGAACCACCCAACCTGACCTACATAATAGGTCAAGCTGTACCTTACCCCAGTACGGTTTGATGTGTACCATGCACCTAGACTATAATACCAAGCAGACATTTTTTGCAGCATCAGGATTAGGGGACAAAAAAGGCTTAAAAAGGGAACACATACATTTTGGAAATTCATGATAATTTTAATAAATTATTAGGGAGTGTTCATAAATACCGGTACTTTGGTGGGGTTGGTTGGAAATTTTTAAGTCTCTGGAAAACAATTCTTGATCCCCCCCAAACACCAGTAAAATTTTTCTTGATCCCCCCTTTTTATGTTCAGTTTTTCTTCTTCTTGATCCCCTCCTGTATGTCTCAGTTACCGAGCATTATTACATTTGACCACGCACTAAGCATGTAACTGTAAAAATTTGGTTTTTTTATGTGCAAAGTGCAGAAAAAGTGTGGACTTTTTTGCATGCGCGAAGCGTAAAAAAAAATTGGATTTTTTTTTTTTGTATCCCCTCTGTTACCGATAATTACATTTTTTTTGAGGGGCCCTCCATTTTTCCAACCCCCCCCAACCAAGGTATTTATGAACACTCCCTTATATTTGTTTCATATTCTTTGGTAGATTAGTATTATGTAATTTACTTACTTGTTATATTGTAACTCTTTCTATCCACCTACCCTTTTTAAGCCTGGCACAAGCATTATGCTTGTACAAGCAATTTGCTTGTGCCTGGTCTCTAATTCATCACTCAAGTCAATGGTTCTCCCAATCAGTCCATTCAGCACGCCTTCAGTGTATTTCAATTAAGATGAAACTATAATGGGGTGGGTGGAAGTGCATTGGTGAAACTGTAGTGGGCAGGGATAGCACTGGGTCCAAAATGTGAGAGGTCCCATGATATTTTTCAGGACCCCGTAGGACTTCAAAAAACAAATTTAAGGGGTCCCCCCAAGAAATTGAGGGGTCCTGAAGTTTGGGTATTTAAAAAAATTACTTTTTTACGGGCAGTTTTAAAGGTAGATGACCCGATCACATTTTCGTAACACAGAATTATTTCAAACATACGGAGATTTTCATATCATATGAAAGCTCGTATTTTTCTCATCATCATACTGAAATTTGACAGCCTAAATCGGTATAATTACGGAGAAATCGATGAAATAACGTCGAATTACCGCGAATGGTGGTAACCACCGATATAGTTTGTGTACTACTCAATGGGTACAGTTCACAGCATCTTGTGCGTCTAAAATAAGAACCAATTAGAGCTATGCAACTCAAACTTTGGAACACGACTTTTTTAAGGATGACCTTTCATTACAAGTAGAATAGAAAACTTCAAGTTGAAAATCGGAACATCTACCTTTAATGAATTTATATTGTGAGCAAAGGATGGATATGTAATTTACAGAATTTCTAAAGGTTTCCATTTCCACACATCTTCAAATTTAAGGGGTCCCTTCAATTTTGATCGGGACCCGCAAGTCTTTCCAATTTGAAACCTGACGCGTCACTATTAGAAAGTGAGAGGTCTAGGACGCGCAGATGCGTCAGAATGCGACCCCTGGTAGTGGGATGAAACGGTATTCCTAAAAAATATTAATTATTAATAATTCAGTCAGTTCCAAATTGGCAAAACCTTTACTCTCTAACTATTCAAACAGCAGCAAATTAATTCAGAAGAGCGTCACGCATCATAAAACGCTGGCATGGTTTAATATGGCGCGCAATGGTGCAGTGTCATTGTATGCGTGACGCTTGCATATGCCAAAATCGTGCTTATAAATACGCTTGGATTACTTTTGCGCACGTATAGTTAAAAAACGAATATTTCTCGGCAATTTCAAACTGATTGAACTATTTATAGGACGAAACGGTTTTGGGATGAAATGTATTTACGTCAGTGGTTCCCAACCTCTGGGTCGTGACCCCAATTGGGGTCGCGACCGTTCTTTGTGTGGGGTCGCGGACTAGCCTAATTTAACAAAAATAAAATGCTTTTATAATGTTGTATCAGAGTAACACATGTGACTTTGTTCTGTGAGGGGTCGCGCTCTGATGCTGGTTTTCAAATTCAAATTCAATTTATTATAAAATAACATCGTGGCCAAAGGCCAAATTGCGCATTTTTTACAATAAAAACATATAATATTATCATCAAAAATACATAAAAATACATGATAAAACAGAAATAACATATAAAATACATAATTATGATTGCAAATCCCCACACAAAAAATATTTAAGAATCCAAACACACACATTTACAAGCAAATGAAACAAACATCCTCACACCACAAGTGAACACTCACCCCTCCACACATGGTTTCTAGAATGGGGTCACCACCAGAAAAAGGTTGGGAACCACTGATTTATGCGTTCATTAGTCCATGCTACTATAATCAAAACAAAAAATTGTCAATCACAGAGTCATGGTCCGAGCGCTCGCCATCATTAAAAACGTTGAGCGTGTCCTTGCATGCAGTGCATTCAAAAACAGTCACAACATGGCGTGGGGTCTTGCTGATTAGGGCTGCAATTGGTCAATTACCTATTTATTTAAAAGTACATCACATCTTCCATTTTTACTGCGCCCTTGCCATTGCGAATGACGCGGTTACGCACCAGTTGCATGGGAATCGTATACGCTGCGATCAGTCCGACAGTTACATTTTTACGAAATGCCACAAAATATTGTGGGGTTTTATTGAAATGCTGGGCATTTTTTTGCAATATAGGCCTAAATACAATCAGTTTCAAATTGGCGAGAAATATTCGGTTTATTACTTTATATCTATCCATGCGCAAAAAACAATCCAAGCGTAACAAGCAGGGTTGTAGCTAGCCACATTTTAGTGCCGGCTAAAATCGCACATAATTTATCGCCACATTCTGGCATTCTCAGCCATTTTGTGGTATTTGATGTACACATTTACTAAATTTTTGAGTCTTAGAGCTGGTTAATTTGCCTGAAATTGCTGTGAGTGCCGGTTGTTTAGCCTTTAGCGACCGGCACCGACCAGTGTAGTTACATCCCTGAGTTCCAAAATTGAATTTTTTTCTACATAGCTCGGAGGGCAGTGCTGCGCACCGCTTGGATGGTACCTTATCAAATTCAGTTTTTGGGGCCTCCCATAAGTTATAACAAGCGCGATTTGGGCATAGCCCTAGGCCTAGTACAGGAAACCCATACGTTGGTGTGGTTTTTTTTCCCCTACCAACTTAGGATGGGGACAGATAGTGAAACATGCAAAATACCCTATGATGAATAATACCAACTGATGACAAATATCACTATAAGTATGATTTGTTGTACTAGCCTAGGCCTATGCAAGCGTCATGCATACAAGTGACACTGCACGCCATATTGTGCCATGCCAACGGCAACGTTTTCCGTGCGACGCTCCTCTGAAGTCATTCGCTGCTGAACAGGTTTCGCCAATTTGGAACTGACGGAACTATTATAATTATAGGCTAGCCTGGCCCTGAGTCTGAGACAGTGATATTTAAATAATCCGATTCCATCCAATTGCAAATCTAGAAAATGTGTAGTCCCAATAGTGACCTGTCCTAGGTAGCTGGCTACCTAGGGTCACAAAACTCCCTATTGATTGATTTAAATTATATTTGATGTGAAAATCTTGAATTAAAAATGTGATTTTCGCGACGTCGTGTGTCTATAGAGGGTGTTGTGGCTATAGTATAGTGAAGCATGAACGATAGTATAGCCATCATTGGGTCTAGAAAATGTGTCCATTTAAAACGGCATCAGTTCTCGTAAATCAATGCTTATATTGGTCATTTTATAATTTTCAATAACAAAGGGGGTATCAAATTGTAGCTAATAGAAATACCTATCAGCTTACATAAATTATATCATCATAGGTCAAATACATTTACAGTTAGGATACTTTCAATGAGTGCGAACTTTCTTTTTTAAATTCTTTTTAGGGCTTAAAAATAAAAGCTTATTTGTTGGTAAGATTATACTTTTTTTTCGTATTCTTTGCCGGTATTGGTAGATTCGGTATACTTACTTGTTATATTGCAACACTTTTATCTACCTACCTAGGTTAATCTGATTTTTTACGGCCGATAAACTCAAATTTTCGTAGACAGTTTTTGTGTTGTAATCGCCACACACACACCGCTTCGACTTATTTGTACTGAATTGTACATGCACAATTCATCCTGACGTCACACGGTAAGAGGTTATAGACTCTTCATCAGAACCCAGAGGGTTACTTTTAGCATGTTTTGAGATGCTAAATATGTCAAGCGTCACTGTATAGTCTGTATAAGCGTGGGTTTGAAACTGGCCACAAAATGGTGGCACCCGCCTGTGGCCTTGGTTAGCGGAGATTTTTCCGGATCGGAGCAAAGGGCTCAGGGAACCAGTGTAGGTTCCAGGCCGATAAGGGTAAGCGTTCGATGTAAGAAGTAATTATAATAGGATATGAATATTCATATATAATATACATATACATATACATATACATATAGATCTATATATCCCTATACAATGGAACATATAGGCACATGTGGCACATCTCGGCACATACTGGCACATGATGGCACATACTGGAACATGATGGCACAACTCGGCACATAATGGCACATACCGGCACATGCTGGCACACCTAGGGACATCCTGGAACGTGATGGCACATACCGGCACATGCTGGCACATGCTGGCACACCTCGGCACACCGCGGCACATGATGGCACTAACCGGCACATGCTGGCACATGCTGGCACATGCTGGCACATGCTGGCACATGCTGGCACACCTCGGAACATCCTGGAACATGATGGCACATATCGGCACATGCTGGCACATGCTGGCACACATCGGCACATGCTGGCACACCTCGGCACATGATGGCACATACCGGCACATACCGGCACATGCTGGCACATGCTGGGACATCCTGGAACGTAATGGCACATCTCGGCACATACTGGCACATGATGGCACATACTGGAACATGCTGGCACACATCGGGACATCCTGGAACGTAATGGCACATCTCGGCACATACTGGCACATGATGGCACATACTGGAACATGATGGCACACCTCGGCACATGATGGCACATACCGGCACATGCTGGCACATGCTGGCACATGCTGGCACACCTCGGAACATCCTGGAACATGATGGGACATATCGGCACATGCTGGCACATGCTGGCACACATCGGCACACCTCGGCACATGATGGCACATACCGGCACATGCTGGCACATGCTGGCACTTGCTGGCACACCTCGGCACATGATGGCACATACCGGCACATGCTGGCACATGCTGGCACACATCGGGACATCCTGGAACGTAATGGCACATCTCGGCACATACTGGCACATAATGGCACATACTGGAACATGATGGCACACCTCGGCACATAATGGCACATACCTGCACATACCGGCACATGCTGGCACATGCTGGCACACCTCGGGACATCCTGGAACGTGATGGCACATACCGGCACATACTGGCACATGATGGCACATACTGGAACATGATGGCACACCTCGGCACATGATGGCACATACCGGCACATACCGGCACATGCTGGCACATGCTGGCACATGCTGGCACACCTCGGAACATGCTGGAACATGATGGCACATATCGGCACATGCTGGCACATGCTGGCACACATCGGCACACCTCGGCACATGATGGCACTTGCTGGCACACCTCGGCACATACCGGCACATGCTGGCACATGCTGGCACACATCGGGACATCCTGGAACGTAATGGCACATCTCGGCACATACTGGCACATAATGGCACATACTGGAACATGATGGCACACCTCGGCACATAATGGCACATACCTGCACATACCGGCACATGCTGGCACATGCTGGCACACCTCGGGACATCCTGGAACGTGATGGCACATACCGGCACATACTGGCACATGATGGCACATACTGGAACATGATGGCACACCTCGGCACATGATGGCACATACCGGCACATACCGGCACATGCTGGCACATGCTGGCACATGCTGGCACACCTCGGAACATGCTGGAACATGATGGCACATATCGGCACATGCTGGCACATGCTGGCACACATCGGCACACCTCGGCACATGATGGCACTTGCTGGCACACCTCGGCACATACCGGCACATGCTGGCACATGCTGGCACACATCGGGACATCCTGGAACGTAATGGCACATCTCGGCACATACTGGCACATAATGGCACATACTGGAACATGATGGCACACCTCGGCACACAATGGCACATACCTGCACATACCGGCACATGCTGGCACATGCTGGCACATGCTGGCACACCTCGGCACATGATGGCACATATCGGCACATGCTGGCACATGCTGGCACATGCTGGCACATCTCGGGACATCCTGGAACGTGATGGCACATATCGGCACATGCTGGTACATGCTGGCACACCTCGGCACACCTCGGCACATGATGGCACATACCGGCACATGCTGGCACATGCTGGCACATGCTGGCACATCTCGGGACATCCTGGAACGTGATGGCACATATCGGCACATGCTGGTACATGCTGGCACACCTCGGCACACCTCGGCACATGATGGCACATACCGGCACATGCTGGCACATGCTGGCACATGCTTGCACACCTCGGCACATGATGGCACATACCGGCACATGCTGGCACATGCTGGCACACCTCGGGACATCCTGGAACGTGATGGCACATATCGGCACATGCTGGTACATGCTGGCACACCTCGGCACACCTCGGCACATGATGGCACATACCGGCACATGCTGGCACATGCTGGCACATGCTGGCACACCTCAGCACATGATGGCACATACCGGCACATACCGGCACATGCTGGCATATGCTGGCACATGCTGGGACATCCTGGAACGTAATGGCACATCTCGGCACATACTGGCACATGATGGCACATACTGGAACATGCTGGCACACATCGGGACATCCTGGAACGTAATGGCACATCTCGGCACATACTGGCACATGATGGCACATACTGGAACATGATGGCACACCTCGGCACATGATGGCACATACCGGCACATGCTGGCACATGCTGGCACATGCTGGCACACCTCGGAACATCCTGGAACATGATGGCACATATCGGCACATGCTGGCACATGCTGGCACACATCGGCACACCTCGGCACACCTCGGCACATGATGGCACATACCGGCACATGCTGGCACATGCTGGCACTTGCTGGCACATATCGGGACATCCTTGAACGTCATGGCACATATCGGCACATGCTGGTACATGCTGGCACACCTCGGCACATAACGGCACATGCTGGCACATGCTGGCACTTGCTGGCACATCTCGGGACATCCTGGAACGTGATGGCACATATCGGCACATGCTGGCACATGCTGGCACACATCGGGACATCCTGGAACGTAATGGCACATCTCGGCACATACTGGCACATGATGGCACATACTGGAACATGATGGCACACCTCGGCACATGATGGCACATACCGGCACATGCTGGCACATGCTGGCACATGCTGGCACACTTCGGAACATCCTGGAACATGATGGCACATATCGGCACATGCTGGCACATGCTGGCACACATCGGCACATGCTGGCACACCTCGGCACATGATGGCACATATCGGCACATGCTGGCACATGCTGGCACATGCTGGCACATCTCGGGACATCCTGGAACGTGATGGCACATATCGGCACATGCTGGTACATGCTGGCACACCTCGGCACATGATGGCACATACCGGCACATGCTGGCACATGCTGGCACATGCTGGCACATGCTTGCACACCTCGGCACATGATGGCACATACCGGCACATGCTGGCACATGCTGGCACACCTCGGGACATCCTGGAACGTGATGGCACATATCGGCACATGCTGGTACATGCTGGCACACCTCGGCACACCTCGGCACACCTCGGCACATGATGGCACATACCGGCACATGCTGGCACATGCTGGCACATGCTGGCACATGCTGGCACACCTCAGCACATGATGGCACATACCGGCACATGCTGGCACATGCTGGCACATGCTGGGACATCCTGGAACGTAATGGCACATCTCGGCACATACTGGCACATGATGGCACATACTGGAACATGCTGGCACACATCGGGACATCCTGGAACGTAATGGCACATCTCGGCACATACTGGCACATGATGGCACATACTGGAACATGATGGCACACCTCGGCACATGATGGCACATACCGGCACATGCTGGCACATGCTGGCACACCTCGGAACATCCTGGAACATGATGGCACATATCGGCACATGCTGGCACATGCTGGCACACATCGGCACATGCTGGCACACCTCGGCACATGATGGCACATATCGGCACATGCTGGCACATGCTGGCACATCTCGGGACATCCTGGAACGTGATGGCACATATCGGCACATGCTGGTACATGCTGGCACACCTCGGCACACCTCGGCACATGATGGCACATACCGGCACATGCTGGCACATGCTTGCACACCTCGGCATTTGTTGGCACATACCGGCACATGCTGGCACACCTCGGGACATCCTGGAACGTGATGGCACATATCGGCACATGCTGGTACATGCTGGCACACCTCGGCACACCTCGGCACATGATGGCACATACCGGCACATGCTGGCACATGCTGGCACATGCTGGCACATGCTGGCACACCTCAGCACATGATGGCACATACCGGCACATACCGGCACATGCTGGCACATGCTGGCACATCCTGGAACGTAATGGCACATATCGGCACATACTGGCACATGATGGCACATACTGGAACATAGTGGCACACATCGGGACATCCTGGAACGTAATGGCACATCTCGACACATACTGGCACATGATGGCACATACTGGAACATGATGGCACACCTCGGCACATGATGGCACATACCGGCACATGCTGGCACATGCTGGCACACCTCGGAACATCCTGGAACATGATGGCACATATCGGCACATGCTGGCACATGCTGGCACACATCGGCACACCTCGGCACACCTCGGCACATGATGGCACATACCGGCACATGCTGGCACATGCTGGCACTTGCTGGCACATCTCGGGACATCCTGGAACGTGATGGCACATATCGGCACATGCTGGTACATGCTGGCACACCTCGGCACATACCGGCACATGCTGGCACATGCTGGCACTTGCTGGCACATCTCGGGACATCCTGGAACGTGATGGCACATATCGGCACATGCTGGCACATGCTGGCACACATCGGGACATCCTGGAACGTAATGGCACATCTCGGCACATACTGGCACATGATGGCACATACTGGAACATGATGGCACACCTCGGCACATGATGGCACATACCGGCACATGCTGGCACATGCTGGCACATGCTGGCACATGCTGGCACACCTCGGAACATCCTGGAACATGATGGCACATATCGGCACATGCTGGCACATGCTGGCACACATCGGCACATGCTGGCACACCTCGGCACATGATGGCACATATCGGCACATGCTGGCACATGCTGGCACATCTCGGGACATCCTGGAACGTGATGGCACATATCGGCACATGCTGGTACATGCTGGCACACCTCGGCACACCTCGGCACATGATGGCACATACCGGCACATGCTGGCACATGCTTGCACACCTCGGCACATGATGGCACATACCGGTACATGCTGGCACATGCTGGCACACCTCGGGACATCCTGGAACGTGATGGCACATATCGGCACATGCTGGTACATGCTGGCACACCTCGGCACACCTCGGCACATGATGGCACATACCGGCACATGCTGGCACATGCTGGCACACCTCAGCACATGATGGCACATACCGGCACATACCGGCACATGCTGGCACATGCTGGGACATCCTGGAACGTAATGGCACATCTCGGCACATACTGGCACATGATGGCACATACTGGAACATGCTGGCACACATCGGGACATCCTGGAACGTAATGGCACATCTCGGCACATACTGGCACATGATGGCACATACTGGAACATGATGGCACACCTCGGCACATGATGGCACATACCGGCACATGCTGGCACATGCTGGCACACCTCGGAACATCCTGGAACATGATGGCACATATCGGCACATGCTGGCACATGCTGGCACACATCGGCACATGCTGGCACACCTCGGCACATGATGGCACATATCGGGACATCCTGGAACGTAATGGCACATCTCGGCACATACTGGCACATGATGGCACATACTGGAACATGATGGCACACCTCGGCACATGATGGCACATACCGGCACATGCTGGCACATGCTGGCACACCTCGGAACATCCTGGAACATGATGGCACATATCGGCACATGCTGGCACATGCTGGCACACATCGGCACATGCTGGCACACCTCGGCACATGATGGCACATATCGGCACATGCTGGCACATGCTGGCACATCTCGGGACATCCTGGAACGTGATGGCACATATCGGCACATGCTGGTACATGCTGGCACACCTCGGCACACCTCGGCACATGATGGCACATACCGGCACATGCTGGCACATGCTTGCACACCTCGGCATTTGTTGGCACATACCGGCACATGCTGGCACACCTCGGGACATCCTGGAACGTGATGGCACATATCGGCACATGCTGGTACATGCTGGCACACCTCGGCACACCTCGGCACACCTCGGCACATGATGGCACATACCGGCACATGCTGGCACATGCTGGCACATGCTGGCACATGCTGGCACACCTCAGCACATGATGGCACATACCGGCACATACCGGCACATGCTGGCACATGCTGGCACATCCTGGAACGTAATGGCACATATCGGCACATACTGGCACATGATGGCACATACTGGAACATAGTGGCACACATCGGGACATCCTGGAACGTAATGGCACATCTCGACACATACTGGCACATGATGGCACATACTGGAACATGATGGCACACCTCGGCACATGATGGCACATACCGGCACATGCTGGCACATGCTGGCACACCTCGGAACATCCTGGAACATGATGGCACATATCGGCACATGCTGGCACATGCTGGCACACATCGGCACACCTCGGCACACCTCGGCACATGATGGCACATACCGGCACATGCTGGCACATGCTGGCACTTGCTGGCACATCTCGGGACATCCTGGAACGTGATGGCACATATCGGCACATGCTGGTACATGCTGGCACACCTCGGCACATACCGGCACATGCTGGCACATACTGGCACTTGCTGGCACATCTCGGGACATCCTGGAACGTGATGGCACATATCGGCACATGCTGGCACATGCTGGCACACATCGGGACATCCTGGAACGTAATGGCACATCTCGGCACATACTGGCACATGATGGCACATACTGGAACATGATGGCACACCTCGGCACATGATGGCACATACCGGCACATGCTGGCACATGCTGGCACATGCTGGCACATGCTGGCACACCTCGGAACATCCTGGAACATGATGGCACATATCGGCACATGCTGGCACATGCTGGCACACATCGGCACATGCTGGCACACCTCGGCACATGATGGCACATATCGGCACATGCTGGCACATGCTGGCACATCTCGGGACATCCTGGAACGTGATGGCACATATCGGCACATGCTGGTACATGCTGGCACACCTCGGCACACCTCGGCACATGATGGCACATACCGGCACATGCTGGCACATGCTTGCACACCTCGGCACATGATGGCACATACCGGTACATGCTGGCACATGCTGGCACACCTCGGGACATCCTGGAACGTGATGGCACATATCGGCACATGCTGGTACATGCTGGCACACCTCGGCACACCTCGGCACACCTCGGCACATGATGGCACATACCGGCACATGCTGGCACATGCTGGCACACCTCAGCACATGATGGCACATACCGGCACATACCGGCACATGCTGGCACATGCTGGGACATCCTGGAACGTAATGGCACATCTCGGCACATACTGGCACATGATGGCACATACTGGAACATGCTGGCACACATCGGGACATCCTGGAACGTAATGGCACATCTCGGCACATACTGGCACATGATGGCACATACTGGAACATGATGGCACACCTCGGCACATGATGGCACATACCGGCACATGCTGGCACATGCTGGCACACCTCGGAACATCCTGGAACATGATGGCACATATCGGCACATGCTGGCACATGCTGGCACACATCGGCACATGCTGGCACACCTCGGCACATGATGGCACATATCGGCACATGCTGGCACATGCTGGCACATGCTGGCACATCTCGGGACATCCTGGAACGTGATGGCACATATCGGCACATGCTGGTACATGCTGGCACACCTCGGCACACCTCGGCACATGATGGCACATACCGGCACATGCTGGCACATGCTGGCACATGCTTGCACACCTCGGCACATGATGGCACATACCGGCACATGCTGGCACACCTCGGGACATCCTGGAACGTGATGGCACATATCGGCACATGCTGGTACATGCTGGCACACCTCGGCACACCTCGGCACATGATGGCACATGCTGGCACATGCTGGCACACCTCAGCACATGATGGCACATACCGGCACATACCGGCACATACCGGCACATACCGGCACATGCTGGCACATGCTGGCACATGCTGGGACATCCTGGAACGTAATGGCACATCTCGGCACATACTGGCACATGATGGCACATACTGGAACATGCTGGCACACATCGGGACATCCTGGAACGTAATGGCACATCTCGGCACATGATGGCACATACTGGAACATGATGGCACACCTCGGCACATGATGGCACATACCGGCACATGCTGGCACATGCTGGCACACCTCGGAACATCCTGGAACATGATGGCACATATCGGCACATGCTGGCACATGCTGGCACACATCGGCACACCTCGGCACACCTCGGCACATGATGGCACATACCGGCACATGCTGGCACATGCTGGCACATGCTGGCACTTGCTGGCACATCTCGGGACATCCTGGAACGTGATGGCACATATCGGCACATGCTGGTACATGCTGGCACACCTCGGCACATACCGGCACATGCTGGCACATGATGGCACTTGCTGGCACATCTCGGGACATCCTGGAACGTGATGGCACATATCGGCACATGCTGGCACATGCTGGCACACATCGGGACATCCTGGAACGTAATGGCACATCTCGGCACATACTGGCACATGATGGCACATACTGGAACATGATGGCACACCTCGGCACATGATGGCACATACCGGCACATGCTGGCACATGCTGGCACATGCTGGCACACCTCGGAACATCCTGGAACATGATGGCACATATCGGCACATGCTGGCACATGCTGGCACACATCGGCACATGCTGGCACACCTCGGCACATGATGGCACATATCGGCACATGCTGGCACATGCTGGCACATGCTGGCACATCTCGGGACATCCTGGAACGTGATGGCACATATCGGCACATGCTGGTACATGCTGGCACACCTCGGCACACCTCGGCACATGATGGCACATACCGGCACATGATAGCACATACCGGCACATGCTGGCACACCTCAGCACATGATGGCACATACCGGCACATACCGGCACATGCTGGCACATGCTGGCACATGCTGGGACATCCTGGAACGTAATGGCACATCTCGGCACATACTGGCACATGATGGCACATACTGGAACATGCTGGCACACATCGGGACATCCTGGAACGTAATGGCACATCTCGGCACATACTGGCACATGATGGCACATACTGGAACATGATGGCACACCTCGGCACATGATGGCACATACCGGCACATGCTGGCACATGCTGGCACACCTCGGAACATCCTGGAACATGATGGCACATATCGGCACATGCTGGCACATGCTGGCACACATCGGCACATGCTGGCACACCTCGGCACATGATGGCACATATCGGCACATGCTGGCACATGCTGGCACATGCTGGCACATCTCGGGACATCCTGGAACGTGATGGCACATATCGGCACATGCTGGTACATGCTGGCACACCTCGGCACACCTCGGCACATGATGGCACATACCGGCACATGCTGGCACATGCTGGCACATGCTTGCACACCTCGGCACATGATGGCACATACCGGCACATGCTGGCACACCTCGGCACATCCTGGAACGTGATGGCACATATCGGCACATGCTGGTACATGCTGGCACACCTCGGCACACCTCGGCACACCTCGGCACATGATGGCACATACCGGCACATGCTGGCACATGCTGGCACATGCTGGCACACCTCGGCACATGATGGCACATCTCGGCACATACTGGCACATGATGGCACATACTGGAACATGCTGGCACACATCGGGACATCCTGGAACGTAATGGCACATCTCGGCACACACTGGCACATGATGGCACATACTGGAACATGATGGCACACCTCGGCACATGATGGCACATACCGGCACATGCTGGCACATGCTGGCACATGCTGGCACACCTCGGAACATCCTGGAACATGATGGCACATATCGGCACATGCTGGCACATGCTGGCACACATCGGCACACCTCGGCACATGATGGCACATACCGGCACATGCTGGCACATGCTGGCACTTGCTGGCACACCTCGGCACATGATGGCACATACCGGCACATGCTGGCACATGCTGGCACATGCTGGCACACATCGGGACATCCTGGAACGTAATGGCACATCTCGGCACATACTGGCACATAATGGCACATACTGGAACATGATGGCACACCTCGGCACATAATGGCACATACCTGCACATACCGGCACATGCTGGCACATGCTGGCACATGCTGGCACACCTCGGGACATCCTGGAACGTGATGGCACTTACCGGCACATACTGGCACATGATGGCACATACTGGAACATGATGGCACATACCGGCACATGCTGGCACATGCTGGCACACCTCGGCACATGATGGCACATATCGGCACATGCTGGCACATGCTGGCACATGCTGGCACATCTCGGGACATCCTGGAACGTGATGGCACATATCGGCACATGCTGGTACATGCTGGCACACCTCGGCACATGATGGCACATACCGGCACATGCTGGCACATGCTGGCACATGCTTGCACACCTCGGCACATGATGGCACATACCGGCACATGCTGGCACATGCTGGCACACCTCGGGACATCCTGGAACGTGATGGCACATATCGGCACATGCTGGTACATGCTGGCACACCTCGGCACACCTCGGCACACCTCGGCACATGATGGCACATACCGGCACATGCTGGCACATGCTGGCACATGCTGGCACACCTCAGCACATGATGGCACATACCGGCACATACCGGCACATGCTGGCACATGCTGGCACATGCTGGGACATCCTGGAACGTAATGGCACATCTCGGCACATACTGGCACATGATGGCACATACTGGAACATGCTGGCACACATCGGGACATCCTGGAACGTAATGGCACATCTCGGCACATACTGGCACATGATGGCACATACTGGAACATGATGGCACACCTCGGCACATGATGGCACATACCGGCACATGCTGGCACATGCTGGCACATGCTGGCACACCTCGGAACATCCTGGAACATGATGGCACATATCGGCACATGCTGGCACACATCGGCATACCTCGGCACACCTCGGCACATGATGGCACATACCGGCACATGCTGGCACATGCTGGCACTTGCTGGCACATATCGGGACATCCTGGAACGTGATGGCACATATCGGCACATGCTGGTACCTGCTGGCACACCTCGGCACATACCGGCACATGCTGGCACATGCTGGCACTTGCTGGCACATTTTGGGACATCCTGGAACGTGATGGCACATATCGGCACATGCTGGCACATGCTGGCACACATCGGGACAGCCTGGAACGTAATGGCACATCTCGACACATACTGGCACATGATGGCACATACTGGAACATGATGGCACACCTCGGCACATGATGGCACATACCGGCACATGCTGGCACATGCTGGCACATGCTGGCACACCTCGGAACATCCTGGAACATGATGGCACATATCGGCACATGCTGGCACATGCTGGCACACATCGGCACATGCTGGCACACCTCGGCACATGATGGCACATATCAGCACATGCTGGCACATGCGGGCACATGCTGGCACATCTCGGGACATCCTGGAACGTGATGGCACATATCGGCACATGCTGGTACATGCTGGCACACCTCGGCACATGATGGCACATACCGGCACATGCTGGCACATGCTTGCACACCTCGGCACATGATGGCACATACCGGCACATGCTGGCACATGCTGGCACACCTCGGGACATCCTGGAACGTGATGGCACATATCGGCACATGCTGGTACATGCTGGCACACCTCGGCACATGATGGCACATACCGGCACATGCTGGCACATGCTGGCACATGCTTGCACACCTCGGCACATGATGGCACATACCGGCACATGCTGGCACATGCTGGCACACCTCGGGACATCCTGGAACGTGATGGCACATATCGGCACATGCTGGTACATGCTGGCACACCTCGGCACACCTCGGCACACCTCGGCACATGATGGCACATACCGGCACATGCTGGCACATGCTGGTACATGCTGGCACACCTCGGCACACCTCGGCACATGATGGCACATACCGGCACATGCTGGCACATACTGGCACACCTCAGCACATGATGGCACATACCGGCACATACCGGCACATGCTGGCACATGCTGGCACATGCTGGCACATCCTGGAACGTAATGGCACATCTCGGCACATACTGGCACATGCTGGTACATGCTGGCACACCTCGGCACACCTCGGCACACCTCGGCACATGATGGCACATACCGGCACATGCTGGCACATGCTGGCACATGCTGGCACACCTCGGCACATGATGGCACATACCGGCACATACCGGCACATGCTGGCACATGCTGGCACATCCTGAAACGTAATGGCACATCTCGGCACATACTGGCACATGATGGCACATACTGGAACATGCTGGCACACATCGGGATATCCTGGAACGTAATGGCACATCTCGGCACACACTGGCACATGATGGCACATACTGGAACATGATGGCACACCTCGGCACATGATGGCACATACCGGCACATGCTGGCACATGCTGGCACACCTCGGAACATCCTGGAACATGATGGCACATATCGGCACATGCTGGCACATGCTGGCACACATCGGCACACCTCGGCACATGATGGCACATACCGGCACATGCTGGCACATGCTGGCACTTGCTGGCACACCTCGGCACATGATGGCACATACCGGCACATGCTGGCACATGCTGGCACACATCGGGACATCCTGGAACGTAATGGCACATCTCGGCACATACTGGCACATAATGGCACATACTGGAACATGATGGCACACCTCGGCACATAATGGCACATACCTGCACATACCGGCACATGCTGGCACATGCTGGCACATGCTGGCACACCTCGGGACATCCTGGAACGTGATGGCACTTACCGGCACATACTGGCACATGATGGCACATACTGGAACATGATGGCACATACCGGCACATGCTGGCACATGCTGGCACACCTCGGCACATGATGGCACATATCGGCACATGCTGGCACATGCTGGCACATGCTGGCACATCTCGGGACATCCTGGAACGTGATGGCACATATCGGCACATGCTGGTACATGCTGGCACACCTCGGCACATGATGGCACATACCGGCACATGCTGGCACATGCTGGCACATGCTTGCACACCTCGGCACATGATGGCACATACCGGCACATGCTGGCACATGCTGGCACACCTCGGGACATCCTGGAACGTGATGGCACATATCGGCACATGCTGGTACATGCTGGCACACCTCGGCACACCTCGGCACACCTCGGCACATGATGGCACATACCGGCACATGCTGGCACATGCTGGCACATGCTGGCACACCTCAGCACATGATGGCACATACCGGCACATACCGGCACATGCTGGCACATGCTGGCACATGCTGGGACATCCTGGAACGTAATGGCACATCTCGGCACATACTGGCACATGATGGCACATACTGGAACATGCTGGCACACATCGGGACATCCTGGAACGTAATGGCACATCTCGGCACATACTGGCACATGATGGCACATACTGGAACATGATGGCACACCTCGGCACATGATGGCACATACCGGCACATGCTGGCACATGCTGGCACATGCTGGCACACCTCGGAACATCCTGGAACATGATGGCACATATCGGCACATGCTGGCACACATCGGCACACCTCGGCACACCTCGGCACATGATGGCACATACCGGCACATGCTGGCACATGCTGGCACTTGCTGGCACATATCGGGACATCCTGGAACGTGATGGCACATATCGGCACATGCTGGTACCTGCTGGCACACCTCGGCACATACCAGCACATGCTGGCACATGCTGGCACTTGCTGGCACATTTTGGGACATCCTGGAACGTGATGGCACATATCGGCACATGCTGGCACATGCTGGCACACATCGGGACAGCCTGGAACGTAATGGCACATCTCGGCACATACTGGCACATGATGGCACATACTGGAACATGATGGCACACCTCGGCACATGATGGCACATACCGGCACATGCTGGCACATGCTGGCACATGCTGGCACACCTCGGAACATCCTGGAACATGATGGCACATATCGGCACATGCTGGCACATGCTGGCACACATCGGCACATGCTGGCACACCTCGGCACATGATGGCACATATCGGCACATGCTGGCACATGCGGGCACATGCTGGCACATCTCGGGACATCCTGGAACGTGATGGCACATATCGGCACATGCTGGTACATGCTGGCACACCTCGGCACATGATGGCACATACCGGCACATGCTGGCACATGCTTGCACACCTCGGCACATGATGGCACATACCGGCACATGCTGGCACATGCTGGCACACCTCGGGACATCCTGGAACGTGATGGCACATATCGGCACATGCTGGTACATGCTGGCACACCTCGGCACATGATGGCACATACCGGCACATGCTGGCACATGCTGGCACATGCTTGCACACCTCGGCACATGATGGCACATACCGGCACATGCTGGCACATGCTGGCACACCTCGGGACATCCTGGAACGTGATGGCACATATCGGCACATGCTGGTACATGCTGGCACACCTCGGCACACCTCGGCACACCTCGGCACATGATGGCACATACCGGCACATGCTGGCACATGCTGGTACATGCTGGCACACCTCGGCACACCTCGGCACATGATGGCACATACCGGCACATGCTGGCACATACTGGCACACCTCAGCACATGATGGCACATACCGGCACATACCGGCACATGCTGGCACATGCTGGCACATGCTGGCACATCCTGGAACGTAATGGCACATCTCGGCACATACTGGCACATGCTGGTACATGCTGGCACACCTCGGCACACCTCGGCACACCTCGGCACACCTCGGCACACCTCGGCACACCTCGGCACATGATGGCACATACCGGCACATGCTGGCACATGCTGGCACATGCTGGCACACCTCGGCACATGATGGCACATACCGGCACATACCGGCACATGCTGGCACATGCTGGCACATCCTGAAACGTAATGGCACATCTCGGCACATACTGGCACATGATGGCACATACTGGAACATGCTGGCACACATCGGGACATCCTGGAACGTAATGGCACATCTCGGCACACACTGGCACATGATGGCACATACTGGAACATGATGGCACACCTCGGCACATGATGGCACATACCGGCACATGCTGGCACATGCTGGCACACCTCGGAACATCCTGGAACATGATGGCACATATCGGCACATGCTGGCACATGCTGGCACACATCGGCACACCTCGGCACATGATGGCACATACCGGCACATGCTGGCACATGCTGGCACTTGCTGGCACACCTCGGCACATGATGGCACATACCGGCACATGCTGGCACATGCTGGCACACATCGGGACATCCTGGAACGTAATGGCACATCTCGGCACATACTGGCACATAATGGCACATACTGGAACATGATGGCACACCTCGGCACATAATGGCACATACCTGCACATACCGGCACATGCTGGCACATGCTGGCACATGCTGGCACACCTCGGGACATCCTGGAACGTGATGGCACTTACCGGCACATACTGGCACATGATGGCACATACTGGAACATGATGGCACATACCGGCACATGCTGGCACATGCTGGCACACCTCGGCACATGATGGCACATATCGGCACATGCTGGCACATGCTGGCACATGCTGGCACATCTCGGGACATCCTGGAACGTGATGGCACATATCGGCACATGCTGGTACATGCTGGCACACCTCGGCACATGATGGCACATACCGGCACATGCTGGCACATGCTGGCACATGCTTGCACACCTCGGCACATGATGGCACATACCGGCACATGCTGGCACATGCTGGCACACCTCGGGACATCCTGGAACGTGATGGCACATATCGGCACATGCTGGTACATGCTGGCACACCTCGGCACACCTCGGCACACCTCGGCACATGATGGCACATACCGGCACATGCTGGCACATGCTGGCACATGCTGGCACACCTCAGCACATGATGGCACATACCGGCACATACCGGCACATGCTGGCACATGCTGGCACATGCTGGGACATCCTGGAACGTAATGGCACATCTCGGCACATACTGGCACATGATGGCACATACTGGAACATGCTGGCACACATCGGGACATCCTGGAACGTAATGGCACATCTCGGCACATACTGGCACATGATGGCACATACTGGAACATGATGGCACACCTCGGCACATGATGGCACATACCGGCACATGCTGGCACATGCTGGCACATGCTGGCACACCTCGGAACATCCTGGAACATGATGGCACATATCGGCACATGCTGGCACACATCGGCACACCTCGGCACACCTCGGCACATGATGGCACATACCGGCACATGCTGGCACATGCTGGCACTTGCTGGCACATATCGGGACATCCTGGAACGTGATGGCACATATCGGCACATGCTGGTACCTGCTGGCACACCTCGGCACATACCGGCACATGCTGGCACATGCTGGCACTTGCTGGCACATTTTGGGACATCCTGGAACGTGATGGCACATATCGGCACATGCTGGCACATGCTGGCACACATCGGGACAGCCTGGAACGTAATGGCACATCTCGGCACATACTGGCACATGATGGCACATACTGGAACATGATGGCACACCTCGGCACATGATGGCACATACCGGCACATGCTGGCACATGCTGGCACATGCTGGCACACCTCGAAACATTTCAATTTTGGTTCGTTTTTATGGTAATATCTTCAGTACGCGCCCTTATCTCACTGTACTTGACTGGGGGACAAAATGTCCTCCACTTAATATTCATAATCCTGTTCTAACTGCATCCTTTACGTTTGAAAACAGTTGTCTTATCATCACGAAATTCTAGAACAAAATTGCGACATGTCTGAAAAGTTCAAAACGGGTGGAGGACGGTTACATGACGGACATTTTGGTATTTTCTACAGACTACATTGATGAATTTTATGACAGTGCACAGAATTATTCTTTGAGCAACAACACGAGCTTATATTATGGTCAATTTTCGAAAAGGTTCAATGACATCTAAATGGACCAGCATGTTATCTACTGAAGATAGCATGAATGTGTATGTTGTCACGTGTGCCAGAGTTGGCATATTAACATGCATGACGATACTCTTCTTAAAATGACAAAATCACAAAATAGATTTGGCATTTATACTTAAAGGGGCAGTGTCAACCCGGCATTTGTTTTAAAAATTGAATTTCATATTTCTCTATTATTTAATACTTTTATATGTATGTATTCTATCATTACCATCATAAGTAACTAATCGGAAGCGATTATTTCTTGTTCTTTTGGGTTATTTGAAATTGTTGTTTTGGTAAGTTTGTGTCAGGAAAAGGCGCATGTTTATTTGGCGGGAATTTAAGCGGAGTTCCGCGCTTTTCAAATGCTGCGACAGCTGTTCGATCATTGCGTCGCGCGCTGAAACTTCCCGCGCGTAAACGCGAAAAACAAAATAGCGCAAAACAATGTCTAAAAATGTAAGTTTACTCTGTGATCTTCATGCTGAATATTATTACGAAGTTGGTTGTGTTACTTGACCCTTTGCTTACATCGGTAGGGGGAGGGGGTTGGAAAAATTGAAGGGGGTCAGGAACAAAATGCACCCCCCTTCACCTCCCCTCAAAAATTGTACTTATCGGTAACAGAGGTATCACAAAAAACACAAACTTTTTCAGCACTTTGCACATTATGCAACCCATTTTTACAATTACATGCTTAGTGCGTGGTCAAATCTAAATAATGCTCGGTAACTTAGACATACAGGATGGGATCAAGAAGAATAAAACTCACCATAAAAGGGAGGGGGAGGGGGGGGGGGGGTCAAGAACAAAATTACTGGTGTTTGGTGTTTGATCAATAACTGGTTTCCAGAGACTTCAAAATGTCCAACCAACCCCACCAAAGTACCGGTTTTTATGAACACTCCCTAATAATGTATTAAAATTATCATGAATTTCCAAAATGTATGTGTTCCCTTTTTAAGCCTTTTTTTTTGTCCCCTAATCCTGATGCTGCAAAAATACCCAAAAAATATCTGCTTGGTATTGTAGTCTAGGTGCATGGTACACATCAAACCGTACTGGGGTAAGGTACAGCTTGACCTATTATGTAGGTCATGTGTTTAAAAGGTGATAGAGTTACGCAACCCGCCGTTTAGTTATCTCTTGGACTTTTTAAAGAAACATGATAAAAGGTAGCTTATTATTATACCATATTGAAGTACATAGTAATTCAACATTTTGGTGCAAAACTTGCTATTATTTTTGCTTTTTGCAAAACATACGCGTGGAAACGTTATGTGGTTTTTAATTAAATTCCACTCAACCAATGTGAGGGAGACACGAGTTTCTTTAAGTTTTAAGAAACTCATTATAAGCTATGATTGTAGGACGCGTTTCGATTAACTATGATCAAATTTATTTGATCTTTTCGTTAATCTCATCAGCTACATTTTGCTGTGCTTGATTTTAAATAATTGCCCAATTTAGGCTGATTTGTTACACACATGGACTGAACATTTTGAGTTGTCGTCTGTTTTTTGACATTCAAAACATTGGTTGTGTATTTAATCAAACGCACAAGCGTGTTATATTATGTTTAATTCTTTATCATGTGGATATCCTATCTATATAAGATAGGAATAGACATGGTGAAGAAAAGATATAAAAAATAACATGTTTGTTTTTATTGGTTTTAACTATGGTGCACAGAGTCTATTTAAGACATGATTCTTTTTAATATAGTTTTAAAGATAGGCCTATCATGTAATGTATTTCATGTATAAGAGGTCCGTATTTATGAGACGCATATGCATGTCCGATTGGGCATGGTTTTATATGGTTCCATATAAGGCCTACAAGTTTTCATTGGAAGACCTATAGTCAGTAATGTAAGTGGACCATGTGAAAAAATTGGTGAATTTATCGATTTCTTTGCCGTCCCTCTAGTACAAAAACAAAACACGTACTTGGGAGACACTAAAGATGCGATAAGAAAAATAGAGCAATTAAAACTCCCAAAACATTGTCTTTTGGTTACAATAGACTGTATTGGAATGTTCACCAATGTTCTGCAGAATGAAGTCGAAAATGAAGTTATTAAGGCTTTCTCGGATATAAACCCAGAAATGTACTTTCCTAAAATGCCACCAATCCGTCATATGGAAGCATTATTAAAATTGATTTTGCATAGAAACTGTTTCTCATTTAATGAGAAATTTTATTTGCAAACAACAGGCGTAGCTATGGGGCAAAAATGCTCTCCAGAACTATGCGATATAATGTTCCATTCATTGGAAAACAAATTTATTTCCCTTAGCGATAAAATCTTCAATTGGTTCCGTTATCGTGACGACATTCTTATGTTTTGGTCAGGAGATGAAAACGAGTTATCTAATTTTATCAGTCGCATAAACTCTATTCATCCGACTCTGAAATTCACGCATGAGTGGTCAAAAACAGAAATCAATTTTCTAGACTTAACTCTATACAAGGATGTAAGATTTCATAATTTGCAGGTTCTAGATATAAAATGTTTCAGCAAATCCTGTGACACATATCAATATCTTTCCAGAGATTCGTCTCACCCAAATTCATGTTTTCGTGGCATGATCAAAGGTGAGGCAATAAGATATATTCGAAACTCCAGTTCGGAGGATGAATATGAGTACAAACTTGATTTCTTTACCTCAAAACTTCTCACAAGAGGATATAAGAAGCAAGAAGTACTATCATGCCTAGCAGACATATCATACAATAGAAGATATGCTTACTTGGAGGATGTTCCTAAAACTTCTAAGGAAATACCTCTAGTTTTCTGCACGCATCACTTCCCACAAAGAGGTAATGCAAAAATCAAAAAGGCACTTCTCAGGAACTGGCAATTTATATCAAATAATCAAAACCTGTGCAAAATCTTCCCTTGTCCCCCTATACTAGCTTTAAGACGAACCCAAAACTTAGGGGAACGACTTATCCGAGCAAAGATAACTCAAAACCAAAACCATAATATATCTTTGTCTCGGACCACGCAAAATATAGAGGATGATAACTCCGAAGTCGGAATTTGCCCTATGTCTCCTACACTAAGAGATCTGATTGCTCTATTAGATGAAAACTAATTATCTAGTATTGCGTTTATCCATGAATGTTTCTTTACGAGCTTTCGTTGACACTTTAGTTGGTTTGAAACTATTTATTGCGTTATAAATATACGGACCTATTTCCAAATATAATGTTATTTAAAACTTGTAGGCCTTATATGGAACCATATAAAACCATGCCCAATCGGACATGCATATGCGTCTCATAAATACGGACCTCTTATACATGAAATACATTACATGATAGGCCTATCTTTAAAACTATATTAAAAAGAATCATGTCTTAAATAGACTCTATGCACCATAGTTAAAACCAATAAAAACAAACATGTTATTTTTTATATCTTTTCTTCACCATGTCTATTCCTATCTTATATAGATAGGATATCCACATGATAAAGAATTAAACATAATATAACACGCTTGTGCGTTTGATTAAATACACAACCAATGTTTTGAATGTCAAAAAACAGACGACAACTCAAAATGTTCAGTCCATGTGTGTAACAAATCAGCCTAAATTGGGCAATTATTTAAAATCAAGCACAGCAAAATGTAGCTGATGAGATTAACGAAAAGATCAAATAAATTTGATCATAGTTAATCGAAACGCGTCCTACAATCATAGCTTATAATGAGTTTCTTAAAACTTAAAGAAACTCGTGTCTCCCTCACATTGGTTGAGTGGAATTTAATTAAAAACCACATAACGTTTCCACGCGTATGTTTTGCAAAAAGCAAAAATAATAGCAAGTTTTGCACCAAAATGTTGAATTACTATGTACTTCAATATGGTATAATAATAAGCTACCTTTTATCATGTTTCTTTAAAAAGTCCAAGAGATAACTAAACGGCGGGTTGCGTAACTCTATCACCTTTTAAACAGTTGGTTAATATTATTTACCCAACAACGGGGTTGTTCATAGTTTACCCAACGCTAAATAATTGCCCAACGTTGTAACAGTGTATAAACTGTAAACGCAATTAAATTACACTGAGCCAAAAAAAAAAAATATATATATACAATTTTAACAGATAAGATAACAAAAGGGTCAGTGCACATTTCTCTTGTGTCGTGTCATTGAAGCAAAAAACATAGAATTTTATTTGGTGATCTGTTAAAAGTGTATAAGTGTTTTTGTTTTTTGGGGTTTTTTTGCTCGGTGTTTATACAATGTTGGCGTATAATATGCGTATATGAAATATTATACAATGTGAACCGCTCGATCGCTTGACTTCATTTACAGCACCTACATCTCTTGCGTAATAAAGGCTTAACGTCTTTAAAAAAGACATTCTTATACAATCACAGTAGAATCAGTCAAATGTCTTTTCCTTCATTTTAAAAAAGACAAGCAACTAATATTATCTTGTAAATAATTTTAATAGTAATAACAACAAGGGTTATACCTTTAGTTTGTAATGAATGAATAAAAGCCAGCTATGTCTATAGTTATTGTATTCAAAGATAACAAGAATGAGTGACACAACTTTTTAATTTAAGTCTCGCAGTCTTTAAAATTAAGGTATCTTCACGTGTTATAAAAGTGTCGAGAGTTAAGAAGATGCACGCTACCAACGTGATGCTTCATTTATCTCTTCAAGTCAAACCTATTGAAACAAAGACATCCGGTTCGAAAACGAAGGATACTTTACGATACATTTTCAAAAAAATATTCTTCTCTGTTTTGTTTGGTTGATTAACATTCTTAACCCACCCATTCAAATAATGCTTCGTACCTTACGGCTGAAATAAATATTTGAAATCTCTGTGCCATCCCAGAAACTTACAAACACAGCTTAACTCATCAAATGTTACTTAATATTTCTTCAATAAAATTATTCAAATTACATACATATTTTATGTCACTACAAAATATATACAAACACATTTACATTATTGGTACCACATTATTAATAGTAACCTTATTTACATACTTGGGACTAATTGTACGTAAGTGATGGCGCTAGACAAGCTTACAAATGGGTCAGACGACGCTGGACATGAATATTCAGGTAAAAATATGCGAACGAGGTTATGTGATTAAGCGATGGGACGAACGCTTAACAACGGTTTAAATTTAAAAAAATGGTTATCCATCCACAGTGGTTTTATTTTAGAATGAAATGAATTGTATGGAGTCATAATCAAAATACATTGTTACATTGAAACCAACAGAAATTCAAAAGTAACGGGCGTTCGTGTCCACCGTCGTCTGAAATGGGTTTCAGTAAGAAAAGAATCGTACACATTTAATAAGGTTTTATTCCGTGTTAAAGGTAGTTGTTCCGATTTTGAACTTGAAGTTTTCTATTAGACATAAAAGGTCATCCCCCCCCCCCAAAAAAAAAAAGTCGCCTTCCAAAGTTTGAGTTGCATAACTCTAATGGTTCTTATTTTGGTCCTTATTTTAGACGCACAAGATGCCATGGAATGTGCCCATTGACCTGTACACAAACTATATTGGTGGTTACCACTTTGCGCGGTAATTCGATGTTATTTCACCGATTTCTTCGTAATCATACTGATTTGGACCGTCAAATTTCAGTATGTTAATCAGAAAAATATGATCTTTCATATGATATGAAAATCTCAATATGTTTGAGAAAAATCTGTGTTATGAAAATGTGATCGGGTCATCTACCTTTAAGTTATTAGAAAAAGAAAGACCTTAAAAATACAGCCTCGAACCCGGTCCCTCTCGCTATCGCGGCGATTGGTTACTCCACTAGGCTACATGAACTGTGATTACATGGATACCAGACGAACGAGCTATTATGTATACAAAGTCTTTATTGGGTTCGAGGTGTATTTTTAAGGTCTTTGTTAATTTAATTTTCGCCAGTTTGTCCGAGTCTATATATTATTTATTCATTTCAATTAATCAGCTGGTATCATTTGCTTGATCCTCGCGTTTATTTAATTATAAGTTTCGCTCGTCATAGAATCATGGTTATAGGCCATCATCAATTGTTATTATTTATTAGAAAAAGGATAACTCGATCAACTATAAATAGGATACAATTAGGTTCAAACATAGGAGGTCAATATTACCTCAATATGGCCGTATACGGCTTACTGGCTATAGTCGGGCGGCGGCTCCTATAGACACTGTACTTAAGCGTGGCACCCCCTCTTGCTCACGATGTAAACGTAACCAAAACAAGTTCAATGAATTTTATAATTATTATCAGGAATCGCTAGGGGTGTGAGATTTGTTGTAGTGTCATATTTTCCAAGAAATGATCATTCTAAACAAGTTATTTTTAAAAATAAATTCGCTGAATATAGTACATTGCTATAATATGACATCGATCCATTGACTACGGAAAAATCAATGTATTTTCACAGTGGCGTTGCCATCCACAATTAACGTCACTAACCTTAGCTGTACACAAAATTCCTTTTTAGTTTGCGTCTAATGTATTTTGTATAGGCCAATGTTAAAATGTTGCAAGAAACAACATTAAAAGTCCGCAATCTAGCTGAAATAATTATCGTATATAATATACATATATACAATTTATTTGAGACCATACATATATTTTTAAGACCTTTTGATAGAAAGATATGTGTAGGGGTTCGTCATAGTATTTTCATATTTTAATCACACTCCTTCCTAATCTCAAAATTGAATCATCACGATAAATAAAAACGACACTACTATTAAATGTTCGTCTTGATATAAAAACATCGTTTATTTATTTAACTAATATCAATCCTAATGATTCAAATGAATACTCGATATAATAATAATACAAGGCAGTCAAATTAATTCATGACATAACAATGTTCAAAAGGGTAAATTATATAAATTATATAATATTATAAATTATATTGCACAGATAAATGAGAGTTGTGTGAGTCACCTCAATCATTATTTCATTATACTGTAAAGCTTCAAGTGAAACTGTTTTTGGTAATATTGCATTAGTTACATACACATACTACACAATGATTGATTATAAATATCAATAATTCAAAAATCATATTTCAAATTTATACCGTATGTTGAGTGACTTCTTCAAAATTCAGTAAATATTCTATAATTATTGTACAAACGATCAACCTCGATTTGAATGAAATAAAATACCCCTACTAATTCAGTCGTGATCATTATTTTACATTGAAGCTATTTAAGGGCGGTATTTCGCGATACAATTGTTTTGCTTTTTCCTTTTTTTTCTAACATTTTATAAATGGTTTGTCTTGATCTGCATTACGCAGTTTAATATTCACTTCATTCATTTTACACATGTTACATAGGCTATAAAGGTCCCCTGTGATACCTGGCTTAATATTACTATATACGACGCAGCTTCAATATTTAACTAATTAATTGACATCATGAATCAAGAAAAAATATCAGGAATATTTGGTTTCATGAGTAATTATACAGTACTTTGACTCATACATACGTCGTGGTGACAGTTCAACAGGTCTGTAATTAAAACAATAATAAAACATGTTGGAATATTTTATTTCGAATGACATAATTGTTGGCCTATTTTTATAAACATCAAATGAATGACTAAATTGAAGTACAATGTACCTATAATTTCATCAGTATCCTAATACTAAATGGCTATTATTTTTAACGTTTAAATATAAGGCCAAATAAAAATAAAAACTAGTTTATCGTCCTAACTTTTGAAAAAAGGAGGATGAGGGATTTACAAAAAAAATAGACAATGCAAATTCACCAATACCAGCCTGATATTGGCTGCGTAACATAACATGAAGAGGACGATGCCTTTTTCAAATATTTTAATTTCATGGATATAGATGGAGGCGTGGGTCACACAAAACCTGCTCTCTAAGATGCTCATTGGACTATAAATATACTACCAACATATCGGGCTTTGTAAATGCTTTAACAAGCAATTTATGGAAGATATAAAAAACACCAATATTGAAGAATTTCATAAAAAATATGAACGAGGCGAGGAGAAACTACTTAATTTTATTATTAATTATTAATTGGCCTTTTAACACTTTTCACGAGGTATGTTTGTACTTATTTCCATGCATTTCACATGATGATTTCAAATATGGTTATGAAATTTAACAATGTTGACATTTTAAACAGATTGAGACATTTTGGAATGTCGTCTGCAGACGCCTGCCGCGTGGAAAGTGTTTATAAGGCAAATTAATAATAAAATAAAGGAGTTTCTCAAATGCATATAAATTTGAAGATGTAGGCCTTAAAATACCTACTTCTCTATCCATTTATATGCATTTTTCCTATACTAATTTTTAAACATTAATATTATTGCATACTTAATATAGTCCCTAAAATATAAACAAATTCTTGTTATTTATGCTCTCGTTCTTCTCATAAACGATTTATTTGTGTGATTTTTATAAAAAACAAAAATGACTTGCTAGTCCGTATGATTTAACTTACAATGCAATATTACTAATAATTGCTTGCATTATACTGGCCTCAATCCTAGATAGATATGATATATGTATTCGATTTACCTCTTTAGTTCGTCTTGATCAACCGTTGAGTATATTACTATAGGCCTACACCGGCGCCAGTAGTACCATAGAAGACGGTCTGCGTCGTGTCCTTTTAAGAGATGTGCACGTTAGTCTCATGATCACCCTGTACCATTATGATCATTGTATCATTGTGATATTCAGTGTGATATCCATTGTGATATCTATTGTGATATCAATGTACCCATTTAATAACAACTGGTACAGGTAGTATTCTGATACAGTAGTAATCTTATTTTCTGTAGCTTTTCTTTTTCACGAATAACTAATCGGCAGATTAGGAGGGAGTGTGATTAAATGAAAATACGAGGAAGAACCTCTCCACATATCTTTTTATCTAAAGATCTTAAAAATATATGAATAGTCTCAAATAAATTGTATATATGTATATTATGCACGATAATTATTTCAGCTAGATTGTGGACTTTTAATGTTGTTTATTGAAACATTTTAACATTGGCCTATACAAAATACATTAGACGCAAACTAAAAAGGAATTTTGTGTACAGCTAAGGTTAGTGACGTTAATTGTGGATGGCAACGCCACTGTGAAAATACATTGATTTTTCCGTAGTCAATGGATCGATGTCATATTATAGCAATGTACTATATTCAGCGAATTTATTTTTAAAAATAACCTGCTTAGAATGATCATTTCTTGGAAAATATGACACTACAACAAATCTCACACCCCTAGCGATTCCTGATAATAATTATAAAATTCATTGAACTTGTTTTGGTTACGTTTACATCGTGAGCAAGAGGGGGTGCCACGCTTAAGTACAGTGTCTATGGGAGCCGCCGCCCGACTACTAGTCATTCACGTCATGCACCCTCCGTCTAGCTACATTGAGAACGGTTGTACCTGTCAGCGTTTAGTTTGTATGCGCACCAATGCTCGTTTGTATCACATTTGCAACCGGCAAGGAGCTGACGGATTACCCGGATTATGGCCCGCTGATTATATAAATCGACCATTATATTATCTTGCCGCCGCGCACGACTAATTTTCGCATTTAATGCGTGCATGGTTGAATTGTTAAACGCGACAGTTTGCGTCAAAAGTACAGTCGTACATACAACGGAATAATTTTCAAGTTGATAAAAACCAGGTGAAAACGACATGCGCGTGCTTTATCAGGGAGCTTATATAATGGGAGAGGAAATTCGAATCGCAAAACTGAAGCCTCCTATATATGGGCATGTGGGCGTGAGTACGCGCGACGTAACTCTTGGTTATCTTCGCAACGCTATGATCAGATGATTTACGCGATGTACCTCTTGCGCTTGCATAATGAGGGCGCGCAATGTACCTCTTAGAAAGGCTTCAATCTCGGCAATGGGAGTCTGTGTACAGTGGCACCGACCTTGCTCTATGTGTCATGAAACCAAAGGGCCGGTACTACTAATTATTATGTGCCATCATGTGCCGAGGTGTCCCCATGTGTGCTATAATGTGCCAGCATGTGCCGGTATATGCCATCATGTGCCATCATGTGCCAGCATGTGTCATCATGTGCCATCACGTTCCAGGATGTCCCGATGTGTGCCATCATGTGCCAGGTGCTATCACGTTCCACGATGTCCCGATGTGTGCCAGCATGTGCCAGCATGTGCCAGCATGTGCCAGTATGTTCCATCATGTGCCGAGGTGTGACGAGGTGTGCCAGCATGTGCCAGCATGTGCAGGTATGTGCCATCATGTGCCGAGGCCAGCATGTGCCAGCATGTGCCGGTATGTGCCATCACGGTCCAGGATGTCCCGATGTGTGCCAGCATGTGCCAGCATGTGCCGGTATGTGCCATCATGTGCCGAGGTGTGCCAAGGTGTGCCAGCATGTGCCGGTATGTGCCATCACGTTCCATGATGTCCCGAGGTGTGCCAGCATGTGCCAGCATGTGCCGGTATGTGCCATCATGTGCCAATGTGTGCCAAGGTGTGTCAGCATGTGCCATCACGTTCCATGATGTCCCGATGTGTGCCGGTATGTGCCATCATGTGCCGAGGTGTGCCAGCATGTGCCGGTATGTGCCATCACGTTCCAGGATGTCCCGATGTGTGCCAGCATGTGCCAGCATGTGCCAGCATGTGCCAGTATGTGCCGAGGTGTGCCGAGGTGTGCCAGCATGTGCCAGCATGTGCCAGCATGTGCCGGTATGTGCCATCACGTTCCAGGATGTCCCGATGTGTGCCAGCATGTGCCAGTATGTGCCAGTATGTGCCATCATGTGCCGAGGTGTGCCGAGGTGTGCCAGCATGTGCCAGTATGTGCCATCATGTGCCGAGGTGTGCCAGCATGTGCCGGTATGTGCCATCACGGTCCAGGATGTCCCGATGTGTGCCAGCATGTGCCAGCATGTGCCGGTATGTGCCATCACGTTCCAGAATGTCCCGATGTGTGCCAGCATGTGCTAGTATGTGCCAGCATGTGCCAGCATGTGCCGGTATGTGCCAGCATGTGCCTGTATGTGCCGAGGTGTGCCGAGATGTGCCGAGGTGTGACAGCATGTGCCGGTATGTGCCATCACGGTCCAGGATGTCCCGATGTGTGACAGCATGTGCCAGCATGTGCCAGCATGTGCCGGTATGTGCCATCATGTGCCGAGGTGTTCCAAGGTGTGCCAGCATGTGCCGGTATGTGCCATCACGTTCCATGATGTCCCGATGTGTGCCGGTATGTGCCATCATGTGCCAGCATGTGCCAGCATGTGCCGGTATGTGCCATCACGTTCCAGGATGTCCCGATGTGTGCCAGCATGTGCTAGTATGTGCCAGCATGTGCCAGCATGTGCCGGTATGTGCCAGCATGTGCCTGTATGTGCCGAGGTGTGCCGAGATGTGCCGAGGTGTGACAGCATGTGCCAGCATGTGCCGGTATGTGCCATCACGGTCCAGGATGTCCCGATGTGTGACAGCATGTGCCAGCATGTGCCAGCATGTGCCAGTATGTGCCATCATGTGCCGAGGTGTGCCGATGTGTGCCAGCGTGTGCCGGTATGTGCCATCAAGGTCCAGGATGTCCCGATGTGTGCCAGCATGTGCCAGCATGTGCCGGTATGTGCCATCATGTGCCGAGGTGTGCCGAGGTGTGCCAAGGTGTGCCAGCATGTGCCGGTATGTGCCATCACGTTCCATGATGTCCCGATGTGTGCCGGTATGTGCCATCATGTCCCGATGTGTGCCAGCATGTGCCAGTATGTGCCAGTGTGTGCCGAGGTGTGCCGAGGTGTGCCAGCATGTGCCGGTATGTGCCATCACGTTCCAGGATGTCCCGATGTGTGCCGGTATGTGCCATCATGTGCCGAGGTGTGCCAGCATGTGCCAGCATGTGCCGGTTTGTGCCATCACGTTCCAGGATGTCCCGATGTGTGCCAGCATGTGCCAGCATGTGCCAGCATGTGCCAGTATGTGCGAGGTGTGCCGAGGTGTGCCAGCATGTGCCAGCATGTGCCAGCATGTGCCCGTATGTGCCATCACGTTCCAGGATGTCCCGATGTGTGCCAGTATGTGCCATCATGTGCCGAGGTGTGCCAGCATGTGCCAGCATGTGCCGGTATGTGTCAGCATGTGCCTGTATGTGCCATCATGTGCCAGTATGTGCCATCATGTGCCGAGATGTGCCGAGGTGTGCCAGCATGTGCCAGCATGTGCCGGTATGTGCCATCATGTGCCGAGGTGTGCCGAGGTGTGCCAGCATGTACCAGCATGTGCCAGCATGTGCCGATATGTGCCATCACGTTCCAGGATGTCCCGAGGTGTGCCAGCATGTGCCAGCATGTGCCGGTATGTGCCATCATGTGCCAATGTGTGCCAAGGTGTGTCAGCATGTGCCGGTATGTGCCATCACGTTCCATGATGTCCCGATGTGTGCCGGTATGTGCCATCATGTGCCGAGGTGTGCCAGCATGTGCCGGTATGTGCCATCACGTTCCAGGATGTCCCGATGTGTGCCAGCATGTGCCAGCATGTGCCAGTATGTGCCGAGGTGTGCCGGTATGTGCCATCACGTTCCAGGATGTCCCGATGTGTGCCAGCATGTGCCAGTATGTGCCAGTATGTGCCATCATGTGCCGAGGTGTGCCGAGGTGTGCCAGCATGTGCCAGTATGTGCCATCATGTGCCGAGGTGTGCCAGCATGTGCCAGCATGTGCCGGTATGTGCCATCACGGTCCAGGATGTCCCGATGTGTGCCAGCATGTGTCGATATGTGCCATCACGTTCCAGGATGTCCCGAGGTGTGCCAGCATGTGCCAGCATGTGCCGGTATGTGCCATCATGTGCCAATGTGTGCCAAGGTGTGTCAGCATGTGCCGGTATGTGCCATCACGTTCCATGATATCCCGATGTGTGCCGGTATGTGCCATCATGTGCCGAGGTGTGCCAGCATGTGCCGGTATGTGCCATCACGTTCCAGGATGTCCCGATGTGTGCCAGCATGTGCCAGCATGTGCCAGCATGTGCCAGTATGTGCCGAGGTGTGCCAGCATGTGCCAGCATGTGCCAGCATGTGCCGGTATGTGCCATCACGTTCCAGGATGTCCCGATGTGTGCCAGCATGTGCCAGCATGTGCCATCATGTGCCGAGGTGTGCCAGCATGTGCCAGTATGTGCCATCATGTGCCGAGGTGTGCCAGCATGTGCCAGCATGTGCCGGTATGTGCCATCACGGTCCAGGATGTCCCGATGTGTGCCAGCATGTGCCAGCATGTGCCGGTATGTGCCATCACGTTCCAGGATGTCCCGATGTGTGCCAGCATGTGCTAGTATGTGCCAGCATGTGCCAGCATGTGCCGGTATGTGCCAGCATGTGCCGGTATGTGCCAGCATGTGCCTGTATGTGCCGAGGTGTGCCGAGATGTGCCGAGGTGTGACAGCATGTGCCAGCATGTGCCGGTATGTGCCATCACGGTCCAGGATGTCCCGATGTGTGCCAGCATGTGCCAGCATGTGCCAGCATGTGCCGGTATGTGCCATCATGTGCCGAGGTGTGCCGAGGTGTGCCAAGGTGTGCCAGCATGTGCCGGTATGTGCCATCACGTTCCATGATGTCCCGATGTGTGCCGGTATGTGCCATCATGTCCCGATGTGTGCCAGCATGTGCCAGTATGTGCCAGTGTGTGCCGAGGTGTGCCGAGGTGTGCCAGCATGTGCCGGTATGTGCCATCACGTTCCAGGATGTCCCGATGTGTGCCGGTATGTGCCATCATGTGCCGAGGTGTGCCAGCATGTGCCAGCATGTGCCGGTTTGTGCCATCACGTTCCAGGATGTCCCGATGTGCCGGTATGTGCCATCATGTCCCGATGTGTGCCAGCATGTGCCAGTGTGTGCCGAGGTGTGCCGAGGTGTGCCAGCATGTGCCGGTATGTGCCATCACGTTCCAGGATGTCCCGATGTGTGCCGGTATGTGCCATCATGTGCCGAGGTGTGCCAGCATGTGCCAGCATGTGCCGGTTTGTGCCATCACGTTCCAGGATGTCCCGATGTGTGCCAGCATGTGCCAGTATGTGCAGTATGTGCCATCATGTGCCGAGGTGTGCCAGCATGTGTCAGCATGTGCCGGTATGTGTCAGCATGTGCCTGTATGTGCCATCATGTGCCGGTATGTGCCATCATGTGCCGAGATGTGCCGAGGTGTGCCAGCATGTGCCAGCATGTGCCGGTATGTGCCATCATGTGCCGAGGTGTGCCGAGGTGTGCCAGCATGTACCAGCATGTGCCAGCATGTGCCGATATGTGCCATCACGTCCCAGGATGTCCCGAGGTGTGCCAGCATGTGCCAGCATGTGCCGGTATGTGCCATCATGTGCCAATGTGTGCCAAGGTGTGTCAGCATGTGCCGGTATGTGCCATCACGTTCCATGATGTCCCGATGTGTGCCGGTATGTGCCATCATGTGCCGAGGTGTGCCAGCATGTGCCGGTATGTGCCATCACGTTCCAGGATGTCCCGATGTGTGCCAGCATGTGCCAGCATGTGCCAGTATGTGCCGAGGTGTGCCAGCATGTGCCAGCATGTGCCGGTATGTGCCATCACGTTCCAGGATGTCCCGATGTGTGCCAGCATGTGCCAGTATGTGCCAGTATGTGCCATCATGTGCCGAGGTGTGCCGAGGTGTGCCAGCATGTGCCAGTATGTGCCATCATGTGCCGAGGTGTGCTAGCATGTGCCAGCATGTGCCGGTATGTGCCATCACGGTCCAGGATGTCCCGATGTGTGCCAGCATATGCCGATATGTGCCATCACGTTCCAGGATGTCCCGAGGTGTGCCAGCATGTGCCAGCATGTGCCGGTATGTGCCATCATGTGCCAATGTGTGCCAAGGTGTGTCAGCATGTGCCGGTATGTGCCATCACGTTCCATGATATCCCGATGTGTGCCGGTATGTGCCATCATGTGCCGAGGTGTGCCACCATGTGCCGGTATGTGCCATCACGTTCCAGGATGTCCCGATGTGTGCCAGCATGTGCCAGCATGTGCCAGCATGTGCCAGCATGTGCCAGCATGTGCCAGTATGTGCCGAGGTGTGCCGAGGTGTGCCAGCATGTGCATGTGCCAGCATGTGCCAGCATGTGCCAGCATATGCCAGTATGTGCCGAGGTGTGCCGAGGTGTGCCAGCATGTGCCAGCATGTGCCGGTATGTGCCATCACGTTCCAGGATGTCCCGATGTGTGCCAGCATGTGCCAGTGTGTGCCGAGGTGTGCCAGCATGTGCCGGTATGTGCCATCACGTTCCAGGATGTCCCGATGTGTGCCTGTATGTGCCATCATGTGCCGAGGTGTGCCAGCATGTGCCAGCATGTGCCGGTATGTGCCATCACGTTCCAGGATGTCCCGATGTGTGCCAGCATGTGCCAGTATGTGCCAGTATGTGCCATCATGTATCGAGGTGTGCCGAGGTGTGCCAGCATGTGCCAGTATGTGCCATCATGTGCCGAGGTGTGCCAGCATGTGCCAGCATGTGCCGGTATGTGCCATCACGGTCCAGGATGTCCCGATGTGTGCCAGCATGTGCCAGCATGTGCCGGTATGTGCCATCACGTTCCAGGATGTCCCGATGTGTGCCAGCATGTGCTAGTATGTGCCAGCATGTGCCAGCATGTGCCGGTATGTGCCAGCATGTGCCTGTATGTGCCGAGGTGTGCCGAGATGTGCCGAGGTGTGACAGCATGTGCCAGCATGTGCCGGTATGTGCCATCACGGTCCAGGATGTCCCGATGTGTGACAGCATGTGCCAGCATGTGCCAGCATGTGCCGGTATGTGCCATCATGTGCCGAGGTGTGCCGAGGGGTGCCAAGGTGTGCCAGCATGTGCCAGTATGTGCCATCACGTTCCAGGATGTCCCGATGTGTGCCAGCATGTGCCAGTATGTGCCAGTATGTGCCATCATGTGCCGAGGTGTGCCAGCATGTGCCAGCATGTGCCGGTATGTGCCAGCATGTGCCTGTATGTGCCATCATGTGCCGGTATGTGCCATTATGTGCCGACATGTGCCGAGGTGTGCCGATGTGTGCCAGCATGTGCCGATATGTGCCATCATGTTCCAGGATGTTCCGAGGTGTGCCAGCATGTGCCAGCATGTGCCGGTATGTGCCATCATGTGCCGAGGTGTGCCATCATGTTCCAGTATGTGCCATCATGTGCCAGTATGTGCCGAGATGTGCCATTACGTTCCAGGATGTCCCGATGTGTGCCAGCATGTGCCAGCATGTGCCGTTATGTGCCATCGTGTGCTGAGGTGTGCCAGCATGTGCCAGCATGTGCCGGTATGTGCCATCATGTGCCGAGGTGTGCCGAGGTGTGCCAGCATGTACCAGCATGTGCCGATATGTGCCATCACGTTCCAGGATGTCCCGAGGTGTGCCAGCATGTGCCAGCATGTGCCGGTATGTGCCATCATGTGCCAATGTGTGCCAAGGTGTTTCAGCATGTGCCGGTATGTGCCATCACGTTCAATGATGTCCCGATGTGTGCCGGTATGTGCCATCATGTGCCGAGGTGTGCCAGCATGTGCCGGTATGTGCCATCACGTTCCAGGATGTCCCGATGTGTGCCAGCATGTGCCAGCATGTGCCAGCATGTGCCAGTATGTGCCGAGGTGTGCCGAGGTGTGCCAGCATGTGCCAGCATGTGCCAGCATGTGCCGGTATGTGCCATCACGTTCCAGGATGTCCCGATGTGTGCCAGCATGTGCCAGTGTGTGCCGAGGTGTGCCAGCATGTGCCGGTATGTGCCATCACGTTCCAGGATGTCCCGATGTGTGCCTGTATGTGCCATCATGTGCCGAGGTGTGCCAGCATGTGCCAGCATGTGCCGGTATGTGCCATCACGTTCCAGGATGTCCTGATGTGTGCCAGCATGTGCCAGTATGTGCCAGTATGTGCCATCATGTATCGAGGTGTGCCGAGGTGTGCCAGCATGTGCCAGTATGTGCCATCATGTGCCGAGGTGTGCCAGCATGTGCCAGCATGTGCCGGTATGTGCCATCACGGTCCAGGATGTCCCGATGTGTTCCAGCATGTGCCAGCATGTGCCGGTATGTGCCATCACGTTCCAGGATGTCCCGATGTGTGCCAGCATGTGCTAGTATGTGCCAGCATGTGCCAGCATGTGCCGGTATGTGCCAGCATGTGCCTGTATGTGCCGAGGTGTGCCGAGATGTGCCGAGGTGTGACAGCATGTGCCAGCATGTGCCGGTATGTGCCATCACGGTCCAGGATGTCCCGATGTGTGATAGCATGTGCCAGCATGTGCCGGTATGTGCCATCATGTGCCGAGGTGTGCCGAGGTGTGCCAAGGTGTGCCAGCATGTGCCGGTATGTGCCATCACGTTCCATGATGTCCCGATGTGTGCCGGTATGTGCCATCATGTGCCAGCATGTGCCAGCATGTGCCATCACGTTCCAGGATGTCCCGATGTGTGCCAGCATGTGCCAGCATGTGCCAGCATGTGCCAGCATGTGCCAGTATGTGCCGAGGTGTGCCGAGGTGTGCCAGCATGTGCCAGCATGTGCCGGTATGTGCCATCACGTTCCAGGATGTCCCGATGTGTGCCAGCATGTGCCAGTATGTGCCAGTATGTGCCATCATGTGCCGAGGTGTGCCGAGGTGTGCCAGCATGTGCCGGTATGTGCCAGCATGTGCCTGTATGTGCCATCATGTGCCGGTATGTGCCATTATGTGCCGACATGTGCCGAGGTGTGCCGATGTGTGCCAGCATGTGCCAGCATGTGCCGATATGTGCCATCATGTTCCAGGATGTTCCGAGGTGTGCCAGCATGTGCCAGCATGTGCCAGCATGTGCCGGTATGTGCCGAGGTGTGCCATCATGTTCCAGTATGTGCCATCATGTGCCAGTATGTGCCGAGATGTGCCATTACGTTCCAGGATGTCCCGATGTGTGCCAGCATGTGCCAGCATGTGCCGGTATGTGCCGGTATGTGCCATCATGTGCTGAGGTGTGCTAGCATGTGCCAGCATGTGCCGGTATGTGCCATCATGTGCCGAGGTGTGCCGAGGTGTGCCGATGTGTGCCGAGGTGTGCCAGCATGTACCAGCATGTGCCGATATGTGCCATCACGTTCCAGGATGTCCCGAGGTGTGCCAGCATGTGCCGGTATGTGCCATCATGTGCCGAGGTGTGCCAGCATGTGCCAGCATGTGCCGGTATGTGCCATCATGTGCCGAGGTGTGCCGAGGTGTGCCAGCATGTACCAGCATGTGCCGATATGTGCCATCACGTTCCAGGATGTCCCGAGGTGTGCCAGCATGTGCCAGCATGTGCCGGTATGTGCCATCATGTGCCGAGGTGTGCCAGCATGTGCCAGCATATACCGGTATGTGCCATCATGTGCCGAGGTGTGCCGAGGTGTGCCAGCATGTACCAGCATGTGCCGATATGTGCCATCACGTTCCAGGATGTCCCGAGATGTGCCAGCATGTGCCAGCATGTGCCGGTATGTGCCATCATGTGCCGAGGTGTGCCAGCATGTGCCGAGGTGTGCCAGCATGTACCAGCATATGCCGGTATGTGCCGACATGTGCCGAGGTGTGCCAGCATGTGCCAGCATGTGCCGGTATGTGCCATTATGTGCCGAGATGTGCCGAGGTGTGCCAGCATGTGCCAGCATGTGCCGGATGTCCCGATGTGTGCCAGCATGTGCCAGTATGTGCCATCATGTGCCGAGGTGTGCCAGCATGTGCCAGCATGTGCCGGTATGTGCCAGCATGTGCCTGTATGTGCCATCATGTGCCGGTATGTGCCATTATGTGCCGACATGTGCCAGCATGTGCCAGCATGTGCCGGTATGTGCCATTATGTGCCGAGATGTGCCGAGGTGTGCCAGCATGTGCCAGCATGTGCCAACATGTGCCAGCATGTGCCAGCATGTGCCGGCATGTGCCGGTATGTGCCATCATGTGCCATCATGTGCCGAGGTGTGTGTGTGCCGAGGTGTGTTGATTGTATGTACATATGTATTTATATTAATGAATATTCATATCCAAGATGGAGGAACTTCTTACATCGAACGCTTACCCCGATAAGGACCCGGTATAGAACAGTATGAACCCGGTGACAAAAAAAAATCAATGCGGCCGTTGACATTTTTTGCTGATTGTTCACCGTGTTGGACTCTGTTGTTTTTCTATAAGACGGCAAGGGGCCGCCCAGCTCACACGGATACATGTGATTGCCCCATTAGGAGCTATGAGAAACCTATTTTGGACGTACTCGTAAGCTTTTTTTTATTGCCACATCATCTGCAGGTCAACGGGTCGAAGCACATTTTCTTTGTCAAGATAGATTTATGAGGTCAGGAAAATGTTTCCTAGTAAGTCAAACTTAATTAAAAGAATGTGTAAAAATTGATAAAAGATCACATAATACTGCTGTAAGTCGGAGAGCTACATCGAACGAAAACTAGAAGATTCATAAACTTTGGCTGCAGTAGGCCTTCAATGTCAGGAGAGGTATCTCCCAAATGTGTGACTGACAGGCAGTGAAATGAAATCTTACTAGACATTGACACATACATGACATATGGCTCTATCTTACACCTAGCAACAAAAGTCCCTGACCAGGTTCTTTGAGGTTGGCTAATTCAAAATAGACAATCGGTACCAAAAATCTGAGATATACATTAAATGAGCAAATTTCGTCTCCGCAGTTTGATACCTCATTCAACAAAATCGAATGGTTACTTTTTAAGTTATGGCGGTTTCAATGACCGCGCATAACAACATCAAAGTGGCACTAGGTATAGGAAATCATTGATTTGTGTGTAATTACGCACTGTTGTGTGTGTGTAAAGATAGCAAAGACTTTCATTCTTCACAGCTCACTCTAGACCCATTCATCCAGATAGCACAGAGTTATGACAGTAATCACACACAAATCAATGATTTCCTATACCTAGTGCAACTTTGCTGTTGTTATGCGCGGTCATTGAAATCGCCATAACTTTAAAAGTATCCATTCGATTTTGTTGAGTGAGGTATCAAACTGCGGAGAAAAAATTTGCTCATTTAATGTATATTTCAGATTTTTGGTACCGATTATCTATTTTGAATTAGCCAACCTCAAAGCACCTGGTCAGGGACTTTTGTTGCTAGGTGTATATAGCTGCGTCTTCAATCACAACGTAGGTAGTTCATGTCCAGAATAGTGACAGCGATCTCTTATGTCTTCGTGCAAGTTGATTTGATTTCTTATTTGATCCTCATCTATACAAAAGGGTTTACATTCCTACGAAGAAAAGATGATCAATATGCTGATATGTGCTACTTGTTAAGATATCACGTATGAATAACTTACTCGCAAATTACCCGGGAAGTTTAAACTCATGACTTCAACTTGTTCAATAGTTGGTTAAACATCTGGATGGAAACGTATCGACCGTGAGGGAGGAGCGCCGTATCATGGTTAATTGTTAATATACTTTCAAACACACGAAGCTCCGAGGGCACTCACTCGAAATTCTAAAATAACTTCAAACCAGAGCTCGTCCATAAATGGTTTTCTCTCACCACGTTGGTTAATAATACATTAACACAGCAAATATCGCTAAAATACTATCAATCAAAGTCACTACGACGAATGGGCATTCTGCCAGAGTTAAATCACAGCTCGAATTTTTTGGGGAAGTACCGGCCTCCGAGTACCAGCATCAATACTGCCGAGTGATACATTGATTGAACGATCAGTGCAATCAACAGCGGATCTCTTTCATCCACAAAGTGATATGCACTTTCAAATTATGAACCAGCTATGAAGGTGGAAACAAATGCATTCTAATAATGTGACAGGAACGTTCCATGAATGTTACTAAGTTGCGGAATAATGGGAATGAATCAAACTCAAATGACTGAAAATCATTGTGCGAATAATATACTGAATCTTTCAACAGAATCAGCAATAAACGATGCGTTGTATTCTTACAACGAAGAGCTCATTTTTACGATATTTCTTCCGTTTGTTGAGACTATCGGTGTTTTAGGAAATCTAGCATTTATCGTAATGGTTCTTCGCGTACCTACAATGCGTACCGTAACGAATGGATACCTGCTGAACATCGCCGTAGCTGATCTATTCTTCATTGGGTACGGTTGCACCTTGTATATCGTAGCCTATTATAGCTCCCCAATTCGCAACGATGCGCCATTCGAATCCGGGATTGGATGCGTCGTGAGCTGGTTGCCAATCTACCTTTCCTACTTCGCATCGATTCTGCTGATATCCCTTGCCACGTTTGAAAAATACTATGGTATATGCCACCCATTTAAGCATCGATTAGTGACGGGAAATGATCGCACAATCCGCATAATAACCCTGTCGTGGATCTTCAGCGCAATCATGTCATCGTTGGTCAGATACGCAAAACTCAAGACGATTTGCGTTCTTTACTCCGATGAAAGCATATACGCCCAGTACCCGAAACGCATTCAGTTTTGCGTTCCCATTCACTCTAAAATACTTGTGTTTGCAGAGTCTGTGACTGTTGTGCCGTTTTTCTTTGCGTTAGTTGGAAACGTGTACATGCATGGGAGAATTATATACGCTTTAAGTCACCGTACTGAAGGAACAGACAAGAACATTCAAAACAACAGGATCATTGTACTACAGAAACAAACTCGAAATCAGGTTGCTCGACTTTTAATCATCAATGGAGTCATCTTCTTCTGTTGTCAGTTACCGTACCGTTTACTGTCTATCAATTTATTTGTCCAGGAAGCCACAGGTCTTGGGTTCTTATCACCGGATCAGTATGGGTTACTTGCAGTAGTAGCTCGCTGCCTTGTAGTTATCAACTCCTGCGCCAATCCATTCGTGTATTTTGCGTGTAACTCAAGTTATAGAAATGGATTTCGACAAATATGTATGCATTTCTGTACAAAGCCGCCATCAGAAACATATTTGTCTACAATTCGGAGGCGGTAATCTTTTATTTTACATGAAATTAAATTAAAGAGTCTTAGTTTTTATAAATGCCCTAGCTCGGTAAACGTAATGCTATTAAAACACACAATAAATGCAGAGATGGAGAAACCAGAGTTGGAGAAACAAATAAATGCTTTTGAAATGAATTGCATTAGAAAGACAGGACCACTTCTCCTCACATACCACCAAACAACATGTGGTGTGAGGAAGCTGCTTGTGAAAAGGAGACAACTGGTGCTATTTAGGCATGTACATTAGATGAAAGACCAGCTTGGCAAATACCATTTTGCAAGGAAGGATAGATGGAGTATAAACAGAGGGACAGATCTACAATGAATGGATGAACAAATAAAAAGGAGGACAGAATTAAATGAGCTTCAACCGCCTGATCAGAACAGCCGTTGACATACAGCTTTGGTCTCTAGATCCATATAGCTACGGTTCAAACATTGATAATAAAAAAAATTAAACAGCACGTTTTGCTTCTAGCCTAATGTTGATAGGCTGAAAACTATGTTAGTCCAATGCAGATTTCTCTTCGGTTGCACTTGTGAATTTAACATATCTATCTATCTAGCCTATTTCACTCCACTGCAGAAGGAAGGCCTCTTCATCAATTTTCCATTTCACTCTGTCCTGAGCTGTCCTTTTCCAAGTAAAGTAAAGCTGCCCTTTTCCTATATAGGATTGCAAATTTGTTTTAAATCAAATATGTTTAATTTTATTCACAAAAATAGCAAAGGATAAACCGATAAAGCCAAAAGGGAGGATGGGATTAGTGATCAAGAAGAGGAGGCTCTTGAGCTCTTGAACACCCTGGCCAAGATGTAAAGTGAAGTTCGATTGCCAATATTGATTGAAACACTCCATGACTTCCGTCTAGTTTGGGATGAGATGGGTAAACAGTTGAGTGGAATTGTATATCATGAAGTATACTATACCTATGTTCTGTACATAGTGTACGTATACCACATCCAGCGCTCACTAAGAGGATAGAAAGATCAGCTAGGCATAACATGTGATTTCTTTAACCTTTTCCACGCGTCAGGCGTCTGCAGACGACATTCCTAAATTTCACAACGGTTTCAAAAATGTCAGAATTATTTAATTTCATTACCATATTTGGAATCACCGTGAGAATTGGAATAAGTACATACACACATGCCTAGTATGGGTTCAGTAATCCTTGAGATAGTTCTTAAAAGTTGGGAAAGGTTTCTGAAAGATCTATTTTGTATTATATCCAATAGTCACGTGGAAAGTGTTAATGTTTCACTACATGTAGCACTGGATTCATGCCTGCTTCATTGTACAAGTTAATGGTGTATGAGCTTTATTCCAAGCTGACTGTTAAACAGTTGTACAGTGTACAACATGCAGGTCATAAACACTCCACAGTTTCCATTATCATAACTTCCAAAATGCAGCAATTGGTGGAAAACACAAGAATAAGGCATACAAAGGAGCGTCCATGGCACATACAGTGTTACGCATGAAAGAAGACAGTCAAGAGATACCGGTGGATATCCAGTTGAAAAAATATCAGAAAATCTACTTTTTTGCCTCAAGATTGAAAAAGTTTGGTTTATTTCCATTTTCCTTTGAAAACTATACATTGGATGCACTCCATTGAGGATATTTCTCTCAATTAGGAAAGAAAACGTTTTAGATTACATGCTTTGGATAGAAATACATGTATTTCTAAGAATAATCTTAATGTTCACTTCCCCGCCCCCCCCCCCCCCCCCCCCCCCACCCCGAAAATGAGATTTACAAAATTCGTATTATAAGAAAACCAACACATATATCAACATTCTGTTTTGTACAAAATAATTGTTGTAATGTCTAGTTTCATGTTTGTGCAATGTGTCTACTTACTAGCCATCCAAGTTAGTACTTGAGTGTCTAGTAGGATTCAATTCTGTAATCTAATAATAGTCGATATTAGAGATGTTTTGATGCATCTACCGTTTCAATTTTATAATCTATTAAGTTTCAGAATTTTAAAAATAATATTTTACTTAACTATAGAATTCATCATTCCTCTTCAAAAAATTGCACAATGGCTCACCGCATTAGGTAGATATTGGAGATGTCATGATGTGCATGTTTCTACCGCTTCAATTTTGTAATCTAGTATAGGCCTAAGTGTTAGATTTTACAAAATAAGATTTTTACTTCAATACAAAAATCACACAATAGCTCACTGCATTAGGTAGATACAATGTATTAGAGATGTTATGATGTATGGAGTTTTTTTTAAAGCTTATTCTGTAATCTAATAAGTTGCAGAATTTTAAAAATAAAATTTTATTTCAGTAGACCTTCACTTCAAACAAATTGCACAATATATAGCTCACTGCATTAGGTAGATATTACGATTAATACGCCTTTAACCGCTTCAATTCTGTAAATCGAATAAGTTGCATATTTCCAACAATAAGATAACTCAATAGATCTATCATACATCCCCTACAACAAATGAAACACTATTGCATTACAAGAATATTGCAATATTTATTTGCCGGTCTTACTTGGTGTTGCAAAGCCGTCCTCGCTTATTTTTGCATCATATTTTGTAATGCATATTGTTCGAATAGGTCCATTAAATTAAAGTACTATTGTCATAGGGCCTGTCCTTGGTGTTTTGAAGTATATCTGTATGTCTGTCTCTCTCAAGCTACCTCTCTTTTGCTAGATTATGAGTTAAATTTAGATGTAGCATTTTGTGAGATTGATTGTGATCATGCTCAATCCAAATGACTGGGAACAAAATGGCTTAAAAGCCTCAAGAATATATGTGTAGAAAAAACCAGAAACAATGTGTACAAGCCAATAATATTGCTTAAGCAAAAGGAAAAAACTAAACAACAACAGCAATAACAATAACATCAACAACAACAACAAATCTGGTTTAAATCTGAAAATGTTCATGCTAATTACGAGTATAATCTTAAGAGGTCTCCCTGATTTGGAGAAATGTGACTTACAAATTAAAGTGTCATGATTTTGTGGCAAAAGACATAACACCAGCCATTTAATTACAAGATTCTACCCTTAAAGAGTCGTCAGAAAACCTTATTTTGGTATATAGTAGCAAATAATGACAAGCGCAAAAATTGTGTTAAGACACGATGTTAGTTCACTGTCGTTCTTCAATCAAAGTATCTGCCGAATTGTTCGGGTATGATTCTGTCATTTGGTATTCTGGTACCGCAACAGACGGAACTTTAAGAGCAATTTTACATTCGCATAGTCTGGTAGATTGAGCTATATGTCACTGGTTTCCTAGGTGGATGTTCCAAGTAGTGGCCTCATATTGCTAAATTAAGTCTAAGTGGTGGAAAATTAGAAAACCGTAAGGCATGTCTGTGATTCCTTTAGGACCTCTTACTCCAAATTATTCCCATGGAGCAGCTCGTCCAGTAATGACTTTGAGCTAGCAGGTAACGAATCATATTAATCATCATATTCATAGGTTGAGAATAGAAAGTTTCACACTGTATTTCAAAACACATGTCATCAAAGGATTAGTGTTATTCATTGCAGCGGCCATTTTGGACAGCGGCTATACCCACAAGGATCAGTTTTTGGACCATTATCGTTACCATGTACACATCACTGTTGGGAGACGTGATTGATTTACATGGCCTTGGCATCTAGCGCCACCTGTATAAAAAGTAAACATACTTATGAGACCCATTTTTGCACCATAATGTTTTTAAGGACCAGTGATTACACTGACAAGATTTCATCGATATAGCTCCTTCACTTCTGGGTGATTTCAAAAACTTTTTGATACCCCCTCGTATTTCAAGCTGTTGGATTAGGTATTTGGTTGGCGTGAATGTAAAGATACATGATCAGCCCTATTCACTAAAGCCACACTGCTATCATGAATAGCATTTGAGTATGGAGCGCAAATAATAGCATCTATAAGAGTACCACTGTTTCATCATTATTGGTCAAAATGGGTTCCTCTAACGCTCAATGGATGAGGTCCAAAATCAGAACCGATATGCCAGAGTTTATGAATCTACTATAGTGCTGGTTGTCACACAAAGCCCTAGATTTCTTTGAAGAGAAACATATTTAAAAAATAATGTATTTGTTGTTCAAGTTTCTAACGAGGTTAAACATCTGAAGTTCAGGGGTTTTGCAACCTTGGGTAATTCTGTTTTCACAGGAATAGTAAATAAAACTTAATAAAATAAGGAACTACAATATAACTTTAAAAAAAAGAAAACACTCAAAATCGACATCAAATTTGAATAGTTATAATAATCTGTTTTAATATTAGTCCACTTTGGTTATAGTACACGGTGGAACAGACACACACATGAATATCAATGATGTCGCTACAGTTGAGTTCAAGATAGCATAAACCTACACACTGATAACTCAAATTGGGAGCCTTTTAGAATATCCTTCATCGTACGTATATGGCATAATGGTGATCGAAATGACATGGATAAGGAAGTACAGATTGTAAAAAAACATAGTTCGTCAACACATGTCTCTGGGCGGTCAATAGTCATATTTCATTTTATTTTATACATAATACTATTGTGTTTACCGTCTACACTTTCTAGGGCCAAACTACTCTCAAAGGATCATTGCTCTCTTAAATAAATTCAGCATTTGTGTCAATGCCTTTGCACCATACACCATTCATGACCCTGTAGCTTGGAGTAACTAAAAATCAATTGAACTTTCCCAATCCTGTATATAGTCAGACTGCTCCTTTTGTTTCTGTAAGCAGAAAAACATTCCAAATCTCATCACTGTGAACTCTCAGGCATAGCCTCTGTAAAACTGCTAAACTCCTTCATTTTTCATTTAATCTATATAAAAGTGTTGGAGAAAATTATAAAAAACACGGTTTTGGACCCATTTTAGGTTTGTCAAGATAACTAAAAATATATTTTGTCAAATTTTGTCGTTGTAGTTTTATTATAATCCTTATAAAATTCTCTAGGTTTTTAGTGTGTTTGAATATTTGATTTATTTTTTGAAATTGACCAAAAAGTGCCAACAAATGTGTTGTTACCACATTTTTGGCACTTTTGGGCCAATAATTCAAAAAATAAATCAGATATTCAAAAAACCCTCCTAGAGAATTTATTAAGATGAATTTGGTAAAATTTCAGCATTTTTTACCAAAAACTGAATTTGCTACTAATGCAGCAAATTTTGAGCCAAAAAAGTGATTTTTTGGTCAAAAATTTAAAACTCAGCATTTTTGGTGAAATTTGATACCAACATGTATACTTTTATATGCATCATATTAAGCTCAAAAGTTACAGCGCTTGATAAATATCATGTTGTGAGGGTTAACAGCCCCCTTAAGACGTTGAGTAAAGTTTATTTGGAACATTTACATTGTCCCTTTCATCAAAACATATTATATTATTGAGATAATTTGAGATTACTGGTAGCCCAAAGTATTTTGTGGGGTAAGATGTGGGTTAAGGTTTGGGTTAAAATTATCAACTGTGCTATTTCAAACTAGGAAATATGTGTCAATAAATCTCTCATAACATTTGCAACAACATATAAAGTTATATAAATGATAAACTAACCTATTTTAGTCATACACTACAGTTGGAAAAACTAAACTAATTCATCTGTTGATGCTACGCTGATTTTGGAACATATAGATGTTAACTTCTGCTTAAAACTTTGATAATAGGAACATTCTAAACTCATCACTAAAAGTATCGAGACACTTAAAAATGATCCAATAAATAACAGCCCGAAAGGGTATGGATTAATCGAAGCAAATAACCCAGCGCAAACTTTTGTTCTGTGTATTTTGACACCTCGATTGTTGAGATACGATGTTGTGGAGAAACAGGTTTGCATTATTGTTCCGATCATTCAAAACAATATAATTTGAGATTATAGAAAGAGGTTTGCATTATTGTTTTGAATGATCAGAACAATAATGCAAACCTCTTTCTCCACAACATCGTATCTCAACAATCGAGGTGTCAAAATACGCAGAATAAAAGTATGCACTGGGTTATTTGCTTTGATTAATCCATACCCTTTCGGGCCATTATTTATTTGATCATTTTTAAGTGTCTCGATACTTTTTGTGATGAGTTTAGAATGAAAGTATATATCCTACATCTAGTAAATAATTTGGAAACAAAAGGCACTAGTTGAAATGGATTACCAGCTTTGCTATCGAAAAGCTCCAAAATCTGTGATCTTACAATGAAACATTACAAAAAATAAACTAATGATTATCATTTCACATGATTCAAATGTCAGTTGGAGCAAGAGTCGTAAAGTTGTTTGATAAAATAATATAGCAAAACATGCCTTATTTGGTCATTCTGAGATTTGGCCATCAAAATGTGTTGTTTAAATTCAAATCCTGGATCAACCGATCCATTCCCACCCCCCCCCCCCCCCCCCCCCCAAAAGATTGTGAAAGATTTCTGAATTTTTATAGAAAATTCTTAAATTCTGGTTAAAAACCCAACAAAATTATTAAAAGAATTTCATTCAATTTTGAGGAAAATAAGCATGTGTCAAGTCTTTGATAGAATATAGTGCATCATTATCATATTGTGTACTGTTGTAGCAAAAGGGTGCAGTTGTCTCTCAATGAAAAAGTTGAGATACCAACAAAAGGAGCTTTTTGAATGCTTTAAAATGACACCATGGCGGGTAAAAGGCACCTTTGTGGGTGAGATTTCTGATTTCATGAAGAAAAATTCAGGCAAAATTTGCTTTATTTTTCTCCGACTAATTCAATCAACATCTCAACATTTATTTGACTGACAACTACGCCCTTTTGCCGTGACAGTACACATAATGGGTAAAATGAGACGTTTTGTTCTGCAATGTAATTGATCAAGCATACCTAGTAACTGGAAAATATTTTAACCAATTTGATTTGATAATTTCAAAAAGCAAAATATTTTCTGTCTGGCATTTCTAACAAGGTTATAAGAGGTTGACAAAATAATTCTTTTATAATTTTTTTAAATAGCCCGTCTATGTTAGTACAGATTAAAGTATACAAATAATCATTAACTAATGAACGACAACTACAACTGCTGTTTCAGACTGGGGTAAAATACTACCTACTCTATGAGCCATAACTAATATGAAAAACAAAAATAAAATACAACTAAATAACGCACCATCGTAGACGCAATGCAGTACCTGTCATGTTTGAAATTCCATTAAACTACATTTGCTGCTACGCGGGGATAAACCTTTTTTTGGGAAAAATCCAAAATCAACAGATACAAACACAAAACTATAGTTTGATCAGGTCCAAATTGGCGACACCTCCTTACAGCAGTGAATAAATAGAAGAACGCAGGCACGCATGAAGGCAACACACACTGTGCATCATATGCGTGACGCCTGCATGCATCCAAAAGCGTGTGCGTGTGGCCATAATTGCGCGAGTACGCTTGGATTAATTTTACGTGCTGAGAGATAACCAAATATTTCTCGCCAATTTGGAACAGATAAAATTATAACTCGTCTTATGAATGTCAAAAGTAAATGGTGTTGATCACAAACAACACCACTGAATATCTCTGGGGAATTGGAGGGATACTACTTGCTAGCACACAGACATAACACCCACCCCTCTAGAAGGGAACATATGCTCAATAATACCAACCTATTAGTTATGATAGGGTAATTATGAATATGATATTGAGGCTTTATAGTACATGAACCCACCCAATAACCTAATATCATAAACATGTAACACTTTCCATGCTGCTGGCATCTGCAGACGACATTCCAAAATGTTTCAAAAATGCCATAATTATTGGATTTCATTAACATATTTGGAATCACCATGAGAAATACATTGAAATAAGTGCAAACATGCATAGCATTGATTCAGTAATCCTTGAGATAGACCTTGAAAGTTTGGAAAGGTTTCTGACGGATCTATTTTGTAAATGGTAAAACTTATAGCAGCGTGGAAAGTGTTAACTATCAAACATTTTGTTCAAGGATATTTTTGTTTTGCAGCAAGATATTTGTAAATAAAAAAACTAGTTCAGGTCAACATGTTGTTCCCATTTCAAACTGTATTTCATGTGATTCAGCAAACTAAAATGAGAAACGACATCGATTCATTGTGTCAAATTGATTGATTGTGGTGATTTCACTGCAACATAGTATGATTTATTTGATGTATAACGGTTTTCACAAAACAGGATTCTTAATGGCTATAATTATTCATTATTAAGTAATAGACCTACCCATCAATCAGAGGTATATTGGGCCAATTTGAAATGTATCGTTACTGGTAGGGGACTGTAACAGCATCAGGTAATGTATTCGCATCACATCTGTTCTACACACAAGTTGACCTAAAATCCTAGAAGAAAATCCTTCGCGCACAGAGTACATTTTCAAAACATGTTCTTCTGATTTCCCCCACCCCCTGATCTTTTAATGATGTTTATTATTATGTAGAGCTAAAAAGGACATCTTTAACTTGATTTTTTAATTCTCCCCTCCCCAATTAACTAATTGAGACACTTGGAGAAACTGCTGAAGACGTACAATGATATTCATCAACATTACACAGGGAAAGGAGGCGGCAATTTTTCAAAATTTGTTCTCAGACTTTTAACCAAGATTTAATCAGAGTTCACTTTAATTTTGTTAAAGGTACTATCAATATGGACATTTTAGTCGCATCAATTTAAATGTTAGAGCAATATTACACTACCCTTTAGTAGTTCTTGCAACAAGTGACTTTTCTAAAACGATATCTTCGTGTCAGTTACCCGATATGGAAGGGTATGAGCACACAGAGACGTGCTTACTTGGAACTTGACCTTTACAGCATAACATGTTCAACACTCTTAAATCAAAACAAACCTTTTAACGAACACTTCATAACAGTCAATTACTCACGCCCATTAGTAATTGCGATCAAATATCTTATTGTCAGCACAGGGTTTGTATTTTTGTGCACAATCGTATATTGTGTGTTGTGCACTCAATATTGAACAAATACAAGTCGGTATGCCAGTGGCGTAGCTGGGATATTTTTCAGGGGGGGCAAGATTTCTAAACTTTTCGTAAAAGGTTGCCCCCCAAAAAATTCTAGTCACTTACCTCGTGAATTTCACGTAAGTGGGGGGATGGGGGGGGGGGTTGAGGTCAAAAAATTGCACAATAAATGTACTACATGTACAATTTTCCCTTCTATTTGGCTAATAACCTCGATCTTTTTTCTCAAATTTTTCCTATTTCCTTTTTTTCTCACCCCCTTTCCGGGGGCACAAATTGGGTTTTTTCGTCAGTGCCCCCTGCCCCCCCCTGAGCTACGCCACTGCGGTATGCATTTCGTTATTGTTCATGAGGGAAATACATCTAGGAGAATATGGTAATGGATGATACAGGTTACAAAATAATACATTAAAAATCAAAATAGCATGACACAAGCATTTACATGCAAATCATCGATTCAACATCTCCTGCATACAGGTACATATCGTGGGTTGAGCGCCAGAAGGCCTTAACTATAAAAAAATACTATTTTGAGATAATTAGCTTTGAATATTTGGGACCCTACCTGTTACATTGAGTTGGGGCTATGTGGAATTGACCATCATCTTCAAGTGAGAGTTTTTATGAGTTTAAACTTTATGGTTCTTAAATCTGTGGGTTATATATGGATTATTTTGGTACCAAAATCTCATCTTGCCCAAATGTTGAGTTACAGCCTTCTGGCGCTCAACCCTCGATATGTGACATGATCAAGCGGAATGGAGTCACATGTCGGCAGTTTTCAATTTTGGTATGGTACAAACCCCATTAGAATTGAACTTCTAGTCTTTAAGTTAACAAACAATTTACCAAATGAGAAAACAAAGTAAAACATGAGAATTTGTCACTTCTTTTTACCTATAACTCAAAATCAATATTCCCGACATACAACTCACTCCGCTTGATCGTGTCGCATATTACATCTGTGACTGCACATACTGTTAAATTTCATCATCTCTTGAAAGGTATACATGTACAGTGTTAATAACACAAGCTCAAAGAACCAATTTCGAATACAAATTGATATCTTCGTGCATGTTTTCGGACACCTCTACCTGGAATCTAACAAATTGCCCTTGGCAGTTTAATTGAACCAATCAACAAACCACAACCACTTTGCAACATAATCAATATCAATATAAGGTTTGAAAGGCTTTTGATTAGATAAGCAATGTTATCTGAACACTTATGGTGTTGTAAAGATTTTTCAATGACATAAATTATGGTCACGTTTTTTAACCTGGGCACCCATAAAAGGTGGTTTTGTTACATTTTAATTTTTTTTTGGTCTTTAATCTTTTGTATTTATGTAACCCTCTATCAGATTGACTTGTGTTTCAGCTTGTTTTAAAGGCAATTTAATACCCTTAAATAATCTGAAAAGAAGAAAAAACCTATCTCTTATGATTCAATTAATACGGCTCATTAAGCATAATTAGTCGGGGTGGTTGAGGAAGTGGAGGAGGAGGAAGTGGAGGAGGAGTAGGGATAGCTGTGTAATATTAGGTGCAAATGGAATTTTTGTCTTTAGGCTTTGGTATTTTTGTAACCCTCTATCAGATTGACTTATGTTTGGGCTTATTTTAAAGATAATTTAATACCCTTTAATAATCTGAAGAGGATTTCTTGTTATCACTTTCGATTTGATTAATATAGCTCGTTAAGTATGATTAGTCGGGGGTGGTTGAGGAGGAGGAAGGAATTGCTGTGTAATATATGGGTGAAAATGGAGTGCTGTCCTGTAATTTATAGCTTTCTTATACTTAGTCTTGATGTCATCTTGGTTCTAAATGATATAAGCATGCTTTACACCATTTACTTAAAGTATTAATCAAGCTAATTAATTAATTTTGAAATCTGTGGATGAACCACCCTGTATATTAAATTATCACGCGAAACAGTACTTTTTAATGTCATGGTGATGATTTACCTTAATGCTAACACTCAAACCTGATCACAATTGTATCTCTTTTAGGCTCATTGCAATATATTTGATCACTTGTCTAATTTAGTGGGGTTTTTCAGTATTTGAAATTGCGTATTTTGACCACCCTGTATATATATTTCCTAATAAGCTGGCCAATTAATGTTGCATATGGCTGGATGGGTAATTTACTCAAACACAATAAAAACATCCCTAGCCTTCATATAGCTCCTGCATATAGACAGTGGAAGAAAAAAGTAAATCATCATTTTGTATAAAACTTCAATTGTTACACCCTGTATAATGTTAGGTAACCCTGTATATTTGATTTCTAGTTCGCATATTTACAATCCTTAGGTTATAAGCATTCTAAATATATATGGTTTCATACCCTTTAGATGTAAACATTTTGATATATTCTACTGAAACTGCAAAAGGAGGAAATTTCATGAAATATACCCATGTAACACAAATGTACCCCAGGTTAAAAAACGTGACCTTATAAATTGCCAAAACGAGTCATACCACCGTCTAATCATCAATAAATATATTATAATTATGTGCTTGGTCTAATTTGCTCTTCCATAAATGCAAGCTGTTTTTGCCTACCATAAACGGAAAGCTATCTTATCGGCCTGAAAACGGGCAAAGTACCTGTACATGTATGCAAAAACAGGTGTCATTGTCGGGTAAAGAACATGTGAGACGAGTGTTTGTTTGATGGAGGGGGAATGCAATTTTGTATGCAAGCGGATCCCTGTGCTAAGTACGTTGTTTAGGCACACTTTTTTTCCGAAATGTGTGTAATGTATATCTTGATTGTTGATGTTGAATGGAAGGTGTACATGTATGTATAACCAAAGTTTTGTATTTTGAGGTTTGCTTGATAATTAAATGAAATTCACAAACGACCAGCCATTTATTAATTATTGTGTACACACCCCAAGGCAGACAAATTGCATTGCAAAGGGCCATATTCTCCTAGATTTAGGTAAGGGGTCATCCAAAATTATCGCCATTTTCACTAACGTACAGAGCGTACGTAACTTTTTACCCCCCTCGAGTTACGTACGCAATAAATGGCGATTTTTGTTTTGTTTTGTACTTTAAAAAAAAAATCCTGCCTCTCAAGATCGCCGTTTAAGGGGGCTGTGGACTCTCAGGTACAGCCTCCGTAAAACTGCCGTAACTTCTTCAATATTCATTTAATCTTTATAAATGTATACAGTTTTTTGCAGAAAAGAGTTCAATGAATCCAACCATGATAATGAAATTGACCAAAAAATGTGATTTTTTACCGCCAAAATCATGAAAATCACCATTTTTGGGAACTTTTTGGTCTGTAACTCAAAAAAAAAAAAAAAAAGATATTAAAAATTAAAAAAACACGCTCCTGGGGAATGTTATCAGGATTATCATAAAACTAGTATGACAAAATTTAACAAAATATATTTTGAGTTATCTTTTCCAAACTTAAAATGGGTCAAAAAACATGTTTTTTATAATTTTTTCCAAAATGGTCAATTTCATTATCATGGTTGGATTCATTGAACCCTTTTCTGCAAAAAGCTGTATACGTTTATAAAGATTAAATGAATATTGAAGAAGTTACGGCAGTTTTACGGAGGCTGTACCTGAGAGTCCACACCCCCCTTAAGTTACGTACGGTTGGGGTATATTTCGACCCCCTCCCCCCTCTTACGTACGTAACTGAAAATGGCGAAAATTATGGACGACCCCTAAAACAGAGGCTGGGTTATTTGAGTGCAAGTTTCAGTATTTTGCTAATGTAGCATAGAAATGTTTGTTTAAGAGGATTTTATATGAAAAGGTGAATGAACTGTTGTCATAGGTTTGCCATTAAGTCTACTGATGTAATGTGTATAAATATATAAATTACTTGACAGATAAGCCCTAAGCATATATACAGAGTTCCATTTCCAGCATTTTTTTGTGTAGCAAAAAGTGTGATGCACTATAATTAGTTTTGTGTAGCAATTCACAAATTTTCTATAGCACTTTTTTTCTTCTAGTAATAAAATTAATATTTCATCAACTTTTGCACGTTCTTCATAATCTGGCATGCGCACGTGACACGGTTCAACTGTGTAACGCACAATCGTGTTAGGCACATATAACCTGTGTCCCGTAAGCAAAATACAGTATACGTAACGTGTACACGATCTAGATTTTACAATTTGAACTAACACATTTTAGTAATAAAACACAAGGAAATACAGGCATTATTTCGCTCACAAGTCATGATGGATTTCATAATTGTTTACATCATCTTCTTACTAAGCGCCATTTTGTTATATGATTCCTTCAAGGAACTTCCTTGTGTCCGTGGTGCACCACTAGTTTTATTCTAAGTAATTTTTGTTGGCGCCTTTTCGTAACACTCGGCGGCATGGGAACAAGACTAGCATCAAAAGTGACGTCATGATTATAACATTGCTCCGATGTGCGCAGAAACCGACATTTTTAAAATTTTAAACCGACAGTAAGACTTCTGCGCACGTAATGTAAAGCAATGGGGATTTTGACTCTGACGAAAACGAAATATGAAATATCATACTTTTTTTAGTTATTTGAAGATGAAACTCAATTTTTTTAGGTTTGGCTTTGATGGAACGTGATCAAATATCAAGTAGGGAATCTTCTTGCGTCACACTTTTAGCTACACATTTGTGCAATTGCATCGCAATACTTCAAAAGGCCGGCGTATTTCGCGATGCGACACCCGTTATCACGAACGCTGACCATATACATGAACACATGGTCATTGAAAAAGGTATGGTGGCATATAATAGTGACTATAATACAGACACTGTTTCTACATTTGTATATTTTGTATACAATCACTATTCATTCATGTATTTCATTCTCTCATTGTTTACCCATATCAATAAATAACATTATAAATAATGATTACTCTAAATCATGTAACTTTCCATATAGTAACATTAACCTCTCTGATGACTAACCATGATTGGGTGAAAACAACTTTACACTTATGACATAAACCACTCCTAACAGGGCATAAGTCCCTTGACTTTGGCCTTCTGAGCAATCATACCTGGTTACATGCACTCAAAACAGTAATACAGACTCTGAACTTGGTAGGTCTATGGATAATAGAATAGCAATATGTTCCCGTTTTTTAATTAAATCTGGCAAAAATATGAACTTGGGCCTTTTTGATATTCAGGTTTTTAATTAAAATTTAAAAATACATATCATTCAGATCCAGCACATTTCTTAATCAGTCAATAAATCAATCAATCAGATCAATCAATCAATCAATCAATCAATTGTCTCACATGCACAGCACAGAAAGTAACGTTAATGACCTTCAAAACTGGCTGATGGACTATTGTTGTGGTTTGCATTGCATAACATACTGTAAAAGCTGAAATTTTTCGTGCAAAACATTTTTCCGTGAAAATTATAACACACGAAAAAATGTTTTCAACATTCATGCAGTGCATCCAGAAGGTCGCCCGCGAAAAAAAACCCAATTCGCGAAATGTCTATGATATCAAAATGCGCGAAAATATCTTTACACGAAAATATTGGCTTTTACAGTAGGCTACAGCCTCTGATTGGTTAGCAGAATTAGAACATTCTTACGCAGGTCACCCGCAAGTCTGCTACATGTCAGACTTACCAAACAATGACCAGTAGGAAGATATGTCCATTTATTTAATTTTGTTGTTTAATTTTCTGTTCACAATCAGAGCTACCATAAGAGCTGTTGGAAATAAATTTAATACAACACTTTTGTCTCTTCAAAATAAGCCAAAACTGGGGCAATAAAACTACGAAAAGGTGAGAAATAGTGAACAAAAGCTGTAAATACCACAACTTTTGCAGAAGTATCTGATTTTACAAAATGAAACCATCATGTAACACCAAATTTTCATTCACGATGTTAAAGAATTGAAAATTTTCCAATTCTGATATCATCAGACCAAACAGCATTTTGATGGTATTGTCTGTTTTACACAAAACATCTTATGAATTTTCATTTGCTCTATATTCATTTTCAAATATCTGCTTTGAGGGTTATGGTTACCAAGCTACTCATTGGTATGAAAAATAAATAAAAACTCACTCTTAACTATGCTATCACATAATTAGTTGTTATAGCTATTTCTTTGGTTACTTAAATTACAATATGAAGCAGCATTGCAAAAGAGGTCGTGATATTTAAGGAGTACACATCTGAATAGCATAACCAAGCTTCCAAATAAGTGTCTATAGACTGCAGGAGCCACTTTTTTACCTTTTTGACAAAAACAGCTCCTGATCCTATACTTTATTGTGCAACATTTGGCACCCATTGCGTAACAGATCCTCGGTGCCCGCTTATTTGAAGGCTTGAGCATAGCATCTTATCCGCATTCCAAGATATTACTGACCGAACATCTCATCTTCACAACATGGTACACAACAATTGCCGCACAAACATCTGGTAGAGTAAATAGTCGGATGATCAAACTCAAGAATTCATTTTTCATAAACATCACACACAATGTTATCATAGTATATGTATAAACCCAGCAATTGGGTCTGTGTTTTCCTACGGTGGAAGTTAACACACTTGTACCATCAGATGAATCTAATTCTAATCATCCCTTGATTTTCTCGTAGAGTTGTAGAGTCTTTCGTTGTAGAGTCTTATCAGACTTGTCTATCTGCAGAGCTTGTAAGAAAAACGTGAGAGCTCCTGGTTCGTCACCATCTCGTAGTTTCATCCTTGAAAAAAACGAAAGAATATGGATCGATGAGATTATGGTAAGTGGGTACATTTAAAGAAGGGATTTCAAGAATTGACCAAGACCAAGTCTAAAATAACATTACAAAAACAGAAACTAAATCTCTTGTCCGTCTATTTTCCTCCTGCCTTAACATTTGGTGTAATAGGTAATATCGAAATCCAGGGCAAATTGGGGACTTGCTGTGTTAACAAAAAGTGGAGAGAGTCAAAATGTAATACAGCAATACCATAAGTGGTAGATGTACCATACTTAAGGGGGGAGGGGGTGTGGACCCTCAGCATAGCCTTCGTTAAACTGCCGTAACTTCATTATTCATCTAATCTATATATGCATTTTTTTGCAGAAAAGGGTTCAATGAATCCAACCATGATAATGAAATTGACCATTTTGGAGAAAATTTAAAAAAACCCCGTTTTTTGACCCATTTTAGGTTCTGCATAACTCAAAATATATTTTTGTCAAATGTTGTCACACTAGTTTTATAATACTCTTGATAACATTGGAGGCTTGAATGCGACTCCACATACTTATGGGCGCGGGGTATGTAAGACAGATCTTATTTTCTTTCTCGGCCTTATCTGAAGATTATTAGATAGTTAGACTTGATCAACTTACTTTCCCTGCCTCACAAACTGCTCATATTTATCTTCCTCCTCCTCCTCCTCTTCATCTTCATCCTCATAAGACTCCCCAGAATTGCACGTCATGTCTTCCCCATCCTCCTCCTCCTCCCCATTCCCATCCTCGTCATCACTCTGCTGTGTGTCTTCAACCAACACTCTCCCATGACCGTCAGCAGAACTATTACTGCCAGCTGCTCCGTCCTCCTCACCAGAGGTGCTTTGCTCTATGTCATCGTCCTCATCAACTAACGCTATCCTATGACCTCCCGCAGAACTACCGTGTCCACTCTCTCCATCCTTCTCACCAGAGACGTCATTCTCATAGTCTGGATCATGTTCCCTGTTGCTTTGTAGACTGCTATCATTGGTGGTGTCATTTTCAAGATCAACGTTCTCATCATTGGTCGTGTCTTGGTCAGTCACATCCTCCTCAGTCATATTCTCCTCATAATCACTCCCTCCTGTCTCATCAATAGCACCATCCTCCTCCTCTTCTTCCTCACAAGTCTCAATCCCTGTACTCTCATCCAGTCCAATCTCTTCCCTGGTGGCGTGCAATGACAGGGACACATCATCAAATTTACACTGCAGTATCTCTTTCGGCGTGGGTACTTTATTCTCATCAAACGATCCAATCGGATTCCTCATGCTTGCCGTTATGTACGAACCTTGTGGATTGGTATCAAGCCCGCCCTCTAGTTCTTCCTCTGAATCTTGAATAACAGTAATGTTATCCCTGCTGGGATTGGACGGTGAAAATACACTGGAGTTGTCGGGCGAGTCATCTTTGTCATCTGTTGAGGTAAAGCACAAGTTCACAAATAGTCAGTATTGTTCATTTCAAAACACTGATCAATTTGATCAAACGTGGAGATGAATAACTATAATTCAAACACTCTTATAGTGTCGAACCAATCAGAAAGCAAGAAACTAAAATATGCGGAGTGCATTGATAGTGTCTAATGCACTTCGTGTGTGCGCCGTTCAATGCGCGCATCGCGCTTCATTTTGATTCTTTGTTCAGGCATCGCAGGTTCGCCGATTTTTGCAGGTGTTAGCAAACTTGTTAACAACATGTTTTTATTCGTTATTAAAGAGATCAAAAGTGTGCTCAAATTGTGAATTTTGATTTGTATAGTCTCGTGTATGAATTAGGTCAATACATACTTATGTTTTGTTTCTCGAAAAATAAGAAAATTCAATGCACTTGAGCAAATGTTGATATGGGTCGTGCCATTACTCACCCATCAGCATCAGCGCCTGTGCAGTGATTTGTCTAATTTCTCTTCAAACAACATATAGGCATTTATTGACCTATAAGTGTCAAGCATCGAGATATTTTCTGATAGGATACAAAATAAGCTCTAAAGAGCAGAATGCCCTTTTTCTTCTTCTTTAAAAATAAATAAATACAGTTTCAATAAAAAAATTGAAAGTGTAAGAATAAAGGAAAAATATTATGGATTAAGAATTGAAAAAGCAAAACACACAACTAAACAATGAAACACAAAAAAACACACCCATGTACAGTCAGGCACAAAATAAATCTCTGTGGGCAGTGATTCTTCTTACCGTAAAAGTGTAAATTTCCGCGCTTTGCACATTTTGAACAAATTTACTTGTTTTTATTTTGTGATTTTGAGCTTCCTTACATAGACCTACATACAAAACGAATGCATTTGTGCGTTTTTATTTTGGCACTTGCTGATTTTAACGCAAAGATAAATGTAGCGTGGAATGTTCTACTTTTTACAGTATTGTGTTTATTAATACCCTCCACTCTTGAGTTACTGGTATATGCAGCATGTCATGCAGGTAATTCATGGATGAGTTAATTAAGGGGAGAAGTGCTTTTGTATGGCTGCACACAGTGCTTGGAATAAGTTTTTAAAGCTTCTGCAAGATCCTTTTCGACCAAATAGTATGAATCTACAGTTACAGTTTAAGAGCGACTTTTTTCTAAGTTGACAAACTTTTGGACACGCCATCTCTTGGATTTTGCCTAAAGTTTGGGAGGTGAAAGACATTTAGTAGTTATGTAAAGATATGGTATTAAAAAATTCAGCAACCCTCTGTTGCCATGGTAACGGGCCTATCTTGTTTTTGCTCATTTTAGGGAAAATCCTCCTAATTATACTGATTTCAGCAACGAAAAAAGTACAAAGTTTGGCAGAACCCTACACCAAGGTGGTAGAATTTTTGCCCAAACTGACTTCATGAATGAGTTGCCCTATCTTTGGTCTAACAAACAACCGATTTAAAAAAGTCAGTGTTGCCAGATTGATACCCTGTTGCCATGTTCAAATATCACATTGTGCGGAAGTTGAAAAAGTCAGATAATACCTAACCGACTTGAAGTTGCTACAGTTCCTCTCGAGGTGATTTGTTTTTCTTTGTGCTTTGTGTTTTTAACAAAGACCTAATACCCTTTGAGTTTATTTAAGAAGAAAAAATGGGCAAACCCGGCGCTTACGTATCACGTGACCTGAAGTCACACGATCCGATTTGAGAAAAATTACATAGTTGGGTATATACGGGGGTTACCGTGCACCCCCAGGAATCCCCCAAACCATTTTTTTTTAATTCCTTTCATGGTCCTAAAACATATTCAGTATGTTACCAAAAATAATGTTGGTATGCTAAGGGGTTATTTTAAGATGGCGTCTAAAATGGCCGCCAAAAGGTCAAATTTCCTAAAATGACATATATCAATCAAAATTGGGATCAAAATGTATGGTAAAAGTATATTTTTAATAGTGGGATGTATGAATTAGACCACTAGGCACTTATATCCAGTACTTTGGCTTTGTTAACATACCTAAATCCAAGATGGCCGCCAAAATGGCCGCCAAAAATGCTAAAATTCCATATATTGGCATATATCAACCCAACATGTATGATCAGAGTATAGTTTTAACAATGGGATGTATGTGGTAGACCCCTAGCAGCTGATATGCAGCATTTTTGCTTTGTTTACATACTTTAAATCCAAAATGGCCGCCAGAATGATGGCCAAAATTCCATGATATGGCATAATAATAACCAAAATGCATGATGAAAATATAGTTTTTAACCATGGGATGTATGTATTATATCACTAGTAACTCATATCCAGTATTTTTGTATGTTAAAACATACTTAAAATCCAAAATGGCTGCCAAAATGGGTCCCAAAATGGCTGTGAATTTTTTCAAATTCCCTAAAATAGGATAATAGCAACCAACATGTACGATGAAAAGTTAGTCTTAGTATGTATTAGACCACTAGTAACTGCTTGCTATCCAGTATTTTTGCTTTGTAATAACATGGCCGCTAAAATGGCCATTGTAATTTAGTAAATGTAAAAAATAGTTTATTAGAGTACGTGTATTTAGCATCACATTCTCCAAATAGTATGTTCTAAACTGCTAAGCTATTGCATTTAGATATAAGGCACTTTATAAATGCTCATTTGTATTGTATATTGTATTGTATTGTGACCTGTGGGCTGTAAGTCACACGATCCGATTTAAGGTAACATCCTGAATATGTTTTGGGACCATGAAAAGAAGTCACAAAAGTTGGTCTGGGGGAGTCCTGGGGGTGCATGGTAACCCCTGTATATACCCGACTTTGTCGTTTTCCTTAAATCAGATCGTGTGACTTACAGGTCACAATACATTGGGTGTATCAGAATGAACTATACCGAGGCAATATGATTTATTACGGTATGAATTCAATCGATATTGTTCAAACTGTTTTCACATAATTTTATATCTTGCCCAAACGCCCAGCTTTCATAAGAATTTTAGATTTTTGAAAATCGGACATTTCTTATGGAAAATACAGACTTTCTGGTAAAGATAATAGATTTCAATTTTGGTCGAAATGATCAATTTAAAAAATAAAAGCAGTTGACATAAAATATGCATAAGATGAAACCATGCGTTAATCATATTTGCCGATGGCTTTTCAAGGTCTGTGAATTCTTTGAGCTAACAAATTGAAAACACATTTTTCATCGATCATGTTCACCTTTATATTGCAGGTGTTTAAATTTAAAACAATAAGCATTTTGTATTTTGTATTTATTTTAGAAACACAGTATAGTTCATTCTGATACACCCTGTACAATACAATATACAATACAAATGAGCATTTATAAAATACTGGATAGTAGTTACTAGTGGTCTAATACATACATCCAATAGTTAAAACTATATTTTCATTGTACATTTTGGTTAATATTATGCCATTTTATGGAATTTTGACCAATTTTGGCCATCAATCTGGCAGCCATTTTGGATTTAAAGTATGTAATCAAATCAAAGCAAAAAATGCTGCATGAGCTTCTAGGGGTCTAACACATACATCCCATTGTTAAAACTATACTCTGATCATACATGTTGGGTTGACATATGCTAATTTATGGAATGTTAGCATTTTTGGCGGCCATCTTGGATTTAGGTATGTTATCAAAGCAAAAGTACTGGTTATGAGTGTGTAGTGGTCTAATACGTACATCCCACTATTATAGCTATACTTTTACCATACATTTTGATCCCGATTTTGATTGATATTATGCGATTTGAGGAAATTTGACCTTTTGGCGGCCATTTTCGACGGCATCTTGAATAACCCCTTAAGCTTAGCATACCAAAATTATTGTTGGTGACATACTGAATATGTTTTAGGACCATGAAAGGAAGTAAAAAAAAGTTGGTTTGGGGGAGTCCTGGGGATGCACGGTACCCCCCCCCCCCCCCCCCCCGTATATACCCGACTATGTAATTTCCCTCAAATCGGATCGTGTGACTTCAGGTCACGTGATACGTAAGTGCCGGGTTTGCCCATTTTTTTTCTTGAATAAACTCAAAGGGTATTAGGTCTTTGTTATAAACACAAAGCACAAAGAAAAACAAATCACCTCGAGGGGAACTGTAGCACCTTCAAGTCGGTTAGGTATTATCTGACTTTTTCAACTTCCACAAAATGTGATATTTGAACATGGCAACAGGATATCAATCTGGCAACACTGACTTTTTTAAATCGCTTGTTTGTTAGACCAAAGATAGGGCAACTCATTAATGAAGTCAGTTTGGGAAAAAATTCTACCACCTTGGTGTAGGGTTCTGCCAAACTTTGTACTTTTTTCGTTGCTGAAATCAGTATAATTAGGAGGATTTTTCCCTAAAATGAGCAAAAACAAGATAGGCCCGTTACCATGGCAACAGAGGGTTGCTGAATTTTTTAATACCATATCTTTACATAACTACTAAATGTCTTTCACCTCCCAAACTTTAGGCAAAATCCAAGAGATGGCGTGTCCAAAAGTTTGTCAACTTAGAAAAAAGTCGCTCTTAAGTTGACAATGCTACAAGACCCACTTTATATGAATCCCCAACTTGACCCTGTTACAAGATCCACTTTGGGCAAATAGTATACATTTACAGTTAAGCTTTAGACAACAAATACATGTTTCTCACCTAGATCGTTTAGCCCTAGTGACTGAAACCCTGAGAACTGTTCCGTTGACTTCCCGGAATCCATTTCTCCAAAGGAATCCTCCATGGTGAACTTTCTCTTTCCCTCACAGGAACGCTGGAGAAACTCATCGGACTTGCGTTTCTTCCCCGTTTCCGTTTCATCGTCACTCTGCACAGGCGTGTCTACATTTGGGCTGTCGGCCACCAAAAATGCCTTCTTTGCACCATCGCTTTGGCTGAAGGAGTCTTCAACACTTAGTACTTGACGACGATATGGTCCCTTGACTGTGTCTTTGACCAGAGGAGAGTGAATGGCACTGAAGGATTTCCTAACACTACGTGGAGCTGTTGGTATATGGAGGTCCAAATCCTGCAACATTCAACAAAAATCATAATAACGTTATTCATTGGGTATCATAGTAAGATGTAAGATGTTGTGTTCAAAACAAACCCTCTTAATTGATGAGCTGTGTCCAGATGTTAACAATTTATGCTCAGTGTTTTTACTGGAAATTTGAATAACACTGTTGGTGTCATTATTTTCTTGGTGGATTTATAGAGTTAGGGTTAATGGAAAGCCAGCTTGTAAAGAGATATACGGAATCCAAGACTCACATCACAATCAAACTCGTCAGCTGCAGCCAGATCATCCATGGAGAGATCAGTGGCATCCTGTGGCATCTCATCCTCCTCTGATACATACATGGAGGAAACATTTACTCCTCTTCTTTCATCCCCTTCACCTCTGGTACCGTTAAGACTCGCCTGGAGAGACTGGTCGGCCACCTCAACCTCCTCCATAGAACTTTCAGCATCTGCCTCCTGAACAAAATGACAGGAAATAAAGCGGCATTATTATTAACACTTTCCACGCGGCTATTGTTTTTACCAAATACAAAACAGATTTATCAGAAACCTTTCACAACTTTCAAGGTATACTGGATCAATACTTGGCATGTTTGCACTTGTTTCAATGCATTTTACATAGAGATTCCAAATATGGTTAAGAAATTTAACAATGTTGACATTTTTGAAACCTTTTGTGAAATTTGGGAATGTCGTCTGTAGACGCCTGCCGTGTGAAAATTGTTAAGAGAATAAAGGTATTGTAGTTAGACCATACCCCATGTTATTATTGTCCGACATAAATGCCGCCATTATTATTATTTTTAGAAGAACCACATTGTATCTTTTTAAACAGTCATATTTTATAGACATCTGTTCAAATTAGTATCTTTTATTGCCCACAATTGCTAACTTTTACATCTGTTCGCATGGAATAACCCATCTAATACCATGCAGTGGGTATGCCATGTGACAGCGTATTGCGCTGCATAAGCTCATCTATAAGTGATGCCCAAAGGCACACTACACAAGTGCATGTTATGAAACTTCTCCCCTTGAAACTTGAAAATCTCACTAATGATTGGAAATAATAACAAAAGATGTTATTGTCATAATGATCAGTGATTATCTCTAGACAATCACATCTTTCGTTTGGAATTTCACTTTTGTTTGCAACTTTTTACCAAACAATACTACACATGCAATATGCCAGTTTTTGTAGGAGCAACAAGAAAAAGGCAGTTTGGCCTAGATAAATCAGATTGTGTCACAAAATAAAAATAAAAATTTCTATCCATCAAGGGATTTGACACAAATTTGCTTGGAAGCAGGAAGCATTTATTAAATGGAAATAAAATGAAAGGCTTTACTATTTTGTATCAGCTCATATGGGACCATCCACCGCAAACCCAGTGTGAATTTGGCAGAGCCTCTTCCGAGATATGGTTCCATAAACTTGACAAAATTCAGGAAACAAGGCTTTGTGGAGGATTAATGATTATTTTAGTGTCGATTTGTCGATCAATTACCACCTGATATCTTGTTCTTTAAAGCTTATATAATGATTAACCAAATCAAAAACTCAATTTGTGACTTCACACTGGTTTCATTGTGGATGGTCACATATGTGATCAGTTACGTCAAAAAGGACAGGTTGTCAGCAAACACAGTTTTGAGATAAGAGGCCAATATATTTGGTGAAATGTAAAGAAAATAATAGAACAAAATACTCTTCTTCAAATCATATCTTACGATTACAAAGTCTTTTTCAAAATCATTTCAAAGCTTAAAATTAGCTAGCTATTTTAAGTCATACCAATATCTCAAAGAGGGCTCGGGCCTCTAACATGTCCATTTTGTATGTGACGGTCACATAGCATGTGAAAAAACCCTACATAATAATCTATGTCCGGTTTACTTGTCAACTGAAGACTTTTCCACAAAAGAATAGCAATGATAATATATCGCCTTACCTGGTCTGCATATTCGGCCTGCATGCTTTGGTCCGCCACCTCTACCTCCTCATAGCTACTCTCCACCTCCGCACTTCTTGATGATGACAAATCAACTTCCTCCAGGATGCTACTGTCATTCAACGACTCATTGCCTGTTTCCTATAGAAGAGAGAGAGAGAAACACACCTGTTAATGCACATTTATTGTAAAAAATGTGTGATAAAGTGTAATTTAGGTATAAGGTAGGCAGGCATGTGTGATAAAGTGTAATTTAGGTATAAGGTAGGCGCCGATTACACTGTATGTCTGGTAGGAATGAAACATAACGTACACTGGTTCTGAAATACACTGCATACGCATAGCAAATGCATACAGCAATTGAGCTAATGTCGGGGCTTTCTCCTTCCTTGAATTTTCGTGTAAATATGAAACTGGGTAGTTTGAATCATTGAATCATTTTTGCAAAGTAATGAGCCTCGTCTATTTGGTCCTCAACAAACACTACAGGGTCAGAAGAATCTGTTTCGATTCTTGCGAGAATCTGTTTCGATTCTTGCGAGAATCTGTTTCGATTCTTGCGAGAATCTGTTTCGATTCTTGCGAGAATCTGTTTCGATTCTTGCGAGAATCTGTTTCGATTCTTGCGAGAATCTGTTTCCATTCTTGCGAGAATCTGTTTCCATTCTTGCGAGAATCTGTTTCGATTCTTGCGAGAATCTGTTTCCATTCTTGCAAGAATCTGTTTCGATTCTTGCAAGAATCTGTTTCCATTCTTGCGAGAATCTGTTTCCATTCTTGTGAGAATCTGTTTCCATTCTTCTATTCTTGCAAGAATCTGTTTCCATTCTTGCAAGAATCTGTTTCCATTCTTGCAAGAATCTGTTTCCATTCTTGCAAGAATCTGTTTAGATTCATGCATAGAATTTTGTGAGAATCCTTTGTGAGAATTTGTGGATCCTCAATTAAATTGTGTGTTACACAGTTGATCTTTTGATTCTTGCAACTCTACTGGCGAGAATCTTTGAGAGAATATATTTTCAATTTCTTGTTGAAATTCTTCCCCCTGCACTGGGATGATGAAAGGTACAAGGCACAGTTTATGAAAGTGAAACACAGGAGTATAATTTGAGAATGCACTGCTTTCAGGGAAAAGAAACACTCAATACTTTGAATATTAGGGAAAAACTCAGTCACTGGTGAGAAAAAAAGAGGGGTAAAGGGGGAGTGCCAGTGGGAAAAACTGACATATTTACATACATGAAAAAAAGAAATATACCCCCGGTGAAAGGATTTATTCAGAAATTGGAAGTTGGTAGGAATAAGGGGAAATTAGATGCGCAGGATCAAACATTCTATAAATAATACACATACCTCGTTGGTTCCAATATCATCATGATAGCTTCTGTCAGCTTGTTGCTGTACTTGATGCTGTGCTTGCTGCTGGGTTTGGTGCTGTGCTTGCTGCTGTGCCTTGCACTGCTCTAACATTCGCATGTTCAGCTCCAGCTCCTCTTGGGAAAGGTTGCTAATAATATCTTGCAGAAAACTTGCATTCTCCTCGGATTGCACCTCGCCGTGAACGCTGGAAACATGGCTGACGTTACCCCTACTGTTGCTGAAAGAGCTGTTGGAGGCGCTGGAGACGTGGCTCAGGTTATTACGACTGTCATTGAAAGAGTCGCTGCTGCTGGCAGCGCTGGAAACATGGCTCACATTGTTTTGACTGTCATTGAAACTATCTTCATAATTGGTTAAGTCCACTACATTCTGGAATGGTGCTGTAGTAAAAGGCAAAAGGGATAAAATTGTAAAATACAGGGCATTTGAAGAATGTTGCAATTAAGCTGGAAAGTTCACAATATTCTCAGTTGACATGGACAAAAATTATCTACGGGATTAAATTACAAGGTGAACGATTCAATTACAAGGTGAACAATACTATAAATTGAGAATTGTCTGTCATACATGGACCTACAGTACAGCTCGAAATAGAATGGACAATGTCAACGCACTTCATTGCAATGTCATTGCAATGTCAACGCAATGTCATTGCAATGTCAGTGCAATGACATTGCAATGACTGCACTAATCGGGTTACATCTCAAGGCATCATTGCAATGTCATTGCAATGTCATTGCAATGTCAGTGCAATATCATTGCAATGTCAGTGCAATGTCATTGCAATGGCAGTGTCCATTCTATTTCGAGCTGTACTGTAGTGCTGAAACACAATACTACATTTTAAATTTAGGCATAAAAACAGTTATTGTTCTTTCATATTATAATGGACAAAAGTAGGGTAGAGTGGTATTCTTTTTTTTAAATCTACCTTGTTTTCACATTTCTTATTTTAATGAAATAAATTTCAAGACATGGACTGCAAATAACAGTTAGGCACGAAAATGAATTTTATTGAAGAAAAAAAACAAGGATATTTGTGAAAAAAATATATTTGTGAAAACTTGCTTGAAATTGGGCCAAAAATATCCCCCAAAATGCTTAAAAAATATTGTTGTGGAAATTTGCATGACATCAGACATCATGCTTCATCAGAAACAAATTCTCATGCCTGAATGGTGCAGTAATTAAAGAATCATGGTCAGTTGAGTAATTTATTGTAGACAGAAAATAGATTTGAGTTAGTAGGCCTTACAAGGACTGAGAATTAAGCCTAACCTTGTGTGGGACGATCCAATTGGGCCAAAAATATCCCCCAAAATGCTTTAAAGAAAGTGTCCAGCAAGCACAACATTGTGCATTCAAGCCCAAATCGCGTACTTATATAGAATAAAACATCATACTTATCATAAAAATGAATAAAAAACTGCCATATCTCAACATGCCATTTTTAAAATTCGCGGTGATCGAAAGTCCCGGGATCAATGACGTCATGGTTATTGGTGCTCAAATTTACGCAAGTGCATTGTATAACTATGACTTCATTGATGCCGGGACTTTCGATTGCCGCGAATTTTAAAAATGGCATGTTGAGAGATGGCAGTGTTTATTCGGTTTTTAAGATAAGTATGATGTTTTGTTCTATATTACTACGTGATTTGGGCGCGATAATTCTTTTTCTAACATATAATGCACATGTTTTGCTTGCCGGACACCTTCTTTAAAAAAAAGTTGTGGAAATTTGCATGACATCATGCTTCATCAGAAAAAGATTCTCATGCCTGAATGGTGCAATAAAGAATCATGGTCAGTTGAGTAATTTGTTGTTGACAGAACTTGTTTGGGTTAGTAGGCCTTGCAAGGACTGAGAATTAAGCCTAACCTTGTGTGGGACGATCCAAAGGTGGTCTATCGGTCCATCGGGGCCGCTGTCCTGGCAACTCAACGTTATGTCCAAGGCGAGCAGCCTCTTCGAGCAGCTGTTGTCTGTCTGTATAGAGAGTGTGTCGTCTATTGCTGGTCCCTGGATTGTTGGGGTCTTCTTCTGCCATTCGATCGTTGAGGATCTGTTTCAGATCTCCCTCTGCGGACACTAACTCTTGGGCTCTCTGAACCTACAATGGAATTAATCAAATAAATACAAAAATGACATAAGGCCAAACAAAGAAGATAGTCTGTCTCAGAAGCCCGCCCGGATTGGTATGTGAAATGAGCTACGGCGCTTAGGTCTATGCGCTGAGGCCTAATTTTGTTGTTGTTGTTGTTGTTGATTTTTTGATTTTTAAAAAAAATCAACAACAAAAATCCATACCTCATGAGTCATAGCCTATTTTCTAAAAAAACCACCCAAAAAACAAACGCACAGCACTTAGCTTGTTTGCAAAATGTTTCTGAGACAGACTATCTTCTTTGTTTCATTTCATGAACAAGGCAACTATGCATAGTTCAGGTTGGGTTGGTCAGTCAGGCTTACCCCTCTGGGGTTTGTATTCGTTTGCACATGAACATTTTGTTCACCAATTTCTAAAAAAATGGGACTGTCAGGCCTGTAGAACAGGGGTTTTTTCTGTTGAATTATCATCCAAAAATGTGACCAGTCAAATCAAAAAGGACATGTTGTCGGCGGGCACAGTTTTGAGATAGAGACGAATATATTTAGTGAAATATAAAGAAAATAATACAAAAAGATAAGCTTCTTCAAATCATATCTTGTGATTGAAAAAATCCAATTACCTTCAACACAGAACCAATTTAAAGCTTAAAATGTGCTCTTTCAAGTCATACCAAAAGCTTTTAAAAGTTGACTTGGGCCTCCAACATGTTCGTTTTGATGTGACTACTCACAAATGCACTGTGAATGGTATATTATATGAAAAGATGACGCCATGAGCAAGGAAACTGCCTACACTTACCCTACCCTGTACATAGTTTTCAGCCTCATCAATATCCTCTGCACTATGGTCTTTAACAGCCTCTTTAGAAAACATCAGGTCGTGATCACTGATACCAAACATTTCTGTATTGAAAAGCGGAGGAATGTGACAATTATTGTATGGTGATAGCCATGTTTCACACTCAATTTCTTCTGGAAAAATATAGTTATTATCAGAAATATGGAACAGTGTTTGTTATTGCTAATTCATAGAACTTCTATAAGATGAAAAATATATGTGTGCTGTATTTTTTTAATACTAGCACAGACTTCACATAAACTTTGGATTGTACTAAAATAACGAAAGAGCCATGTTGCGTACACATATCATTGTAATTCTTTCTTTAGTGAATCACTAGCTTTGGATCCATGAATGGAATTTTCACATACCTTCAGATGTTATACTGATCACAAGTTTGTGTATGAAATGGTGAGGGGTGTGGTGTATATTTTCAGTGGAAGAGTAAATCTCAACCATAGTTAAAAAAATCATAATGCCTTGGACATGCACATGAAATTCTGCAAACCTGTCAAGATATACCGATACTAAATCAAGCGGACACACAGTTTACGTTGTAAACTAAAAAAATACCATGCGCACATCATGCTATGTCTAAGGCATTTGGAAAACAACTGTACGAAAAAATGGCTTGGGCCGGGGATACGGTATCTGCTGGACCACAACAGTGCATTATACAGTAGCTTGATCAGTCCAAATCAACAAGCCTCCTTGCATACAGCAGCGAATTAAAGGTAGATGTTCTGATTGCTGGCTCGATTTTCAACTTGACGTTTTCTATTTTACATGAAAGGTCATCCTTAAAATTGTCACATTCCAAAGTTTGAGTTGCATAACTTGAATGGTTCTTATTTATGAAGCACACGTTCACAAGAAATTTGCCCATTGAGTAGTACACAAACTGGCGGGTGGTAGCAGTAATTCCCCATATTTTAGCCTATCATTTCTAAATGAAACATTTCTGGCCCTTAAGATTTTACACACATAATGAGAAAAATATGGAGATTCTTCTGATATCAAAATATCTTGATGTGAAAAATAATAGCCAAAAAGAAAAAGGATCAGAACGTACACCTTAAATATAGAAGGGTGTGGGCGCACATGAATGCAACAAGCGTACTGCGCATCATATGCTTGATGCGTGGCCAAAATTGTGTGCCTACGCTTGGATTATTTTGTATACGAGGAGATAAAAACCGCATTTTTCTCGCCAATTCGGAACAGACTGAACTATATACTATTACTATTTACTTACCCAATGAATACAGGAATGCAATGTGTGAGTCCAATTCTGTGTCTGTTTTTCTTTGTGCTGCGTGCATTTGTTCCAGTGCTACCTGTGTAGTTGAGTTCCTAGGGTTGTCCAATGTGAACAATTCCTTCAGTTCTCCACTGGTAAAGTATCTAGAGTTGGGGGAAATTGCAAGAAAAGGTCAGGAATCATTGCACTTAAGAAAACTTTGGTTATGCAACAAAAAGGTAAGGGTCGGATGGTGTTTTTTGCTGATTTTTTCTTCAAAATATTTATGAAATTTTGATGAATTTACAACAATTTAAAATGTCAAAACAAAAAAAAGTTTCCAAAATGTCAAAAAAATTCAGAACCTTTATTTTCCAAACAATTTGTAAAAATAAATAAATCTCAAATAAGAAACAATGGGTTTGCTGGGCCTGTAGAACAGTGTATTTCCCCCGGTTGGCTAATTGAACTCTTATTTGGTCTGATAACATGAATAAAATTGGTGCTCCTTGAATTTTATGTGATGGTTAAAAATTACTAATATGAATCAAAATAATGTGGATTTAAAAAACACTAATTTGTAAAACACACATGACCAAATATTATACACACACTCAGAAGTTACACAGCAGGGTTATATTTTGGTGAGAATCTATGCTTGTAGCAAACTCCTGAAAAAACAACCGCAAAACAAAATATACAATCACAAGCTCGATGGATTTTCATACAACTTGCAAATTGAGACAACACAAAAAATATGAAATTTAGCATTTTTCAGGCAAAAAAATCCAATTATTACCACTTTTTGGTCAAAAATTTAAAAAGTAACAAAAATTATGAAAAAAGTAAAAAAATGCGCTCCTAGAAGTGTCTTTAGATGATATGTGTAATTTCAGCATTCCCCCTTGAAACTGTTTGAGCCAAAAAAGTGTATTTTTAGTGAAATTTGATACAAAAATGGATTCTCCGACTCATTTCCTTTCCACAAAATGTATACTTTAATATACATCACATTAATAGTTCAAAAGTTACAGCGCTTGATAAATTTCATATTTCTTTTGTTAACACCACACTTAAACTGACCTGTACGCATTCTTAGCAGCAGCAGTGCATCCTACAGTCTGCTTATTGATGGACTCCTTGAAGATCTGTCGTCTGTAGATCTTCTCTTCCACCGTGCCGCACGTTATCAAGCGGTACACGACGACAGACTCTTTCTGACCTATCCTGTACACTCTGTCGACTGCCTGGTTATCTGTGGCTGGGTTCCAGCTAGGATCAACTGGAAAATGATTCAAAATTATGATGAGTTAAGATTACTGTGAAAGCAAATATTCTTGCATCAGAGGTGGTTTTGTGGCCCTTCTAAAGGCTGGATTCCAGCTAGGATCAACTGAAATGAAAAATGATTCAAAATTCTAAAAGCAAATTAAAATAATATGTTGACTTTATATCACTGTTCCCAGTGTGCCCTCCCCTATATACCCTATTTGTAATTGCACCTTTGCTAAGAACGTAATGTTTACATTCTTATTCTTTTGCTTTTGTTTGCTTTTCGAAATATCCATGTTTTACATTCTTCACTTTCGTTACATGCTATCAAAGTTTACCCCATCAACGGTGGGAATGTGCCAGTTATAAATAGTGTCTATAAAAGGTCTTGATGCTAGTGCCATCACTTTCACTGTCACTGTATGTAAGATACTTTCAGAAAGAAGATGCATTCATTGAGGTATAGCAAAATTCATTCCATAAATTAAAAGTCATTCAATAATTCCATTGAATGCAGAACAGGGCAGTTGTAAATTATGTTACCAACACTTGGTCAGTTCCCTGCACTTGGCTACATTTACAGTCTCTATTCTTGATATGATTATTTGGGAGCAGTGTCAAAAGTCTTGTAATTGCTCCTGTTAGTGTTTTGTGGCCTACACGATCTTCTCGAGTAGTATGGCATTATAAAGAATTACTTACAAATGACAACCAAATTAGTGCAGTAAGACATTATAATAAAGAATACTCATGATAAAATTGCAATATCCTGAAAAAGTGTGTGAAACTTTGGCTAATAAGGCCTCACATGGGCTGAAACTACAAGAGAGTACGGAATTCGGACAAAAAACCCCACCTGAATTCAGGTTTAGACCTGAAGATTCTCGTGCCTGTTGAGGTAAGCGCTGTTTTCCACCTGACGGAACGACGTTGTATGGGCGGCCATTTGGGTTAAAATATTGGTATCGTCTAAAATCATGGGAACTGTTCCATGAAGAGATATTAATCAATTATAATTATTTCATGAATATTAATTAGCCAATATGAATATTCATGATTAATAATTCTGGATCATCTTGGTTCATCTCTGTTTTAGCCGAAATGATCCAGATTGAACTGAAATGGTCCAGGTTGAACTGAGATGATCCAAGATGATCCCGAATTAATCATGAATATTCATATTACTAATTAATATTCATTACAATTTTTTTTTCATAATTGATTCATCTTATACAATTACAAGACTGTATTCAATATATTAACCCGAATGGCCGCCCATACAACGTCGTTCCGTCGGGTGGAAAACAACGCTTACCGTATATGTTAGTATGATATTCATAAAGGTTTACTTACATATGACCACCCTATCAGCTCCTGTTAGCGTGAGTCCCACCCCGCCTACTTGTGTAGTGAGTAGAAATACAGAGTAGGAGCTATTTCTCTGGAAGGTGTTGATTCTCTGCTGTCTTTCCTCAAGTTTTCTCATAGTCCCGTCCATACGTAGGTACTTGTAGTTCTAGTTTTAGTGGGAAAAATGTATTTAAAAAAACTTCTCTTACATATCACTTCTTCAGCAGACAACACACATGAAATATCACTATCTTTATTTAGCAGACAGCACACATGAAATATCACTATCTTCAGTAGATAGCACACATGAAATATCACTATCTTCAGTAGACAGCACACATTAAATATCACTTCCTTCAGCGCGTAATCAATTGGGTTCACGATACAGTGACATACAAGCCTGTTGTTTTAGATGCATAGTGGTGTATCATTCGCTCTGGATAAGAATATTTTACCCTTAAAATGATGATATATAAATTTGTAATTTACAATGCTAATCATATATAGGATTTTATTATATGCAGGAATTGTGCAGTCACTTTCTACCGATTGATTTGTAAATAATTGCAATCGATTTTAGTCACTAGTCATAAGCACGAGCATAAATCACCATTGAAAATGAAATAGCACAAATTGAAATTATCTGTAACTTGCTGCCTAAAGTTAGCATATAAGAATACCAAAATATCTAAAGTGCTCGGAATAAATCTGACGATGATGTAAATGTCTGCAACATCTGGGAAATACATTGAAATTGGTATGCTGATGGATCGGAAACCAGACTTGACATATCATCAGTGGCTGTACATGTCATCAGGTTGCTGTCCATGTGTTGTCCTCCAAATGTGAATTCAGGAAATGTACTAGGGGCGGAGAAGGCTTCAAGTACAATACAGACATGACATCAGGCTTCCCGTTAGCGCGCGTCATTGCGTCCATACGCAAGTTTGAAAATTCTGATGCCTTTTCAAACTCTAGGCATGTGTATTTTGCTTCCATTTGGACGGGCAAGTTCCCCGAAACTCAAAAATAAAATGTTGACTAAATAATAATAAGCTTATTAGAAAAAACCAAATTGTATGCTAAATCACTCTTAATTAGTGCAAATTTATAGTGGAGATTCACTGGAAATGGGTTTATTTAGTCAAATCTGTGCATTTTCTTACACCCTTGCTAGCTAAAATGTGATTATTCGCCGCCGATTTTCATTTCCGGGTTTATTGGCTGGCGATCCGCCATCTTGGACAATAGATGGCGTCCTAACAATCGGCCCATTGACGCATACATTTCCGTTTGGACACGATTTTTGGTTTGCCACCTCGTCGGCAAACTTGCGTCCACGTGGATTCGCATTTTTCAAACCTTAGCGGGAAACCTGCATGACATGGACACACCAGAGCCGTTCTAGATACTCACATCGACCTTCAGCAGTCTCTCGATGATATCCAACATCTTCCTCGATTGACTGAACACCAGCGTTCGGTGCCCATCCATGCTGAGCTTCTTCAGCAAGTCCATGAGGAACTGAAGCTTACCAGACTCCTCCATGAGTTGAGCTGTGCTCATGTGCTGGATGGTATTGACCGCACTCTGATTTGTCAGCGATTCATCTTCCTCATCATCTTCCACTCTTGGCGATAGAATAAAACAAAATTAAGAAATTGGCTAAATCCTAGAAAAGTTCATAATAAACTTTAATATTATACGAAGATAATGTCACTAGGCATGAATTATCCTGTGTAATTTCTCTTATGTGACACGAGTCATTCTATATGGAGAGACTTTCTGTTGATTGGTTATTAATTACTGCAATGCTTCTGCTGGCTGGTCAAATTACATACACTGTTAAATGGGGCAGTTTCTACCTGATTAAATTTAGGACATTTAAACGATTTAATTCTAGAAACGTTATCGTAATTTTTTAATCATATGTTGATATTTCGCTCATGATTTAGATATAATAAATGATCGATGTTTTACCGGCAAAAATTAGCTCAAATTTTCGAGAGTTTTAGTTTAAACTTCAAGCTTTAAAATTGTAAACACTAGATTGTGAACAAGTATAGCGTGTTTTGCTTACGGGACACAGGTTATACGTGCGTTACACGGTTGAACCGTGTTACGTGCGCATACCTAAATGTCACAGTGTATTCCTGTAAGTGTAGCTTATTTTCTGGAGTGCAATTCCAATGTGTTTCAGTATGTTCTTGTGCGATCAAAGACACATTTCATTGTAACATAATGTTCTAGATGAGTATACTCATGTCTGTCAGATTGTATTAACCAGCCTCCCCCCCCCCACCCCCACACTTGAATCATTTCATCATGATGTAGGCACCCGGGGGGTGGGGCACAGATTAAGGGTGCTTTTTCGACCCAACGCAGGCCCCGTACGAAGTTTATCCAAATCGCAAATTTCACAGAATAAGGGTATGTTTTTCAACCTGAATCCGCGCCAAGGGTAGCTTGGGCCGATAGTCACGTGTCATCATTGTAAACATAGCCCAAAATGGTTAGGCCTATCAGACAAATTTACTAACAAACTACTTCATACGTTCATTTCAGTTTAAACTCCGTCTTGAGGACCTACGTCCTTTGCTAATATAAGAGAATGATTCGTTGAGCTAAATCATAGTTAAGGGTCCACTTTTTCCTTCTTTGAGAATCCACGTTAAGGGTAGTTTTTGGGAGCGCATTTACACGGATGATAACAACTTTTATACATGAAGGCCCGCCAGGTGTACGCATGGTGCAGAGAATTTCAAAATCTTTCAATTAAAATCTTTCAATTTACTAGGATTGTATTAATATTATAAGCTAATGACCCTCTCTGGTCTCATAAAGATTAGGGTGATACTTATTGAAAAAACCAAAAACATTTTTACTTAATCATAATTACCCTGTATCCATGCCGAGCTGCATACATGCCTTGACTGAGAGAAGCCGTAAATGGTCGCACAGCTTCTTCAACACTGTCAGCTCAACAAGAGGCGATCTTCTGGTCATCAGTAACTAGGAGCAAAATGAAAATTGTATAAACAAGATAGTAGTAAGGCGGCGATAAAACCAAACCCTGATCTACGGGCAAACGGATCTTTCAGGTAGGGTCGGTCAGGATTGTTTGTTTTTTCCCTCCAAATTTTGGTCAATTTTGAAATTGTAAAACAAATTCCAATTTGTAAAAAAACACAGGTTTTGTGTGTGTATTTTTGTCGCCTAATGAACACTATATACAGGGTGTATCAAAAAAAAATAGAACACTTTTTCATGACGGTGTAATACTTGTTATAATCATTGGACCATGACCAATTTAGTCTCAATGTAAAGCCCAATTAATTATTATGATATCCTGAAAATAAGAGATCAATCCGATGAAAAATAAGAAAACTAGCATAATTTGCATAAACCATGTCATTTACTGGTTTGTACAATGGGAATTACATGTATAGACCAGTAAATAACATGGTTTACGTTTCAATACTTTATAATAATTATAAACATAGAAAATAATCTATCAGTCAATAGCAAAGATTAGTTTGGTAATCCATTTAATTCTGGCACCAAATCAACACTGGCTAAATAATCCACAAATCAGATGCATGCATATTCTGTGCAAATTAAAAAAAGTTCTCGAACCCACTGTGGATGGTTCATTAGCATTATAAGAAGTAGAATTAGCATAAATAGTGTGCGCTCGACATGTTACTCTACTGTTACTGTGTGAATGACCATTGTACATACTACAAAATAGATTGCCTTGCCTAATAGGTCACAATTTCCTTAATTAATGATGGATTTTTCTCATCTTTTCAGCATTTTATCTTTATCGGTTGTACTTTTCAATGAAATAAAAATTGGTCATGCTTCAGTGATTTAACAAGGATTTAAACAATCATCAAAAAGTGTCCTAATTTTTTTGATACACCCTGTATACACACTAAATGATGTAGTATCCACAGTATTTCACACCTGCCAACACATCAACATTAAAATTAAGAATACAGAGACACTGAGCCAGATCCGTGTCCATATGCGATACACATAACCTGATAGTACGTACACAGGGACAGAAATGGGCACACAACAGAATACATATTCTCAATGGACTTTATGTTAAGAATACTGAGACACCGAGTCAAGTCCGTGTCCGTGTAAATATGCGGTACACATAACCTGATAGTATGTACACAGGGACAGAAATGGGCACACAACAGAATACATATTCTCAATGGACTTTATGTTAAGAATACCGAGACACAGAGTCAAGTCCATGTCCATGCGATACACATAACCTGATGGTACGTACAGGGACAGAAATGGGCCCAGAACAGAACACATATTCTCGATGGATTTTACATCAAGAATACCGAGACACAGAGTCAAGTCCATGTCCATATGCGGTACACATAACCTGATGGTACGTACAGGGACAGAAATGGGCACACAACAAAATACATATTCTCAATGGACTTTACATCAAAAATATCGAGACACAGAGTCAAGTCCATATGCGGTACACATAACCTGATGGTACGTACAGGGACAGAAATGGGCACACAACAAAATACATATTCTCAATGGACTTTACATCAAGAATACCGAGACACAGAGTCAAGTCCGTGTCCATATGCGGTACACATAACCTGATGGTACGTACAGGGACAGAAATGGGCACACAACAAAATACATATTCTCAATGGACTTTACATCAAGAATACCGAGACACAGAGTCAAGTCCGTGTCCATATGCGGTACACATAACCTGATGGTACGTACAGGGACAGAAATGGGCACACAACAAAATACATATTCTCAATGGACTTTACATCAAGAATATCGAGACACAGAGTCAAGTCCATGTCCATATGCGGTACACATAACCTGATGGTACGTACAGGGACAGAAATGGGCACACAACAAAATACATATTCTCAATGGACTTTACATCAAGAATATCGAGACACAGAGTCAAGTCCGTGTCCATATGCGGTACACATAACCTGATGGTACGTACAGGGACAGAAATGGGCACACAACAAAATACATATTCTTAATGGACTTTACATCAAGAATACCGAGACACAGAGTCAAGTCCGTGTCCATATGCGGTACACTTAACCTGATGGTACGTACAGGGACAGAAATGGGCACACAACAAAATACATATTCTCAATGGACTTTACATCAAGAATACCGAGACACAGAGTCAAGTCCGTGTCCATATGCGGTACACATAACCTGATGGTACGTACAGGGACAGAAATGGGCACACAACAAAATACATATTCTCAATGGACTTTACATCAAGAATATCGAGACACAGAGTCAAGTCCACGTCCATATGCGGTACACTTAACCTGATGGTACGTACAGGGACAGAAATGGGCACACAACAAAATACATATTCTCAATGGATTTTACATCAAGAATATCGAGACACAGAGTCAAGTCCGTGTCCATATGCGGTACACATAACCTGATGGTACGTACAGGGACAGAAATGGGCACACAACAAAATACATATTCTCAATGGACTTTACATCAAGAATACCGAGACACAGAGTCAAGTCCGTGTCCATATGCGGTACACATAACCTGATGGTACGTACAGGGACAGAAATGGGCACACAACAAAATACATATTCTCAATGGACTTTACATCAAGAATATCGAGACACAGAGTCAAGTCCATGTCCATATGCGGTACACTTAACCTGATGGTACGTACAGGGACAGAAATGGGCACACAACAAAATACATATTCTCAATGGACTTTACATCAAGAATACCGAGACACAGAGTCAAGTCCATATGCGGTACACTTAACCTGATGGTACGTACACAGGGACAGAAATGGGCACACAGTAGAATATGTATTCTCAAATGAACAAAAAGTTCAGTTCAACATAACTCAATTGCCTAATGGAGAGTTGTCAATATGGTGTAATACGTTCCAACCTGATGTATGACAATGACATCAGAGCATGTAGCTGTCAACAAAAATGACTGTCATATGGTAAATTTTGTGTGACTAATTTGTTGCGCTTCATCGATTTTCACGATTTGTAGCTTCATCACATCACTGTCAAAACCTTGGATCTCCATCCGGCCCTTTAGCATGTATAAAGTAATACTTTCTATGTATCACCTTTGGGCAGTCTGCTTTAAACATGTTCAAGGGCCAAACATGTTCATACTTCACAGGATTTTGAGTATGACCAAACCACTTTTTGCTACCAGCTAATCATAGTAACATGAACATCAATTCACAATTAAAGGAGGTGTCCGGCAAGCACAACATTGTGCATTATATGTTAGAAAAAGAATTATCGAGCCCAAATTACGTAGTTATATAGAAAAAAACATCATACTTATCATAAAAATGAATAAAAACTGTGCCATCTCACAACATGCAATTTTTAAAATTCGCGGCAATCGAAAGTCCCGGCATCAATGAAGTCATAGTTATACAATGCACTTGCGTAAATTTGAGAACCAATAACCATGACGTCATTGATCCCGGGACATTCGATCACCGCGAATTTTAAATATGGCATGTTGAGAGATGGTGCTGTTTTTTTCCTTTTTTTATGATAGGTATGATGTTTTGTTCAATATAACTACACGATTTGGGCTCGATAATTCTTTTACTAACATATAATGCACAATGTTGTGCTTGCCGGACACTTTCTTTAAGCATTAGGCTGATTTCATGTTACAGAATCTACTCCTATCCTATTAATCACCCTATTTTAAATATTACGCCCTTACCTCCTTGATTTGGTCTAGTTCCAAGAAGTCTTTGTAGATTTTAATTTGTTTATCCGTGAGAAAGCACCACACCACAAAATCATTCTTCCGGGTTAAGGTTGGGAAAGATAACCTGCATAGGTAAAACAGAAAGATGTGAGGAATGTAGCCCTTTTATGGCAAAAGAATGTATCTTATATGTAGTTTCCTAACAGTATACTTCCTTTTAACATGATCAAAGTTAGCTTTTTTCTCCATAAATCATGTAGTGGTAAAAGGCAGTATATTACTTTTATTGTCTTTACAAGTTGCAACCTTTTCCTAAGTGAGGATTATTGAACCAAGTTAACACAATCCATGTTAAAAGGAAGTATATCATTAGGAAAGTACATATAAGATACATCCTTTTGCCATAAAAGGGCTGAATGGTTAAAAAACTACGAGATTCAGTCCAATTCAGGGAAGATATTTTGTAAAAATTTCACACGCAAATAAAATGGGTTAACTTCTTCTTCTTATCGTGTCCACACAAGTTTGATTTTATGTTTCAACCAAAGCTGAACACAGTCCTTAGCACAGCCAGATTAAGAACAGTTCATTCCTTTTCTAAAAGAGGGTATCTTGATTGGTGATCCATAGTCAGAACCACATTGGCAGGACACATCTACATCCTTCAGGTATCCCTATTCCTTTAGTGTCACTTTTTGCATCGACCAATTCCAGACCTGAGACGATTGAGGCATCTCCATATCTTAAAAACTGATTTTCTCGAAAAATTATGTCTTAAGAACTGGGTTGTTTCTCAAATTTGATTAGTAAGAATGCAAATTTTCAAAGAATTGGGGCTTTGGTTTGGAATGAAAAATGTCCTGTTTTTTTTTTAATTTTCAATAAAATGGTAGTCTTAAGAGCTGATATAGGCTCAAAAGGGGGTCTTAAGAGCTAGCAGGGTGAAAAAGGGTGTCTTCAGGGCGGCACATACCTATACCCCTTTCCCCGGATGCAACTGGTTATAACCATCAAATTGATCAACTCACGCTTTCTCAGTGCCAGATGTTCCAGGTACATCAGCATCATTTACAGATTGGTTTTCCTTGTTCTTTTCCAGGACATCTGCTTTTGTTCTGCGCAAGAAGTACGGCGCTATGATCTGCCGTAGACTCTCAGCCATTCGATTGCCAAGCATTATCTCGCTGGCTGTGGCATCTTTTTCCCGTGACTGTGAGATGTAAAATATAGTGTTTAATACTGTGTACTTTTTCATTTTCAATACGTAAAGACACATTTGTTGTGTTTCAAACAGTTTGGAATTGACCCACATCACACAAATGTAATGTTCTAAAAAATTAGTTGTTATAGAGTTAGTGTACTTGAAATACGTTCTGACTGAAATCAAGGCTGAAGCAGCACATATTTGAAGTGACCCCATAGTGGTTGCAAACAGGTTGATTTATGTTTAAGTTCAAAATCTGGACAGGCTATTAATTGGACAGGCAGTTGCTGAACTCTGGCTAATATACTGCATGCAAATATTGAAATAAAAGCCAAGTCTTGCAATTCTAACCTGTTTGCAACCACTATGGGGTCACTTCAAATATGTGCTGCTTCAGCCTTGATTTCAGTCAGAACGTATTTCAAGTACACTAACTCTACAACAACTAATTTTTTAGAACATTACATTTTAAATCCCTTAATTCTGCCTGCTCTGGGAGATGACTGTTACACCGTTATGAAAAGCTCTTTATACGAGCTCAACCTCATGTGGTGTGGGTCAATTCCAAACTGGTGGTGAACGAGCCTCCTTACAGCAGCAAATTAATACAAAAGGGTGTATAGGTACACATGAACGCAACAAGCTCATTGTGGGTATCGTGTGCATATGACCAAAATCATGCACGCTTGGATAACTTTTGCACGCGGAGAGATATAAACCGCATATTTCTCGACAATTTGGAACCGATTGAACTATAGTCAAAATATTGTTTGGCTATAAATTGGGAAACCCACTACACACAGATGCTCAAATGTGCTCCCAAACATTGCAACCTTAATGTTTATGAGACAGCAAAAGAAAGTGCATTGCATCACCACAGAGGGCTGGAAAATGAGCATTTTCATAGACTTCTCTTTGTTAGAAATTGTGTACTAGGTACTTTGATGCGATCAAATCATAATCAGTCTGAAATCATGTATGAACATTATTTTGTTTTCTACTACTGCAATTACAGCTGTCGCAATTTGACAAAATAAGATTTCTAGGGTTCTCAATAAACAAAAGAAAACAAAATCACATAAGAAAATGTTCTTACCCTGGTAATAGGCCCTCCATATTCCCCTTGGAATGTCTGCTTGGTACCTAGCAATGTGCCCTGGGTCACAAAGTCTAACAGGTGCCAGAATTCCTGAAATGTCAACGTGAAATAATGGGTTCATTAGCTATTCAAAATCCTCAACCAGACACCTTGGTTTTAACACTTACCACATGGCTATTGGTTTTATACCAATACAAAACATATTTTTCAGAAACCATTCCAAACTCTTAGGTCCGTATGCACAAAAGAGTTAGACCTGGTCTGAAGTTAGACCTGGTCTAAGTGAAATTTATTCATGCCTCAAAATAAGTTTTCCTCTGCATTTTCATGAGATATTTTGTGCTATTTTTGAACTTTGCATCCGAATCTTTACAATTTGTTAGCTTATTTGAGAAGGAAATGTAATTAAAGGTGTGCTTTCACAAAAACTAAAATCCCCTTAGACCAGGTCTAACTTTAGACCCGGTCTAACTCTTTTGTGCATACGGACCTTAAGGTCTATCTCAAGGATCACTGAACCAATACAAGGCATGTTTGTACTTATTTCCATGCATTTTTCACGGGTGATTCCAAGTATGCTAATTAAATTAAATAATGTTGACATTTTTTAAACATTTTGTGAAATGTTGTAATATAATGTCGTCTGCAGATACGCCTGCCGAATTGAAAGTGTTAACATCAAAGGATTCTTAGTACCTTGTGTTTAACATCGCAACTCCTATTAACCTCCCTCTGGACAGTGACGAAACTTAACATGCGCAGCATTTACGCACATGTATGTATTTTCCCGCCTTTCTACAAGTGCATGTATATGCCAGCGCCTTGGAAGGGCACACGGGTTGATTCACTGCGATCAGCGAATGATGCCACTGGCTCGTTGAAGTGAAATAGACTCTAGATTAATCAGGCAAACTGTGATCCAATAACTCAAACTCAAAATTGACTTTAAATGAATATAAAGACTGTAACAAGCAATTAAAATCAATAAAGAATTATAGTTAAATGAATAATTTGATGCGACCAAACCAAAACTAGCCAATACGCAATAAAATACAGCCTCCCAAGTTTTCCAAATTGTATCCTAAATTTCAACCAAAATATGATTTCTGTGACGAAGATTAAAGAGTAAAAACAAAACAACAGGAAACGGCTTCAGCGAATTTCTCAGATTTAATTTAATTGTTAAAAGCACAACAGAAACAAAACATAAAAAGTATTGTACTAGTAAAATGTGACAAAGTTTTTCTAATTCAAGTAGCATGAAATCACACTCTATAAAAAGGAACTGTGCCTCAAAATTTTGATAAAATGGAATTGCGCATCGACTTGAAATGTGATTGAAAAAATGAGGGTGGGATAGACGCGACTTTTCGCTGCTCGGCCGTAATTTGGCAAAACAGCGTAAGTCGAAAATTACGTTTTTGAGATATGAGCACTTTAAAGTGTTAGTGTTTGCTTTTTTAAAAATTATTTACAGAGTAAGTTCATTTAAAAGGAAAACGTGCATGATGTTACATTTTATTTATTTTTAAAATCTTAAGTAAAATAAACTGTTTTTACTAAAGATACAGCTGATTTTAACCAGATACGCGGGTTTGCCAAATCGACATCTAATTATAATCTTGCAAAAACAGCGTAACTCAATTTACGTGTAATTCTTTGGTTACTATTTTTCGCCAAACCCGCGTATCTCGTAGCAAAATCGCTGTTTGGCAAAGGCGCGTAACTTAGAGATACGCTGTTTTGCCAAGAAATGACTAGATTTTGAAACACGTAATACGAGTTACGCTGTTTTACCATATCAAAATGCTAACGGTTGCAAAACAAGGCTGAGATACGCTATGCTATCTTTAAAACAGTACGTCGCGGGCTTTTGAGACTATCACAAATGAAAAGAGCGCCCTCGATTTCCCTAAAAATGCATTTAACTCAAAAAGTCAATATTTCGACTTACGATGTTTTGCCAAATTACGGCCGTGCTGTTCTGTCAAAACATCATACCTCCATTTGGCCCTTCAGCAAGTATAAAGTAATATCTCCTATGTATAACAGTCTGCTCTAAACATGTTCAAGGACCAAAAAATACATCTATCAAAACCTTGTTAGTGCTCTTTCCCCTGAACATGTATAAAGCAACACTTCCTACGCATAACAATTGGGCAGTTTTACTTTATGCATGCTGAAGGGCCGGATAAACATACAAGATTCTTACTTTGAGGTTGTTAGAGACTGGTGTTCCTGTTAGGATGAATCTGTGATGGGAAGCTAAGGCATGACAGGCCTTGGTCGTCTTACTAGGGTTCTTGATCTTGTGGCCTTCGTCGAGTATGGTGTAGTCCTGAAAAAAGAACATACATACAATATCATTAATGCTATACATGTAGTTCAGTCAGTTCCAAATTGGCGAACCTGTTTACAGCAGCGAATTAATTTAGAAGAGAATGCCCGCGCAAAACGCTCGCATGGCACAGTGTCCTGCCAATTAGTAGCAGACATTACTTAACACTTTCCACGCAGCAGGCAGCTGCAGACGACATTCCAAAAATTCACAAAATGTTGCAAAAATGTCAGAATTATTGAATTACATTACCATATTTGGAATCAGTGTGAGAAATACAATGAAATAAGTACAAACATGCCTAGTATTGGGTCAGGAATCATTGAGATAGACTTTGAAAATTGAGAAAGGTTCCTGAAAAATCTGTTTTTGTGTATGGTAGAAATAATAGCTGCGTGGAAAGTGTTAAGTACCCTGTCTGGGACTGAAGAGTTTCTTTTGTCGCGTAACTTAATACAATGTGGCCTGATTTTGTTTTGTGGACCAGTGTGGACTGACGTGGACCAGTGTGGACTAAAATGGGTGTTTTGTGGATTTGGGTTCTTACTAGTGATATAAAGAAAACATTTGAAAACCATGATACACACACTGGACCACACAATCTAGGTGACCTTCATAAAAATGGCCTCTTCCGAATCTTACAGTCAGTTACACTTGACTCTATCTGTGCCTAGATATTTAGTCACTATCCCCCTTGAACAGACAAATTTAAAGAAAAAACCACCACATGTCAGGTATGCCATAATCTCATGGCTAAGACTGTGTTTCTAATGCCCAGCTAGTGTGCAGTTGTATTAACATTCTATGAAAGTGCTAGCAAATAAAAAAAATATTGTCATCTATATACACATCAAAAGTTAAAAGCCCTTAAACAATACAATACCATACTATCTATTTTTCATTACGTTTACAATTACATTGAAAGTGGTAGACAACCAGCATTCATTCATCCGTGCACCCAAAATGACCAAATTTACTGGCGGATAACCAGTTTTTCCTTGCCGATTATCTGGGGGATAACTAAGATTTTGTAAAACATCTACTATAATGAGATATTATGAACTAATTAAGGTAACCAATATAATTTACTGATATTTACCGATCACTGTACATTTAATATTTCAATGCAGTGCGATCTCTGATAGTTGTTTAAATTTCTTGTTCCCACGTGGCCGTGGTGGGACTTTCCGTTTCCGTCTTAAAGCAATGTTTCCGCGGCTGGCTGGTCCAATAACATACGCAGTTATAAATATTCGGGTGTTTCTACCAGGTTAACTTAAGGAATTTACAATTTATTTCTAGAAACGTTAACAATTTTTTTAATCATCATCAGCTGATTATGATCATGTGGCCGGCTATTTGGCACAGGATCTTACTGATGGTACAATGGAAATGGTCGATCTTTTATCAGCGAAAAGTAGCTCAAATTTTCGAGGAAAGGATTGGAAAAAAATGACAGTAGAGGTAGTGCAAATGAGTGGCCCAAACCTTTGGGTACCTGTGTACACCCTCAGAAATTATTTTGGCTGCCTGGTACCAAATTACTCTAAATCACAGCCTTACTTTATTACAACTGCCTTGCAATTCATGAATTTGAAATGCCAAGGAGCCAAATTTGGAAGGTAATTTTGCAAGAATCCATGGATCACAATATTTGAAGAGTCACTTAAAATATGATATTCAACGATAAATCCCAGACTTACTTTTGTATTACAACTGCATTGCAATTCATGAATTTGAAATGCCAAGGAGCCAAATTCGGAAGGTAACATTTTGCGAGAATTTATGGATCACAATATTAGAAGAGTCACTTGAAATATGATATTCAATGATGAGGGAACAACTAAGAAAAATTTGTGGATAACTAAAAATTGTGGATGATAACCAAATTCTCATGCTGGGTTATCCACTGGATAACCAATTTATTTTTCTTACTTTTCAACGCTGTTGAGTGTTGACAACAAGATTATTTGCTGTACTCAATACCAATTAAGTTGGTTTACAAATACCGTATTATCCCTATTAAGCGACCAGGGCTCTTAGCAAAGTCATTTTGGTTGGGCGCTTTTAAGCCGTTTATCATGGAAACTGTCAAATTGCTTCCAAATTTTTGGTGGAAAATGTGCACAGCCCACCGATACATTGATTGCCAACATGTTGTTGTTGATGCCGGGACTTTCGGACGCTACTTTCATGCTTTATTTTGAGCTGCAGTGGCTAAAAAGGTTGGCGCTTTATTAGGTGTTACTTTTTGGTAGTCATTGGGAAAAGAGGGGTGGGCGCTTATAAGGGCATGGGCGCTTAATAGGGATGTCATTGACAGAGTGTCTCCATATGGACACCCTATACCCACTTGGTATTCACGCAATGATTGGACACACGAACGATATCAATTGACCTTTTACTTACCCACACAAACTCGCGTCCATTTTGTGTTCCCAACAGTTCCCAGTTAGTGACAACCAGACCGTAGCTTGTCATCAAAACGCCCCCATTTCTCTGCACTTTAGCCAGGGCTCTGAGACGCTCACGCTTGTTGCCCCCGTGAAATGTATCTACAGATATGCCAGGAGCCCTTGAGATAAAATAGTTAGTCATAGTTAAAAGTAGAATTATAACAACAAATAATGGTCAATTTGGGCATGACTGACATATTATACAAATACAACATGGTGTAGAGGGAGGGAAGTAGTGTGAATTACTGGTCCCGAGGTGTTAGATGAATGCATCTGCTTTCCGGAGCGAATATGCTAGGCCTTACCGGTTAGGCCAAAACAAAAAAGTAATGTTGTCCTGTTTACTCTTTTGCATGTTTTTAAATTCGCGGTTTCATTTGTAGCTTCATCGCATAGATCTTTTACGCAAAAGAAATACATTTGCATGTTATTATTTTTGCGGTACCTGATTTGAGCGCGAAAATATATGTAGCACGAAAATTTCCACTTTTTACAGTATCCAATTTTCGTTCGGTCTTACCATTTCTCAAATTCCTTCTCCCAGTTGATCATCACAGCCACTGGCAAGATAAGCAATACGGAGTGTACTTGCTCCATGTCAAACAGCCCACTCAGATAGGCTATCACTTGGATGGTCTTACCCAATCTGAAAAGTACAAATGTAAAAGTAGAAATGTAATGTACAAATATAGGGGATATTTAAAGGTGGATGTTCCGATCACTTGAGCTTTTTTTTTTTGCCCATCAACAGATTTTGATGTCAGAAGAAACTTCATAATGTTCTCATTACTGTTATAACAAAATGTTTGGCGCAAAATATGTTCCATTTAGACGTTATAGGTCAAAATGCAGTGAATTATTGGCAAAGGTGGTTAACCACCCAGCCAGTTTGTATACTACTCAAGGGGAAATTTCATGTGAGCAGTTGTGTTTCTAATACAAAAACCATTGGAGTTATGCAATTTAAACTTTGGAATACAACTATTAAGGATGACGCCCCCTTCATGTAGAATTAGAAAACATCAAGTTGAAAATCGGGCCAGTAATCGGAACACCTACCTTTAAAGTTTGCTAGTATTTTCTGACATTTTATATCCCAAGTATAAAAGTATCAAGTCTTTGTTTTTGATTATTTGATGAATGTGGAACAAAGCATCATTTGACTTGCATATTTTTGTTTGCAAAAGTACAAGTTGTGAAAACCCACCACATGGTGGCATTTTTTATATTGGAGATATTTATATCATAAGAAAGCTAAAACTGTGCTGATTACAGAACTGTTTCGATCATTTTTCTACGATCACTAAAAAAAAAGGGTTATCACTAAAAAAAAGGGTTATGACTGAATGATGATTGTGATGTCATAAAAAGCTACAAAACAAGAAATCATGAAAACAGGCCAAAAAGATACATATTTCAATAGAATAACATTGTCAGGTTAATAATAAAAGTGACTTAAGTACGTTTTTTAAGGTGAAATATCATGAAATATGATGACACAAGTATTGGAATTTAATTTTCATATATTTTTTTCCGTATTATTTTAAATGTTATTTTTACCCATAATCCCTAGTTCACATTTTGCGACATCCGACAGGTTTTTCACAAATCACATCACAATTGTGCATTAGCTGCCTCCATTGCTTGCTTGATCATTTGACATTTCGTTTTGTCATGCTCCGACCCGACTCAACAGCCTCACAACAAAGCTACACTTAAAAAGGAATAATACGGTAAGGCAATGTGGTGCTAAGAAGTTTTTCCATGTAGTTTCGTTGGAAGTTTCATTTCAACAAAACTTACTTTCCCAGGGTTGTCACTACACTGGTCGGCAGTTTGAGTCGACAGTAACCAGCACTCAAGGGAATTTCAAACCTTTTCAACCGGCCAAAAAAGAACAAATTGGTCCATTTTGACCCTTAAAACAGCTGTAAAAAGCCATTAATTATCCTCATCTAAGAAGTATTTCTATTCAAATTCTTAGCATAGCACTAAATTTGTGCTATACTCTATTTGGCTTCCTCTGGACAGTGATGTAACTAAACGGGTGCAGCTTTTACGCACACGTATGTACAGGGTTGTCTCCACGCCGGTCGGGTGTAGCCGGCACTCACGCTGGCCGACCGGCACTAAAAAAACACAAATTCTATTCTACATGGATAAAATCGTTAAACTGCCTCATAAAATAAGAAATTATGTGGCAGGAACCCCAAATGGGCCAAATTGCCCTGGAGACAACCCTGCGTATGTATCTTCCGCCTTTCAATGCTCGTGTGTATACACCAGCGCCATGAGTAGGCGCACGTGTCATGTGCTGCAATTAGTAGAATACGCGGTTGCGTCAACGTCTCGTGATGGCTAAATAGACTATAGTGACAACCCTGTACTCACCCCATATCATCACCGAGAATTCCTCCTTTCTTCTTGCGATGAAGTCGCCAAAACCATAGCATCGCTTCCTTCTGATGCTCATACATCTTGTTGTATACATCTTTGTATACAGAGAACCCTTTCCCAACATGTACCATACCATCATCTTCTTCTTCCGACTCATCTGATCCATATTCTTTCAAGTACGCCTGATGGACAAATCGAAAAGTCAAGTCAAGTCTTAGAAAAAAAGGTCATGCACTGGCGGGATGTTTCACTTATGATGACATGCTACATGTATTTCACTTGCCAAGCTATTGGTTATATTTTATGTGTTTACCAAGTACTTGCAACAGGAAAATACAGCAGACAAAAAGAATTCTGGACCTCATACTTTCTGTAAGTTTTTCAAGGTAATCCCCCAGGCTATATCAAATAGAAGTAAACTTAGTATAATCAAAACAAATATTGTTGATTCAAGCACTCACATTCTTCCTAAGGTTGAGCGCGGTCTTTCGACGCACTGCATTCCAAAAAAAACAGGCGCACAACGCTATCGTTGCCACGCAGATGTCACATGGGAATGGTTTGAAATGATCGACAATTATTTGTTTTGATTATAACAGAGTGATTTCTGGTGGCATTTTAAAGTTATTTTAAAGGTAAAATTGTACATAACTCAACATTTATGCTGCTTAAAAAGGCATTCATGGACCTTGTCGCAATCATCACTGGACAGACCGGCACTGATCAGTGTTTCTACAACCCTGGCATCACTTCCCCAAAAGGCATTCTTAAAATGATGCTGATTACACATACTAGCCAGTCACAGATTGTGGCAATTTGGAGTCGCTCGCTCGATGGACCATGAAATACAAATCACCCACAGCAACTCGACAGATCGAACGACCAGTTGTGCACGATTTGTATTGAAGTCAACTGCTGCGATTCAGGCCGTGCGACCTGGTGCAACTTTTGGAAAGTCTTGTGCAACGTTCACTAACCTCAAGTTTAGCTATCCGTCTCACAATCTTGTCCGTCTCTCTGATCTTTGCCGCATTTTTGTAACACTCCAAGGCTACCTTAGGTTGGCCTGCCTCGGCCGCTTCCCTGGCTTTCTTCGATAGTTTATTGAAGCGTACCTGATCTTCACGTGTAGGCTCTGAGGAGAATTACGTAAAAACAGAACATCTTTAAAAATCCTTCAATATCAATTATCATTTTTCCTCACAATCTCACATTACGTCTGATCTTGGGTTATACTCAACTTCCCCTGGAAAGTGACATAATTTTACAGGGCAGCAATTACTCAAGCTTATGTATCTTCTATCTTTTGATGCTTAGGCTATATTAAAAAAATCATTTGTCTCAAAGCTCCCGCGCGCGTTAGTTAATTGGTGCGCGTTAGAAGGAAAAAAATTCTGGAAAAAAAAGTATAATTTTTTTTCTTCTTTTTTCAAAAAAAAAAAAAAACTTCACAAAAATTTCACAGATTTTTCCGATTTTCATTGTCAAAAAAGAAAAAAATCCCAACATTTCACAGATTTTTCAGATTTTCATTGGTCACATCATTGTAAATACAAAAGTTCACTTTTACAAGGATTTCAATATTTTATATTTATAAAAATAAAATAAAAACTTTTAAAAAAAAATTGCATTCCGCATTAGGTTTTGAAAAACTGAAGAGCTTTGAGACAAAAGATATTTTTAATATAGCCTTACGTGTGTGTATATGCTGGCAACCTAAGCAGGTACCCACATTTATGTACTAGTATAGACCATTTCAAATCCGAAAATATACGATCGGTTCCGAATGTTTCCGATAGCCGAGTGTTTGACACTCGGTTCCATGACCTGTCAGGTCCTGACAGGTCATGGCCATGTGCCGGAGAAAAACAACGTGTTTTTCACCCGTCTGCCCGTGTGGTAGATTGCGCTGGTGTTGGTGATAGATTGTATCCCTCACAAAGTTGATGTTGCGACATTTCAGTTACAAACACGAGTGAGATGAAAGAGATTTGGGGTAATATTTTCACTTTTTACCGTCTGCTCGATACATTTGGAATTTGTCCGTCAGCGCCTTTGTTGATAAAAAAACAAAATAGTCTCGTTCCACGTTTTACTTCTCATGCGTGCACGCGTGTATGTAAACATAGGCGGACAATCAACTAGGGCAATGCTGTGAATGCGATCAACTGTTGCAAAGAACGCGCAACGCACCTACTCCATGTGACCTGTTTTTCCGAAGATTTCCGATCTCAATTTGAAATGGTCTATATACTGTAATTATAGTTTGATCAGTTTAAAATTGGCGAGAAATATGCGTATTTGATCTCTCTGTGCGCAAAAGTAATCCAAGTGTAGGTCTGCACTATTTTGCCATAGCAAGCGTCACCCATGCGATTCTCAATGCGCCATACGAGTATCTTGCGCGCAGGGTTATAGCTAGGCCAGATTGAGTGCCGGCTAATTTTACTGACGGCGAACGGATAAGTGTAGCGAACGAGGTGCAGTATTCATCACCTTTTTAAAAGAAGGCATTGTTTACACGTTGGAGTAGAGTCAATGTCAAAGACCTGTCATTCTCATCACTAAGGCCTAAAAAAAAAAGGTTTGATTGGCGTAACATAGAAAAAAAAATAGGGTAGGTAGGTCGGATTCAAAAAAAAAAAATTAAATCTATAAAATGTCTATGAAATTTTATATACCAGCACACATATACCATACAGACATAAACAAATGGCACAAATACACATTTTCACTGCTTTTTTTTCTTTTTCTCACAATTTTTTTTTGTTTAGGGTCGGCGGTAAAAATAGGGTCGGTCGGGTTACGCCAATCAAACTTTTTTTTTAGGCCTAACCGTGGCAGCAAAATGAGGTCAGTCAGTGTGAGACCAAGTTTACCTTCAAAGCACAAGGGTCTTGATTACAGGGTTGTCCTGTACCTAAAATTTAGCGCCGGGTAAATTTTACAAGAATTTGAATAAATATACTTCTTAGATGACGATAATGGCTTTTTACAGCTGTCTTAATCGAACAAAATGGACCAATTTATCATTTTTATGCCGGTTGGAAAGGTCTGAAATTCAGTAACCAATCAGTGAACGAGATATTTAAAGAAGATTTCCCTCAAATTGAATGACTCTAATAAAGAACATTTGCACAAAAGCTTATGATTTGAGACTGAGAGTGCTAAGGAAGGGCATTTTGACGCTATCACAACTTTCAATGGTGTAGCTCCCAATATTTGAGTTGTGTTGATCGAGATTGGCACTGTTGTTTAGAGAGCTTGATTTTTCACGCCGGTTTGGGGAACACCATGTCACAATCCCCTTCCCCCACCTCTGGGGGACTCCAAATCAACACCCTCAATGGTGTAGCTCCCAATATTTGAGTTGTATTGATCGAGATTGGCTCTGTTGTTTAGAGTGCTTGATTTTTCACGCCTGGTTTGGGGAACACCATGTCACAATCCCCTTCCCCCACCTCTGGGGGACTCCACATCAACACCCTCAATGGTGTATCTCCCAATATTTGAGTTGTGTTGATCGTGATTGGCACTGTTGTTTAGAGAGCTTGATTTTTCACGTCGGTTTGGGAACACCATGTCATAATCCCCTTCCCCCACCCCTGGGGGACTCCACATCAACACCCTCTCAAGTCTCTGAATCGGTGGGAAAAGTTGGCTTCCTGGTAAACGTCCTTGTTGGATCACTTTCACTTTTCGCCCCTTTAGGCCAAAAAAAAGATTGTTATGTTGTCCTCGACCGCCCGCTCCGGATTTAGGGCCGCTCCGATTTTTTTTGATTTTTTAAAAATCAGTGTTTTTTTCAGATTTTTTTTTCTTCCAGATTTTATTCACATTTTTTTAAAAATGGCATTGAATATTAAATTAAGTGTTTATAAGTGATTTCAACTTCTTGTTGGCTGAACTTTGAGCTTCCGCTGGTAAAAAGAAAATTAGAAGAAAAAAAAAAGAAAGAAAAAAATCGGCCCGCCCGCCCCTCCTCTCTGAAAGCTGTGGAGGACAACATAACAACAACAAAAAAATTGGCCTTACCTAGGTCACTGACAATTTTACAATGTCAGGACTGCAGGGACACACAAATCAAAGAATAATACACGGCCAGCATGTGTAGCATATGAAGTACAATTTCGAGTATTTTGTTTGTCCTTTTGACCTACCATTATTCGCTGATAGCGATATGTCCTTAAACCGCTGTCTGCTGTCCTCGATATCCATAGTTGTGGTAATTAGCTCGGTTGACAAGCCACCACCGATACTTGAGAATCAATGACCTGCAATATATGAATATTGTGATGAGAACAAATAATGTATATTATTATTTATATGGGCCTTCCAAATGGTACAATAAAAGTGTGTATTGAATATTGTGCACAGAGGTAAAAACACAATAACTTTTAATCCCTGTGTAATTTGATGTAGTATAAAGGGAAAAAGTAAAGAGAGACAATTGAATAAAAAGTATACAACAGTATTCCAAATAGCCAATTTCATTGAAAAATGCAGTCAGTGAATCAATAATAGTGCGGAAAATCAAACAATTTAGGAAAAATCCAAGCAATTAACCAGTTTGGGAGATTCCATATGATAGCTAACTAATTACCTGAACTTATTCGCATGAAACCTGCAGAAAATATGCGCATGCGCAGACGGCAGATGATTTTGAACAGGGCCAAAAATGGCTAAAATCATGAAATTCACCAGATAAAAGCTTACCGTGCCTTCACATTCTAATCAGATATAATGAAAAATGCTGAAATCAATGTGTATAAATGTTGTGATAGTGAAAATGAAGATTATACATGAATGTATCAATCAAAGATGGCTGCCACAACCTCTCTTATTACTGTTATCTTTAGAGCTACTAGATATGTATTGTTAAAGTAAATGTCACATAATTTCAAATCAATGGTTTAAGGAAATTTTATGAACAGCTCCTCTCTTGAAATCCCCACTATTATTGCATTACATCCCACAACAATTTACTAAATTATAATCCCTCCATTATCCTTTGTTGTTTTCTAAGGTATATTATTACGGATTTTGCTAAATAAAAGCGTATTTGAGATGGTCCCTTCTTGATTGTATTAAGGAATTCAGATAAAAAAGAGTTTACTAAAACAATTTACTAAATTATAATCCCTCCATTATCCTTTGTTGTTTTCTAAGGTGTATTATTACGGATTTTGCTAAATAAAAGCGTATTTGAGATGGTCCGTTTTTGTTTGTATTAAGGAATTCAGATAAAAAAGAGTGTCAAACATAGATAAGTGTGTGTTCTAACCACAGATAGTTGACTATCTGTGGTTCTAACTATGTGTCCAGTGTCATCTGTTTTTATGCTTGCATTGCCGAGATATACGCAAATATATAAATCAACCCATATTCAACATATTACATATCCAGCCAAATAATTGACAAATTTCAGTCAGTGTCTGAAACCTATTGTGTTTATGTTAATGACGTTACATAACCAAAGGTATCCAACAATCCAAAAGTGTATTGTTTGAAAGACAAAGGTTCATACTTCGTATTGATCATATTATCCCTCAATAGAATCACTCATGCATCCCATACCATGATCACTTTCATTATTTATTGAACGACCCTCGTATGTTAAGTTAATTTGCCTGTGGTGTACACTTTATCACGGTAGTATTTTTTTCCCTTTAAGTATGGGGGTCAAAGGAAAATTTCAAAATGCTTTTTGGGGCCTCATTCTGTTTTCTTTGGTTAAAACTTGTGCAGAAATGAAAAATACTGTTTAAATCGTCAAAATCGGAGCATTATTTCTTGCGTTGTGACCAAAAATGTGTTTCGGAAAGTGACCCAATTTCTTGCGAAAAGGGGCCAATTTTGGCAGTTTTGCAGATTTTGATTTTTAAAAATGCCATAAAATCAAGTCTTGGTACCCTACAAGTCTGAAAATAACATATATTAGGAGTATGACTTGAATATTTTACATATGGCCATGTGTTTTGAGTTGGTAGATTTTTCGGTGCTAAAATTTGTCACAAATTTTACACTTCGAAACGCATCAATTTCACTCTGAAATTAGATATTTCCTCCCATGTACTATCTACCACAGAAAAAGTATACATTTTCTGAAGGCAAATTTCACAAGGATTCCAAAAACGGGGTTGTTTTTTAGGTAGGGTGATGGGCAAGAGGGTTATTGAAAGTCAAACACCAACAATTTTTGGGGAAAATTGTCTGACTTTAGGCAATCATGTATTTATAACATCACACTCTATGTCAAAATTGACATCATATTTGAGTTGCTCAGCTCAAGAGCTTTTAAAAAAGGTATACTTTTACTTTTATGATGGAATGTGGTTAAAAAAAGACATTTAGAAATTTAGTTTAGAACTGGGAATTTAGCGATAGTAAATCTAGACTGTGTTGAATAAGTTAATCATTGAATCAGCAAGAAACCTTTTCAAACTTTCAGAAACTAGCAGTTTGAATATCACATTTTATTTTATTCTCAAGTCATTTTTACACACGCTAGTATAGATTAGTACTAATATGATCCGTCGCCAATCTGGTCCAATTGCGCATGTGGCCTCGCTGTGACTGCCGATGTGCATTGTGTCCCTAGTATTTATAAAGAGTACTGTTCTACGTGCATGGTTTTACTACTTTTACTTTTAGAGTGATTTTACTTAAGAGTGAAAATATAAACTGACGCGTCGGTGTTATCCCGACAGTCTAAAACCATGATTTTGAAGTAATTAAGAATCGTATCGCCCTGTAACTTGGAATGTATAACGATTTATGATCAGAAATGTAAATCTGCAAGAAAATCTTGAATTTTTTTCGATGTTTTGAGGCCAGGGCGTTCACTAGAAAGATCACATAATATTATACCTTTAATTAATAATTAACCACGTTTACTTTAGTTTATTTTTGACGGTTGGCTGTTTTGACGTCACATCTACACCAACATTCCAGTTTAGCAGTTTACAGCTGATAGTAACAGGAATTATCACATCGAGCATCAAGCATTTCGCCACGAATCGAATTGACTGGTTTTGGTACCGAATTCAACAGCCATGATCATGATGTATCTGCAGTCACGTCACTGATTCAATCGCATACATCAATCTATTCGGTGAAAAACACTTTGCAACATGCACTTAGCAGAGAAAAGATTTGCAAAGATTTGATAAATATACTTGTGTAATTCATGAAACAAACCTTGTCTATTGTTACGGCTTACGGTGCTTTTCTGAATTTTTGTATACAAACCAAATCCCGCGGTTCTGTGATCGCAGCTCGATGACATTTGACTAGGGATGGGCGCGACACAAATTTTAGAATTATCGCTTCCCAACTTCCTACCTAATAAAAAATCCATTAAAAGGGAACACTAGTTTAGCCTGGAAGCCCGGCCTGGAAGGAATATCATGGCAGCATGGCTAGTGGTGTTTGGCAGGAGTAGATTAGACGAGGTGATTAAGAAATGGAACGGTGTTGGACTTAGGGAAATGTTTGGTATACGAATTAAAAAGTAGGAGTAGGCCTATAACAATGGCAATTTGGTATTATTATATAGCCTAGACGTGAAGGTAGGCCTACTAAAGCAAAGGAAACGGCAAGACTACAGCCCAGGCCGAAAATATGGTCGGTAGCATGTATGATTCTTAATAGAAAAGTTTTGTATTATATACATACATATGCATATTTAGATATGCCTGATGTATCCAAACATTGCTACATATAGCCAGATGGGTTTCAGACTGAGGTACAGGGTGAGTCAAAAAAAAGTTTACTCAACTTCAGCGATTTTTTAGAAAAAAGGGTTCGTTGGTTTTCAAAACAATTTACTACGGTATAAAGACAAATTAATTAGCTTTAATATGAATTTTATCTGGTTTAGATTGGTTGAGCGAAACTTATTTTACGCTGTTTTGAATAAAAGTGACAAATTTAACGTCCGAACACGCTTCCAGATCTTGACCATTATATATATTTCATAAGAAACGACCAATAAAAAATAACAAAACCGACAGCGAAAGGATCAATTCCTTTGTTATGAAATGATTAAAGTGTGGTAATTGTGTCATAAATAGGCCTTAAAGCTGTCTATTGTCCCTCAGTGCAACCATCCTAAGCACACTCTCAAAGATAAGGAGAAAAACCAAACAAGATGCTGGATTATCAAATGAGTTTTTGTAAACATTTAAAGCTCGTTAAGCTTGAAATTAAAAAAACGTGCATATTTACTTAACGGTATCAGCAAATAGCGTGATCTTTTTTTCCAGATGGTAGCAAAGAAATGGCGCAATCATTTAAAGTTTTGTTTGCCTTGATTTTGTGGTCAGAATTTTTTGTTGTTGATTTTTTCAATTTAAACTTTTTTTTGACTCACCCTGTATTATAATAGGCCTATATTGGGTAAAATCACGATCTTCAACAACTATGTCACACGCGTCACGTCAGGTCCTTTAAAATGAAAATCTGGTTTCAGTTTTCAACTAAATTTCGTTTAAGGTCTTCAGCCAATTGCCAAATATTTCCCGGGTTTTACATCACTTCCCAACACAAATGTCCTTTTTTCAGCGCGTGCGCGATGTATATCATTTGTTCATAATGAACCAAACCTGAACTACGGTGCAAGAGTAAAATGATAAAGACAGGCCGTGTCTCAAAAAGACGAACTTGTCCGACGCCGGGGTAGGTTCGCCCACAGGCTGGCCGGGGCAAGTTCGCCCTAGGCTCAGAATTAGGCTACAAAAAGTACCATAATATCCAATATATACATAGGCCCTATATTCGTTATTCTTCGTTATTTTATTCCAAATAAAATGTAGGGGTCCAAAATATAGGGTTGGGGCACTTTGTTTGCGGAACATATCGTTCAGAATTTAAAACTAATAAGAAATACCACATTTTGAAATATTCTCCTCTAATATTAATGTTACTCCATTCCTGATAACTATTTTTATAATTACAATCCTGTAAGAGGAAAATTACAATTTTGAAATTATGCAAAATCATAACTATATAAATAGACCGGGTTAAAATTGAGGGAGGTGCCACCTGGAGAAGGAGAAATTCTCATGTGGTTTTTCTAGACCAGTTCTTCATGGGGAACAAGAATATCTGAGGTAAACAGGATGTATCCTGAGAACTTTTCCGTGAGGGCGCTTTTTTCAAAATGGCCGCCAAAATCCCATGAGGCATTTTGACCACTTTTTGCATTAGTTTTGATTAGAGTTATTCATAAAGAAGCTACGTTTGTATTACAGAATCTATAAAGAGGTCCAAAATGAGGGCGCTTTTCAAAATGGCCGCCAAAATCCCATATAAAGGGTAAAAATAAGCATTTATGAGGCGCGTTTGAGCAAATATTGCAATAGTTTTGATTAAAGTTATTCATTCCTGTTCCATCATCATAGGGCGCCGTATGTGCATTTAGCGCACTAAGTGCATTGACCTATACCACGGATATCCCACAGTGAGGGGTTGTAAACTGCATCAAATCCATAATCAATCCCATACCTACCTAATGATTACATTAAAACCTTCTTTGCGATTATCTTTGGGATCAATATGAAAAATGGGAAGAAAATTCACTTTTGCGAGGCCAAAACTGGTTTTTGGATGATAAATTGACAAACATGTTACGGTGATCTGTCACGTTAATATGGGAAGCTTGCAACATACTACTGCAATCTATACGCCCTAAATTCAACCAATGGCCGCAAAGATGACATGTATGAGAATCACGTGGTGGGCGAACTGCCCATAGGGCTACGGCGTACACTCCCCGCTCCTCCCCTGCTATATGAGCAACTAAACGAATTTAACGAATTAAATATTACAAAAAAGCTAGGTAATTCGGTATGTTAAATAGGCAAAACTTGACGGTGATTTGATGTTTTTTGAATCCCCTTTATGAATGTTATGAATGTACATTTTGAAAATATTAATTGAAAATAATATATTATTTGAGTCAATTTAAATTGACAAACATTATATTCATTGTTCATTTCGTATACTAGGTGTCAAAATGAATATGACACCAAAAGGTGTCATATTTTACACCCATAATGGTGTCAATTTGACACCTTTAGGTGGCCAACTGAGGACCCATTTTTGACACTTGTTTTAGTGTCAAAATGACACCAAATTATTTTTCAGTGTTAAGATAACACATGTCATCATAGGATGCAACTATTTGCTTGCTATCTACCTGAGATAACACATGTCATCATAGGATGCAACTATTTGCCATCTACCCAAGATAGCACATGTAATTCATAGGCTGCAACTATTTGCTATCTACCTAAGATAACACATGTCATTATAGGATGCAACTATTTGATATCTACCTAAGATAGCACATGTCATGAAAGGATGCAACTATATACTATCTACCTAAGATAACATATGTCATCATAGGATCCAACTATTTTGCTATCTACCTAAGATAGCACATGTCATCATAGGATGCAACTATTTTCTATCTACCTAATATAACAAATGTCATCATATGATGCAACTATTTGCTATCTACCTAACATAACATACGTCATCATAGGATGCAACTATTTGCTTGCTATCTACCTAAGATAACACATGTCATCAAAGGATGCAACCATTTGCCATCTACCTAAGATAACACATGTCATCATAGGATGCAACTATTTGCTATCTACCTAATATAACACATGTCATCATATGATGCAACTATTTGCTATCTACCTAACATAACATACATCATCATAGGATGCAACTATTTGCTAGCTATCTACCTAAGATAACACATGTCATCAAAGGATGTAACTATTTGCCATCTACCTAAGATAAGATGTCATTATAGGATCCAACTATTTTGCTATCTACCTAAGATAACACATGGCGTCATAGGATGCAACTATTTGTTATCTACCTAATATAACACATATCATCACAGGATGCAACTATTTGCTATCTACCTAAGTTAACACTTGTCAACATATGGTGCAACTATATGATATCGACCTAGATAACCTATGCCATCATAGGATTCAACTATATGCTATTTACCTAAGATAACACATGTCATCAAAGGATGTAACCAGTCGCTATCTACCTAAGATAACACATGTCATCATAGGATATAACTATTTGCTATCTACCTAGGATAACATATGTCATCAAAGGATGCAACAATTTGCTATCTACCTAAGATAACATACGTCATCATAGGATGCAACTATTTGCTTGCTATCTACCTAAGATAACACATGTCATCAAAGGATGCAACCATTTGCCATCTACCTAAGATAACACATGTCATCATAGGATGCAACTATTTGCTATCTACCTAATATAACACATGTCATCATATGATGCAACTATTTGCTATCTACCTAACATAACATACATCATCATAGGATGCAACTATTTGCTAGCTATCTACCTAAGATAACACATGTCATCAAAGGATGTAACTATTTGCCATCTACCTAAGATAAGATGTCATTATAGGATCCAACTATTTTGCTATCTACCTAAGATAACACATGGCGTCATAGGATGCAACTATTTGTTATCTACCTAATATAACACATATCATCACAGGATGCAACTATTTGCTATCTACCTAAGTTAACACTTGTCAACATATGGTGCAACTATATGATATCGACCTAGATAACCTATGCCATCATAGGATTCAACTATATGCTATTTACCTAAGATAACACATGTCATCAAAGGATGTAACCAGTCGCTATCTACCTAAGATAACACATGTCATCATAGGATATAACTATTTGCTATCTACCTAGGATAACATATGTCATCAAAGGATGCAACAATTTGCTATCTACCTAAGATAACACATGTCATTATAGGATGTGACTACTTGCCATCTTCCCAAGATAACATATTTTATCACAGGATGCAACTATTTGCTATTGATAACACCTGTCACATGTAATCAAAGAATGTCATCACAGGATGAGCAAATGTGAAGAATAGCCCAACAGACATTAGCAAGGTTAATGAACTGAGCGATTTGAAATCAAACTTGTAACTATCTACAAAGAGCAATGATGGGCCAATCAATTGGTTCACTGACATTCAGATGCTATCTTATTCAAGATAAAACATTATGTGCTCATACCTACCTAAAATACCATTCCCTCGTCATCCCTCGTCATATCACACAGCCAATTACACATAGAAACGACAGACACAATTACACACGACAGTATTTTGTATTCGGCATTAATTATATGATAATATTTTATTCATGAAATGGCCGGTTGATTTTATTTAAATGATGTAATTGTGAAAGTATATGGAAAAAGGTTGAATCTATGTAAAGTAATGAGTCGGCTGACTTCTTCATGAAATAAATATGTATATAATAATGTTTACAGTCGGTAAAAAGATCGTACATAGATGTACGCCATCATATGTCAACTTTGAAGTGATAACCCTCCCTTATATAATTATGTAAAACCCAAAACCCCACCCACCCAACAATTAGAGCCTATTTAGGCTCCTCTAGAGCAATCTCCACCCAGGCAGTTTTCCGATCAGGCTGGTCGAGTTTCTGAAATAAATGAGAATAAAGAAAACATGTAGTGAATGATAGATCAGAAGATTGTGTAACACCAGCCAGCAGGGAGGTCACGCTGCATGTCAGATTTTGTTATACACAAGAAAACAATGGATTCAGTGACTGCAATATTTGCTAGAAATAGCTTCGGAAAGTGGTCTATTTGGGCATCTCAAAAACTGAGAAACGTGTTAAAAATCATGTAGAATTTTAGAGGAGGGTCATTAGCATCTGCAGAACGGTAAAATGTATAGTATTAAACACGTTTTGTGACCAAATTTATGTCTTAAAATGTTGGAAAATTCACGTTTTGAAAATCTGTGGTCTTCGAAATTACAGGAATCCTAACTCATTCTAAACCTCACCAAATCATGAAATGAACCCTCGTCTACAAAAAAAGTCCATGTACGTATTGCTCTATCTGCTTGGAGATAGCGAAAACCACGCAAACATCATAGCTTCATACAACGGAATGAAATCCGCCATAGAGATTACATAGCGAAAATCGTAGGGATTTGCACTGCAGTCCTCTGTGTAGGGAGTGTTAACAAAAGCAAGGTCGTTTGGCTATTGTGTTTGTGCATGTTTGTGACGACTGACCCCGTTTAACAATCTTCATAGCTTTCATATGGCCGTGTGTTTTGAACTCGCCACCCTTACCGTTGCATGTCCAGATTTTTACATTTTACACCATCTGAGATTCGAATTAGCATATCGCAATAACTATTTGTCTACCCCATAAAAAGTATATATTTTCTGAACGGTAATCTCACAAGGAATCCAAATATGCTATTGGAATTTAGATAAGACCTGATGGTAACATGTTGTGATTAATAATGTTAAAACATTATCGATTTTTTTCATATTTTGATTTAAGCTCAATAATAATTTTATACCTATCCCAATCATAATTTTACTGTGCATATTTAAGTTCCTCATGCAATTACCCATCAGAACATAATAGTTGTTAATGGTAAACATGTTGAAATATACTATATCGAGAAGTAAATGAGCACAAACGTTTAAATTTCATATTTATTAGACTTTACAAGTATATATTTTTTGGTATTCACCCTATCCTGATTTAAACGGCATTTTTGAATTCCCCTATTTGAGAGCTTTCCAAAAATGTATAATTTTGCTATCATCGGTTAAATATTTCTTTTGTTATAGTCATGTATGTAAAACCGATGAATTAGGGCAAGTTCACTGTGTAGCGAATAGGGAAAAAGCCAAGGACAACGCAATCGATTCATGATTACAATTACCGTCAGACCCTGGAAACAATAGGCAGGACACAAAAGGTAATTTGCGGACATCGCCATGCCATGCAAGAGGTTGCTTTTATTTATAAAGCCTACATGTATCACATGTCATACCAAACATAATCTACACAACAATGCACGGAATCAAAGACCATTATATGAGTTATCAACCAAATCGACAGGAGAGCGCAAACTACCCCCTATCTCCATTGCGCAAACAAAAAGAGGCCGAAATGAATTGCCAAATGTGCCAATGCACATGTGCCAATGCACCTCAGGGTCAATTATGCCAGATAGATATGCCAAGGCATTTAATCTACATTATACCATTTGCCAATGCAAAGTCCAACAATGTTGCCATAGATGTCATGTATATTATTATCAAATTATTCAAAATACTATTTGTCAATCAATCACGAATGATTAGTGCCATCGATGTGCCAATGCACATCAGGGTCAATTTGGCCAGATAGATATGCCAATGCATAACTAATTATTTCATTTAGGCCAATTTTTAATCAAACAAGTTGCCATGGATATGTCATGTATCATATTATCCAATTATCAACTTTTTAAGAGTTTCATCCCGATCACGGCATGGGGCGCAAACCACCACCCTGAGCTTCATCGCGCAGACGAAAGAAGCCCCGGAGAAAAGCTACCTAACCATTAAATAAATTCAAACTGTTAGGACTATTTGTATAATTTCCTCAGGTAATGACCTTAATCAATATTATCATTATAATTATTTATCGTAATCAATTATTTAACGACTTTTAACCTTTGGAAACTAAAACACTGCCCTATGTCATAACATTGACTGTGGGCCTACCATGGATCACACCCCCACTTACTTCTAGCGGGTGGGTGGGTGGGAAAATTTCTGATTTAACTGAACTATCAGACACGACCTCTCGCATGCGCTAGCATGAACGTAATGATACCAAAGGGACGCCACGAGAAAGCCCGCGAGGTATGAAAGGGAATAAGTGGTCCGCGACGAACCAACCATGCATGCGTGAAACGCGTAACAAAAGGCCAACCGGAAACAGGCCGGGGCAAACAACGTTGCCAGGGCGGGCGGTAAAATAAAATTTGCTCAATTGCATCTCGGAAATTTTTGATTACCGTCAGACCCTGGAAACAATAGGCAGGACACAAAAGGTAATTTGCGGACATCGCCATGCCATGCAAGAGGTTGCTTTTATTTATAAAGCCTACATGTATCACATGTCATACCAAACATAATCTACACAACAATGCACGGAATCAAAGACCATTATATGAGTTATCAACCAAATCGACAGGAGAGCGCAAACTACCCCCTATCTCCATTGCGCAAACAAAAAGAGGCCGAAATGAATTGCCAAATGTGCCAATGCACATGTGCCAATGCACCTCAGGGTCAATTATGCCAGATAGATATGCCAAGGCATTTAATCTACATTATACCATTTGCCAATGCAAAGTCCAACAATGTTGCCATAGATGTCATGTATATTATTATCAAATTATTCAAAATACTATTTGTCAATCAATCACGAATGATTAGTGCCATCGATGTGCCAATGCACATCAGGGTCAATTTGGCCAGATAGATATGCCAATGCATAACTAATTATTTCATTTAGGCCAATTTTTAATCAAACAAGTTGCCATGGATATGTCATGTATCATATTATCCAATTATCAACTTTTTAAGAGTTTCATCCCGATCACGGCATGGGGCGCAAACCACCACCCTGAGCTTCATCGCGCAGACGAAAGAAGCCCCGGAGAAAAGCTACCTAACCATTAAATAAATTCAAACTGTTAGGACTATTTGTATAATTTCCTCAGGTAATGACCTTAATCAATATTATCATTATAATTATTTATCGTAATCAATTATTTAACGACTTTTAACCTTTGGAAACCAAAACACTGCCAACCAAGATTTATACTTTCGTTTTAAGGCGCCCACGAAAGGATAAACTTGTATGACCCCCCCCCCCCCTTTTTTTTTTTTTTTTTTTTGCGGGGTTGGGGGGGGGGGGGTTCCCATGTTAATCACCCTAAGCACTGGGAACATGTGGGGATTGCGTTGGCCCAATCTTGTAACAGAAATCTTATCAAGTGATAGTTTCAGAAAATTGATTTTTGCACGGTAATTAACTAGTTGAACTCTAAATGAGTTGGCCTAATTAATATAATACCAATTATAGGATGAAGCAGTAATACATTTCTTTTGACTTCATAATAAATTGAATAACTTTCTTTTACCATTTATAAATATTTCTTATATTAAAGAGAATAATTGGGATTTAAATCCCTGACTTTTTAAAAATTTCTCCTTAAAATTACAATATATGCCATCCACTACATCATGCAGTAGAACAATTGGTAACTTCAATTAATATAAAATAAAGGATAATTAAGACCGGGCGATATGGCAATTGGTCCCCCCTGGTTGAGCCGCGTGGGCAAGATACAAAGGAATAATTAAGACCGGGCGATATGGCAATTGGTCCCCCCTGGTTGAGCCGCGTGGGCAAGATACAAAGGGATAATTAAGACCGGACGATATGGCAATTGGTCCCCCCTGGTTGAGCCTCGTGGGCAAGATACAAAGGAATAATTAAGACCGGGCGATATGGCAATTGGTCCCCCTTAGTTGAGCCGCGTGGGCAAGATACAAAGGAATAATTAAGACCGGGCGATATGGCAATTGGTCCCCCCTGGTTGAGCCGCGTGGGCAAGATACAAAGGGATAATTAAGACCGGGCGATATGGCAATTGGTCCCCCCTGGTTGAGCCGCGTGGGCAAGATACAAAGGAATAATTAAGACCGGGCGATATGGCAATTGGTCCCCCCTGGTTGAGCCGCGTGGGCAAGATACAAAGGGATAATTAAGACCGGGCGATATGGCAATTGGTCCCCCCTGGTTGAGCCGCGTGGGCAAGGTACAAAGGAATAATTAAGACCGGGCGATATGTATAAATAATTCTTAATTTACTGCTTGTTTTCTACACATCAAATCTCCCATAAATTTAATATACATGTTCAAAGTCAAAGTTCAAAGCACAATCAATTTTTAATCCAAAACGGCATGAAGCACATATTATATGGCCTACACAACTTTCGGCAGACAATTAGTTGACACATTTTAATAAGATCAGATAAGATATACTTTCCAGCCTGGATATTTATAAATTTAAAAGTCGAATATGGGGCCAGCATTTATCGACTATCAATCGGGCGCATTCCTCTTAGAATGATCATTAATATAAGACATAGACAAAATATGGTCGAATATCGAGTTTAGAAATTCAATGTTGTATGACTAACAGCACAGATCAACCACTGCCTATAGTAAGCATCATGAGTTTTCAGCAATTACCCAATGGCCGCCAAAATGCCAACAAAAAGCATGAACTAAACATATGATGAATTTTAGATCCTGATGGATGTAAATAACGCAGTCATTTATGTATTAAACACCTAGACACTCAACGCGTATATTAACCAACATGTATGATCAAATATCGATTTAACATCAATTATTATTATCTAACATTTTATGTGTTAGACCATCAAAAAACTCATATCTAGTATTTTTTCTTCTTCATTATTATCATACTCAATTCTAGAATAGTCAGATGACCAAGTCCCGTAGCATTAACAGCTTGTAAAAGTTATGAAATAATATTGAAGTTGCAGTGCCCATCATTAGAGGTTTCTTACCCCACATTTGGGAAACACTTATCATCCTGTTTCCATGAAACTATTTCGTAAGAATGGTTATTTATTATCAAAGCAAACAAGAGATACCATACCGGTCGGTGACCACATAACACAATCCGCCAGACATCACATTCTGTTAAGGCTCAAATTTTAATCGCCCAATTGTATACAGATCAAGAGTTGTGTAATGCGGGGTGTAAACGCTCTCAATGATAAAGGATACCTTCGTTGCAGTAGCAGTAAGTGACGCAACGACACTGATGATTAGAATATCATACATTGAAATGAGACGAATATCATCTGCGTACACCGGGGCGTACACCGTACACAGCCCCGGGGAAGGGGGTACACCCTGTTATAACTGTTTATATATCATCATCATCATCTTCCTCCACTGTGCCGAAACCTCTGTTTAGCCCCCTCGCACAAGTGTTGAAGTGCATTCAGGCTGGTGCAGACAAAACCCATTGGCATAAATGTATTTGTACAAAAGTTGGAAGGATGTACCCAACCATCTCCGTTCCAAATTTGAATTAAAGTGACCGCCGCTGTATGCCACAATTAGTAAACAATGATATGGCTAGCCGGAATCATCTGGTCGATACCGTATACGAGTCAGTAAAAGGAACCTCGAGAATAGGCCTCATTGTGAACACTTGCATTAATCCACCGCAGCGACGCGTAGTAGCTAAGGCTATTAACCCTAACCAGTAAAGCTAGTTTTTTGTGCGTATCGGGGGGAGGGGGGGAAAAAGTGCTATTTTTTTGACCCGAAAAATCACCCAGCACCCCCCGGGATTCGATCGCCGGACCATCTGCACCAAAGTCTGTCCCTCTACCGACTGAGCTAACTCCCTAGGTCATATGCGGCCACAAACTCCGTGGCCACTCACATATGCCCGCGGTAGGTGACGTCATCGCGGCAATGCAGCAGCACGTGCCTGGAGATAGTTTCTGGCAGTGAGATTTAGTGAGATTCAGTGCGGTTAGGGTTATAGTGAATCATTTATCACCGCATCATAGATGGCGTATAATTGTATCTTTCAGGCCTCCGCAACTGGTGCGGTATATTAATAAACCAACACTATGATCCAACAGCTAAATCCGTGTAACAGTAGACCAAACCGGTGATACCATTGTGTAAAATCATGCCTCACATGAAGCAAATGATGCAATAATAAATTCCCCCGTAAGTGGTGGCTCAGGGAAGCGTCGTCTTTACTTCACCAAATGATATTTGGGCATCAAGCATGGAGCAAGCTCGGTGCGGTTGAAAGGTCTCCCCACACGGCCATACTGGAGGAGAAACACACCGAAAAGTCCACGCATACCACGTTATCACATTCAGAACGTTATGGGGTCTATGCTGTTAGGCCAAATCGCATGTCCTGAAAGATGAAAAGAAGAAAAACCAGCAGAAGCAAATCGGGAACATTTATATCCTTAACAGTACGTATTCCCATACCTTAATGCCTTGTATAATATATATATATATATACATGTAACAACTGGTAGCCAAATGAGGATATCACTCGAGGATGAGTAAATTAATAGCATGACCTATAATTATTATATCCAAATATATAATATACTACCCAATTAATGAGCCCCAAAACCAACATTTTAACCAAAATGTATTAAAGAACCATAATTATAGCAACGAAAATGACCATTTATCTATTTTATTACAAAAGTGACAGAAATGTGACTGTGACTGTGAGTAACCTAAATAGTGCCATGCATGAAGTAACAGACACCCCCAATTGCAACCCACATAGACCCATGGTCGATTGGCCCCGCGGGACCAAATGAAAAACCAAACATGAATGAAACCATTTATTGACGTCGCCAACCTGTAATAATATACCATTAAAGTATACCATCCAAATACCACCCAATATTGAGCCTTTGCGCTACAAATACAAAAGCCATTGGTGATAACGTGAATGAAAAACATTTATTGACGTCGCGTCGCCAACCTTTAATATACCATACCAACAAATAATACCGCCCAATTTTGAGCCTTTGCGCCCAAATACTAGAACCCATTGGTAATAGAAACTGTAACAGCACCCATTTTACTAAATAGTGTTGACGAATAGTTAAAGTTGCTAACCCTACCAAGTGGGAGATCAATAACCTACCGTATTACGAAAACCCCAATTAACCGAACCGTGCACTCGACTGATCCCACCAACTATTCATAATAAACTAGATAGAGATTAAGCTGAAGGTGTGTATCCCGGGGGAGTCAATCGATAATTACCAAACTACTTAAACCACAAACAAATCCCCCAATCACTGTGCGTGTACAGACTGACAAACCTCAATGATCTACGCTGAATCAAGATCAATATTTACCAAATCGACACCCTCTTATCAATTGAACTATCATTAACACCGAGTATTTGCAGTGTCTTGTGATTATGCACGTACACGTAGCGTAACACCATGGACTTATATTTTTAAGTCCATGGTGACACTAACCAACTGATATCAATAATTTAATATACCACGAGATGGATATAAAAATGTTATCCAGTAGAATATAGTATGACCCGCATTCAAAACCAAAAATCCTAGTATGCATGTATAAATAGTAACACCAGGGATGGTATTCTCGCGTGATCCATATCAATCAATATTACACAATATTAATACAAACGGATACCCGAACCGGCAATTATTATGCCGGCCCTAAGCACCAATATTGCAATATAAAGAATACATAAACATTATGTTCTCACCGTTAACTGAAATTGACCAGCTCCGCCCCATTCACACCTAATACCTACTCTTAGACTTTCACCTTGTCGTTGAGTTACCACCTGTTGTCGAACCGCTCGCCGTAGCTATTAACTAGGTCAAAGATTAACCGTCCGATAATGCCGCCGTTTGCAGACAACCCCGCCGACAACACGGTCGTAAATTATGCCCATTTTGCTAAGCACTTATCGCAGCAAATATAGTTTAAGATACCTCGACAATAGAGTTAGAAAGTCAGAAAACTGCGAGCACTTAAACCAATATGTGTTGAAATTAGCTGGAACAAAATTTCTGATTTAACTGAACTATCAGACACGACCTCTCGCATGCGCTAGCATGAACGTAATGATACCAAAGGGACGCCACGAGAAAGCCCGCGAGGTATGAAAGGGAATAAGTGGTCCGCGACGAACCAACCATGCATGCGTGAAACGCGTAACAAAAGGCCAACCGGAAACAGGCCGGGGCAAACAACGTTGCCAGGGCGGGCGGTAAAATAAAATTTGCTCAATTGCATCTCGGAAATTTTTGATTGTTGCACAATAGTTGTCACATTTGTTGAAACAGAATCTTATAGAATATAAAATAATCTATAAAATGAGAGCAAAATCATGTTTGTACCATACAGGGATGAGGAGCTATGGTTAATTGAACGTAGAATTGGGAACATTTTCTATATTCCCCATAGAGATTGCACACAGCGCCGCCGCCACCGCCACCGCCACCACCCCTGACTTTCACAATATAATCAATCATATCTCAGCCAAACATTTATAGAAATACCTGATTTATTAACACAATGTAGCTAGATAAATAGGCTTTCACATGACACCTCAACCATAGCTCTACCACATTTAGTTGTTGAGTTAATAGAGAGAGATGGATGATTCGTCACCAAAAATGCAACGCCACCACCCTTTTTGGGTGGTGAGTTCGAAACACATGGCCATATAGGGATTGGGTGACCTAACTATTGACTGAACACCACCACATTTGATATTGAATTAAAGAGGTTTCATTGCATTAGCTAGAGGCATTGAATTATAAAGGCCTGATTACATTATAGAGGCTTTGGTCATTTACAGAGGCTTCACTGAACTACAAAGGCTTCATGGAATTGTAAAGGCTTTATTGAATTATCGAGGCTTCATTTATCCACGGAGGGTTCGGTAACATATAGAGGCTCCGTTGAATTTTATAGGCTTCATTGAATTACAGAGGCTGCATTGAATTTTAGAGGCTTAAAGTTATATGTTTTCGAGGATTCATTGACTCATATAAGAGGTTTCATTGAACTATAGAGGCTTCATTGAATTGTAGAGATGTTGTTTAATTATCATGATTATAGAGGCTTTAGTGAAATATTTAAAATATTGAAATTAATTCAACAATGTTTACATATATTTGACTTACGGTTACGTGCTTTGTTCAATTATAGAGGATTCATTGAATTACAGAAGTTTCACTGAATTATAGGGGATTTATTATGTTTTAGAGGCTTCATTGACTTAATAGAGGCTTCTTTGAACTATAGAGGCTTCACTGAACTATAGAGGCTTCATTGAACTATGTTTTGTTGAATTGTAGATTGATTGAATTATAGAGGCTTCATTGAATAGCGGCTTGGTTGAATTATTCATAGGCTTCATATAATTATTGAGGACTTATGACTTATAGAGCCTTCGTTGTATTATAGAGGATCATTGATTTATATTAGAGGGTTCATTTAATTATAGAGGTTTCATTAACTTGTAGAGGGTTTTGTTGAATTATAGAGATTCATTGAATTATAGAGGCTTTAGTGAAATATTAAATATTGAAATTAATTCAACAATTTTACATCTATTTGACTTACCGTTACGGGTAGTGTCCCTCCTGCGAGAAACATATCGTAAGATGCTGGTTGTGTATGTCCTTTCTCGATAGTGTTTATATCTGAGAAATCGTTGTCAGAAGTAGTATACCCAACGGTATCATCATCTTCAATAGGCAAGATGCCAACCTATATAAAGCAATTCAAAATAAATATATTATTATAATCCAAATAAATTGCTCTTCTAGGTTTTATATAAAAAATACTAGCCAAGTCTATAGTGTGGTTTATATTTCAAATGTATTAAGTTAGTATTATTGTGGCGATTTATTCTGTATTGAGTGAGTTTAACTAAAGCTATTTTTCAAAATCAAATGACAAAATTTGAGTTATTGTAAACAAACGAGTTATTGCAAACCCTATAGACTACAGGGCGAGTCAAATTAGTGGAAAAGGCCATCATGATGAATTTTGGAGTTTTACATGCTTGTACAGGGCCGTCAGACACTTTTGCCCAAAAATTTCCAAGCCAGTCACCTCGTGAATTTCACGTAAGTGGGGGGGGGGGGGGGGGGGGGGGGGGGGGGGGGGGGGGGGTGAAGTCAACAAAATTCGCAGTCCAAAAAGCACTGTAGTCAATGTTTTATGAGTAGTTTTACTATCATTGAAATTTGAAACTAAGAAAAACGCAATTTTTACCCTAAAAAAAAGAAGAAAAAAAAGAAGAGATTTTCAAGGGGGGTGCGTCCGCACCCAACGCACCCCCCCCCCCATCTGACGGCCATGTTGAATGACGGTGTATGAAGGTAACGTACCTGGTTCGACCGCATATGGTACGGGAAAATGCGGTTTGACGCATGTGGCGTTGTTATAACGAGCCAGGTGTAGTATCCGAAAAATGACATGGACCAGTACATTCCATTCACCCATTTCTCCCTGAATAGAATTGATCAAACGATATAAAATATGTTAGATTTGTTACATTAATTTGATGAATGTCAATATTAGTTTTGAATATGGCAACTTTTAGAGTCCCGTTCTTTGGTAGGCCTGTACCATGACAGGTAATAGGAGTACCTGCCAATGGCCTGTACATATAGTTATCCCCTGTTTGTTCTCATGCAATACGGCAAAACATCTATGGTTTGTCTCCAATATCACATGAGGCGACATGAATGCATTTAAAAAAGTAAGCGAGGAATAATTAAACTTAAACATCTCGATACCTTAACACTTAATTGGAACAACTAAAAACATTGTTGTCAATTCACCCCTATCCTAATTCACCACACTGCCTCCTCACCCCAAGATATCTAGCACTTAGATAACTTGGAACCTTAAACATTTGGAACGACCAAAATGACATTGGGAACCACCAAAAAGAATATTTGTGCTCGCCGTCATTCACCACACCGCTCATCGAACCCCAACATACATTGAGCTAACATTGAGCACAACTTAAACAACTTGGAACCCAAAACACTGGGAACCACAGAAATGATACCGGGAACCAACAAAAAGAAAGGCCAACCCCACATCCCCCCCAACCCACATCCATCCCAACACCGCCACCCTTTCCACATCTAACCCCTAAACATGATAATGGATCAATCCAAACATTGATGTAACCAATCAGAGCTGTGATAAAATTACTAGACTAATACGGGCTCATATCAGTCATCAGATACGGGAAAATATTCATTGGGACATAACCAATCACATTTCAGCATTCATGTCTACTATTGATAAGTACGGATATTGCATGTTGCCAATAAAACATGTTTATTTGATGTCATTGTAGAATGCATGGCTGAACATGATAAACACTTTAGATTATCATGCGATTTAAACATTCTTTTCAGTGTTAACATTTTGGTTATAACAGGCTTATAACTGAGGTTATTAGTCATTCTAAATATATGTATATTTTTACAATTAATATTCTTCATAATATAAGACATGTTTGCTTGTATACCGTAGCTACCTTTGGTATGACTCCACTACATAATTCGTGACAAGAATTATGGCTGGCTCTGCCAAAAACCAACATGTAAAGAACATGAGGAAGGGGAGATAGAATTTTTTCTTTCTGGGGAAGTGGATTAGGGTGATCACTACCGTATACAGCAACCAGATGGCTCCTGTATAGTAAACAACAAGTATAGGGAAAGAGTATTAGTTACTGATATTAATATCGCAAAATATCTGCAACCATGGCAACTATAATATTATATGGCCAGATAAGAATGCGCTGGAATTTCTTTTCGCAAAAATTGGTATAGCGATGGGGTGGTTTTCATCACACACCAAAGCGCCCAATTGGCATAAATTGGGTGTATTTTGAAGCATTTTTGGTATTGGGTGCTTTTCTAACAAAATTGGTATATTGATGGGTGGGAAATTGGCCAAAAAATAGGTATAGAGAAAGTCACATTTTCGAAGTCCGGGAGGCACATCCACGTACGATTTTGGCGAAAGAACCCCCCGGGAATTTCTCCCCACACCTACCGTCAGGTGTCATATAATCGGACCAGGGGGGGGGGGGGGGGGGGGGTTGCCTCAAATCCGCACGAAAATTGCATGGTTAAAATCGCACATGTACCGACGGAACTTGGTATAAAGGTGTTGATACACATTTAATTGAGATAATTTGATTGAGGCGGGAGATTTTATATGCTAGGCGGGAGTGCGGGAGAAAGAGTGTCTATACGGGAGACTCGACCCGCCTAATGCGGGAGAGTTGACAGCCCTGTACTCATGTTCCGATCACTTTTATGATTTTTCACATCAAGATATTCTGAAGATGGTTCAGAAGAATCCCCATATTTTTCTCATATAGGCCTAGGCCTATCTGTAAAAGCTTAGGGGCCAGAAATATTCCATTTATAAATTATAGGCTAAAATGTGGTGAATAGTGGTTAACCACCAGCCAGTTTGTGTACTACTCAATGGGCATCTTTACTGTGACCTTGTGCTTCAAAAATAAGGACATTAGAAGTTATGCAACTCAAACCTTGGTCTGGAATGTGACAATTTTAAGGATGACCTTTCATGTAAAATAGAAAACATCAAGTTGAAAATCGGACCAGCAATCAGAACATCTCCCTTTAAAGAAATACTTTGTGTTAAGAAGGCCATGCATTTATATTCTTACCGATGAATCTCATGACAATAAGTCCTAGTCCTACAGGTGATCCATGTGCTTGTGCAGCATCCCGAGGATCAACAATGACCTCCTTATAAAAGTACAGGACTCCGTAAGCACTGGCATACAGCATGGTGAACACGGTCAATTTGATAGATCCTGCAGTTGAAATCCTGGCCCTATATAGTAATTTATCGAAATATGGAATCTGTAAATCAAAGCTCATTTCAGTCAGTTTCGCTCGTCTTTAAGGGCAATGGCGTCAATTATTTTAGCTTAATATTCACTTGTTTGGTTTATGCTCTATTACTAGATTTAGACTATACCCACATATTTATATATTTCCAAAATCTATGATTATACCAATGTTATCTGCCCGGGTTTCTAATAGTCAGATTTATGATTAGGACGTCTAGAAATGAGAACATAGTTTGTACTACACTTTATACCTACCTCGTCACAGTGTAGCCCTTCCCGATGAGCATAAGGTTGACCACAAACACAAGTGTACCGATAGACGATAGCACATGTCCTATGAACAATGAAAGACAAATCACTTTCATATTATTGTATTTATAGAGTTACTAAATATAAATCAAGATATCAAAGATTCACAACATGATCTGTGTGTACGAGGGTCATTCAATAAGTTCTACCCCTTGGATTTTGAAGAAGAAAAAAATCGAAGAATTGGGGCTTTGGAACGCAAAATTTCGCGATTTTTGAATTTTCAATCAAATTGGGGGTCTTAAGAACTGATGCAGGCTCAAAAGGGGGGTGTGAATGCCAATTTCAAGAAAATTGTCATGATTGTTCAGCTCTGAATCTTGACTGTTATGATGTGGTCAAAGCCATGCAAAGAGAGATTTTGAACGACCGAAAAAATTACCTCATAAAATAAATACATAGTGTTTATTTATTGTATGGTTAGATATAACAACAACTCTTTCTCATTAATAAATTCATGTTTCCTGCTCATTCCATTCCATGAAGTTGAAGAAAATATGTGCCTACGTTGAATCCCCATATAAATGTCCCAATGAAAATAGCTCATAATTCATCAAGCTCATTATCAATGGTAGTCAGTGTGTCAATTTTGACTTCCTTTCAAAATAACCAAGTTACAATTGTTTGTCAATGGATCCACTCAAGTGAAACTAATCCCAACATTGGCCCTAATCGTTAATCTCAGATATTGAGAATTGATCTCTTTGATATTCACCTTTAAAAATGGTATATTTTTTAGGGCATTTTTAAACTTTTATTTAACACCATGACTTTGATTTTATAATGTAAAGATGGCTTATTAACATAAAGTGAGGTAGGGGTAGAACTTATTGAATGGCACGCGTGTACACACTTAAAAATAGGTAGTCAAAATTTGACTACTTTCTGTAGTCATTTTCAAATGACCTCTTAGTAAGTCATATATGACCCTTAATAAGTCAAATATGACTGCATACGGGGTTGATCTTTATATTTTGATTTCGTATGAATTAAAAATAACTATATGAATGAAGTCATATTTGACTTCTATTAAAAAGTCATTTTAAAACAACCCCTTATAAGTTAATTTTGACCCCCATATCTTTTGACTTGGTATGAAGTGGAAAATGACTATGTTAACTAGTAGTAATTTGACTGGTTTGGAGGGTCACTTTGGAATAGCCCTGGATGTAGTTAATTTGACCACCATACGGGGTTGATATTTGCTTCTCGACTTTGAATGTAGTTAAATTCGACTTTGTATGTAGTTAATAATAACTAGGTCTATATGGAGTTACAATTTAACTGCATCAAAAGTCATCGTCAAAATGACTATCATGCCAGTCAAATATTAAATATTTTATGAATATTTTTGACATAACAATAGCTCAATCCTTCAACCAATTCAAAGAATAACAGCACATATTATTTCCATGTATTCAATTTCATCTACAATAATATGAAATTTAATTAAACACTATTTAAAAAACATGTCTCACAACGCCGGCGTCTTGATTAGGCAAATCATCTCACAACTAACGTGAATAACACCATGGAAAGTCGATTCGTAGGAAAGTATACTGGTACATATCTAACCAAAAGAATTTAAGACATCACTGCTTGATGGCAGTGATTGTTCATATATCAGAAGCACATTATTGTTTTTATGAAGTAATAAACACAATGTTTAAAGCCGTTATACAGGTTTTCTTGGCCGGAATGAATGCCGACCTCGTGTTTCCCGACTTACACATTAAATCTGAGTTAAACCTTTGACTGCAATGAAGTCAACATTTGACTATAACGAAGTCAAAATTTGACTACAATGAAGTCAAAAGGTAAATGAATAAAATGACCCTATTGTCAAATGGATTTGACCCTTTCCATATTATTATTGACTACATTCAAGTCATTATTGACTACCATCTTGACCCTTTCCATAAATATTGACTCGTAATGTAGTCAATTTTGACCCCTTTTGTAGTAATTAATGACTACATTCAGGTCATATTGACTACCACCAGGGTCAAAATTATTTGACTACATCTACAGGGTTATAAATGACCCTAATGGGTTCGGTGCATAGTTGACCCTCAAAATGGGGTCAAAAATGACTATTATAGGGTCATTTTTGACTACCTATTTTTAAGTGTGTATGAACGAGTGAAGTTTATTATAATCAACACATACGCCTAACAAACGGTTTAGAGCAAATGTTAAGTATTGATTTTAGAAGAAAAAAAACCTGTTTTTGATCGATGCTTCATAAATGAATAAAAATAAAAATTAGTCAGGAGCTCCCAACCCTCACGGAGGACAGAAGACAACCAAAGACATCCCGGATGACAAACATATTCTAGATACTCCTATAAGCATGTATATTAAAGTACTCCTCCACTAGCGTCACACGGGGAGGTAAGCAGAGTAAAAACATAAAAAGAGTTATTAGAAGGAGACAATTACTAGAAAAGAACTTCTTACCTGCAACCTCAACGCCATGCTTGTTATCTATCCCATCTTCTGCGTATGCCAGTTTGGCTGTTATGGAACAGATGAGGGATATCATCTGGCAGGCGATGGACAAATAAAAAAGGTTGTAGGTACTATGGAGCAATCGCTGTTTCTTCAAGATAGCTGGGATAATAAATTTGGTAAATAAATATCAAACTTATAAGTAAACCCCATACATTATTTTGTATCCAAAAAAATGAATGAACATTTATTGACGAGTTATTGGTATTGACCTTATACCGATAATCTTGGCGACGAGTCTGTTGACTGTTAGCCCGGACTGTTAGGTTATTTAGTTATAGCTGCTGAGTTAGTTATAGTTTCGGTATTATTAATTTGTTGAATTTCATATTTCCAAAACAATAAAGTAGTTTCTTTTCCCCTCGCGCATTTGTTGCAGGTATGAGTGTTCTATGATAATGTTCATCTTGTTTCCTTTATTTCATCCATAACTTTAAAAGAATGGGTAAGCTTTAGAATACCCTACCATTTGTAGACCTCACTGTGTAAGTGTAGGCCTATGGGTCGTTCTTTAAAAGCCCCCATTGAAAACATGCAGTGGTAGGGTATGGAAAGGAACTCCAAAAGAATATTAAGAAGCTGACATTTGGTACTAATAGATTCGATTTTAATCCAATGAGCATTTTAAAGCTGGTTTTGTGTCAATCAACCCCCAGTAGCAAACAAATAAAAATATATTACAAAGGCCTCATTTCTCTTGCTGCAGGTTACACAACCAATCATGCAATAAACATTTCTGTACCATGCTGTGTAATCGTGATTTCGCATTGTTTTTAATTTTTAAAGTGCCCTCATCTTCTTTTATTCCTAAAGATTAGAACGCGAAACTAGTTTTTTTGCAATTTTTAAATGGCCTAACACTATCACTTACATCTAGAGATTGTTGCCCATAGAAACATCAATATGTATCCCGCGCCAAATCCAATGTTCGTCTGAAGGGTATCTGATAAACATGATAAAGGGAAAATGATTAATTGTTGCGTTATCCCAATTTTATTGAACATAACACGATAAGTTCAGAAAGATTGATTAAATTGATTATGTGAACTGTCACGTTTCCACTTGAATTTGAAATTCAGCTGTGCTTCATGGTTTGACAGAGGTATACCAATTTAATGCCAGTAGCAGTAAAAACATGTACAGGGTAAAAAGTATACACTGGAAAGTGCAGAAATCCATACATGGTTCAAATGAAAGAAATACTTACTCTGTTCCTCCGCGGAGAAATGCTTATTCAGCTTGTGGTTTCCATTCAGCATCGTGATATTGTAAGCCAGGTTGTTAAAGCCATCGTCGTTGCAATTCATCAGGGTGATGTACCACCATCTTGCGTTTGGGTAATCTGCCCAATCCCGCTGTCCTTGGCAATAAATATACTGAAATTGAAATATAATCAACAGTTAAGAGATTTAAAAAAATCCATATTCATGTTGTAACATTCCCAAGGGGGGGGGGGGGGGGGGGGGGGGGGGGGGGGGGGGGGGGGGGGGGGGGGGGGTCAAACTCAAACACTTCAGTTGCTATTATTTTATCCTAGAAATTCGTCTACACACACCAGTCATACCTCCATGTTATCGTGTTGAAGTTTCCAAGAAGGAAGTGGCTGTTGGAGTTGGAGCCCTGGAAAATTAAAATGTTAAATCAGCCTAATTATGGACACATTTTGATGTTCATAACCAACAACGTAATTTAAAACAGTTCCTATAAGGGCATTTGAGGTACTTACATCGTTGCCATCCTCAGTGATGGTGCTGCACGCACCGGTTGCTTCGCGGGTCAATGTGTCGACGATACTAGCCTTTTTTAATTTCTCGGAGCATATCTACAAGAATAGGTATCAAATAATAAATTCAAATTTAAAGGGGCACTAAGAGATCCTAACAAAAATACACACAAAAAAGAGTAAAAAGCCCCAATATACCAGATACCTTCGGAACTGCTGAGAAAATGTCTTTATTTTTCATTTTTCATTTTTTTTTTTTTTAAGAAATCTTAGATGAGAGGGTTTCTAGGTAAAAATGTTGAATTTTATTTTTTGAGAAATCTCTCTGTGCCCCTTTAGAGAAACTGTCTCTCTCCGAATATGACGTATCTTCTTTAAAATTTAAAAGCAAGCTTTACTCTTGTTTGCGGAGAAATTGAATTTGCTACGAGCGTATGGAATAAAGTATAGGCTAAGCCTGACGATTTTGTACACCCCATAATACCCAAAGTTTTCACGACATAAAAACACGTCCTTATCATTCTGTTATCATGTATGTCCCATCCCGTCCCGTACTGTCCTATCATGTCATGTCATGTCGTGTCATGTTATGTCGTGTCATGTCATGTCATGTCAAGTCATGTCATGTCAAGTCATGTCAAGTCAAGTCAAGTCAAGTCAAGTCAAGTCAAGTCATGTCATGTCAAGTCAAGTCAAGTCAAGTCATGTCATGTCAAGTCATGTCAAGTCATGTCATGTCATGTCCTGTCAGTACTGTCATGTCCTGATCTGATCTATCATGTACTTAAACACTTACCAGTTGATCCTCATTATCGCGCACCACTTGCCAATTCTTCTCAAACATGGCCAGTCGGTAGAGACCTAGTGGCTGTAAACAATAATTGTTGCAGAGTTTTAGTAGGCCATTCCTATAATCACCATTTTGTCTTTGAGTTTAGGTGACTGTTGAACAAGCCTCATTAGAACTGCGGGGGTGGGGGGGGGGGGGGGGGGCGTCGAATGTCTGTTTGATACAATTTTTTGTATAAGAATTTATGAGAAAAAAAATCGAAAATTTGTTCACTTTTGTTTTTAATTGTCAAAGAAATGTTGGAGGATGGGGGGGGGGGGGGGATCAAGGTAGACCAAACGTGATACGAATGCCGACATGTCAAAATATCACAATTTCAAAGACTGTGTCAGGCAGCATGTGCATGTTTGCATAGATAATATCATTGTATTTCCCACTTACCTTAGTGAATTTAAACTCGTATCGGAAGACACTCTCGGAAACCGGATTAAAAACGAAACGGTCCAAAAAGAAGATATCCTATGAAATTGAAAATAAGAACGCACGATCTTTTAAAACTTAAAAGTACTTTATACTTAAAAGTATTTAGATACAGATATGTTGAAGGGTGTATGTAACTTCTGCGTTTGATCATCGGTTGATGATAAACCTGATAAACTCGCCGACAAACAAAACACCCCCAAAATGCATCGTGAGCACACGGGCGAAGGAGCAAACAGCCATCTCTTTCGATTTTCAACAGACACACGACAGGCCTAAAACTTTGTTTGCATGGCTTTGGAAAGAAATGAAAACCTTTACCCACCATGCATAGAATTACGCCTCATTTGGATTCCCCATTCAACTAAAAAAGATCTGGAATTTTCGTAAAAGGGTGCCCAAATATTTTTAAAGTCAGCTCAGAAAACTTGAGAGGGGGGAAGGGCTGGGGCGAGGGCACAAAGCAAGGGCTTTTTCAATCAGGGGTAGCTACGCCACTGCCAAGCCTCGGGTCAGTACCATCCTACCCTGGACCGGGGGGGGGGGGGGGGATGAGCTTCGTACGCCCCTAACCATAAATTACACACCCTTGGTCAGGGGCACCCGATCTCAATCCACTTTCGACACCGAGCACCTGAGACTGGTAGGTCTATATAATGGATGCATAAAGATGTCATACGCAGTGACGTCTGAGGTTTTCCATACGGGAGCTGAGGGGGACAAGAAAGAGGAGGTCATATCCCTTTGATTAGAGGGGTGGGGTGGGGATGGGGGGAGGGGGGCGGATATTATTTTTGGTTAATAGGCCTAGGCCTATCATTTACCATTTCATATTCTAGGGGAATCAGTGGTCACCATGGTCACAGAGTTGTAGGCCTACCCGTCTTGGCTAAACACTCAGTCCAACAACCTATCCCCCCGCGCCAATAGGATGCTTGGTCTTATCCGCATACCAGCGTAGGATCCTGCTGATTATCATTTATTGACGTCAAAGTAGAAGTAGGCCTAGTGGGCTAGCCTTCTGACAGGGGGACGAGAGGCCTAACATCTGGAAGCAGGCTATGCTAAGGATAGCTCCTCCTCGATAGATCTAAATGAAAGTTAACCTAACAAGATCGACATAAAAAGGTTTTTAAACTTACCGTTTTTGTGTCAATGGTCCCGGAAACCACCTTCGCCTCAGTACACATTTGTGCACACAATGCTATAATAGCCAAAACAAATAGTTGACGCATGGTCAACTCCAAAAAGGCAAAAAGCCTCAACCTTTCGCAATGAAAGACGTTAATATCAAAAGCGTAAACCTAAAGAATTTCTGTAAACAGAAAAACACCTTTGTCGCTCAGCGTCCAAAGATGAAATGATCTGCTTTGTTTAGCGTTACCACGTCGAGGTAAACTCAGTCATGGTAACCAGTTGTTAAGTGCGCACAGTAAGGACGCTCTGATTTATATTAGGCGCGCAGGAAGGACGCTGGACGCTCTAGCCTGACGACGCGGGGCTAAACAGTAAAACACCAAGGACGCTGAGCGCAAGCGGGACACAAAACCCAGGATATCACTCTAAAAATTGTGTTTAGCGAGTAAACACTTTTTAAACACATTCTTGCTATCACTTTGTAAACATGTTCAGAGGCTAAACGTCATGTGTCAAATCACTAACATTGGTGTTCAATTTCTGAACACTAACAGTCAATACGCTAAACATACCTTTTCTAAACACATCTTTGCTCACTTTCTAAACACACTTTTTAGAATAATTACATGGTCCTTGCACAAAACTGTGCGTCTCCCATCAGCGAATTTACATTCTCGACATTATTTGACGAATTGTGTTGGGGTCACACTTTTGGTTTACTAAAGTGTAAAATGATGGGAAACTTATACCATTGGTTATCTTTTTCTGGGAGTAGCGTATCATTTGCTGATTTTAAAGTTCATGATATTGACATTAAGACTTATTAAATCCATAAAATGGGTGCCATCATTTAATGAGAAATTCGTAATTTCAAAGTTCATTCCTTTTAGGCTTGTCTAACCTTATCTTATGGATCCTTGCGAAAACAAAGTGCCCAATCTTTCTGACTCACCCTGTCATGCTAAGGAAACATTATTACATACGATAATACAAAGGCAAAACTGATTCATAATAGTCTATTTTTGAGGAAACGGATATCGCATTCTTGTATTTTTGTGCACTATTTTCGTTATTTCATTTAATTTTACATCGCTTTAGTTATAGGAATTAGTCAAGTTTAAGATTATTGACTCCATAACAAACTTAGGTGCGTTTAAGACCCTAACTTAAAGTAGGCCTATTATTTTAAGTTATAATGAATTTGGTTGAAAAGACAATAATCTGTAGGTGGGGAATTGGCAAATAAAAATTAACTTCCATTGTCATAGGCCTACATGTACAGGGCTTTATAACGATCATGTTCAACGTACACTTCCCTACTCCTTAGGCCTACACAAAAACCCCGCCAGTCATCGGCCGAGTCCGGCTCAGAACCAAGCCGACCTAACCAGGTCTTATACTGCCTGAAAACGACCCAATCAACTCCTCAGTATGGATAACTGGGTAGGTTGGGTGGGATTTTTACCATGCAACGTGACTACTCCCACCAGCTAATGAAAACAAACCCAATAAAACGCGCCACCCGATTGGACGAGGATCGGGCATGAATATTAATATGGCCAATCACAGAATTTAAGATAGAACACCACTTTGGGTTAATATGCTGCAAAGGACCGAGGCAGGGCAATTTAGTGGCCATCCCCCCTCTGGAATACGGTATACCATTTGCAAACTTGTTTTCACATTTTGACTTTAACGAAATAAATAAATTGTACAAATGTTTACTAGTAAAAATAAAAAAGCGGGCGGGGGGGGGGGGGGGGGGGGGAGGGGGCAAAAAAGCGCGGTAGTTAAGTTAATTTCGGTATTGATAGTCGTTTGCATACCTAATTCAAGCTGGGGGATGCATAAAATAGTTTGATACATGAAGCAACGATGAAAGTTTAAAATACTGCTAATATTTTAAAGCTATTAAATTAATACACACATTCACCGATGCTATTGATGTAACACTATTTGTGAAGTTTTATAGAAACTATTTTCCTCAGTTTTTTATTACTTCTTGAATCCAATAATTCCCTAAAATGTGCGTAGATGACCTAGAAAACAGGTCTAGATTTTAGAATGCGTACCTTTGGCCACTATTTTTATACATATCAGTAGAATTCATCAACTTATCTACCCAAACATGTAGGTTAGACCATGCGGTTTGTAGCGGATAGTTTTGTACACCCGTTTTTGACAACAAACTGACCCAAAGTCGTATTTGATTTGGAAGAAAAAATGTAAAACTGGCAACCATGCGTCCGTGGGAGTAATAATGGGCAAGTCATTCAATTTCTGTTAATGCTTGTGAGTTGAGTTAGGTACCGCTTATGGCAATATAATTGAGTTATATAATCCAGGGTCTTGTCGATGCTATTCCGTGTCTCGTACTTCCATGTCCGGACTCATTGCAATAGACTGTAGCACCCAACTTATAACTCTAGTTTTGGTCAAATTAAGACAAAAGAGTGTTGATGATATCTCTTTATGGTTCTAAAATCTAGGTTTTTATATTGATTAGTTTGGTACCAAAATCTCATTCCCATTTCAGACCTCATACACTCATATTTTCCTTTTTTCAGACATTTGTTTTTGTTATAACTAAATTGGGAGTTAGGTGCACAGATGGTTAGTTTGATATTCGGCGACGATATGTACTAGAGATAGGGCATAACTGATATTTATTGTCTGCGGCGCCGGTGTTGCGTCCAAAACTAGGGTCTGCGCAAAAACCCGGGTTTTGCGCAGAAATACGTCGTGCAATTCATGCATGGCACTGGTTGTAAGGGCGCGAATAGCGGGGAATATCAGTGATCTTGTTGTGACTGCTGTTTCTATGCATGCAAACTATTATAGGCATTGGTTTTCTTATTTAAAATTAATGTGGTTTTATCATTGTTTCTCTTGTTTAATGAATTAATGAATGGTTCAATGGGCCGTGAGACACATTTTGCAATTGTTCCTGATGTGTGTTAAGTGAGTGTAAATATTAGGCCCTATATGCTGATTAACTTGTAGGCTACTTAAAATTAAAGTTAGGGTGGGGTGGCACTCGGATTAAAATGTGGATGTTGTTTTTTATGACAACACGTGTATGGAAACTTGACTTTCTACGGAGTAATAAACCCCCGAATTTTCGATGTTTAGTCAATTGTCAACATTGGAGTGGGAGGAATGGGTATATCACTGGGGTTAGATATCCTCAGAGTCCAAAATATTCGCAACATTCAAATGGGTGTTGCCTTGGAAGGCCACTTGCCTGCATGTTGGATGATTTACCCCCCCCCCCCCCCCCCCCGAATATATCGAATCTTAAGATGGTCACGGGGTTCTCCTATATATTAAGGGGGTGTGAGTCCTTTTAGCGGATTTCCTCTTTTTCAATTATATTCGAGCTGAATTTCAGCCTATACTATTCAGCAATGTGCCATTTCACCTAATTGCATTCGGTTTGTCCTCATGTTTGTCTGTTTTCATCTGTTATTTGTTGCTAATCAAAATTGACCTATAGCCTAGGCCAGTTCTCAAGACTTCCTTTTTTGAAAAAAAAAATCAGTTCCTGAGACCCTTATTTTCCTGACCTGTAATTCGTACAGCTATTGTTGAAGAGAAGAGGGGTTCTCTGTGTAATTCGTACAATGTTGAAGAGGGGGTCTAAGTGCTGGAGTCGAGTCCCTGTAATTCGTACAACTATTATAATAAGACATGAGAGGCACGGGAAAAAGGGAGTCCGGCCCTAATACATGTAGGGCGGAAATCCCGGTAGGGGGATATCCCTCCCCCTCCCCTTTTTTAACTTGGGGGTGGTGGTCAATGTGATCACCCCGCCTGATTTTTCATATAGTGTACATGTATGTGATGACAACAGGCAAAATGAAAGAAAGTGATTGCTTTTCAATAAAATATGGTCAAAAGTACACTACCAAATCGCACCAACGGTTAGAAACAGCTTTTCCCAGCACTCTCTGTAAATGTCATGGACGTATGGGATAACTCAAGTTAGAGCCGATTGTTAGACCCCTCCTACTTTGCATGTATCGTCTATGGGGAGCGCATTGTGTATATCCTCCAGCACGCGGTATCATAAACTCAAAACCGGCCATGGGGGTGGGGGGGGGGGGGGATTTTCAGAACAATTCCCTGTAAACTTCAATTAATTCAAAAAAAATCGCACGGACACAAAATTTCGCAGCCCAAAAAGCAATGTAGTCAAGAAATATTGGCCAATCATAAGGGTTTTAAGCAGTTTTTCCACAAAAAAAATTGTCATTTTTTTTAAAAAAAAAAAGGCGAAAATGGTCATTTTTAAATGGTTACCACATATAAGCACTATATCCAAAGAGAAGGGCGGCGGGGGCACAAAAAAATTCTGTCAGGGGGGCAGGACTGCCCCCCCCCTGAGCTACGCCACTGGACATAGATAACCCTTACGGGGCTTACATGTACCCGTAAGCTGTAGGATTTCTATGATAGACGATACAAACAGCGCCACCAACAATGGGACACCAGCTTCAGATCGGCAAGTTGAGTGGCACTGCCTTGTTGTTGCGCAAAACGGGTTTTGCCCAGTTAGTGTCTACTCAAAACCCGGGTTTCTCACCACCCGGGTTTTGGATGCTATACCGGCTTGTAGCCGCAGACAAAACTAGGAATTTCTACAAGGTCAGCAAAGAAAACTACCGACCGAATTAATCACCATAACATCAGTCACAAAAGCCTACAAAAAACTCATTTGATAAGCATGATAAGGTAAACATGGAAGCTAGAGACACTGTAACCTGGCGCTCGACGACCGCATTGACACCACGGCCAAGACAAATGCCTTTTTAAGGACCATAATTAATCAAACTCGACAACAAACCAACTTGTAGATTGATAAACCCTGCAAAAACTGAAATAGGACTAATTAGTCAAACTATCCAGGATAATATCAAAACTGCCATCAAACAATCAACCCGCGTTAACCAATGGAAATCAACTTCAGAAAAAATCAGATGTAAAATTTAGTACACACTAACCCTAACCATAACCATAACCTAACCCTAACCTAACCCTAACCATAACTCTTACCCTACCTCTCTCACTAACCCTAACCCTAACACTAACCCTAACCAGATCTCGGCTGCCGATTGGTGTTGTCAGATGTGCCTTAGACAGCTCGGTCAACTCAACACACACAACACACCCCTACGCGGATAGAATCCCTGACCAATGACCATGATACCTTATATCCTTGTGGCCAGGGCCGGATTTACCGGAGGCCCCCAACTTACTGTGAGGAACCATGTTCTCTCAAGTGGCTAAAGAACGAGAATTATAGGGGGTATCAGGATGCGGAAGAAGAGTTCCCCGAAAATTGCCAATTTAATGAAAAAAGCATGATAACGAAAATTTGCGAAAATTTGCCATTTTACACTAATTTAGCTACTTTGAGGGCCTATGGCCTGTACATTTTGGCTTTGAGCAAGCTTCTAAAATTATTATTTTGGGGCAAAATGCGCGGTTTTCTAATTTGACCAGTATTTAGTATTGATAATTTGATTTTTTTATCTTATTTTTATCTGAATTTGGGGCCCCAAACATCTGGGCGCCCTGGGCCCGGGCGCGTCACTCACTGTATAAATGTATTGCTGTACAATGTACATGTGCTATGCACTTTACTCCGTCAGGTATCAAATGTTGTTTACGGTAATAAAGATCGCGGCCCGGGCCCATCTGGCCATATGGTAAGTTCGGCCCTGCTTGTGGAGACTTCGTATATACACACAATATGATTGGCTAAAGTAAGAACATTATGACCAAGTACAGGGCGAGTTTACACTTAAATTTCTATCCAGAACGTACACGAGTTTATCCGGATTAATAAACACGTTCATACTACGATCCGGATTGTGTGCGGATTGAAACCCGGGGCAATGTCTTACTATAATAGTTTGATCAGTTCCAAATGATCGGCGCAAATTGTGAGGCTAATATTTATCTGTGGATACAAATATGGAATAGGGGAGGATGTGGCAACTGGTCCGGTAAATAAGCATATTTCATGATATAAAAGATTAAAGCTCTGTGAGTCAAAAAGAAGTTTACCCGGATTGGTGATGTTTTAAAAAACAAACAAATGACACCCGCGAGTTCAGTAAAGCATATATTTAACAAGCATTATCTCCTGCTTATTAGGAAAAAAGAATGACACAAATTGATCATTGCTAAGAGGAGTTATGCCTATTTTAATAAAGGTACTCATTTTGCAGCTGTCCACGGAATACTTAACAAAACAAATGTAAAGTAAGCATTTTAGCTGTTACCTACAATTCAGTGAAACAGGCATAACTTCTCTTAGGAATGATCAATTTGCTTCATTGATTTTCTCTAATAAGCAGCAGAGTATGTTTGGTAAATAAATGCTTTATTGAACTTCTAAGTGTCATTTATTTGTTTAAAAAACATCACCAATCTCGGTCAATAGGGAAGTACGCAGCTAAAATGCATACTTTACATTTGTTTGGTCAGGTATTCCGTGGACAGCTGCAAAATGAGTACCTTTATTAAAATAGACATAACTCCTCTTAGCAATGATCAAGTTGTGTCATTCTTTTTTCCTAATAAGCAGGAGAGAATGCTTGTTAAATTTATGCTTTACTGAACTCTCGTGTGTCATTTTTGGTTTTTTTAAAACATCACCAATTCGGGTAAACTTCTTTTTGACTCACCCTGTATTTATGGAATTGCTATGAAAATATCACCCATGTAACTGTTTACATATAACATATAATCAATGTTAAAAAATATCTAAAGAAAAGGCCAATTACCACTAACGGAAAACTTTACTTGGCACGGACCAGTTACATCATTGGGGCAACTGGTCCTATGTTCCAACGGTTAGAATACACAGAAATCAGTGAATGACAACACGGAAACTAGGCAGTATTTTCTTTACAAACGCATTTCCATATTATTTAACATGTAAAAAGGATACATGTCTCATGAAACCCATGTTTTATACAGTTTTCGTGGTTAACGTGTAAATAGCAGTACGGTATACTAATGGTGTACAAAGCAAGCGAACTTTTCGACTGCACATTTATTAGATAAAACGGTATGAACCTAGTTAAATGGTTACATGGTTGTGATATTCAGATGCCCCATACATTTGTCTATATACATACCCCTTTCTTTAATGATTTTATTTATTTCATATAATCATCATTTAGTACTTATAATAAACCATCTTGATATTTAGCCAGCTTTTCATGTTACAGGGGAAGTTAGTCAATATGACAATGATGACCCAACGGTTAATATACTCAAAAAGCAGTGGATAAAATACATAAATCATGATATTTTGTCATTGCAAATACCTTTACAGACACCATTCAAAATATAATAAAGATGAAATACCGAGGTTTTAAAAACCATTCTAAAGCAATTTCATGTCATATTATAATCCTTCAATAGCAGAAATAGTGGTATTGGACCCAAAATGCCCCAAAATTTCTAAGAACTAGAAAGAATGTGAATTATTTCATATTCTATTCACATTTCAATACCGAGTCATGTTTTATTGACACTAAACACTAATTTTCCAAATGAATTTTCCAATTTTGATTAAGTTTTTGCAGGCGGACCAGTTGCCCCATACCCTTCGGACCACTTGCTCCAACAAATGACTTAGCACTTTGTCGAGATGAAACATTATTCAAACACGCCTGTGACGTAATAAATTTTACGCCAAAATGTTTTAAAACATACCACCATTTGTCATAATAATCAATAACTGCAATACATTTCAGAAAAAAGGCAAAACTGTATTTTTGTTTTTATCCATTACACAGATTTCTGTAGCCAGCGAGTATCTTTGAATTCGCAAATATTACGGCGTTCGGGTCCTACAAGTAGACGAATGTCTTTAGATAAAATAAGAAATGTTGTACTTTGTTATTTGCAAATTCATAAACTACATGAACTAATAACTCTACCAAATGAATACCCGTGATAATGATTTAAGTTGAAGCATTCTTGAAATGATAATATTGATCGCAAATCCAAACCACCAATGTCCCAAATTAGCAATATGCGCCATTTTACGGTCATTTCAACCACAAGCTATGGTTTTCACATTTCGGAAAGTCCCTAAGCACACTACAATATAGCACCCATCAAATGCAATATGCACCTAGCATCTTAAGACGACTGTACTGCATGTATATATGTTTACTATTGCATATCTGTCAATCATATAAAGTACATTAAACATGATCTAAACCCATCTTCATATAGCGCCCATACGAGGGGCATTCAGTAAATAATGAAAGTGATCATGGTATGGGATGCATGAGTGATTCTATTGAGGGGATAATGTGATCAATACAAAGTATGAACCTTTATCTTTCAAACAGTACAGTTTTGGATTTATAAGTGTGAACTATGACGTCATAGCATTGTCTCAAAGTAAGTACACTTGGGACACTACTTAGTCAGTTATTTGGCGGGAAATTTGAATTATTTGTATGAAACATGTGATAAGAAGATTGCATAACATGACACCAGAAGCAGGTAAATCCCATTTTCTTTCACGTAAGTATGATAAAAAGACAATAACTTAAATCCCTGTGTAATTTGATGTATGTAGTATATGAGTAAAAAGTAAGGAGAGGCAATCGAATAAAAAGTATACAAATATCAGTATTTCAAATAGCCAATTTTCATTGAAAAATGCCCAGTCAGCGAATCACTAATATTGCGGAAAATCAAACAATTTATGAAAAATCCAAGCAATTAACCAGTTTGGGAGATTCCATATGATAGTTAACTAATTTTCTGAACTTATTCGCATGAAACCTGCAGAAAATGTGCGCATGCGCAGACGGCAGATCATTTTGAACAGGGCCACAAATGGCTAAAATCAAGAAATTTACCAGATAAAAGCTTACTGTGCCTTCAAATTCTAATCAGAAATAATTAAAAATGCTTAAATCAATGTGTTTAAATATTGTGATAGTCAAAATAAAGATATACATGAATGTATCAATCAAAGATGGCTGCCACAACCTCTCTTATTACTGTTATCTTTAGAGCTACTATATATGTATTGTTAAAGTAATCGTCACATAATTTCAATGGTTTGAGGAAATTTTATGAACAGCTCCTTCTGAAATCCCCACTATTATTGCTTTACATCCCACACAAATTTACTAAATTATAATCCCTCCATTGTTCTTTATCCTTTGTTGTTTTCAAAGGTATATTATTGCGGATTTTGCTAAATAAAAGCGCATTTGAGATGGTCCCTTCTTATTTGCGTTAAGGAATTCAGGTCTAAAAAATAATGTCAAGCGGAGATAAGTGTGTGTTCTAACTATGTGCCAAGTGTTATCTGTTTTTATGCTTGCATTGCCGAGATATACGCAAATGTATCGATCAACCCATTTTCAACATATTACATATCCAGCCAAATAATTGACAGATTTCAGTCAGTGTCTGAAACCTATTGTGTTTATGTTAATGACATTACATAACCAAAGGTATCTAACATTCCAAAAGTGTATTGTTTGAAAGACAAAGGTTCATACTTTGTATTGATCACATTATCCCTCAATAGAATCACTCATGCATCCCATACCATGATCACTTTCATTATTTACTGAATGTCCCTCGTACTATCTGTGAATTTTCAATCAGTCACTCAAGGAGGTGGCTTCAAAGATCTTTTGGGTTTTGGATTGTAGAAGGTAAGGATATATGTCAAGTTTCATCAAAAGTCGTACTGTTCACAAGAAAGCAGCATGCCCATACAATTACAAAATCCTTCATTTCGGACCACTTGCCCCACGGACCAGTTGCCCCATATTCCCCTACCTGCCCGCCGCTTGGTGATAGGCCTACCATGCGTATGATATACAAACGCACACTTTCAGCGATAAATATGCGCAACAACATGGATTCTTTTTGCGCCGACGGACAAATATACAAACCTCACAATTCTCGCCAATTTGGAACTGATTACACTATAGACGTCCCGTAACTGATGTGCGCATGCTCGTAACAATTAAAATGTGTTCCGTAAGGGACGTTTAGCAAGATATGATAAAAACAAAAATCCGTATCAGTTTTTTACCACAAATACCTGTTCATACTATACCAGAATACCAGGATTTTAGCTGGGATGTGGGGAAAAACTTGCTCTCATCATGTGAGCACGCCTTTAGAGACACGTTTAGGCCTATGGTGTGATCTATGTGGCTCACAGACCATCTAATGTGAACATGCCTTCAGCATGTTTAGTGGAGACATATGGGGGTGTATAAGGTGTGATCTAGTGGCTCACATACCATTCTACATCATCCCCTCTGGCTACGCCATTGCTCAGAAGCAGCATACGGAAGTGGGGGGGGGGGGGGGGGGGGTGATAAATATACCCGCCCCCAATCCCCAGTCATGAGCTCAAGCCCCACCCCATTTTGGGCCGTTTGGGACGCCAAACAATCTAAAATGTTGGTTTTTAATGTCAAAATTGCTTATAAAATTGGTCTAAAATTTCGAAATCATTAGTACGTCCAATGTTACTTTTACTTGTATACCTTAGTATTTTCATTCTCTGCCATCACTTCAATTCCCCTAGATCAAGAAATTCTAATAAGTTCTGTATATTATTTTTAAACTTCCAATTGAACCCCTAATCATGTTAATTATTCAATAAAAAAGATTTTCATGGGATTATTTCCAGTTCTGACCATTCTTTAGAATTGAAATTCAAACAATTAGTATATCAAATTAATTGCCAAGACGCGATAGTTGACGTGTTAATCCCGTGGAATACATACGGTACGTGACGTGAGCCGTTCTTGACGTTTATTTTGTTACGAGTACCGAGTCCTTGAATGGGATTACGTAATACTAATAGACAGAAAATGATAATTGTATTATTATAATTATAAGATCCTTAGAATTAAAATGAGACGCAGAGCCAATTAGTGTGTTGCCCTACAATCTGTGGGATGTGGTCTGAAGTTTAGTAGATAAATAAGCCGACATTGAGACTTGAGAACAGTTGAGTAAACTGATACAATGGAGAACGCAACCAACTCTTCGATACCATTTGATGAACCACTCCTATATCATCGTGTTATGGTATACTTTACTTGGGGCACTCAATTTTTCGTGATGTTTTTTGGTTTTCTGAGTAATTCACTCTTTTGCGTCACTATAATTCGACACCCGCGTCTGCACACAGGATTCAATGCGTTAGCATTTGGGTTATCGCTTGGTGATCTGATGGCATCAGTGTTTGCGATGCCATTTAATCATGCACTTTCCCGGCATTATTTCAAGCATCGTTCTCTGCATGATACACTAGCGTGCCCGATATCCACGTTCTTACTCAACGTCTTCAAATGGAACGCTGTTCTCATCATGACGGAGATGGCGATATTTAGGGCGAGGGTAGCTTTCGCGACAATTGTGACTCCGCTGCGTAAAAGCACCGTCGTAGCGCTGATTATCTGCAACGTATTCGCAACAAGCGCTTTCTCGGCATACCGTACCTTCATCTCCAAGAGCAACATTTGTAGGAAACAACCGGAGCACGGCAACCGGCTGCTTAATATCAGTGTGTTCGCATTCTTGTATGTGGTCCTCATCATCGGCTATATGATTCTATCCATTGTTACCCATAAGCGCTCCATGAGACTACCCAATAGTGCTCGCTCTTCAAACCGTTACGAAATCGCGACTATTCGTGCAAGCGCTATCATTGTGACCTCATACTTAATCGCTCACATACCCTACATTACCTACACTCTGCTTCTTCATTTCGGTATCGCAACAGATGAATCCTACTATGTCCATGCATTTTTGGTGAGTTTCTTTGCCTACTGCAACGTATCTGACACTGCAACCTTCTTCTTTATTTCTTCAGAGTACCGCAAACATGTCTCGCTTCTTTTCCGCCGAGGGCGTTCGAAACCTGTACCTGTTATAGGTTGAAAATGAACCACGACGCCGGGCCACGACGGCGGGCGGTCAAAGAACAATGCGTCAACTGCGCATGTAGCGAGGTTCGTTGATGGCTTGGAGGAACATTTGCACAATTTAATATGAGAGGTTTACTCGAAGAATTGCATTGTGTTTATTGGCTTGAATTACAAACGAGACGTTTTCAACTGCTAATCCAATCCACCATAACTTATATAGGAGCCATAGGATCTTCATCAAAGGAATGAGACACACGCGAACATTGTGTATAACTAGTAGAGAGAGACTATAAACAAATCGTATAATCATCACGGGAAGGAGAGGAAAAGCGAAGACGTGTTGTTTAATTTAAGAAGAAGAAATGTCATAAAAAAGAATGACTTTGTCTTTATATGTAGTGGAGATGAGCATGATAAAAGACTTGAATGATAATAAAATGATGACTATAAGAAAAGAGTGTTAATAAGTAGCAAGACAAAAGGAAGGACGAACTGGAGAAGTGGACAAGGTTAACAGCAAAGGGTTTTCACTGCAACCTGTAAATAAGAACTTGTAATAAGTGGGTTTAAACACATGCACAGGCAGCGCAGTCACGTCGAGCTGTCTTTGAACTTGCTAAATGGTATGATTTATGATTTCATGGGAAAAGAATGTAGACCTTGCCAAGATGCTGAAGTTCGCTTTTCTAGTGACAAGTTCCAAAGGTTTCACGGGAAGAAGTTGTTGATCTTGCCGGTATATATATGTCCAAAGTCCATTCTGTTCAAGTGGCAAGTAGTAAAGCTTGTCAATCTTTCCAAAATGTGCGTGGTGTCCACTTATCAAGTGACAAAGGTTTCATGGGAAGACGGTTGTTGATCTTGCCAAAATGTGCCTGATGTCCACTATATCATGTAGCAAGCGGCAAAGGTGTTATGGGAAGAGGTTGTTGATCTTGCAAATGTGTCTGATTTCCACTTATTATGTGACAAGCGGCAAAGCGTTCATAGGAAGAAGTTGTCGATCTTGCCAAGATGTGTCTGATACCCAATTATTTTAATACTTAAAAGTGACAAAGGTTTCATGGGAGGGAAGAGTTTGTTGACCTTGCCAAAATGTGCCTGATGTACACTTATCATGTGACAAAGGTTTCACGGGAAGAAGATGTTGATCGTGCCAAGATGTGCCTGATGTCCACTTATCATGTGGCAGTCGGCAAAGCTTTCATAGGAAGAAGTGGTTGAACTTGCCAAAATGTGCCTGGTGTCCACTTATCAAGTGACAAAGGTTTCTTGGGAAGAGTATTGTAACGGAAACTGGGTTTTGGCTGTGCATCAACCCTTTACCGTTTTGGCTATTTTATTTTTGTGTTTAAGCTTATTTCAATACAAGGCCTACGATTGTCTGATGATCCAATGTATCTAATTTACTAGGCTACAACTATTGATGATGAAGTTCAGGTCATTTATTAACTGTAAGAGTGTTAGCTAAAGGTTTTTGAGGCCAGAAGCTTGAGCAGAAAACATCCCGCGAGCAGAATTCTGCAACCATATCCACCACTACAGTCCGGCGCGAACGATCTATTTTTAAGGTATTTAAGAGTCAAATCTCACTTTGTCAGTTCATACTGAGTTCAAGTAAAGCACATAGAATACTTATAGTAACTAATCATCAAAATCCATTGTATAAATCCAATATTAGAGCTTGTTTTATTAATCAAAATACGCCCGTCAATTGGAACAACTTTCATAACAACCAACCGATACTTTATTTTCAGAGTAATCAGTGTTTCTAGTTAATTATGACAGTGTTTTGTTAATAATCTTTAATAATTGCTCAATCTCTCTCAAAGTAGGATAATTAAGTAGCAAATCCATTATATAGAATAGATAATAACACAAGTTTGATGTAATATTATATTTAAGTTAAGTTTCAGGATATTAATTTATTCAAGTGATTTTCGTATTTATAAACGTGTATCCAAATCTGATGATGTCATAACTCATTAACTTTCAGCCAATCAGAAACATTCTATTCAAATGAGACTGACCAATGACAGGCTAGGGAATTACTTTTGACCAGTCAGCCAATCAGCTACCATGGAACAGAGCTACAGAATGCATAAAAGGGGCTGCATTTGCCCAGAAAGACGAGTCACGAGCCGGGGCACGGCACCGATCAGCAAGATCAGGTAAATGCCTCTGGTCCCGCTAAGGGTTTGCAGCAAGGCACTTAGCGCTGCAAAAGGAAGGACAGTTGCAAATCAGACCCTAACACGAACTGTAAACTACCCTCCTTGCGTCATCAAGAAAGGATGGACAGTTACAAATCAGGCCCTAACACGGACTGTAAACTACCTCCTTGCGTCATCAAGAAAGGATGGACAGTTGCAAATCAGGCCCTAACACGGACTGTAAACTACCCTCCTTGCGTCATCAAGAAAGGATGGACAGTTGCAAATCAGGCCCTAACACGGACTGTAAACTACCCTCCTTGCGTCATCAAGAAAGGATAGACAGTTGCAAATCAGGCCCTAACACTACCCTCCTTGTTTCATCAAGAAGACCTTCTTAGACGATCACGGTATAATCAGTCAAATGTCTCATCCATCCTTTTAAGACCTTGACAACTCATATTTTATATAATCTTGTAAATAATTATATTAGTGATAACAACAAGGTTTATACCTTTAGTTTGTAATGAATGAATAAATGCTATGTCCATAGTTATTCTCGTCAAAGACAACAATAATGAGTCGCACAAATAGTTTATTTCAGTCTCCAGGCTTTAATGGTTGAATTACTGCAACTTCACGTATTATAAAAGTGTCGAGAGTAAGGAAGACGCATGCTACCACGTTATACTTCCTTTATCTCAAGACATCTTCAAACCTCTTGAAACAAAGACATCAGGTTCGAAGACGAGGGGCACTTTTCGTTACAGTATGTTGACCGTGCCAAAATGTGCCTGATGTCCACCTATGTGACAAGCGGCAAAGGTTTTATGGGAAGAAGTGGTTGATCTTGCCGAAATGTGTCTGGTGCAGTGGCATAGCCAGGAGAGGGGTTGGGTGGCCCCCTAAAATTACCCCGTCGTACGCGCATGCCGTCGGTACATTTGTGAATTTGACCATGCGATTTTTTGCCCGGTTTTGAAGACAACCACATCGATCTTCAAATATCATTTTGAGGCGCGATGGTAGAAGTCTATATTTATTTATTTATTTATTTATCTATTTATTATTGAAAGATCTTTACCCAGGGTAATAGTATAATTCAGCTAACGTTGATTTGCCGCAGTGCCCTGCATTTTATATACCCGGGATATTTACATACATCACACACAAATATTGCACGTCATTTAAAATTACTTAGAATGTAAAGCTAAAGTTGATTTAAAATACATATAAATCGATAATATACCGTTATAAATCCTTTTTTAAAGGTCTTAACTCCGATTCGGAGTATACAATATTTAAATGTAGACCGTGCTTTTAAGGTTATTTGACCATAATTGTAGTAACTCAAAGTATGATTTCTGCGTATGACGCGTGTTATATATAAAGCGCGAGATCAAGGTGTTTTCCTGTAAAAGTTAATGTCGCCAATAGAATCGTCGCTGTTCTGACATACCGGCACATGTGCCATTTTGGGCAAAATGAGTTAAAGGCATATTATGTGATCTTTTCCAGAGAGCGCCCTCTATTCATTTTTTTTTTTGAAAGTAGATTTTCTTGCAGATTTACATTTCCGATCATAAATCATACATACATTCCAAGTAACAGAACGATACGATTCCTAATTACCTCAAAATCATGGTTTTAGAGTGAATTTAGAGTGAAAAATATAAACTGTCGGGATTCCGACAGTTTATTTTCACTCTAAAACCATGATTTTGAAGTAATTAAGAATCGTATCGCCCTGTAACTTGGAATGTATGCATGATTTATGATCAGAAATGTAAATCTGCGAGAAAATCTGCTTTCTATTTTTTTTTCGATGTTGAGGGCGTTCCCTGGAAAGATCACATAATATACCTTTAAAGGGACATTAAGTGGTGTTGAAAAGTTTAAATGTTTAAAAATTTACTTCAGAATTCAAGATGAACATTAAAAATCGCTATTATTGTTGTTTTTACTAACAAAAAACACAGCAAAACTAGATTAAAACAATATCATCGCTATTTAGTGAAAAACTCCCTCTATGCAAATATGGTTCGCATTATGTATCACGCGTACTGCACGGGGATACTGTCGGACGTAAAATGCCTGCCGCGTGGAAAGTGTTAGGAAGTGACGTACATGAGGTGGGGTAGGCGGGGTGATGACGTGTGTTCCGGTTTTTAGGATCGAGATAGGTGTGATGTGACATGAAATATAAATAATAAATTCAATTTGAGTAAAGTAGGACTAATTGGCCTGGAGGATTAAAATTATATAAAAAACTTTTTTTCTTTTTCTTTTTTCTTTTTTCTTTTTAAAGAAAAGATTTGCATATAGGCTGCCCAAAAAAGTTACTTTGAAAAAAGAAAATGTGTAATTAATGATTTTCTTTTCGAGATATGGACGATTATGTAAAATTTTCTCCATAGAGCTGTGTATAAAAGCTCATTTTCTCCACACCACTGTATTTTAATGCAAGATCCTGCGACATTGTCACTTCTCGGACACGTGCCCTAGGCACCAATGATTGTTTTAAACGATTTAAAGTTTAACATGGTTTTTTTTATCGAAATGGCAGAAATATAAGGCTTTCATTTTCGCTTTTTTTAAATATCAAAAATACAATTTTAAAAGAATTACAAGCCAATGAGAAGAAAAAAAGGATTTTGAATTCAAGTTTTTGAATTTTGAATTTTGAATTCCACCCATCCTGGTAATTAAAGATATGCTTACTTCCACCCCCCCTGTAATTTAAGTTCTGTTTACTTCCACACCACCCCTCTCTCCCCCCCCCCCCCCCCCACACCACCCCTCTCTCCTCCCGTAATTCAAGTTCTGATTAATTCCACCCCCCGCTCTATTCGCCGCCGCTGACATAATTCAAGTCTGCGTATTTCCATACTCCTCCCGGCCATCATGCCATGTCGTAACCAGGCTACCTTAAGTGAAGTAATTGATTCTCCCTTTTTGGGATCGCAAAAAGTGACACATATCAGAAAAACTACTCCGCCCACTTCCTTTGTATATTGTTATGTCAATAAAACCAACGGGCGAAAAGTCAATACACCAAATGACCCAAGATAAGGTGCAGTGGTTTCGGAATGATGTAGATACAGACAGGCAATATTTTTTACTAGTGAGTTTAAAAAACTGAGAAAACCACCCAAAATGGGTTGAAGTTAACACTTTCCACGCGGCAATTAGTTATGACATTAAACAAAACAGATTTTTCAGAAACCTTTCCCAATTTTAAAAGTATACCTCAAGGATAACATAACCAAGACTAGGTATGTTTGTACTTCTTTCAACTAAAATTCTTTCAATGCGTTTCTCATAGTGATTCTAAATAGGGTATTGAAAGTCAATACAATATTTTGTTTTTTAAACATTTTGTGAAATTTCTGAATGTCGTCTGCAGACGCCTGCCGCGTGGAAAGTGTTAGGAAGTGACGTACATGAGGTGGGGTAGGCGGGGTGATGACATGTGTTCCGGTTTTTAGGATCGAGATAGGTGTGATGTGACATGAAATATAAATAATAAATTCAATTTGAGTAAAGTAGGACTAATTGGCCTGGAGGATTAAAATTATATAAAAAACTTTTTTTTTTTTTTTTTTAAAGAAAAGATTTGCATATAGGCTGCCCCAAAAAGTTACTTTGAAAAAAGAAAATGGGTAATTAATGATTTTCTTTTCGAGATATGGACGATTATGTAAAATTTTCTCCATAGAGCTGTGTATAAAAGCTCATTTTCTCCACACCACTGTATTTTAATGCAAGATCCTGCGACATTGTCACTTCTCGGACACGTGCCCTAGGCACCAATGATTGTCTTAAACGATTTAAAGTTTAACATGGTTTTTTTTATCGAAATGGCAGAAATATAAGGCTTTCATTTTCGCTTTTTTTAAATATCAAAAATACAATTTTAAAAGAATTACAAGCCAATGAGAAGAAAAAAAGGATTTTGAATTCAAGTTTTTGAATTTTGAATTTTGAATTCCACCCATCCTGGTAATTAAAGATATGCTTACTTCCACCCCCCTGTAATTTAAGTTCTGTTTACTTCCACACCACCCCTCTCTCCCCCCACACCACCCCTCTCTCCTCCCGTAATTCAAGTTCTGATTAATTCCACCCCCCCCCCCCCCCCGCTCTATTCGCCGCCGCTGACATAATTCAAGTCTGCGTATTTCCATACTCCTCCCGGCCATCATGCCATGTCGTAACCAGGCTACCTTAAGTGAAGTAATTGATTCTCCCTTTTTGGGATCGCAAAAAGTGACACATATCAGAAAAACTACTCCGCCCACTTCCTTTGTATATTGTTATGTCAATAAAACCAACGGGCGAAAAGTCAATACACCAAATGACCCAAGATAAGGTGCAGTGGTTTCGGAATGTATACCTAGTGCCACTTTTCTGTTGCATCCGCGGTCATTGAAATCGACATAACTTTAAAAGTATCCATTCGATTTTGTTGAATGAGGTATCAAACTGCGGAGAAGAAATTTGCTCATTTAATGTTTATCTCAGATTTTTGGTACCGATTATATATTTTGAATTAGTCAACCTCAAAGCACCTGAGCAGGGACTTTATGTGCTAGGTGTAGGTGTAAGTTCATACATGTAATACAATTAAGAAAATAAACTAATCTCAGTTTTTATCATAATTGAGGGCGCTGCCTCCAACACATCTCTTAGTGTCCCTTTAAGTTGCATTTTATGATCTACAAATGAAACTCTTTATTCTCCAAAAAAATTGAGACAAAAAGGTAATTAATTAATGAGATACCGCACTAATTAGTGTGATATGCCAGGGTTTTAACATAATACCGGCATGAAAACCTCATTTGTATTCTGACATACCGGCACATCACAATATTCTGCCATAGACCACCGTGTAACTGCAGTTCTGACATACCGGCACATCACTGGCACATCACTGTAGGACGAATATGAAGTTGTTTTTCTTCTTTCTGACATACCGGCACATGACTTTATGACATAATTACTCCTAATTAGTAATTGCAATTTGTTGTTGTAACATGCTCATAACAAACATAAGTATCTATTAGTATTCGTTGACAATGATAGTGACATTTGATGTAAATGCTCTCTAACAAGTCCTTAAAAATTGGAAAATTTTCAAACACGATTTTCTCAAAACGCTGTTTTTCGTGATGTGCCGGTATGTCAGAACAGCGACGGAATGATAGCATCCAGTAATTATTGATTAGCCTGCTTACAATATAGAGAGCAAATGATAAATTACTGAGCTCAGAAAATCAAGTTATACAACACGTTACGTTCAATTTTTACAAAGTGAAAGTATTCATAAATTTATTTATATGTTATTGTCTATCGCCCGAGTGCACCAAATGACGGGTAACTTGATAGGGAGGTAAGCTACAGTGGCGTAGCCAGGTTATTCATATTGGGGGGGGGGGCGAGAACTGAAAATGAACCGACAAGATTGTTTTGAGTGAAGACACGCGCGCGTAGCGCGCGAATTTTTTTGACTTTACACCTATTTTTGGCACGATTGAGGTTTTGCTCTAAACAAGCTTGTACCAACGAATATTGCATTTAGGTGACTGTTATGACATTTTTCATATGTGTACTTTTTACTGCTTTTGACCATCATAATTCCATGATTCCTCTGGTCAAATGAACCGACAGTGCCAATCTCAACCGACACGACGTCAATATTGGGGGGCGATCGCCCCCCTCGCCCCCACCCCCCCCCTCTGGCTACGCCACTGGTAAGCTACCTCCCTCTAAAGTTAAATACCTCCGTGGCTTGGATACCTAGTCCTTTGAATTGTAATCACAGAACCCGGTTCGATTCCCATACGTCGCGATATGCTTCTTTTTTGTGTTCTTCCACTCACATCAATGTTGAAACTTTGGCTTTATCAGTTTTTAATTAATAAAAACAATAGTAAGTTTATTTATTTAGTCATTTATTTATTTAGTCATTTATTTATTTAGTCATTTATTTATTTAGTCATTTATTTATTTAGTCATTTATTTATTTAGTCATTTATTTATTTAGTCATTTATTTATTTAGTCATTTATTTATTTAGTCATTTATTTATTTAGTCATTTATTTATTTAGTCATTTATTTATTTAGTCATTTATTTATTTATTTAATTATCTTATCATTTATTTAGTGATTTATTCACCTACATTCTTATATAGTGGGTGTGGTTTGAGATGTCAGCAGGCAATTTGATTGGTTTTTGGCTGATTTTCAGCCGACACGCCCATGCATTATGAGACAATGGTGCACGGTTTGGGGCGGGGTTTAATTCATTCGAAAAATAATACCTTCAGCGCGTATGATCAACGCGTCATCGCGTTAGCGTGCCCTACACAAAGTCGCCGCCGTGTGCGTTGTGGGTATAACGCAGCGATGACAGGTGCGCGTGTGCTAAAGAACGCGATTAATTTGAAGCAGGATGTTGGAAAACAGCTGGCTGGATTCGCCGATTTTATAAAGGGGGAAATTTGTTGTTGTTTGTTTAAAATAAATCTAACAAACTGCGGTTTTTTATGATAAAAGTTCAAAATAACCAATAAACTAAATAAGAATGAGAATAAAACATAGTTCTTAGCTGTTTTGCTATAGACGATGGTCTTATAATGTATAGGCTGTACCATATTTGTGTCGTCGTGTATGGCCGCCTGCGGCGACCATACACGACTCCAAATATGGTACAGCCTATACATTATAAGACCATCGTCTATAGCAAAACAGCTAAGAACTATGTTTTATTCTCTAAGTATTTAACCATTCTACTACATACTCTATGCTTTGGTTTTCACATAACCATTATATCAAGCCACGTATTCAGAACTTTTAGGAGTGAGTCCTACATTAAATAGCCAGAGTATTATATAGGGTTATGCAATGGTCAGATATTTCACATTTAGGAATGTTCGTACACTTTTATTTAATTGAAGAGACTGTTATGTCTTCTTTTCAATAGTGCAGCACCTGTATATTTTATTAAATCCTAGATATGCATATGGTAGAGGAAAATGTAGCTCATTAACATAATTTCCGTACCCCTATCGTGTTGGAGCATGCGATTGATGTAGTCGTGTAGTATTTGTTCTCCCCGATATGAATACCGCTGTTGGTAAATTAAAAACATATGCTAAATACACTAATTAAGCAAAACAAAACTGCAGTCCCTAAAATTAGTTATAGCGTATGCCATTGTACCATCACTTTCCATTCAAATGACCATAATTTGTGAATCGATTGCTTTATCTCTTGTCTATTGAGTGGACAGACGCTATTGAAATGGACTGGTGGGTTGCCCTTTTATACGAGGGTCATTTAATAAGTTCTACCTCCTACCTCATAACTTTATTATTATATGAGCCAGTCTTATCAAATATCACACGATTGTAGCTTCGAACCTCAGCTACAAATCCAATGCAAATTGATCTGAGTACTGGTTTTACTTTTCCGGACATGCAGTGAGAACCAAACCTCGATTTAGTGTGACGGTAACGGAGGAAAAACAGCAAAATATCGCCAACGTGCTTTTCAATTGGCCTATTGTAAGAGGCAAAACATACCTATCGGTCAATTATAACCGTTCTAAATGTCAGATATCTCTTTAACAGACTGTTAAGAATAAAATTGACTGATTGCTTTAGAAAAAATATGCCCTCTGATTAGCCAGACCCAGGTCAGGACAACCATTCACTTTACCCCTCCCCTAGAGAACCCTGTAAAAGTAATATTTGAATTTAATGATAACTAAATAGAGGGATTTAAAGTCTGTCAAAGCGATAATTTTCTATCATTGACTACCTGATTGACTATTTTGAAGGTTGCACATAAGTAAAACTCATAAAGTGACTATTATGGTAAATATTTAACAATCGAGGCATCATTGTGGCTTAAGTTGTAACAACGAAAATTTGACTGAAGGCAGTATGCTGGTATGCCAAGGCATAGCAATACATTTGAGTTGATTATACGAATAATGAATGTTTATGAGTGCAATGGTACGAATATTTTCATGAGGTGAAAGATGCAATGTTCCATTCAACGAGGCGGAGCCGAGTTGAATGGAACATTGCATCTTTCACCTCATGAAAATATTCGTTCCATTGCACGAATGAAAACATTCATTATTTGTTTTATACAACACTAAGAAAATCATTGTTATTTTGTAACAAATTATAGAGATTTATATAAAATATGATGTACTTACCACTCTCCTGATATCCTGATACTTTGTTTGCATTTTCCAAGGTCCCGTCCAATGTTCAAAACAATCATCAAACGTTTTCAAAGGTTGTGTTCAATCACAAAATAATGTCATCCAAAGTTTTTAAAAGTTGTGTTCAATCACAAATGTCTTCCAAAGTCAACATATAATCGCTATAACCAACAGGTTGCAATTTGAATTTAAAGTTTAAATAGTCAAAATGATAACAAAAGTTCAGAAAATTGTCGGTAAAACATAACGTATGTACAAAGTTTGTTGGCTTTATTTTAGCCTAGGTCTTGTTGTAAAACAATAACAGGCCAATGGAAGTCGAACTGTTGCACCGTAGATGTGGCCACTGAATTCTGTATGTTGAATTCACTCAGAAACAACTGCTCTTGAGAATTTGTAAGACCATTATTAATATTATCTGTTGAGACTGCTGCGGCTTGAGTTGGTTGCTCTACAACTACTAGGCTTGCTCTTCTACGTTTTCTTTCATTTGAGCTGCAATGGTGGAATTTTTCTTGTCGCTTGTTCGAGAATAATGTTTAAGTGACGACTCTGATTTATGGCCTGTAATTGACATGATGTGTCTACTCTCAAATCCTGCTTCATCAAGCAGTGTGACGGCAGTTGCCCGTTAGACTGTGGTTTGTGTATTTGGTCGTGCAGCCAGCTTTGTCCGCGATTACCTTCATTTTATTCCCTATCGTATTGATTCCTTGAGGAGAATGTGTATACCACGGTGAACCATCTGTTGGAGCTTTGGGTTTTGGTCGCTGCCACATACACTCATGGTTGGGATTTAGTACATCCTTGAACGCAAGAGAAGAAGCAACTGGGCATCTGGGAGATCCAGGGATTTCATACATGTGACCACTGTAAGATTCATCGTCGTTTTCACGCCTGCATTTGGTTAGCATATCACGATGGACTATGTAACGGAGACTCTGCTCATCGACACATCGATTCAAAGTCAGAAGCTTTCATAGTGCGAAGGTTTTCCCTTCCTCGGTTGGCAAAGTAAATCATGATATCGAGGAAGACTTTATCTTGGAGGCCTTGTGGTGTTGTTGTGTCTAAAGAATCCAAAATCTTGGCCATGTCCTCCTCGCTCACTTGCTTCTTGTGTACTACTGCTCCCTTTCCCTCTTGCTTCAGCTTGACCATCATCGCTTTGTATGTTTTATTGCTCTCTTTGAAGTCATCAGCGTTGGTTATATCCACATCTGCGGTCGCTAAGAAGTGCCGATGAATCCCATAACGAATTCCATGCATAGATTTCTTAGTGTACAAAGATCCGTTGTTTTTCCTCAAACCGCCGTAAAACCGTGATAGGAATTGATCCAATCCTTTCAAGTCCATACCTAGAACGGCGTCTTAACTTGTTCCGGCAAACTTGGCAAATGCTTCGAGTCGATTTAAAGCATACTGTATTTGCTTTTTCGTGTTTTTAGCATCTACACCATCAAGTAACTCGGCTAAATCGTCATCTGTAAGCATAACAAACTCCGCCATTTTGTCGTCTGCACTGGGTCAAAGGTTCGGCACTCGTAAATCGCGTTAGGGCCGAGCGGATTACCGTGCAATGTATCGTAGGGGTCGATGCACGGCAAATCGTGTAATGGAGCGGATATTTAATCACACGTAACCTATAATCCTCCAATCGAATAACAATGACTTTCTTAGGTGTTGTATAATACACTATTTCCAACCCTACAAGAGTTAATACTGTTTACAATCTTATTCAGATATCATTTTGTTCATTTCCTTTTTCAGTATCTAAATCATGCTCTTATATCTAACCATACAATACGAAAAAAACACCCGAAAACATGTGTATATTTTTAAGGTAATTTTCTGTGTCCGTTGTCCAAAATCTCTCTCCATGGCTTTGACCACGTCATAACAAAAGTAAAACAGATATCAATTATCATTTACTACACATTTGTATCTATGATTCGGAGCTATAATCATGACAAAATGTCATGAGGTTGACATTGATATTAGCGATGTTATGAGGGAGGAGGTAGAACTTATTGAATGACCCTCGTATAGCTTTGGAATCACGGGTATTAGCGGAACTCGTTTTTAGTGAAATCGATTTTAATACCTGCAATCATTACAATAACACCATTAACAATAATTTGTCAACATCGTTGATACTCAAAGGAAATTGAATAGGGGGTGTTGCTGTTTTAATCTATATATTATAGTTCTTTTGGAGAATAACACAAATCTCTGAATGTTTTGTTGCATGGGAGGCCTTAGTTTAAAGCTGCATGGTTATGGTGTAGTGCAATTTGCGAATAAACAAACAAACAAATACAGAAACCATTACAACTCGGCTGTCTGCTAAGTCAGTAGATTGCACCCATATATTATTGCATTAATCACTTAGATATAACCCAATTGTATTGCTTTCTTCAGTAGATAAACACCCGGCGTTACATTTCTATCTTCAGTAGATAGTAGGCCTACCCATATATTACATTACTGTATCTTCAGTAGATAACCGTATGTTATATTGCTATCTTAAGTACACTGAAACATAATTTGGTGTCATTTTGACACTAAAACAAGTGTCAAAAAATGGGTCCTCAGTTGGCCACCTAAAGGTGTCAAATTGACACCATTATGGGTGTCATATTCATTTTGACACCTAGGGTGGTTACCTGAGGACCCATTTTCTTCGAAAAATGCCATTACACCCCAAATGGGGTGTAATATTGACTCTCTTAAGTGTCATATTGAGTTTGACACCTAGGGTGGTTACCTGAGGACCCATTTTCGAAAAATGTCATTACACCCCAAATGGGGTGTAATATTGACTCTCTTAAGAGTCATATTGAGATAGCACATGTTTAGGAGCCGGTAAGACTGGTAAGTACCGATCTGCTCCATTTCCAGACATTTTTGATAATAATTATGATACAATTAGCGTAATGTAAGACGTCCGTATGAAAAAGACGACCACTGAGCCAGATAAATCGGGCTACATGTATATGTAATGTTGCACATATCATATCATCGTATGCATGCATGACGAACACACACATAGTACTAGTAGGTCCATGCACTGACACACAGTCCAACAAAATGCTAGTCTCTAACTATGAAATTGTAATTTATTTCATCAGTTAGTTGGAGCAATATTAAACAACATGAACAAGGCTTACATTACGCTAATTGTATCATAATTATTATCAAAAATGTCTGGAAATGGAGCAGATCGGTACTTACCAGTTACGGGCTCGTAACATGCAGACAAAATCGCGACGAGAAAACGCATGCGTTGATATGTTGATAGACGCCCAATTTAGTGTCAGAATTACACCAATTGGTGTCAAAATTACACCAATTGGTGTCAGAATTACACCAATTTGGTGTCAGAATTACACCAATTGGTGCCATGCTGCTTCGACACCTCTAAGAACCGTGAGCTTTCCCGCCAACTATTGACGCCCTTGGAGTTATTTCAATTAATCTGACACCAGTTTTGGTGTAAATCACTAAATGATCACTGAAAGGTGTCCGTCGGACACTTAACGGTGTCACCGTAAATGATGTGCAAACCCATATCATTGACGATTACACCAATTTTGGAGTCAAAATAACACCTTTGTAAGTGTCATTTACAGTTGACTCCAAGAAGGTGTCGCTGTGACACCAATTTATTTTTCAGTGTAGGTAGTATACTAATATATTAAATTGCTATCTTCAGATAACATATGCAATATTGCTATCTTCAGTAGATAGCATTCATGAAGTATATATTACATTTTTATCTTAACCTGAGCATAATATCATATAAACAGCACCGTGCATGAATTTACACCTATTTTTAGTGTTAGGCCTAAAAAAAGAAGGTTTGATTGGCGTAACATGACCAAAACAAATAGGGTAGGTCGGTCGGGATTTTCTTCTTTTTTTAAATTTTTTTAAATTTTAAATCATCTTCTTTTGAACACTTAAAAGACAGCAGTACACACAAATGACGAGACGGCAAAAATTCCCTTTTCTATAAACATTTTTCTTTTTCTTTATAGAAACCAACAGACTCTATGAGTACAAGTTTCTGAAGTTTTAAACAATAACAAACTTCAGATTTCAGTTTTTTTTGTTTTTTTTGTTTGTTTGTTCCCCCCCCCCCCCCCCCCCCCCCCTCAAAATAATAAAAAATATTCAGGGTCGGCGATGTATTTAGGGTCGGTCGGGTTACGCCAATCAAACATTTTTTTAGGCCTTATTGGTGTGCAACAGTTTCTAAACGTATAAATAATATATAGACTCGGACAAACTGGCGAGAACTAAATTAACAAAGACATTAAAAATACACTGTCTCGAACCCGGTCCCTCTCGCTGTTTCTAACCTTAATTAGGACCAGTCGGGATATGAGGGAAATTAACATATTTACAAAAGATTAAAAATAAATAATGTTTATTTACAAACATTCCTAATGTATGCCTTTTCAAAGATATGGACAACCCGTTCGACCCCTAGTTATCGTCCTTGCATGGGCGGGCCTCGAACTGGAACTAGAGTAATTCGACTATCATGTGCGCCCTGTGTAGGAAGACTGCCTTGTGCACTCGTAAAAATTAACCCCTTTCCATGAGAGCTAACTATTATACACCAACTAAAATTTAAATGAAGTTACATTTCTTGTTTTAGTCACCCATTTTTGTATCAAATGACCACGAAAGTGACACAAAACACGTAAACAAATGACTAGAAAAGAAGTAAAAATGTAATCCCCTTTTCAGTTGGTGTAATTGACCCTGAGAAGGGGCTTTATTTTTAAGTCTTACGTTTTTATTTGTTTATTTTATTCAAATGAAGAGTGATCGATTGATGATAATTATACACACACAGTTTATCGATTCTAGACCAATACTGTTTTAAGTGCATGGTGCAGTGGCAATTGAAATGGAAATGTAAGGCATATGCCTATTAATGGCTTGTTTAGGGGGAATCATTGGTTGTTAAGAAAGTGACCGACTGAATACTACCATGAGATTTATATGCAGTTCAATGAGTCTAGCACTAGGGATCTGCCTCCACGAGTCATTTGTATTGACGGTGAATCAATTGCAACACATTTGTTTTTAAAGTATCTTAAAGACAAGTTAACCTCATTTAAAAAAGCCATCTAGATCTTGGCCGAAAAGGTCACAGCATTTAACATGGGGTTTCCTAATCCTCAGGATCCTCAACTGAGATAACAACCCGAAACCACAAACAAATTAAATGCCGCTAAAGAGATTGCTAAAACTGTGAGTGGCTTACGGGAAACAAATTATATACCAAAATGATGTATTTCTTATAAAAGCATAAATTAGCCTATTTCAAATTAAATAATCCCGAAGTAAGATTAATAGGTCGTATAATGACTCGAAGAGGTATTCTAGGCCAATTATAATTCACTCTTCTGTGTTTAGGCGTACTGTTTTCCGCCCGCGTCCAAAAATAAGAATGCCAAATATTTAATGATTTGATTTTTATTTAGGATTTTATGAAATTAATCATGTAGTTATAACATAATTAAATACGGACCTCGATATTGGTTGCGATCACTTGTTTCAATATAAAGGAATAAAAGATAGAAATCTCGTCCCTTTTCCAAACACGAAACTGTTAACTCATAATCATTTTAAATCGATATCCTTATCATGTTTATTGCCAAGTAGCTAGCTTTGATTATGCTTCTAAAATTATTCAATAATATAACCTTGTCAGTCCAACTCGTCCGTCCATAGCTATAGTATCTGACGATTCAGAGAATCCAGTCCCTCCGTGTCACACTTTAGTACACAGAGCTGAATACAGCATGCTAAGACGAATGACGGCGGATTTATGAGCGATTAGCTGCATACCTGAGAACAATACCAGTAAATATTCCTAAAAGGAACTCGCGTTTGTTTCCTTAAAAATATTCATGATCAATGGGATTCGAACTGGAGGTGGCAACTCATTCAATAGCAGCACAAAGACACACATTAGTGAGTTCGCCGTAAATTCAATAGAGTAGTGTTGCTAAAATAGTATTTACTGCATTCAATTTAGGTATTGGTTCTTTATTTTGGTTAATTAAAGCTAATAGTGAATTCATCGAAGAGCGATCTTTGGTGCTCGGATGGGCAGGGGAGATGAGCAAAAATAAGATGTGCTGTCTTCTGGCGTATATTTGCTAGTTGTCGAAGGATCGCATTTTATTTCAACCTCCGGTCGAACCTCATCTATAATGTGAATTGAAACAATTAAGCTGCCTTATGCAAAAACACACAACACTGTTCAAATGCATATTATTCTCATCACACGCATAGCAGCTACGTCTAGTGTACCATTCGAAGAGAGACAAATATCGAACCATTTGCGCATTATCTGAAATCAAAAGGATTTGAAATCGTCACCTGTGATTTCGGCCTATGAATAGAATCACAAAGATGAATAAGATCGAAAGTGATTGACTTTGAACATTTACCATAATCGTCACCTGTGATTTCGGCATATGAATAGAATCACAAAGCTGAAAAAGATCGAAAGTGATGGACTTTTAACATTTAGCATAATGTAGGAGGCCACATTTAATTTTATTTGCTATCTTGTAATGTTTCCAACTGTAAATAATGTTTATTTTCAGGTTGGCCGGGCCTATAGTAAAATAAAATGGTTGTAAAATGATATGAAACTCCGTATCCCTATGTTCTGTCTGCATGTCCGAATCAATCAGATTTCCTTGTTATAAAGTATAGAAAGAAACAAATACGCTTACAATGATATGATCAATATTGAAAGGTATGATTTTCTCAGTGATCATAATGGACAATGCAAGTTACCATAGTGTTAAAAGCGAAAAAACACCAACATCAAATAGTTTAAAGGCCGAAATGCAAGAATGGCTGACAAAACATTTCTTACTCAAATGCACGTAAGAAACCTCAACTTTACGATATCATTAAGCTGCACAATCAACGGAACCTAAAATACCAATTGACGACTTGACAAATGAGCATGGACATGAAATAATCAGGCTACCACCGTATCACTGCGTTTTAATTCCGGAGGAATTAATTTGGGCTAACATCAAGGGATACGTTGCCAAAAATAACAAGAACTTCAATATGACATCCATTAAAAAACGAGAGTAATGTGTAAATGTTGGTGTACTAACACTTAGCATTTTAGAATGTGCATGCGTTGTATGTGCTTTATTTTAAAACTATGTGTTAGTTTCAGCCTGGTTAGTTTTTACGCGATGCAAGCGCTTGTTTTAGTGACACCAACACATAGCATATAAGTACGTTGTATGCGCTTGGAATTTTGGGACAGAAACATGTTAGTGAACAAACACATTAAAATTTAAGAGTGTATAGGCCAAAAAAAAGTTTAACTCTTTTTTTCAGAGTCACGTCGTATATGGCCTTAATTGACCCCATGTGATCCCTCATGTGACCCCATACCATGTATAGTATTATGTAAGTTATTTTGGGTCAAGTAGGCCTATGGGTCATCCAAAAGATCTGACACGGTTTTAGAATTCGGCGTACTGGATAGGTCTGGGCCAGAAGAACCACTAGCAAAAAAAAGAAGGGAAAAAAAGAAGAAAAAAAAGAAAAGAAATCCGACATACCGACCCTACCTTTTCAGGACCCTCTCATGGACAAACAAACAACTTCTTTTTTGTTGGCCTTACTTAAAAAAAACCATCCACTTAAACATTATGAAATGGTGTGTCATATTGGGGAGAGGAAATTTGCTCGTTTAGTGTATATCTTAGATTGTTGATACTGATTACTGATTTTGATTTAGCTAATAAAAGTACCTGGTCTGGTCAGGACTCAGGAACTGTTTGTGTTGGGTGCATGTCAGAATTACCATGTAGTATTTTAATATAATAGCTAGATGCAGTGTATAGTGCGGGTGGAAGTGAAACAATAATGATAATTACACTTTGAATCATTGTACAAAATCATAGTTCAAAACAACGTGATCATCCATTATACAACAAATTGGCTAAAAATACCATTTTGTTGATACATATTTGAAAACGTTGGTCATTAGACCGGTAGTGACTAGTATACGTTAATTAGCAGAAACACTAAAAAATGGTCAGCGCGACTAATGGTTGTATAATGAAGGAACAATAATAAATTAATGAAGTTGACAATAATGATCAGCAGGAAGTGGTTAGCGAATAAAAATAAAATTAATGAAGATGAGGTCAACGATATACAGGGAGAGTAAAAAGAAAACGGTGTACTCAACTTTGGGGTTTTAAATCTTAAAATATGTGCAACATTTTCACATATTTTTAGCAAGGCAGACGGGTTATCTCATAAGCTTTCTAAAGAATTTTAGTTGGTTGAAATTGGTCGTAGTAAACATGTTTTATGCTCATTTGCGTAAAAGTGAACATTTTATAAACCGAACAAGATTTGCGATATTTTCTCTTGAATTCCACTATGGAAAACGATCCTCACTCTAGTCCGAGCTGAGTCCGACTATCACTCCCCAAAAACCAAAATGTTTTTTGTTGTTGCTAAATTTGTGTAATAATGATACTGTTTTGTCATTATTTCGCATTTTAATGTTCGAAAAAATAACCGAGAATGTTTGATTTGTCTTTATAATAGTTAGCTATTGTATACCATTCATGAATCCACGTGTTCATTGACATCAAGTATTATTGAGTAAAATATTCAATATTGTGTAGGCTTCAAAATGAAGTAACTTTACCAAAATAGTCATATCTGGTAATCGGTACCATGAAATCTCATTATTCTTTTTGCTGATGATAGTGAATAAATGCACCTATTGCCGCATGCGATTGGTTGCCTTCATATTCTGATTACAAATATATTTAATAATTATTTTACTTTGAGTGCACTCTTTCTTTTTTTACTCACCCTGTACCATAACGCATCACGATGTCAAACATTGATCAACGCCCATCTCTTGCCCTTGCCATTGCCAACACCCCCCCCCCCCCCCCCGGCCTTGCCCCTCTCCAGGCGAATCAATCAAATAAGACCAATCATGCATCAACCATTTCCGAGCTTTAGAGGAGGAGATAAAATCAACAGTAGGCCTAATTGGCCAATAAGATCAATTAAAGCATAATAGGTCCTTGTCTTTCGAAAGAAAGTTCGTGTGGGTGTATTTAATAAAGCATAGAGCCATGATTAAAACCTAATTATTGTCCTTTTGATAGAAACTTCGTGGGGGTGTACTAGTGTTTCCTTGTGTGGGCGGGCGGAAACACACCCACAGTGTTCATAAGACCTTGGTGGGTTGGAACAATTACCTGTTGTGGGTTGGGGTTGGAAAATATGGGTCGTATCAGAAAAATAATTGGACCCCAAAAGAGAGGTCCTTAATCATTAATAGGAGGGAACAGTGGTAGCCAGGGTGGGGGGGGGGGGGGGGGGGGGGGCAGTGGCGTAACTAGACTTTTTCATGGGGGGGGGGGCAGGAAGGGGCCGTGACTTGAAATGGGGGGCTCCAAGACAATCCATGATTTTGTGAGTAAAGAGATGCGCTTGTAGCGCGCGAACATTTTCGACTTTACAGCTATTTTTGCACGATTGAGCTACATTTTGGCACTAAACAAGCTTGTACCAAAGAATATTTCATTTTGGGAAGACATATGCGCGCGTAGCGCGCGAACAATTTTCATATGTGTACTTTTGACCCAGGATATATAATTAGAAGGATAGGAAAGCGCTCAGGTACGCCCGTAGCATCAATATCTTACTTAGCATTGCTCCCGTCAAGTTCAGAATGCGCTATGACTTTTTATGATTGATTGAGCTGTGGAAGAGTGTAGGACCTTTTCCACATTCTTGACTTACCAACGTAAAAATAACCGTAGCACCCATGACTCTGTTGACGGCCACACATGCAGCGCTAAGGAATTTTGAGGTAAACCACCAAAGCGCTAAGGAAATTTGAGCTGACTGAGATATTTTGTTTCGTCGGCCATCTTGAATCCCGCTTACAACCACAACTTGGCACACAACAAGGCCTTATTTACCAGAAAATCAGTAAGTATACGAACTGAATGTTGCTCTATTTAAAGGTTTGAAGCTGTTACGGGTGTAAAACATCATGCTAATGTCATAAATGTGCTGATTTAAGTTATAAAGCCGTAATAAAGGCCTCCGCTGTTGCGTGCCGGGGGTCCTACCCGTAATTTATCTTGGAATTACCAGTGTTCATCAAGAAAGTAATTAATTTTAACACACATTCTTTGCTTATTATATTCTTTTGCCCAAAATTAATTCGCAACCAACCCTGGTTATACCCCGGCTGAATCCACTCAGACTTGTCATCGCCCTCACCTCCAGGCATGACACCAGATCAGAGGTCATCAGGTCATAACAATTAATTGATTTGATCGTACTTTCACGGTCAGAGTGAAACGCTAATTTTACAGAGATCTCTAAGTTACGCGTCTTTTCCAAACAACTATTTTGCTACGAGATACGCGGGTTTGGCGAAAAAATAGTAACCAAAGAATTACACGTAACATGAGTTACGCTGTTTTGCAAGATTAACTCTGCGTATAATTAGATGTCGGATTGGCAAACCCGCGTATCTGGACAAAATCAGCTGTATCTTTAGTAAAAATAGTTTACTTTACTTAAGTTTTTAAAAATCAAAAAAATTAAACAATGCACGTTTCCATTTTTAAATCAATTTCCTCTGTAAATAATAGAGAAAATACAAACACTCAAACTTTAAAGCGCTCATATCTCAAAAACGTCATTTTCGAGTTACGCTGTTTTGCCAAATTACGGCCGCCCACCCCACCCCCACCACCACTAGTCTTCCTTTTTTGTCTTCTTTTCCTATTACCACTAGTTTTCAAGGCCTGGTGTTTTGAATGGAGGGACAGGGGGTCATGAATGTGCTCTTTGTCGGACACCAATGTACAACCCTCTATTACTTCACACCAGAGCCCGTCGGACTTCTTTCCCCGGCTTCTTTCATTTAGTCATAAATCATAGACTAATTACTTTTTCGGGAGTTAAATTGTTTTATAAATCTTATTATGACCCACCCATTGCAGAGCAAAACATAGCGTCTCCTAAACCCGGCTCCTAAACAGTCAATTGGTATGGATGAATTGAAGTGAATAGGCGAAAAATATATTCATATCTCCCTCCGATATAATTTACGGAGTTGGCCTATAACTCGTAGATAGTTTTGTTTTGCTTAGAATAAAGTTTTGTTTGTGAAAACGTCGAACATAAATTGTATAAAGGATAACCCTGTCTAACCCTTTTATTCTATAAAAATGCTATACAATAATTGGGATATGTGTCAATTATCATGATTATATAGGACAACGTTTTATAGGCGGGCGACCTATACGCTCTGCAATGATCGGCACCGGCACCGTGGAGCATAGCGCGGGCGGGTGTAGACGGCATCCAGCAGCGGGGCGGCGCCGGGCACCTCCCTCCTCCATGCAGCGCTAAGAGCCTGCGCGTACGCGGAATTACATACTACGGTGCGCCCTATGGGTAAACGCGGAACATTCCAGTCCTTCTCATAGAGCGTCCTTGCTTTTGACCACCATAATTCAATGATTCCTTTCGTCAAATGAACCGACAGTGCCAATCTCAACCGACACGACGTCATTATTGGGGGGATTTGGTGTGTACTTTTTTTGTAAATTTTATTTACAGCCGTACTTGATTTCATTTGGGGGGCAAGCGGGGGGGGGGGGGGGGGGGGGGGGGGGCTCCCCCCTGCCCCCCCCCCCCCCCGCTGGTTACGCCACTGGGGGGGGAGGGGGGAGGCAAAAAATTTAGCGACAAAATCTAGAAGGAAAAGGGGAAAAGGAAAAGGAGAAAAAGGGGGAAAGGGAAAGGAGAAAAAAAGGAAAAGCAGAGAAAGGGAAAGGGAAAAGGAAAGAAGAAGGAAAACGTATGAAGGATCTAGAACTGTCATACTGACCAGGCCGAGCGCAGTGGCGTAGCCAGGGTGTGGGGGTCGGTAGGCCTACACAACGCATTCCGTCGGTATAAATTCGTGATTTTGACCATGCGATTTGTTTTGGCAACCACAACCCCAGTCAGATCAAGCCCACCCACCCCCCCCCCCCCCCCCCCTCCACACACACACACCCAACAATCGAAAATGTTGAACTTTCACGTCAAAATTTCATCAAAATTAGCTTAAAATAGGTCTGAAATATCTATTATTTCATACCAAATTAAGCAAATTTCAGGCAAATTTGACATTAAAAGCCAGAATTTTCGCGCACTTCGGGCGCATCCTTTCCATCACATTGTTATTTCCCCCGAGATCCATCAGATTGTTCTTTCACGCGAGATGCTGGTGCCGGCACTAATGGTCATTTATCCATTTTACTCTTCCACAATGAAGAAAAACTATACATGCATTGACTAACCGAATTGTGTTCCCACAGTTAAGAAAACCGGGACGAAATCTTTATCCTGCACCCCTGGCCGGGAAAGCTAGCTGTCGAGCCTAGGAGACCGTGACTGTATAGACTCGAACTTTTCCAACCGCCCACTAATATTGAACACGCGTTATGAACTCGCCTCCCGATAGGGTGGTGCTGTTATATTTTTTAGCTTCATGTTGTCATTTTCCTCAAATATTTTTAAAACCACAAAAGCTATCTCAATAAATTTGGTATCATTTTTAAAGCCCTAATAACAAAGCTATCTGCCTGCCAAATGGCATTGGTATAGCTAATACAGAAAGGGAGATACAACTGTTTGATGTTTGGGGACCAGGGGTCGTGCTGGAAGGGGTGCCGCCTGTAATAACAAACTCAGTGGGGATAATACCATGCTTTGTTCTTTTTACAATAACTAGTCATCCCCTAATGTTACAAACACCATTTTGGTCCCATTAGTCAAAGGATATTTAGTAGTGTTTAAGTATGTGGTTCAACAGACTTGTCAACTATTTGTAACAACTAATTAATTATGGATAAGACAATGATCATCAGCTTTCTTCCTATTCGGTGATCTGTAGCAAGAGTGCAGTGGCTATCTGACGTTGAAACATGCCTTCATTGTCACCAAGTAAGCGCTGTATGTACTTCAAGTATGTGTGCTTGGACGACCAGGCTCCTTCGGCCATGTGTTGGTATGTATATAAGTGGCATACATTCTAGCAGGCTCTTCATCAGGGAGACGGAGAATATGTCCAAGTAATCTCAGCTGGCGACTTTTTACACGGTTGATAAGAGGCTCTGTCTTAGTCATGTCATAAATGGTGGTGTTCGGGACATGATCCATGCGTTTGATGTTAAGCATTATCCTGTAGCATGAGGTAGCATAGGCATTTATTTTGCACTCCATATCTTGAGATATCACCCAAGATTCACAGCCCTACAGCAAAATCGTCACACAGGTGGTGCTAAATAATTTCACTTTTGTTGCGATAGCTACTTGAGGACTCCTAGAGGTGTTCCAACTTCCAGAATGCGCACCATGCCAATGCCCTGCGTATTTAAAGGTCACTTGCACATAGCCCATATCTGAAATCCTTCACATGGCTGATGGTTTCCCCATAGACCTGTTGGGTGAGGATTGCAGTTGGCCGTCACATACTCTGTAAGTAAGGCAATATCATCAGCAAAATCAAGGTCGTTTAGAACAATGGCGGGATGGCGTCTAGAGCGACGCTGATGTGTCACAACTCATGAGTCAAGGTCAGATGTGGCTTTCTTCAATAGGTAGTCTACCAGTATCACAAATAGGAATGGAGCTAGGACATCACCTTGTAGCACTCCAGTGGAGACAGCAAAAGGATCTGAGATGCTGCCATCTACCATCACTGCTGTAAGGGACTCAAGTCAAGTCAAGTCATCACCAATGTTATTGGCCTGAGTTGGAATAATACTGGTATACTTGTAATTGCGAGGCATTCCTGGACCCCCTCCCATTTGTAGATCTGGAATCCAGCCTAGTACACCTAAAGATTGACTAATCCTACTTCACAGTATTTCAGATTGTATTATCACACACTTAGGGTAGAATTTGATAAAACATTTACCTTCTTGTTACATTGAACCGCGAAACCAAATAACTGCAAAACCCAAGAACCGCAAAATGCAAGAAATGCGAGAACCGCGAAACCCGAGAACCTTGGTAAGTTAATAATAATTGGTTACGTGTTGAAGCCTTATTGTTAATTATCTTCTAACAAAATGGGACTAAACTTACAATTTTAAAATTCAGTGGTGAACATTTAGCAATACTGACAACCCCCTCTTTTCCGGCCACGGGTCGTAGAAGTCAAGGTATTGGTTAAGCGCACTTCCTTAATTAGGTTAAGACAATGGGTTGATAGGATTTGATTGAAAAAACATTGCATTACAGGCTTAGAGAGTACTTGATCTATTTGTGGATTTGCCTTTCAATACTCACAGGGACTTTCGAGACAAGATTTTACTAAAGTATACTTATATTTGCTTCATAACACAACAAAACCTCCCCAGAATATTTTTTGCATCAATTAAAAATAAAATCCATTACGAAAAGGAAAGGCTTGTTTAAGAGATTTTAAAATATCATCTTAGAAAATTTCAGTTGAAAACACATCAACATTGTTGTGATTTGTAGAACCAGAGAATTATTGCCGTGAAGAGTTGAACATTCACGATTTACGGAGTATGCTGTTTTGAGAATTGCAAGTTTCTATTCACCGTTTTTAACAAAATATAGTTGTGTGTTCAAAATATAGCGATTAACGTACCTTTTCTTCAAAAGTACAATACCGCCCTCTAGAGTTCCGCTTTAATAAGCAAGGCATTATTCGTTCTTTAATAATTAGAATGCCCCCCTCTATAGTTGTATTGCAGAAATGCTACGTAAATTGCTGTAATTTTCAAGATGTTTTCCAAGTTATATGATGCGCAGCTTGTTTACATTATTCATTCACATTATTAACACATTACGGAAATCTTTGGTCATATTGGTAATTTTTGAATACGTGAAAGATCAGAACTTTGATTTAGATTACTAACCACTCTATGTGATCGTTGTTAGGGGCGCACAACAATTATAAATCACTCCTCGTTTTGTGTAATGGTACTAAGTTCCGGCAATTGTTTTTTAAGCATTTTATAATTAAAATGAAAGATAATCTCTTGTACTTTGATCAGGATATTGCAAAATATTGTTTTTCGATTTTATCGAAAATGTATCACGTGGATTAACACACGTGCTCGGAGGCGGTCAGAAGGAGAGCGTTCTGGCTGAAAATCGGGGTGGCGCTGTTTAAATGATGACCATTTTATGAAATGTTGATATTTATTTATTAGAATGAAGCATTCCAGACATTCCAAACCCAAAATCGAGACTCTTTGTAGTCCTATTTTACGTGGAATCCAATAAGACACTTATTTAGTGCTGTACCCCCTTAGCTCTGTGTAGTACGCCGTGATTTTGAAGCTTATTAAGTTTATACGTTTCTCATTATCAAGATAGAAATCGGTGGAGGATTTGAACCATTGATGACCAAAGAGGACGTTGACGTCAAAAGAGGACAGTCAGAATGCAATCAGTCAAAGACAAACAAGGCGCCATTCTAACAGAGCAAAAAGGTGTCAAGAAGCGGTGGAAAGAAAACTACCAGGACCTCTATAACCACGGCTGCATAATGTCTCCACTCCTATTCAACATCCTACTGGAGTTGATAATGCTATATGCCACTCTAGGGTCTGGACAGGTATAAGATTGCAAAACTGGAGAGTAAGATCAGAATAGTAACTAGCGAGGTTAATATCCATATAAATGAACGTCGTCCCACTTACACAATATTTGTCGCATGCGCCAAATGTTTACTATATATCAGAGAGACAAATAGTGACGTTACTGGTTTTCCGTAAAAAAAATTTCGTCAATTAACTACGCCACTCCCTGGGTCAAATTTTAACACGGTTAATTTAAATAATGAGGCCACGTCGAGCTGGTCTGAGAGACAGATACAATGACGACATTTCGAGTCCGAAAATGTCAACGTGTTTAACAATTCTCTGGAAAATAAGGACCATCATTACATTATAAAGCCGTTTCTTGTAATTAATAGTTCAATGATTTATTAATAACATGATGTCACTTCTATCGTCCAATCTCTGTGGCGAGATACTGTGATCCTGCCGTTTATAAACGGAAAACACGGGTTCGATTCCCGAGAATTCCTTATTTTGTATTTTATTTTCAAAACATGATGGTGACTTTAATGAAATCATTCATGTCAATTTCTATGAACTACAATATGATGGCCCAGGTATTGACATTTCTATTACTACTCACTTGATTTATTATTTTGTATTCATCTTTTTTATTTACTTTTAATTTATTTATGGTATTTAATTAGTCATTCATATATTTATATAAAGAGGCATATCTATTTATTTATTTATTTATGTATTCGTTTATTTATTTGATTTCATGTTATTTAATTGATTAATTAATCAGTTAATTATTGAATGATTGATTGGTTGGTTGATTGATTGTTTGAAATTATTTCTACAATTTTGTATGCATGATTGTGGATGTAAAATATTTTATAATAAATTGGTCTTAAATGTATCATTGAGTAAATTATACAGAAATTGATAATGAATTGCATGATAGAAATCTCCCATTGATCATCATATCTATATATTCTATCGGGCAAATCAGAAATTATCATTTAGTTACAGCATAAACTGTTATGCTTCAACTTACTCTTGGGTCCGGTCAGGTGTAAGATTTAGCGTAAATTATTCGCAAGTTACTAGACTAGTTGCTTACCTCGGTTTGGTGCTCTCAATTTTGGGTTACGCCTTAGGGACTTGCGAGATAGCGATATTCTTCAGCTACTCGCCATTGGTGCACTCGGCCGTTTAAAGTGTTACGAATGGGTGTGCGCAATTGTCACTTACACGGCTATTATTATTAACCCTTTAACTGATTACAGCAGTTAGTGATTAATCCCAGTCAGGCTGATGGGTACTAGCAGCTGATACCAGCTTTTACAATCTATTCTTAAAAGCCATTTTGTATTTCTGCTTGATACTTTATACAACACATACATTAACAGTACACTATTACTATAAGTTACAAATATGAATAGGATTTTTTGTCCTTTTGATTCTATCATGCTAAAATCAGTAAATCCTGTCGGATAAGTGAAAATATCTAGCTATACTCAAATCCTTCAAGTTGGTCTCGATTGAGTGATTCAGACCAATTCAATGTCCTAATGTCGATACATACGCAAACACAAAAGACGTTATTCGTGAACAGCAACCGACACCATCAGATAAAGATTTCCACCTCCCTCGTGTGAATGTAGCAGAAGCTGATCTCTTGGGAAAGGTCTCACGGGTCCTTTATTGTATTATCACATTTTCTGATACATGACTGTGTTTTATATTGTTTGGATTCATTATCACGTAGTTGTAACACGATCCATTTATGATTTCGATCGACAACGCCAAACGTATACTAACATGACTAAAGTAACATAGTTACAAATCGCAAGTAACATGTTTAAGATCAGTTCCTTCTTCTTGATCAGCCGCATGTGTATCTGTCGTAGTATCTCGTTGCTCTTTACTCATCACGGACGTGAAGCAACCATTTTGACCAACACTCGGTTTATCGATAGGCAGCTTCGTAAAAGATACATGGTTTTGAGATATTGTATTGGGGGATTTTCGGTTTCTCAGTTCTGATTCCACCTGTAAATGTATGAAAAGACCGAAAGTGAAACTAGATACATGGGCAGATAATGTATGAAGGATTGCATTACACGGTAAGTATTAACTCTATAAGGAAAGGGGAAGGCTGAAGAAGATATAATATACCATTCTGACGTTTTACGCGTTTTTCCTTCACCTCTACCAGTGACACTACACTTCTCGTAATCAGTGAGGTAAAATTGTCATTGTCTCACATCTGGTTGGAAACTAAAAGAAGTAGAAGTTTCCTCCAGTAGGCTATCCTGACACGTCACCGAACTATTGGTCTTGGTGCATTCAACAACTCATGTGACAGGAAAGGGTAGTCCACTATGTTGCCTACGCTTTCTTCATTCCGACCACGGACGACCAACAATGATGATGATGATGATGATGAAGCCGAACTTCCCCACGCACACCTTCATGTAGTGCCCACACGTTGACTATAATTTGTGGCGACTGTTGAATCCAATACATTCATGGAAACGTCGCGAGAATTTAATCTAGTCTAGGATGTATACGCATTCGCGCCTATTTACCTGTGTTAGTTGTTTCCTAAGTAATTCATTCTCTTCACGAAGACTACTATCCGTTCGGTTGGCAATCACATTACCCGATTTCGTAGAAGTTGCGTGACTCTTTATAGTGGATATTGGTTCACCATCGGGGTATCTTAACACTGATATGATCTATGAAAACGATGGTACTAACATTGTTAAAAATGTGAAGTCATTGGTATAACTTTGCCTATTGACAATTGATTTTTTCGAAGTATGAACCAATAATGTTGGAAACAGTAATGATGGCGCTCAGTAAAGTTGGTTTTGACTTTTATACATTTTGTTTCTGATGGAAAATATACGCGCAAGATAATGGCTATGTCGGCTGCTAAATGTTTATCATGTTTAGGGTTAGGAACCTTCATTTATGGATTGAACTTAAACACACTAAATATTGACATAATATGGTGCATCTTTGGTGCTCTCACCTTTGGAATAAACACAACCACTAGTGTAATCGAGGTACAAAATATAATGATGCAACTTGTGAAAATATACGAGGCGGATGGATTGTCACTGATGATGAAGCTCACTGATAATCCAATCACGCACAAAATGATGACGTTGTATACACTAATGCCTATCAGCTTGCTGTCGTTGAGGGCCGGAATGTTAACCTACATTAAAGTATTAGAAACGGTGTTTAGGCACACAAAAAAGGTTTGTCTCAGAAGAAACCTGAAAAAGCCTAATGCGAAATGAGTTTTTTGTTGTTGTCTTTTTTTTAGCAAAAAATTCTATGCGAAATGCGGTATATTTTATTTTAATCATAAGACGGGCTCTGTGAAATGTATATTTAACACAACCATAGTAGACACAAATCACATTTTGTTGAACTGTATTTAACTTCTATCTGTAAGTGGCAATTTTACTCTCGTAAGCTAGAGAATTAAGCTGATGGTATTTCACAATGTGGAAAAGAGTTCTTCCCTGAAATGGGAATTTTAAAAGCTTCGCGTGCTGTCTTCTGAGGCAAACTTGTTATTGTTTGGCCTTATCGAATTTTTTTAAAATTTTTAAATTTATTTTTTTATTCACGGTATAAAAATAGCCAGCAGGTAGCATAAGCTGAAAAAGCCGGCTTTACAATAAAAAAATATATATAAATATCAAAAATACATGCATAAAAATATTGCAACGAAATACAGACATCAGCTAAATACATTAATTATCCAAAACGCCATTGAGCTTTTTTATGATGTAAGGAATGGTGGATTTTTGGTATTTGTTGGTATTGCACAATGGTTGAGGAAATATGTTGCTGCGACGGAGGTTGTGGTTAATCGATCTCTTCTCTGGGAGAAGGTGGCGATGTCTTTCAGAGTTGAGGACCTGCTGACCAAATTTCAAAACTAATTCTTCCCTGCGATCGACAAGACTGGTGATGTTTAATTCGCGAAGCGCATACTCGTAGTCTTGATATTTGTTGCCAAGGATGATTTTGCAAGTGCGCTTTTGAATCCTTTCAATTTGGTAGCTTTGATTTTTGGTAAGCGCAGGATGCCAGACAGCACAAGCATATTCCAGAATTGGTCGGATATATGTTTGAAAGATGGTCAGCATGTCCTCAACTGGGGCAGCATGTTTACGAAGAAAATATAATATAAATAAACGTCTACTGGCACGGGATATCATATTTTTGACTTGGATGTCCCATCCCAGATTGTTTTGGATTTCAAGACCAAGAATATGTTTTGTTATCGTATATTTTGCAATTGATGATGATTTTCATGCTAATGATTTAAAGAAGACTGGTAAAACAAGTCATCGAGTAGAAATGAGTGTCCCAGATATAATTTGTATTGTAACTTTACCTGTCTGGTCTCCCATGCCAGAAATGCTCCAAAGATCAACAGAAGTCCTTTATATGCGTACAGAGGAATGAGCCAATAGATCATGAGATTACACGTACAGAATTTCACATAGGGTACTAGGCGCTGATTGGCTACGTCTGGATCATCCTGTAAAATAGATTATACGCGCGAAATAAAATTTTGAGTTGAAATACAAACATGTTCGAAATTAGTTGAAAGATTTACTAAGTTTCCTAAATGATTCTAAATTGAACTAATCGTGATAAAAGTATATGTTGTTTGTGTCACTCACGTGTATTTTGCAGCGACAAATGCGATACATCTGGTCTCTAGATCTTTATTTGGTGTGATATTTTGGCTGTTTTAGCTGTTATTACAACACCAGTGGCTTACTTTCTAATTTTATTTATTATTCACTGAGTGATACTGCTTACATCTACACTGGCATGTGCGAGTTTGCCAAGATTGGTTCATGTTATCAATGTGACAGGTTCCTTGGACAGGTTATTGCCCAGAACAAAGTACTATTTAAAGTTCATGGGTGTTAACACTTTTCACGCGGCTGTTAGTGTTACCATAAAAACACCCAGATTTTTCAGAAACCTTTTCCAATTTTCAAAGTATATTGCAAGGATTACTAAACCAATACTAGGCATGTTTGTACTTATTCAATGCATTTCTCATGGTGATTCCAAATATATTAATGAATTTTTTTAAACATTTTGTGAAATTTTGGAATGTCGTCTGCAGACGCCTGCCTCGTGGAAAGTGTTAAGTCATCGAAATTGGCAGCTACAGACGTTGTGATATAAATGATAGCCCTAGCGAACACCCGAGTAGATATAATTTCACTCATTTCGAGAATAATGTGAAATAAAGCATTTATTACAAACTCGATGGTTTCGCCATCTCGTGTAATAGCTACTATATATTAACGAAGTCAAAACAATGAACATTGGCTTGATTTGTCTGCTGCAACCCCCCTGTGCAATAAATTAATATGACGATGTTTGACTTGGGACATTTTCGAAGGAGTGTTAGGGTTCTCTCTCAAGCCTAATTCGAAAGCAATTTACTTCATAATAGGAAGACTAAACAATAACATTGCAAAATACAGCCTGAGGTATACGTAAAATGGTGGACAGAGTCATCGTAAGTTTCTTTTCTTACATATCGTGGAAATCAGTTCTCAGGCGAACATTTTGCTACACTGAAATCGATTATCTCTGTTGATGAGCATCTATAAACACACAATGACATGTTTTATTTTGGGTCAGCAGACCGGGATAAAGACTATTTTTCAGATCGTGGTAGACCTATTTTGTTGGCCCTTAAACTGCTAAACAACTTACCCGTTCTAATAAATCAACAACGCCAACATGTAATGGATCAACAATTTGCCACACAGCTAGAATCAAGAAATTAATTGCAAACAGAACGAATACCATGACAAACAGCTGGTTGTCAGTTACAATCTAAAAGAAATAAAATCATTAGGTGAGTGATAAAACGTTATTCGTTGTTGAGTTCTTGGCATGACGAAAATGAACAATAACTTGCGGAACCCAGTATTCTTCCAGACCCAATGATATCGAAAAGAGAAATAGTGACGAGGAAGGATTTCAACTTCGTCAAAGACACCTTCATCGATTTGTATATATATTGGTATAGCTTCTGAAGAGGGTAGCAAATGACCACCGTTATTATATTACCTAGAGAGATCATGTATATTAGAGAGAGCATTGTGTAGTCCAGCGGAACAGCACGGGACTCCTGATCATGAGGTTGTGAGTTCTAGCCCCGCTGTTATGTGGCCAATCGATATTTGGGAAGCTGTTTAGGTGGACATAATCTAAGTTGTGCTGATAGGATCGGTAGCCGCCTAAGTGTAGCGATGAAAAGGGTTCTTATTCAAAATGACAGCGATAACAATTGGCCAAAAGCGCTTTGTGGAAAGCGCTATATAAGAACGGTGTTTTTTTTAACCTACCACTCTTTTCGGTGTTTTGAAAGCAGCAACTTTATGTACTCTCCACGTTTTACTGAACATGGAACCAAACGCTAATACGAATCCAACGGAGAACACCCAGGCTCGAACCTATATGTAATCATAAACAGGTATAAGTTACAACACTCGTATAAAGACAATTGTGGGTGTTTGTTTACGGTCCCTTACGGACACACGTGCTTGGACCCCTTCAGCATGCCGACTGTATTATGAAAGTAAGAAAAAGAGATGTAAAAAAGAAAAGAATGAAGTAAATTTGCTCCAATTCGAATTCAGTAAGGCACAATATTAGGCATAAAATCATAATGTTTCGGTATTGGACTTCGAAGTTTTGAAACGAAAATTATTCAGGTTTGGCTAGGGATCGGACTGGGACATTTAGGACTCAGACTTTTATTCAGAAAGCGTATGTTGACTGCAGCACAAATGTAGGCCTATTTGCACCATCACAATACTAGCGAGCGTGTAACCAACCACAACTGACTACAGAATTATTTGTAACATAATTCGCACCTGCCCTGTTCTACTATATTCATTGCGTTGGTGTATGACTTTCAATTCATGCTATAATTTGCGCAAAAACTCATCTAATTATCTTTCCCCCTTAAAATCTTAAACAATGATAAGCAAACGTACCTGACATGCGATTATTTCTACATTCTCAGAAACTAAGGTCGTATCTAAACCACCGATGAATACACTCGCATATATCAATATCCCTCCAAGCAGAATCAGATTATTCAAGTTTGGGCTTGACATTCTTACAAATCTGGAAGTTACAAAGGCACATTGTCATAATGCTTGTTAAATAGTTTGTTAAGCAACAAGCTGGATTGAAAAATATAAAAGATTTAAAGATTGTGTGTAAGAAGCATACCGCATAATATATCCAGTAGGCATATCGTTCACTTCTTTCTGGCTGAATTTAATATAAATATGAGATCGTACCTTTCATGTGGATTTCTTTATCATTGACGTATAACTATTTTGTTGATTCTTTTTCCTCAACCGCGACGAGGGTATTTATTCTCTAAATCATGTATACGATCCACTGTTAACAACACCTGAACTTCCTGGGAACGAGAGTGTCAGAAAATCTCGCGGGAAAAACAAGTGGATCAAGTCACTACCGAAGAAGTCTTCCGAACGGGAAGACGAAACTGTCTAGTCGTGAGGAAATATTTGGATTTGTAAACAAAACATTTTTATTATTTTGTTGATTGTTCAAAAATCAAAAAATAGGGTGTCCCAAAAGTGTCGATACCCTTTTAAAGTACCTTTTTAATCTCCGGTAAAATAATTCGCAGTATCAAACTGATGACATTATTTGGATAGAAGAAACTTGGAGAATTAGTTTGATGCCAAGCCACAATAACAGCTGTATTTGTGTCCAAAATCCAAAAGAAATTTTACCGAACTGTAAGAGTGCCCTTTCATATATACAGGGTGTCCCAAAAGTCTATGCACGTTTTTGAAGAGTCATATCTCATAAAATATAAATCATATGGTATAGATTTAACCATATTTTGATAGACGAGATTTGGGAAATTATTTTGATACCAAACACAATCCTATTGGTGAACCCACAACATTATAAAATTGGTTGAAAGTTATTGGCCGTGCGCCAGACCCACCCATACCAAGTACCACACATTGTTGCTAACATCAAGTGCGCATAAATTAACAGTATGAAAGCAACGTTGCGCATCAGTCACAGTTCACTGCTTACCTTTAAACATTAATGTTATTACCAAACTCGGTAACTCACAACATAAATAGGCGTAGTAGACAACATTGCACAGCAAAAGTCTTCATTCAAGATGGTTTACAGCATAGATAAGCGAATACAAATGGTATGGTTCTACGCTGAAACAAATTCAGTTCAACTTACTCAACAAAAGTTCAGAAAACATTTTAAAGTGAAACGCGCACCAGGAAGAATATCTATTCTGAAGTTGGTGGGTGGATAAATCTTTGAACACAGGAACTGTGCATGATTTGTCTGATGTGGTAGAAAGACCGGTAGATCAACAAGTCACATTGATGTCATAAGGCATGCAGTAGCCAAAAGTCCAAAGAGATCTATTCGCCGACTTTCCGCAGAAAACAAGATTAAAAGATCAACTGTTCACAGAATTTTGCGAAAGGACTTGAAGAAGTTGCCATACAAGATTCAGATCAAACAAAATATTAAAGCAGCGGACAGATATAGTTTGTTATTATGATGGGATCACTGTAATGTAAAATTTTAAATATTACAATTGACGGATTACTTTCCGTGTAACCAACTCTACCCGCCTTTTTGTTAATCTCAATAGGTATAGATTTATGAACTTTATTCCTCCGAAGTATAAAATTACATTTTTGCAGTAATATATAATTATTTTACATCTAGGGTGGCATTACAAACAGATGTTACTCCAATGTTTGGTATCAAAATTATTTCCCACATCTCCTCTTTCTAAATATGTATTCATATTTTCAATACGACTTATATTTTGTGAAATACTAAGCTTCAAAGTCGTGCATAGACTGTAAAAGCGAAATATAATGCGCTTATGTTATGAATTGAAGCACAGATGGTTTCTACCATCTGTGATTGACAGAGGGACAGAGGTAGAGAAAGGTTGTCCATGGTGATTTAAAAAATGTTCAGATTGAAATAATCCGCATTATATACATTATTTATGTTGAGCACAATATGTAACGTGAAAGCCTTTTGGCAAAAGCCACATGAATGGATGTAAAGTAATCTGCAGCATGTGATCAGATAAGGACACCAGTCCTGGCGTCCTTCAGGTTAAACAAAATGTATGGCATTGTGAGTCATATGACCAAACCTTTCAGCGTGTGTTATACATTAAGAGGCTTCGGAAAAGGGGACAAGTTTGGCTGCGGCAAGTTTGGTATCAAAATAATTCTGCGAGTTTCCGCTGTCGAAATACGGTATGGTTTCAGTTTGATACTGCAAATTATTTTACCGGAGAAGTCTCGGACTCGATATCACGCTTTAAAAAGGTGTCGAAGCTTTTGGGACATCCTGTATTTGATTAACAAAAATTACTTCTGATTTCGATAATAGATATTGAATGCGAGGAAGAATAGCGCCAATATAATTCCTATTCCAGCGAGAAGACACATGGTGGTGTAGAGATACCAATTGATGCCCTGGTGTATCCGCACAATGATGATAACCACTTGTGGTGTGTGGTCCAGAGGAACTGCACCTCCTGAAAACGAGATTGTGATTGAGATTGTGAGTGATTGTAGACACTGTTTTACGTGTACCGATATTTTCAGGCATTGAAAGCTATTGCATAATCTACATTTTAAAATCTTAAAACAATAGAATCGATATCTATTATACACCACGTACCTGCAAATGTTATATTTTCAAACAATTCAATAATCCCGCCGTCATCCGGTGAGTGTAAACCAATCAACGTCTCTAAAAATGCTTGACAAATTGAGAATAAGATATTTTTTATCAAAACTAGATATGATATCTGTATTACATAGGTGAAACATGATGGACCAATAATATACGTATATTTAATAAATCCAAAAACGTGAGACATGTGATTGGCAGGGGTAAAATAGATAAAGGCAAGGGAAAAGGGAGATGAAAAAAGAGTTTCTCTCACTCAACAAGCTCCTAGCATAGATTAATGTTGATACTCAGTCGGGTTAATACTGAAGTACTTTTTATTTACTATTATTTAAATGTTATACCTTGGAGACAATAATATATTTAGATGGGAATGCGAGGATGTTTGGGGCGTTGGAAAAGGTTTTAAACATGACGCATGTGACAAAATCTACATAGGTCGTCCCGGTCATTTGGGTATTTAACACCAAAGCAAAACGTTTTAACACATCAGTTTGTACGCTCTGTATACTCAACGATACACAATATCGTTCCTAGTGATCGCGTGAGGCTGTGTAAGCGACTGTTATTTACATCAGCAAACGGCATGTGACGTAATTCCGGGCCGACCTATTACCCGTAGGAAACAACATTTCATTATTTTTGCTCATTTGGCTATATAACCATGATAACACCGCCAAAAGCATATCACTCCGGACTGAACATTCTGAACTTATCAAACACATACCGTTAAACTTCATAAGCCCACATTGACTAATAGTTAATAAGCTGAAAATAGATAAAAAAGGTATGAGCGCCCTCTTTTGATCTAGAGAAATTAGCACGAATGAGTTTAGTGTATTCGATATTGCGGCACCGTATTGTCATCTGGAACCTGCGATCACAATTGCCCTAGCCCAAACTGTCGGCTTAACCAATTGAGCTAAACGAGACTGCTATGTCAGATACTGTTTTATAACTACATGTATGATTGATGGGTCGGTATAAATGGACGGCCCTCTATCTTATTGGAAATAAATTGATTTAAAAGCCATTCATTGAGTCATTCATTCATTGATTCATTGTAAGACTAGGATTATAGTGGTTTGCATAGTTATAATTTGCCCTTAAATCATGATGAAGGAAACGTTTCAGATTACTGTGTGAAACATTTAAAATAAGCCAATGAATACATTTTGCTGTGGTTAATTTGTAGTATAAATGTGTTTTAGCTTATAAAAAGGTTGGACTATTAAGATCATTACTTTATACAATCAAATTAATTATGCGCTTGTTTTTTGAAAAATAACAATAAAGCTAGTATAATTGAGTAATAATTTTACATTAAAGTTTGCATTAATTTCTATATCACTTGGATTTCAAAAGAAATTGCAAAGGGTGTAGTTGAGAATTGATCCACCAACCTCGCGATACTGAAGTTGACGCTTTACCGGGCGCTTTACCAATTGAGCAATTCGTCTGTCCATGAAATTATTCAGATAGTAATACTTTATAGTATTGAATATCGAATACACTAAACTCTAGATCAAAAGAGGGCGCTCATACCTTTTTATCTATTTTCAGCTTATTAACTTTTAGTCAATGTGGGCTTATAGATGAAGTTTAACGGTATTTGAATATAAGTCTATTGGATGGATGTGAAGTTGGAAATACTTTCCTGCGGACAGGAAGGTTAGCTTTCCGGGGATATTGTTGCACAAGTACAAAACACAAAGGTTTTTACATAACACATATATATATTTATAATTGCAAAAATAGTGTTGTCTCCTTATATAATTAATTACATTGAAAACAACAACTCATTTCCCCCACACTGATGTGCATAGACATGACCTTTTCATTTTCAATCAATCTGGAAGTGAACATTTCAATGATTAATAATTTTGTGTATCTTCTAATTTTTCTGCCTGCAGTACATTACAGTAAATTTTTAAAGAATTTAAGAGGAAAAAAACACTGATCTAGACATCATTAACTATTTAATAGCCTGGAATACCCCGGAAACGAGTATTATATCCTGTTATTTTACGCGTGCCGATCTACATGTAGGAATAATAAAAGACGGAATGAAGCACATTTGATTCATTATTAGTTGCCACGGTATCGATTCGTAGCGTTAAAATGAATTTTACATCTATATTAGAATGACTTAACCTTGAAATATAAGGGAGCGATTCCTCGTTGCTGGTACGATTATATTCAAAACATCCTATGGATACAGGGCATTGAAGTTCGTTATTAATGACTAAACCTTTATCAGGATATTTTGTTTGTGCAAGAACGCGACAAAATCAGAGTTAACCATAAAACAGGAATACCAGAGCAAGCCAGATTTGTATTAATGATTTTGGCAATTGATGCGAACGGCACTGACTTATTAAAACGAAAAAAAAGCGCATGGAACGTAAATCAAATGTAGCGTTGTGTGAATGAATATAATACAAATTCAATATTTAAATGGACATTAATTGAGTGATAGAGTGAAAACGATGTTATACGTGTGAATTTGGCATGCATTAGGCCGACCCCATAGTACAGTTAAGGGGTGAAAATTCACTCTCTTATTCAATGACTATTTTAAATGCTCTATTAAACAGTGGATTTTCGCGTAAACATAAATTCCGCTCTAGTCAAACTATGATGTAGGGCTCCACTTAACACCAAGATAATAATGCTTTCCTGTTCAGAGCAACTCTTGATATGTTTTAATGAAAGGATGTATGTTTGTAGGTCCGTTTTCCCCACAAAACTCAACATAGTTGAGAAGGAAAATCATATCAGTACACGAAGACAACATCCCAATCACTGATACGTTTTTCATTGTATTTTGAGCACTAATAGGCCAATTTTTGTTTGTTTGATTGTCCATAGATCACTTTTAAAAGTTGGGTAGGTCGGTCGGGAAAAGTTTTTTTTCTCACTTGCCCTTTTTTCAGGTACCAAAAGTAAAATGAGATGTACTTGTTGTGGTAACCAAAACGGGGAACAAAATCTTTAATATTTTGATGAGTATTTTTATTTTCTCAACACTTAAAAAAAAAAATGAAAAATGAAAATTGTGATTTTCGACTAATACTAGTTGCAAAAAATGAAATAAAAAAAAATAAAAAAATAAAAAAAATTGAATTAAAAAATAAAAAATAAAAATGATTAAGAGAGTCGGGCGGACGAGGACAATCAAACTTTTTTTTTTGCCATACAGAGCGTGTCGAAAAAGTGTCCCATGAGAGATACAAATAATTAAAAAAACACATATTATTTTGTTTAACAAAAGATATACTGTAGGTAAGCCGTATTACTCGTCTATCATATAGCCCCTAGATTTAATCCCATCAAATTTACCCCTTACTCCTGAGATAAAATTAATTCAGTGTAACAGGAGTGCGAATCACACTTTGGCCACTTTGGACAAGAATTGGATTTTTCAACTGAAAAACAACAACTGCATATTGCGATTCCAATGATCATAAAAGGATACATCAGTATACGGTATTATTTAAAATATATCTCATATTCAAAAATGCTGTGGTTTGTCATGGATAATATGGATGAACTTATGGTTTTTTTCTGCTCAAATTGAACTAACTATCAACATTTTGTAGGCGATTTACTATTGGTTGTATTGATTATGTTTAATTACACATTGAATAACGATTGCAATAAACGAGTTTTCTTCACATGAAAAGTGGCCATATTGGAGCTGAGTATGACATGCCTGTATTTGCCATAATTTGATAACGAAAACTCCCAAAAAATTGCTGAGCATGATTATTACTAATTCACATCCAATCTGTATCATGTTTATGAATCATGTTTTACATGAGAATTTTTTTTGACACTCCCTGTATATATATTTTTGATAGAACTCGTCAAAAACGATTTCATCAAAAACACCCCAAAATGAGTTGCTCTGGAAAAAAATACATATCATTTTGGTTTTGGTAATGTAACTTTTTATATCGTTTAATCATAATGTATTCAGAATTTGTCTCTTTTTGAAGTATACCTTGTGGTTTTCTACAGATGTATGGCATCTCTGCTGAGCACTCTGAAGCTTTCCATGTAGAAGTGTCAGTGTCATTGAAGTCAATTGATAGGCAGAGATGTTGAGTTGCAGGTAAAGATGGCAACTGATTTTGTAACACCCACGATCCATCATCACCCACTCCTGGATCTATCCAGTCATATCGACCGCTACGCCATATCAATCCAATATACCTAAGATTATGACCATGAACAATGAAAATCATATGGTATTTAAGGGTATGAGGTTCTTTTTAATGAATTTGAATGAAGTGTACGGACTTCGCACAGGCAGAATAAGAATCAAGGTCATCCGTTATAGCGTTGGATGAGGTTTTCTTTTCTGTCTTCTTTTGCTATGCTCTTTTTGTTATTAGATCTTCATTGTTCCATGATTTGTCGAAGGGAACTCATGAATGGCGATTAAAGGAATTCATTGTCAGAAATACTTAGATCTTAGATCGTAAATAGTATAAATATTATTTTGCTGATTTTGACGATGGTGAATCAAAGTAATAGCATGGTTGAAAGTGAATTATATGCGAAAGGCTTTTATGATGAGAACCCTACCAACCAAAAGGGTTTGAATACTTTGAATGAGTTGCGCTATCAGATAATCGGGCAAAATGGTGTGAAGTCATTCGGGTGAATAGAGGTCCCCCACACTCCACCAGAGAAATCCCGGTAACGTCACTGAATTTAGCACTTTTCATTAACTTTCGAAACATAGCGTTGCATTCACAATTTCAGCCCCTTCTAATGTGTTAACATTGTTATAACAACGTTACTTACCAAATGTTGCGATGAGCGTTTTAAAAACGTTGGGGTACATCCACAAATTGTCGACTTACGTTGTATCATAACGTATTTGAAACTAACTTACAACTTTATTAGGAAAAAGTGTACTTTAGGTTCCAGATACTTGTATACCAGTATAATAGTGCAATACTGGAACATAACAGTTGCCAGTATTATAGGTCGATACTGGTTCGATTTTACTGTTCCAGTATCGGGTCGATACTGGAACACCAAATTGTGTTATAGTATCGACCGATACTGGAACAATAGAATGTTCCATTATCGGTCGATGCTGGTACACGTGATACCAGTGAGATTTGTTCCGGCATTGAACGATACTGGTACATAATTATGTTCCAGTACCGCCCGATACTGGAACATTGACTTTGTACCAGTATCGGACGATACTGGCACAGTTCATAATCTGGGGCCAAAGGAAATTTGTCCCTTTATTACAACGTTGCTACAACGTAAAATAGTTATTAGGGGGTTGTCATGAAGTCAAATAAAAATGATAACGTGAAGTGTTACCATGGTTACATCAGAACGCACGCCCTTTCAGCATCTCTATAGATCGTTCAAACATATTGCTTACCAAGATTGAGGTTTGTCTTGTAAATCCCATTCATTCCAACTATCTCGTAGAAACTGGTTTTCATCGTCGTTAATGATGGTCGTTAAATAACCATCGTGCTGTCTGCATTGTTCATTTGCCATGTCAAATGGTAGTGCATTGACTACAAACGAGAAGCAATCGTCACCGTAATGAAGCCATCCAGATTCACATGATGCTGCAAGTTAAAAAAAACCACTGTTATATGTTGCCGTTGAAACAGTTTATATAGAAATTCAACATTTCTCCCATTCCCTTAAAGGGGGTGTGGACCCTCAGCATAGCCTCCGTAAAACTGCTGTGACTCCTTCCTTAATCTATGTAAACGTATACATTGTTTTGCAAAAAATGTGATTTTTTTTTTACCTCCAAAATCATGAAAACCACATTTTTGACACTTTTTGGTCAATAATTCAAAAAATAAATAAGAATTACAAACAACAATTACATTTCCTATGGAATTGTATTAGGATTATAATAAAACTAGTATGGAACAAATTGACAAAATATATTTTGAGTTATCTTTGCAAAACCTAAAATGGCTCAAAATTGTATACTTTTTTCAAAATGGTCAATTTCATGTTCATGGTTGGATTAATTGAACCTTTTTTTTCAAGAAAATGTATACTTTTATATAGATTAAATGAATAGTGAAGGAGTTACAGCAGTTTTACGGAGGCTATTAAGGTGATGGTCTACCATAAACAAATTAAATTTTATTTGAAGTCCTACAAAGTTCATTTTTGGATATGTTAAATAAAACACGGACACACTCCCGTCGCGCCCTACTTCCTCTAGTTCGCGCACCAATGCATGGTATACACAGCCTGCGACAAGAACGTGCGACGATTTGAGGTGTGTGGTTTGACTGTTAATATATCTTAAGGCATTCGCCGTGCACAATTTAAAATTATTGAAATAATAATATATACCTCTGAGTTGCTCAATTCGTACGCTACCAATTCTATCACCATCTTCAAAACTCACAGATCCCTTGTAAGATAAATAGGATGTAATAAAAGAATGCACGAACATTATTCAACACTACGATTTGGGTCATGTCAAGTCCAAATAATCAAAATGCTTGACCTAGGCCTTTTACTTGAAAGCGTCGTTGCTTGACGTACATTTTCCATAATTATGATATGTAATCTTAAGGGTGTTCCAAAACTGTCGATATCTCTTTAATGCTTTATATTTCCAGTAAAATAGTTAGCTGTATTAAACTGAAAACATATTTAGATAGAGGACAGTCTTCTTTTTGAGGACCCTTACGATATAATACACGCTGACACTGATAGTTTTGGTAGTAAAAAAAAAATCAAAAGGCTTTTATTTAATAAACTGCTCAAAAAAAGTTTGGAATATTTTTCAATCACAATTTGTTCAAATATATCAGGCTTTCAATACTATTTTTTGCTTAAATGTCAATATATCATCACACTACACTGTTGAGGTCAATGTAACACTTCATTGAACAGACGACAAAGATGTTCTTTTGAGCCCGAAATAGTGTTGATTTTGGCACATTCAGATTGTGACCTCCCCATGTTCTCAAGCAAGTAGCTGAGCACTGGAGAAAGGGATTGCTTCAACATGTTCAAATTGGGTATCATTGTAAAGATGAACACATCAGCTTTCAAATGAAATATTACACTAAATGAACATATCCCGATATATTTGAACAAATTGTGATTGAAAAAAAAAGATTCCAAACTTTTTTTGAGCAGTTTATATTTAGCTCAACCTGAAATTTAAAACAATCACTATGGAATCCTCAAGAAGCCCTTTCAACGTGTCTGAATGTTTTGTCTTACCGTTACACCTTCAAAACGAATATCTTTCAGAATATCCAGAAACATCCGTGCCATTTCGTGATCATCGTAAGTGAATTCTTCCAGACGCCGTGTCTTCAAATCAGGGAATGTCTTTGTTTTTAATATGTCCACGCTCTTATTTAGCGTGAGAGCAAGAGCCCACATGGCGTCATAAGTATAAGTGTTACGATTGCTCCATTTGTATTTCTGGTTCTCAGGCAATTCTAATCGGGCTCTCAACTCCGCTTCAAATTCGGGCACTGTCTGTGCACAAAAATGAGTCCGTAAAAGAAAATGTTAAGTTAAATAATGATATATGAATTATAAGGATGCCCTTAATATTTGCAGCCGTCAGCATGCTGCATGTTAGGTTCAATACATTTTGTTCTAAACTCTAACATGTCTAAGCACTATACAGGGCTTCTGAGATCTGTCAAATGTTTACTTTTTCACACTTACGCTTAGAGTGGATTGGTGGTATGGTCACGGGTCGGGTGTTCGAGTCCTGGTCGTCTCGGTTAATTTCCGATTTATTTTTCATCGATGATTTTCTGTGTCGTTTGTATTTTGACAATTATTGATTAGAATATCCCCACAAAAAATGATTACTCTCTTCGTATCATTCAAATGTGATGAATTTATATTAAGAGTGCAGGAACTGACTCATCTTATTGAACAATAATATTCTTTCAAAATCGATGAATCAAAACTTTAATATTGTTTAAAATCAAAAATGTTGCCCGAAGAAAATGTAGGCGTATTGTTGGTGCTAATTCATGGGTCATTTTCAGAACTCTTTGCAACGGTAGCCCATTGTCAAATTATTGGACAATACATTCTTTGAAACTCTTGAAAGAAATGAAATGGTCTAATAAGGATGTGTTGAACTAATAATTTGTAAAGGATGTATTTTTATAGTGAATAAACCATGAAACTGAAAGCGGTAAATCTTTCGCGTCAAAATGATTGCACATTTTCGTTTTTAAATCTTTATGCAGCTTCTCATTTCCATACATGGGATTAATCGTGGTTTATAAACAACGTTTAGACAATTGCCGCTGTCTCAATGGGTCAAACTCGCTAGTCATAAGGGTCCCTAGTCATAACACTCATTATTCATAATCTTCCCTAACCCTAACCCTAACCCTAACCCTAACCCTAACCCTAACCCTAACCCTAACACTAACACTAACACTAACACTAACTCATAACCTAACCCTAACACTAAACTCTAACTTTAACACCTAACCCTAACACTAACCCTACCTTATGACTAGCTGCCACGCGTCCTTATGACTAGCGGGTAGACCCCGTCTCAATATATATACTTTTTTTTCTCTTTCACAGAACCATTATGTTCTGTCGTTTATTAAATCATATTCATATACTTCAATTCAGAATCTTTCAAAATTATAACCACATTATATAAGTCATATATATTAATAAACACAAATATGTACCACATAGAATACACTGTTCTTATTCTTATTTCGCCACGTTCCCTAATGCATTGAAAACAGAAGAATAAATACATGAACATTACAAATAAACACCATTCCACCTATCTCTCCATTTATCTACAGTATTATTTTTAACCGCAATAAAGTTCTCGGTATCTTTATAAGTCTTCATTATTCTAACAAAAACCATATAATTAGGTTTGCTATTGTCCCATTTGCAATTGTATATGTAATATTTCGCAAACAGTAAGATGAAATTATATTTTATTTTATCAATGTCCACAAAACCCAAAATTATATCTCTCGCATTAAGGTCAAAGGAATTTCGTAAGATACAATTTTGAAACTCGTTCCAAAAGGTTGTTAATCTAGAGCAATTCCAAAAGAAATGTTGAATGTCTTCTATTTCTAGATTACAAAAGGTGCATAGCTCAGAATTAACAATACCCATTTTTTTCAGTAGTTTATTTACCGCCAAATATCTGTGAAGAATCTTGTACTGAAAATAACGAATCCTGGTAGACAATGTAGCGATCAGCGGAATTAAATACACATCTCGCCAATTCAAATCCCATTCATTGAAATGATCAGCCCATTTTAATTCACTGACAGGTGTTTTTATAATCCTCTGGGTACATTCCTTATGCACTAATTTACAGACTTGTTTAACATTCGTAATCTTTAGGACAAATTTCTCTTGAGAATTGGTATTATCTTCCAATTTAACAGTCTTGACAGCCCTTTTCCATTTTTGGGGAATAGCATCCACAAGAGAGAAATAGTCAAGAAAATTTATGTTCATATTGAATTTATGCTTAAATTGGGTCAAATTCAAAATGTCACCATTGAACGACAGCATATCTTTAAAACACTTTAATCCTTTATCATACCAGTTCTTCCAAAATAACACTCTATTAGCGATTCTCACTCTAGAGTTATTCCACAAAATTTCATGATGATAATTCTGGTCATGATTAGTATAGACAACGTGAAACCAAGCAGTTATTACCTCGTATATGAACTTGTTCTTAATGTTCTTTAGACTATTGTCACTAGGATTAAGGTTACAGTACCATATTAGATTACCCCCAAATGCAGCAAGTTCTTTTTTATAGAAGCATTTCCAATTACCTTTGTTCTTATCATCTAATAACCTTTTGACCCAAGCAATCTTGAGCCCTTTGATCATGGATGGAATATGCATCATATTTAAACCACCATCATAATATCCAGCAATCACTGTTTTTCGGCTGACTTTATCTGGTTTATTCGACCAGATAAATTTGTATACTATAGTATCAAGGTTTTTCAGAAAAACATCGTTCGGGTTAGGTAGTACTGAGAGCAAATAAATCATTTGAGAAAGACCCAGTGACTTGATAATTGAAATTCTTCCAATTGGCGTCATATCTCTCATTGACCAAATTCCAAGAATGGTCTTGAGCTTCTCAATTTTTGGAACAAAATTCAACTCAAAAAGATTATCCAAGTTTGCATCAAAAATAATACCAAGTAATTTAACGTGACTGTTGCAAAATATCAGCCCAGTGTCAGTTATATCTGGAGGGTTGTCTCTGAACGAGCCTAGGGCAAGCAGTTCCGATTTATCTAAGTTAATTGCAAGACCAGAATACTTTTGAAACCTATTGAGAATTTGAATTGATTTTCTCAAAGAGTTGACATCATTCAAATATAAAACAGTATCATCAGCATAAGCGCTGATGGTGATAATGTTATCATTAACCATAATACCATTAATATCCTTATCATTTTTAATAAGTAAACTTAACACTTCACTACAAATAATGTACAACAAAGGACTGAGAGGGCATCCTTGACGGACACCGCACCCTAAATTGAAAAAGCTTGAAGAGTTACCATTATTTATAACACAAGATGAGATATCAGTGTATATAACCTTTACCCATTTGATTAAATCTGGTCCAAATTTAAAAAAAGTAAGTGTCTTCAAAATAAAGGACCACTCAATGTTGTCAAAAGCTTTACGAAAATCAATCAAGAACATGAGACCAGGTAGATCATTTTTGTTTAAATCGTCAATCATGTCTAACGCAAGACGAACATTTTCCCCAATGTATCTTCCAGGAAGAAAGCCAGTTTGATCACTGTGAATAATATCTGGTAACACTATCTTTAAACGATTGGCAATACATTTCGTGAGGAGCTTGTAGTCCGTATTCAAAAGTGAGATGGGCCGCCAGTTTTTCAAAAAGGAAGGATCCTTATCAGGTTTTGGAATGAGATTGATTATACCTCTTCTTTGATCTGCAGACAGCCTACCATTACGGAAAGAAAAATCGAAACTATCGATTAAATTTTTAATGATATCATTAAAGAAAAATTTGTAAAATTCAGTTGGCAAACCATCAGAACCTGGGGTTTTGTTATTAGGCATCGTTCGCAAAGCACTACTACATTCTTTAATAGAAAGTCTACCTTCACAACTCATTTGGGCTTCATTGTCAAGTTTAGTGGCATTAATGTCCACCAGCAAGTCGTTCAAGTTACAATCATCAGGTTCACATGAAGTATAAAGCTGTTCATAAAAGTGCTTCTCTGCGTTAAGTATATCATCACTATCCGTGAGAACGTCACCATTCTCCAACATAAGTTTTTTAATAACCTTGCGCTTCTGATTTCTTTTCTCAAGATTGATGAAGTATTTTGAGTTCCTCTCACCAAATTCAATGTGGTTAGCCCTAGATCTTACAATACATCCCTTTGTTTTGACCTTATACAATGTTTCTAAATCAGCATTACGCTGTTTTATTTCATCAGACAAGTCATTAGTTGGGTTAATGGAATACCTCAATTCAAGATCATTAATATTTTTAACCAACCGACTCTCCTCCTTTTTCCTTGTTTTAGAGATATTAATGGAATATTCAATACTGATTGTTCTAATTTCACACTTCAAAAAATCCCATAGCATATCAGGATTCATGTACTTGCAATTAGTATTGACCTCATGGATACATTTCTTGATCTTATTGACATATTCAATGTCATTCAGGAGGGATACATTGAATTTCCAAAAACCTCTTCCTCTACAATCGTTTGAGGATTCAATCTTAACGTCAATTGAAGAATGGTCGGTTTTAAAACCAGGCGAAATATTACATTGTTCAATCTGAGTATATAGACTATACGAAATTAAAAAATAATCAAGGCGACACATAATAGGAGGATTAGTGTTTGAACGCCACGTGTACCGCTTAACATTAGGGTTCTTTTTTCTCCAAATGTCAATTAGGTCATACTCCTCCATAGTTCTGTAAATGCTTCTTTGAGAGTTCTCATGCGTTTGAGTGCGACCACCTTTTTTGTCAATGGTAACATCTTGGAGGCAGTTAAAATCGCCACCAATAACGATAGTTTCACAGGTAAAATCCCTCATTATCATGTTAATGGAATCAAAGAAGATTGGATCGTCAACATTGGGCCCATAAATGTTAATAATGGTCATAATATCATCATTAATGGTAACATCCAAAATAATAACACGCCCATCATCATCGTGGTGTTCTTTCATTATCTTAAAATCCATATTGTTAGATAAAAGAATAGCAACCCCAGTGGAATTTGATGTGCCATGGGAGAAAAAAATATTATTATTTCCCCAATCATCCTTCCATTTTTTCTCACAAAAGGCAGTAGAGTGTGTTTCCTGTAAGAAAAAGATATCGGCTGGTCTGTTATGTAACCATGAAAAAACCTGAACACGTTTCCCATGATCCCCCAATCCACGAGCGTTCATTGAATACATGTGAACTGAATCAGTCATTAATAATACAAATCACCCGAGCATAGAAAATATAATGCATTGAATTTGTGAAGTTATAGTCCTGGAATTTCAAAGATACAAACATACACAAATCGATTGAAGGCTGTCTGATGCACATGTTCATAGAATAAATTAAAATGCCAATGGACACAGATGATGTGTGACCTCGCAGACAAATTGAAAGCGCAAACCTGCTTAATATATATACGCTCGTAATGTTTAGTCCAAGAGCATACTTACAATGCCTGAAACGATGGGTTCTGTGCTGGTACCCATGTGTAAACTTTCTATCCCGATATAATTAGAGCCCTCTACGGCCTGCTTCATCTCATCTTTAGTACAATCAATGTCATCATCTGGAATGAGGTACCAGCCTGGGGCGTACCAGCCTAACATAAGCCAAGCATACCCTTTTCCTGTCATTCCTAGTTTGTATGCCTGTATTGATAATGATATTGTGCATTATACTTTATCAGATCATTATTCAGTATTATAATTTTAAAAAAAATCAATTAAACTAAAAATAGCTGAACTAATTAAAAGACATCTCTCTGAATGTAAAAGAGCTAAAACTCACTCTTTGAGAGCTTATTGTTTGACTGAAGTGTTTACTCTTTTAAGAGTAAAAATACATCTCAAAAGTGGAGGGGCACTTTCCCCCCTCGCTATTTGGCCGCGAAAAAAATTCTTTGGAGGTTAGGGTTATGGAGCGATTTTTTTCACTATTTTTCTTTTTTCATTTTTTTTCTTCTAACTATGGTCTCATTAACCCTAACACTCTTGAGTAGTACTAATTACTACGATGCGGTGTGCTTGTGTCATCCGGCTAGGGTATATACATAGCGGAATATACTCCGCCATGTATGGTTTCCCCCCGTGGCCTAGCGCCCCCGATCGTCTGGCTCTGAATCCGGAGGTCGGGGGTTCGAGCCCTGGAGGGTGGGGGCACTTTTCCCCCTCGCTATTTGGCCGCGAAAAATTCTTTGGAAGGGGTAATAGGGTTAGTAAAATAATTGCTTAAGTCATTTTGTTTTTATGAAATTGAGATTGTTGCCTAAGTTAGCTCTTTACCACGGGAGGCATCTATGGTTGAAGTGCCTATGTCAGTATTCAACTCAAGAATGTGACTAAAGCCAGATTTACTGTTAAGCAGTGACTTAGGCAGTCCTGAATGATACTTCTAACATGGCCTCCCATAGGGAAGATTGGAAAATAAAGTGTAGCGCTAGAATCTTAAATTATAAAATGCAAAAAATCTATAAGTACTGATAGAGTAATTTTCAAATACCTTATAGTGTTACAACGAGCTTAGACAATTTGCTTAAGCTTACAGTTTGTTGATATAAAAGTAAAATAAACAACTGCATAAGTCACAAAAGTACATGTTGCTTAATTACCCGAAAGCCATTTTATTTGTTTACGTAACACTATTGAGACATGACAACATAGCCATGAATTGTTTGTTGTATCAACATGTTATTAAACTTTAAATGGTTAATAAAATTAACAAAGTTACAAAACTAGGTTTTTCTCTTGATCTCAAAAGTAGTAAACATGACATAGGCAATTATTTTATTAACCCTAACCCTCCTGCTCCCTACCATGCCTACGGTTCACTACGAAAAAAACTCCACGTGCCCGCGGCTGCATTGACTCGATGACGTCGCCTACCGCAGACATATGTGGGCAGGAAGTTGCTGCCCGCATATGCGCTGGGGTAGAGTGACGGACTTTGGTACGGATGTTCTCTTGATCTCAAAAGTAGTAAATACGACACTTTTCTCCCCTCCCCCGATACCCAGCCTGGGAGTTAGGGTTAACAAACACAATTTGTTTGTACTCTGTTAACCCTCCTACTCTCTACGATTCACTATGACAAAAAACTCCAAGTGCCTGCGGCTTTATTGACACGATGACGTCACCTACCGCAGGCATATGCGCTTGGGAGTTATCTCAGTCGGTAGAATGACGGACTTTGGTACGGATGGTCCCGGGATCGAATCCCGGAGGGTGCTCGGTGATTTTTCGGGTGAAAAAAATCATACTTTTCTCCCCTCCTCCGATACACAGCATGGGGAGTTAGAGTTAACAAACACAATTTTTTTGTACTGTGGTAACCTAACCCTCCTGCTCTCTACGATTCACTACGACAAAAAACTCCACGTGCCTGCGGCTTCATTGACTCGGTGACATCACCTACCGCAGGCAAATGTGGGCAGGAAGTTGATGCCCGCTGATGCGCTGGGGAGTTAGCTCAGTCGGTAGAGTGACGTACTTTGGTACGGATGTTCCCGGGATCGAATCCCGGTGGGTGCTCGGTGATTTTTCGGGTGAAAAAAATCATACTTTCCCCCTCCCCCGATACACACAAAGACATAGCCTGTGGAGTTAGGGTTAAGGTGACGAGTACACTTCGTTTAGTCATACAATATTAAACTTAACACAACGACCTCTCTGTATTTTACCCTTACAAAATTACAATTACTATAAAAGCAAACCTCGCAAAACACTCTCCGGGCTTTTGGTCCATACATGTTGGCTACAATAATCTTTGCATCGTGGTTCTGAAAAAGTAATAAGCAAATCACTTCATCACAATTTGATTGGTCTTTGTTTGATGTCAACAGATAATAAAAATAATGCGGCTAAGACCTCGGTTATAATATTCTAATTTTGGCAAGGACGCTATATTATAGGTCGCTTGTAGAAACCTTAAATGTTCTTGATCAATTTGCGGTCATGTCTGGGTTACGTATAAATAGCAATAAAACAAATGTTGTATGGATAGGCTCTATGCGGAAGGAGCTGCCTTTAAGTACTTGTAGTCATCTCAACTGGGTTAGGAATAGATTCTCCATGCTCGGTGTGGATTTCAGTCTTGATCAGCATTAGACTACTCTAGTATTGTTGAAGATATTCGCAAATCGATGAAACAATGGTCGAAGACATACTTGACAGTTCTGGGTAGAATAGCAGTGGTTGAGTCCCTCTTTATCTCGAGATTCAGTCATCTGGTTCTGGCCATTCCCAATCCAGATTGCAACTTGATACTTGAGCTTAACAATATGTTTTTCAATTTTATATTGAAAGGCAAGACGGACAGGATTGGCAGGGACCAGATGTGTGGCGATTATGACGAAGGTGGCACAAAAATGATTCAAGTTGGTATATTTTTCAATGCTCTGAAAATATCATGGATTAGACGTCTTCTATAAGGGCTGGTAATTCTAATAAAGCTGTTATCATGTTTCTGTATTTCTCACAGCTGAAGGATATGGGTAACCTTATCTGCGGCACCCGTAGGTGGACCAATTCTATTAATAAGATGAGCAATACTTTTTGGAAGGAAGTTCTTCTTGCTTGGAATTCGTTTCAGCAACACGTGAAGCTAAAAACGATTGCAGCGAAGTTCTACGGTCTTGTATCTGGTACAATCCTCATATTTATATTGGTGGAAATGTTGTTTTCTATTCCAGTTGGGTCCAAAATGGCATTCTCTATATTAATGATCTCATGGATCCAGAGGGAGGATTTTTCTCTTTAGATGCACTTAAGAGAAAATATGTTAATCTTAGAACAAACTTTCTTGAGTACCATGGGCTCAGACGTACTATTATTGTTTTAGAAATGTGGCATTGTTTACTAATGCTTAAGCCGGTTGCTAACCCATTTATTCCTATAAACATTGATATTCTATTGAAAGACAAAAAGGGCTCTACAAAATCCTTTTACCCAATTCCAATAATAAAGCCAAGCTAAAATGGTCGCAACAACTTCAGTACATCGACGACAACAAATGGAAAACTATCTGCAACGCGCCATTTAAATGTACTGGGGATATCAAGCTAAGATGGTTTCAATTACAAATAACTCAGCGTATCCTGAGCACAAACTACTTCCTTAAGATGATAAAGGTTTCCAGCGACGATCGATGTTCTTTTTGCTATCAGGTCCAGGAAACAATTTATCATATATTCTGTATGTGCCCTATTACTAATACCATCTGGAGAAAGCTCGAGGAATGGATACTATGCAAATGTAAAATTAAGGTTTCGCTGTGCGATAATGACATTCTCTTTGGCAAATTCCCCATTAGTAAACATACTGGTCTCAATAACATCTGGTTGATTGCGAAATTTGCTGTATACAGTTCAAAACCACGTTTTCAAAATATCCAACATGATATCATTAAGTACCATAACACTGAAAAACACATGTGGAAAAATATCTTAAGAATACCCTTTACCTATAAAATGGGACGTTTTCCACATGCTTTTTGTATAATTGAATTATATTATAATTTGTAATTTAGTGTATGTTTTAGTACGTCATCCTGTATTTATGCATCCATAGTTTGGCATGCGATATATAGTCTACTTATCGATGTTACTCTAACAGTTATCCACACATATTATGTATTCTAACTGATTTGTAATCATATATTTTTTGTATATTTGATTTGTCATAGCAGATGAAAAAAAAGAGAAAAAAAGAAAAAAGGACGCTATATTATTATTATAATTGACGAAAGTAAGGTGCTCGAAATCACAATGGAACATTTTAATGGATGGATATGTATTACATTGTAGCTTTTTCATTTCTTTTTCATTATCGGAATAATTAATTTAAGTCATTCCAATCCGATTAAATGCTCTCCATTGATCCTCACTGTCAAATCATCCTTTCAAGTCACGCGTTCTTTCGAAGTTTTGGGATTTTCTACCGTTTTGTTCACTACCCTATTGATCAATCATATGTGACCCATCACATCAAAACCTACAAGTAGTCTCCAGATTTGAACATTGAGATTTTAGATTAATATCGAAAGGCTATTTATAAACTTTAAAATGACATTTGAAATTGGACAAGGAACTCACCGTTTCGAGCAGCTTCAGAGGTTGCAATTTCTTGTTATTAAATTTGATTTTTCTTCTTTCAATTTTATTTGCAAATAAGGCTAGCCGACACCTAGTACGTTTCGATGTGATGGGTCACATGTCTCGCCTTTAAAACATTTATGCTCGCCGCGCACTAAAGGCTGCGAAAATCAATTCACTAAAAAATTCATTAAGGCATCAAAGGTTCTAAATACACATTTTATAAAATATCAATAACGATCTAAAGGTGGAAATGTTTATAATATAAATACCTTAATGTTTTGTATTTGATTTGTCGGCGATTCAGCGAAACTCTCTGACGTAATCAATGTGATGTTTGCCTCCTTCAGCAAAGTGTGTAGGTTATCGATTGCCTGTTAAGAAATTGGGGGTGAATAATATTGATCGTTATTTTAGTTATTCCATCTAACGTTAAAGGAATAAAAATGGACCAATTGCGACGGTATCGGCATCGTCTAGTTGCTATTGGTTTCCTGTGGTATATTGGACTTCAAAGAGTTTATGCAACACATCCCCAAATACCATGCATCCATGCATGAATTTAAACTACCCAAGCAAATAGCGCGCTATCATACTTGCCATCTTAACAAGTGACACAATCATATTGATCATCATTTCTAACCCTTCTTCTAATGAGGATTACAGTACAACGAAACTCAGTTTGGGAAACGGCACGAGAAAATGTTGTAACTTTTCTTGATGAGCTACTTATTATGTGATCCCGTCCGCAACTTGTGTCCCAGGACCACAAGCGCTCATATTTGAACACCGCTGAAATGATATTCATGAATAAGTGTATGTCAAAACACACAGGGGCTTGGTAGTCGGGGAGGTAAAAACAAGGATGGATGGCCACTAGCCAAAACGGGATCAGATATAAGCGATTTAAGAGACAGGTATTAAGTATAGAACCATGTATGCCAATTATCAGATCAAGATTTCAAATCACTGCCTCCCCCTCAATTGGAAGAAATTACCTAATACTGAAATGGTAAATCGACCAAAGTCTGTGAATCTACTATAATAATGCATGGCTGGACCTGACCCACCATCCATCCAAATTTCTTTAAGGCAAGATTCACCTGATGTTTTATCATTAATTACCAGTGAGAATAATTCCTGATTTTCGTGAATTGTAGCAACTCTTGTCCACTCGAATAATTTCATGATCTCAATTCTGGCTGGATTGAAGTTTGAATCTGGCATCGATGTTCGGTAAAAATATGGATATATCTTTCTGTTAGAAAGCGCTGGCGAAGCCGCAGCATACGACATCTGTTGGGAAAAGTACAAAAATATAATATAATGCTATAATATATGAGCACTTAGTCAGTTGCTACATGTACATAAGTGAAGCGAAATGAATCTGACGATTTCCTAACGGCAGCGCAATAATAATAGGCTACAGCGCCTCGGAATAGGTTGCCTAGATAGACGGCGCTATATAAATTGATTTATTATTATTATTATCATTATTTTTATTATTATTATCATTATGATGACATAAACATAATGGTGGGATTATATGGATTTTTAATCAAAGAGGCTCGGGTATACCCTGTGTCAGCTTAAGATTACGAGGTGATATCAGCGATTTATCTTGTAATGGACGCACGTCACATTAGTTGACCTCACGTAAAGTACGCAAGGCCAACCACACCCCCAAAACGGTGCAGCGATGATCCGTGGTGTGCAATCCGTAAGCTCGACCTCACGGCTCTGATTGGTTAATGGCAATTTGTGAGTTTTCAAGCATGCGCAGTAAGCTGATGCTGATCGAAGTGCGCCCGCGTATGTCGGACTGTGGCCAAGAGAATGTGTGCCGTAGTTCCATAGCACAAGTGTTACACAAGGGGAAAAATTAGGGGGGGGGGGTGGGGTACCGCGCCATTTTGTCTCGAAGCAATGGTCATGACGTCATATTTTGGTCGATTTTCTGAACTTTTGTATTGGATTTACGTGCAAAATATATGCCCTTGGCAGCATACTTTCCCGGGTGTGTGGGTGCACTTTAAATTTCAGATGTTCTAAAATGGACGGATATCTAACCAATTTGATAAAAAAACACGATCCACACACCCCAGAATTGCAAAAAAAGCATAAAATAAGTCCATTTTTTTGTGCCTTTGAACAGAGTGGCGGCCGGGATTGTAGAATTTAACACGTGCATTAACCCATGACCCATGATATAAATAAATTATTTGCGTTATATTTTTTCAATTAGCACGGTTAGTGTAATGGAAAGGAACTCGCTTAAAGAGCGAGAGGTTGTGGGTTCGAGTCCCATTAGGAGCACTTTTTGTTTTATATGCTGGATTTGCTTAGCATCATCTGTATGCTTGCCCACGCGGACACCACGCTGCTGGCGTTTACCGTATCAGGGTTACGCCATTTTTTTCTCGAAAATGTCAAAAAAAATTACCGTTCTTTTAAAAATAAGAATTATAATCAAATTACAAACACATTTTGTGCGAGAGCAACACACACATTTGGCAAAAATGGCACAATAAAAATCCGTTCGTTATAAATAAATGGACATAGTTAAATAATAAAACTATCACAATTACAGTCGTAAATCTCTGTGGCGTGCGTAGGTTGGCCATGTCGTAGCAATCGGAAATCACGGGTTCGAATTTTCCCATTATTTTTCTATTTTTTAAACTTGATGGTATATTAATGTAACATCATTGTTATGTCAATTTTTATCAATTATAAATGCCGCCCATGCGTTTATAGTTTTCTTTTTATTTATTTATCTATCATAAATGTATCCTTGATTTATTTAACTTTGTCTAAACAATTAAAATGCGTAAACAATTATATTATTGCTCGATATAGAGTGATTTAACTTGAGTTCAGTTTGATAATATGATAGCAAAACTTGTTGTAAAACCATTTTACCAGTGTGTCCAACAATTTCACACTTTGGTAATACATTCAGAGATGTCACTTTTAGCTTGTTATAGCTAGGCTCAATATAAGCAAGTTTGCGACCGGGTTTGCGACCTCTATAATTTTAGGCTGGTAACACAATCCCACAGTGCATTTCGTTAAAACAGTGTACATTATTTTTCCACGATACGTATCACGTGATAACCACGATCGATTTCGCAAAATATTGCAAAATGGCGCGGTACCCCAGCCCCCCCTAGGGAAAAATGGAAAAAATGACTAGCGCCCTCTTTGACTGGAATCGCGAACCGGAAAATGACTGTGGCCACGCCTCCTGAATATAAGCTGCAGTATCAACGCCGCCTAGCGACGCTATAGGGCATTGCTTCGTCTGCCTCATTGTAATATTTAGTTATAATACCAGAAGATGTAGTCTATTGTCGATGAAAACGCTATATTTGAATGGATCATATGTTCCAAAATGTGGAGATATTAGAGAAATAGCCCATCAGATATCACTATCTATAGGATTGTAAGATAAAAGAACAAATGGGCAACTTCGGATAGCTTATCCCATGGTGGTGAGATGTTGCAAAATCTATGAATCATGGACTCATCAGACTGATAAGTTATATATGAATCAAGTACGGGTAAAATTCAAAGCTTATTTTCTCGATGATTTACGCTCACACCATATTTATTTTTGGCGTTCCGAACTTTCTTATATATTAAAGTTATATTTTATTCTCATTTGAAAACAACCCGTGTAATACAACGTCTAATTTCTTGACATTTCGAACTACTAAACTGTGTTCACCGAAACTATAGTAAACAAATAGTCAAGCGAGGTTATATCCCTTTCAAATATCGCGCGTCAATTCCATGAATAGCCTGAATGGACTGTAATAACGATGAATGACATATGATTGATTGATTTTGATTCACTTTATACCTGAGTCTGCAGTGCCCATCAAAATCACCTATGGTGCAATGCAATGCAAGGCCACAGGTCAATCTCTACTATTGATTGAGATAATGATATGAATACTAGTATTGAGATAAGTCATTGATGTCTGACCGTGCTATCGATTTAGGGATTGTAATGTAGTGAAGTATCTATCAAGCAGGAATTAACGTTTTTGTTGGGTTTACCGAATAACATTTGAATTGCATAACGTCTTGCTTTGTGATAACATGTTCTCGTGCACTTGATTGAACGCGGAAATTTGAATTGCATTCAACAAAATGTGTACAAACGAAATATTTGCTCTAGAATTGATAATTCTATAAATAATTTATTATTCATGTAAAGCATAGAAATCATCACAACCAAGTGTTGAAAATATCCTGGGAGTTGAATGATAAATCATATTTGGGTGTAAAAAGCTGATGACATCACAAGGTTGGAAATAGCTCAGTCGGTAGAGCTTGAGACTCTCAATCAGCATACTGTAGGTTCGAATCTTGGTAGATCCGTGTAACAAACTTTTTCCTTTCTTTATTATTTCGGGTTTATTTAGTTATTTAGTTATTTAGTTATTTAACTATCTATTTACATCTATCAAAAAAATAATGACTATGTATTTACTATTTAATCATATTGATCATTTGTTCTCTTTTTTAACTTTCTTGCATATTGATGGGTTTATTTATTATTTATGTGTTCATTTGATTTTCGGTTAATTAAACATTTCATTGATGTATAATATATAAACTACTTATTCATTTATATAATTAGTGATTTAATTAAGTAACTTATTGATATATTCATTTATTCATTTACATTAATTAATTATTAATAAATATTTCGATGTGGTTAAGCTGATAAACTTATCTTTTTAAGAATAATAATATCCCACTGTGTTTCAATTCGTATTGAATCTTACACAAACTATTAACATTAATTATCATAATACATTGTTTATATGTGTTCAAAACTATTAGGTTTTATTCGGCATACGTCTTCTGAAATGCCATAATGCAGTCTGAATGTCGTAACCAGCCCATACTAAAGCGTGTTCAGGTTATTTAGAAAATAAATAATAATAAACGCGTGGATAACACTGGATTCAAAATAGCCCGCTCTAATAATCAGGTCGTACTACAAATTAAACTGAATGGTGATAATCGATTGGCCATCCATTATTCGGTAAGGGTCGTATGTATCAGTCCCAAGTATGCAAATGAGGATGCGCTTTATTCCGTAAAGTAGTTCCAGCGCAAGATTCATGACATTGTATTCAGTGAGCTCATTTGCATACTTGGGACTGCTACACCATACCGCTACCCATTATTCACTATCGAAGTGTTACGTGTAATGTAAACCAATTATTACCATATCAACTGGATCACGCTTTTAAGTCCTTAACACCGATCAAAATGATCGCCACATAAAGCCAATGGGATGTGCTAGTATTAATAAAGGTGCATGACCCAGTTACCGGGGAGTTATATAATCACTTCGATAGTGAATAGCAATATGCCGTGTCAGACCTGGATATCGCTGCGCATGAATGGTATGAATGGGGCGCTTCTTATCCCTGTAGGCCTATATTTGTCTCAGGATAAACAATCTCGATAAATACTAAATAAAAGTAACATAGACAAAACGACATGCCGTGATAGGATTCGAACCCGTAACCTCTGAATTACAAATCCGACACTTTACCGCTAAGCTAAATCTATTCGATGTAAATGAAGTAAGAACAAACCATTATATAGTTGATCATGCCAATACTATCTAAATCAGAAGCTTAAAATGCTTTATATTTCTTATTCTAAGCGTTTTTAACACACGGTTTTCGCCGAAAAGCTGTTTATATGCACTAAAATAATTTAATATTGATTTAAATGACACGAATAACAACACTATTTAAAACAATTAAGGCTTTTTCGTTCGTACACACTTCGTTTTGTCGATTAACATCCACACCGGGGGGGGGGGGGGGGGGGGGGGGGGGTACTTGGATTTATTTTGGACGGGGGTGTGCAGCTCTAGCCTCAAAACCCATACCCACTTCCAAGGGTAATTTTGCCGGAAAGGGCCCATGTCTAAGGATTTTTCTTCAAATGTAGACCCATGTCTAAGGGTTTTTAATGGTTAAATGGGTTGAATTCCACGATTCCGGGGTTGAATTTATCGAATTGAATTCAGGTTGATATTGAAAAACGCCCGGAAAAAACGTCGTCAACGATGTGCTCAAATCTGACCCATTGCTAAGGGCTAGTGTCAATAACAGGACCCATGTCTAAGGATCTTTCAGTTGAAAAGCCTACCCATGGCTAAGGATGTCTCATGAAAAAACGACCCACTGGAGCGGCACGTCCCCGTATGCCTTACATACGTGAGTACCCCCCCCCCCCCCGGGCATCCACAGCCTATCGTTGCATCATGGGGCTTAAACGATTGGTACGCGATGACTCGGGTACGTAACCGAATCGTGTGACTTTTGTCCAGGACAATCGCTTGAGAGGAACAAAAGATTTGAACTGTCAATCAAAAATAAACTGAGACTAGATAAACTAGCCATCAAGCGAGGGCGCTCTCGAAAATGTCCCTGGTCTAAGACTTGTGGGGAGCATATATTGTTTGAAACACATTGAAACACATTGAAACACATGTGACTTTCTACCCTAAATGAAGGTCAAGGTCAGTCAACCACCTAGTTAGCAAGGATGTACACTTAGGTTTTAATTTTACCAACTCCTAAAGAACATTTTGGTATATAACTCCCTGTGTCAGCCTTGGACCGAGACCAGAAAACCTCTATGCTCCCCAACTACAGTGTGAAATTCTGATCTAAGCCTTAGATCAGAATATTTGAATGGAAGTTTTGAGGTGTAAGTTTTTATACATGTCATACAATTGTAAAAATATACAAATCCCAGTTTTTATCATAATTGAGGGCGCAGCCTCCAACATATCGCTGCGTGTCCCTTTAACTCTGTGTATTGGGATAAAAGCTAGGAGCCTCGGTTATTGGTGACTTTCATTCTAATTCGCAGAAAGGAAATGCCTTTCCCCTTATTAAAGCAATTACAGGTGTTATTATAGACCAATTTTAAATTCTATAGCGTATGTTATGATAATTGATGGGACGTAAATGGCAACTTTTCTGTATTTCTTAACGTCATTATTGCTATTTATCGAATATCTGAATCGAATGGGATAATAATAATAATTGACTTTGAGTGATAGAGTTATTCACACAATGTAGCTAGATTAATTGGCTTCCACATCACACCTAAACCATATGATTGCTCTACCATATTTAGTTGTTAAGTTATTAGAGAGAGGTGGATGATTCGTCACTAAAAATGCAACACCCCACCCTTTTTGGGTGGTGAGTTAAAAACACATGGCCTGAGATGATTCTGTCTAGCGATAAAAATAGATTATATTCAACTGAAAAGCATAGCGACCTTTCTTCTACAGAATAAATTTCTAATAAGATGCTATAAAAAACCTCACACAAAATCAGTTGAGGACTGTCAGAGAAGATCTTGATTTTTGCTCTCTTTTGGTCATTGTATGTATTTTATTGATATTATTATTTCATCATTTTCATTATTATCAAAGACATTTTTGGGATGCTTCTGTTACAAAAACCAAAGGGAGTTTCTATACTTCCAAAATTTCATCTACAGCCAGTTTGAAATCAATAATCATCATTTTTAATATATCATTCATTCTTATTATCATTCACTTACCATGACAAGATTCCAGTGATAAGACGTCCCAGCTATTGCCTGTGAAGCAGTAGAACATCCTCCACCAAAAATCATTAATTTCGTAGGTTTATTAAACAACTGTTCGAAAAGTACACGTGTTCCCAGTCCCGCTTGACACTGCAAAGATACAACAAGTTGTTACGAAAAATTAATGAAAGCGTTAACATTTTAAAATAACCAAAGGAGATCTGCATCAGATGACATCATCTAATAACGGGTCGGTGACTAAGGTAGCGGCCATGCCTGCCAAAGCCGTAGGGAAACCAAATATCTTGTAAGGTTTTTCATTTGAGGATTTCATCATACCGAACCTTTATATCTAAATCAACGTTTTCCTAACAACATTCTTCCATTGCCTTTGTGCATTGCTTTAGCCACACACTGCAAAAAGGTTGCTTAAATATTTACTTAACATTTTACACAACGTTGTTGAAGTATGCAACCGCTTAACAGTTGCGTAAAATTTACCCAACACATGTTTTCACCAACAGTTAAACAATTCCAGTTACTCAGCAGTTGCACAATTTTAATTACACAACAGTTGGGTATTATTAATTAACCATTTGTTGGGCATTTTGTGACTGTTGCTTAATTTGTGAATTGTTTTCATTATATATTGAGCATTTTTGTATAGCAATTGTTGCTTAATTTATCAAATATAGCCATATGTTGGGTATTTTATTTGTGTCAAGTTTTTATTATATATTGAGAATTTTTGTATAGCGACACGCGGTAGGCAAAATAATGTGAATTCTGGGCGATGCAGCAGAGCTACATACATCACTTCCTCCCGGTAGTGAACCGGTAACTTGTAATGGGAATTCTAGGCGATGCAGCAGAGCTACATACACTATTCCCGTTCGGTAGTGAATCTGTAATTGATTTTAACATGTTATTAAACTATAGGCTTATACATGATATCTGACATCTCTTATCAATGGTGTTATTACTGTGAACGTTTGCCAAACGTATTCTTGCTATCTGGGTATGAAGGTATAAATAGTCCATATTATATAATACATAAACATATTTATGTGATTCTTTTGGTGCAAAATAGATCACATGACATGAACTATTCAGTATATGTCCATGTCGTGTATTTTTTGGCTATAAAAATCGACTATTCAATATTCATCGCTTATGAGAGTCGCTATAACACCGTTGAAATGATATTCATAAACAAATATATGTCAAACAAGGATGGCAATTTAAACTATTTGTCAGTGTATTCCGTTTTGGATGCCAAGACAGAATAAATTGTGGTCCTGCGCTGCAAAAAAAGGTTGCTTAAATATTTACTCAACATTTTACACAACGTTGTTCAAGTATGCAACCGCTCAACTGTTAAGTAAAATATGCCCAACACCGTTGGATAACATGTTTTCAACAACAGTTGAATGTGTTATAATTGGTAGTGAAATCATAAACTATATATCCTCAAGCACTACAAAAGCACGATAACAATTCATATTTTAAGCCTTTCGCTATCCATCAAAGGAAACGAATAAATGCGCGAACAAATAAGCATGCATGCGAGTCACGATCGACCAATCAGGACGCGCGGTCAGTTTGAAAGCGCCCAGTACGCACGCACGCACGTACATACGCACGCATTCTTGGAATTAGTACTGCACGCAGGCCTAACAGCCCAAAGTGACTCTTTTGAAAGTTGTTGTGGAAATTTAATATTCGTGTACACTTTTAATTTCACAAGGTAGATATTGCAAAGTAAATAACCAACATGGGCAACTGAAATGTTCCCGCCACGATAATATGAGTGTTGGTAGAGTCAATGGGTGGTATAGAATTATGAGAATAACATTGGACATTGAGTTTTAATAATGTTTTTATTCCATGGATGTTAAAACTAGAATTTGGACGAAAAGTGATGTTGTATTTTGCCGGTAAACTCATTACTTTGTTAATACTGAACCAATTTTCAACATTCAAACGTCAAACTATACATTGGCACATTTAAAAAAAAAAAAAAATTCGCGAACAAATGTGTTATTTCATTAAGGATTCTGAGTCCAGTGTCCTAACCCTAATGCCCTTATCACTAACCGCGTGCGGTATGCTGTGATTGTCAACTCTGCAAATATTGCCCCGGGTAACTTCCACAGATCATATAGCATTGATCGCGTTGATGGCCGCTGTGACCCACAAGTCTACAGCAAACAAGAACTTTTGTTGTTGTCATAACTTTGGATATATTTTACCGATATTGCTCATTAAAAAAAACACCACTTTACCTCATTTATTCATTTATGAACATTAAAACACGAAAACACTCCGTTTCACAGTTTCATCATGTATATTTGTATCACATGCTTTAATTATAAATGTTGAGTTGACAATTCAAGTTAGGTTATAATATATTGCAATTGTTATTAGGTACATGTAACTTGAATATCAATGAGATTACTCAAAAATCACCGACGACACAGTTCGGTATCTGAGCTAAATATTAATATGACCTGTTGATACGTACATACGTCACGGGTGACTGTGAGATTGACAAATTAATGATGAACACGTCGCCATATCTCAATGACGTCTCGTATATATGAATATTAATAAGATATCGAGAGAAAAAACACACTTTTGCTTGTGGAACGAATATTTTGATTCGTCGTTTTTAATAGTAGCTAAAAAGCGTAAATAGCCAATCACACGTAACGAAAGAGAGATGATACATGTATAATATCGATAAAAATGTTTGCGATTTGAAAATGTTTGCGATTTGAAAATGTTTGCGATTTGAGTACATGTAGGCCTACACAGGGGCGGACTGGGTCCTGAAAGCGGCCATGGCAAAATTATTAAAGCGGCCCTTTTTTGACCATGTCAGTGTTTTTCAAATTTTCGTAAAAGGTTGCCCCAAATTTTTCCTAGTCAGTCACCTCGTGAATTTCACGTAAGTGGGAGGGGGGGGGGGAGAAATTTGAGTCCAAAACGGCCCGAAAAAAATGCTTTACACAAGTGAGTAACCGGCCCTGAGAGGCCCAGAACCAAGGCCTACATTGTAATACTGCTGAAACAGACCACGGCTACCAAGCCCACTGTAAAAATAGGATACACGTACAAATAAAGGCCCAAATGAGATCATGGAAGTACGATGAATGTCGATGATTAGATGGATATTTTCCGTATGAAACTTGAATTATATTATATAGTATTTAGCCTTTGATTTTGTTTCATTCACAGTCCTGTTGATTATGTAAATGCATATGTTAGTAGGTATAGCATGTCTGATTGAATTTGACAGTTGTGCCGCAGTATCCTGCTCCAAGTGGAAAAACAAGGAGTTTCGAGATGTTCTATAGAAAAGAGACAAATATTGCTGTAAGCAAGAGGTCCTGCGTTCGATTCCCGGCAAGATTGTTTTCCCATATTTGTCTCTTTTTCTATCTACGACGGTGAACCTGTTTAAAAATATTTATAATTTGTTTAATACCCGTCGTAAATGCATATTATTTCTATCAACTATGTATGATGAAAGTAAATGTTATTCACTGACACCTCAAACAAGAGAACAGAACAGTTAATATTTATAGCTACATTGTGTGAATAGCTCAGGAGATATGGTTGATTATATTTGGAATGTCAAGGGTAGCGGCGGTGGCGGTGGCGGCGTCGGCGGCGGCGGCGGTGGCGGCGGTGGCAGTGGCGCTGTGTACAAACTGTATGGGGAATATCAAAAAATGTTTCCATATTTAAATAATTTCATAATCAACTTTGTGTATATTGGAAATTATCCTTACGGATACTTTTCAATCAAAATGATTCATCATTTGCCGGAATTTTGTCTTTGCTGCTGTCTTTAAGTCTTAAAGAGAGATGATATTTTGTCTATAATTTCAAAGCTCAACTGCCATTTGGTTTTTATTTGGAACATACATGTAACATAGTTAGAGATTTTGAATGAATATGCTACTTACGTGCAAGGATAAGTTATGTACGACATTTCAGAGAAATACCCGAGAAATACCCGTCCATTTCATTTTGGTGCCAGGTGTACTATTTCAAACAATCGCAAATAATGTTAATGCTATTGTAAACGTTGATGTGTGAAACATTATGTTAGTTTCGTAATTTCAGGCAGCGAAATGAAATATATCAATATATCTTCTTGCTTTAAAGCGATTAACGTGCTTTTATTTGTCAATAAAAATGTGACATAGAATTTTTAATTTTGTATCTTGTAATGCACTATATTTTACGTTGAGAACCAAAAGAACTCCGACACAAATAATCATAAAATAAATCACGATGCATATAGAATATATTTGCAAATCACGTAAATTATTGTTGATATTCTTTGACTAATGGTGAAGCAGCACTGCCGAGCAGGCTTGATTTTACGGTGTTTAAGTAATAATGTTAATTAGCATTTTTCACAATTTTTAGATTTTTACCGTTGAATTTTTTCATAGTTATTATAAAATAGTGCACTAATCATGCTAATGGTTTGTCTATCGAAGTATGTAATATGTCACAATGACAAAACCATGAAATGTATTATATAAAACCGTAACTTTATCATTTCTCAATTAAGGATTTAACTTCACTCTAATCATGCTCTAATACAGCGCTTAGTTCCGTTAGTGAAATTATGCAGCTTGTACTGTAATAACACCCCTAATTATGTGGTGGTGTGATTGGAATTATGATGTACGAAAGCCAGGTCAAACCTTATTGTTAGAAAACTGTAATTATATTACAATATCGAAGCAGTGCTGCTAATGCAGTTTCCATTGTGTGAGTTGTTGTAGGTACAATATTAGCTCCAATCAAAATAAACATCTTATTGACAGAAAATCTGTAATTTACTTTAATTAGATTGCAATGAAAATGTCTATTGACGTACGGCATAGGAAATAAAGTCATATATGAGAGGTGGGATGTTTTCCAATATCGTAAATATCCAAGACAGCTCTGAAATGAAAATATATGTATAGCATGCAACGGGTGTGGGGTTAGAGGGGCTTGCTTTATGGCTAGTAAATTAGTTAGTAGGGTTAGGATTTATTAACTATAGCAGCCACTTAGCCTACAGATTAAACACTTACACATACGTGCTTTAGGATGACATAATGATTTTATCCCAAATGGCAACTATTGTGTTAAATAAAATCATTTGAAGTCAAATGAAGTCATTTGTGCATTTGCGCATTTGTGAACCCTCAGCATATCATCTTGCGCTTGTTTACCTCACAATCGGGTGGTGTGAGCTTGCACATGACGTCTTCCAACGTCTTCAGTAAATGAGGATGACAATTATGGGTTAATGTCTACAACTGCCTGTACATGCTTAAATGAAATAATCCTTGCAGATAAAAGGGGTAGCATGATATCAGTTAAAAGACACTGTTTAAAATTGCCCTATATCATAAGTGTATGTAAAATAAAAGCAAGTAACCGGATTTAAATCAGAAATCATTGGAGATGTTAGCACACATTTTATTTTAAGCTTTGCACTATTAAAAGTTGCAGGCTTTTTCTTCATGAAACTTTTGAAAAACTCAAAACACTGTTGGATGCCTATCAATTAGTACTAACCTTTAATTACACAATTAACCGAACAAAATTTATCAAAGAAGGGTCAAAATTGTTTTAACAAGTTGTATCACAGCATAGAGTCTATTTATATGATGCAGCAGGTCTATCTCTTGCCATCTATGGTAATAGGGGCAGGATTCAGTTTGGCATTTGCACTCAGAACTGAATAATGTCCGTCCGTGACAACATTTGTGTCCGTCCGTGACAACTTTTAATCACTGATTTAACTTATTTATTGACGCCATTGTTACGTTTCATGTCTACATGAGAAAGGGGGTATATAGGGGAGATAGCTCCCTATGTTTTTATTTTTTCTCTCTTTGGAAACACTTTAAAACTTTTTTTTGAAGGACGGACAGCTCTGCTAACCTTTTCGATCAAGTTACAACTTGTTCCCCCAAGTTAGCTTACTTGTTCGCTCAAGTAATAACTTGTTCGCTCAAGTAATAATTTGTTTTGTTCGCTCAAGTAATAACTTGTTTTGTTCGCTCAAGTAATAACTTGTTCGCTCAAGTAATAACTTGTTCGCTCAAGTAATAACTTGTTCGCTCAAGTAATAACTTGTTCGCTCAAGTAATAACTTGTTCGCTCAAGTAATAAATTGTTCGCTCAAGTAATAACTTGTTCGCTCAAGTAATAACTTGTTCGCTCAAGTAATAACTTGTTCGCTCAAGTAATAACTTGTTCGCTCAAGTAATAACTTGTTCGCTCAAGTAATAACTTGTTCGCTCAAGTAATAACTTGTTCGCTCAAGTAATAATTGTTCGCTCAAGTAATAACTTGTTCGCTCAAGTTATAACTTGTTCGCTCAAGTTATAACTTGTTCGCTCAAGTTATAACTTGTTCGCTCAAGTTAGCTTACTTGTTCACTCAAGTTAGCTAACCTTTTCGATCAAGTTACAACTTGTTCCCCCAAGTTAGCTTACTTGTTCGCTCAAGTAATAATTTGTTTTGTTCGCTCAAGTAATAACTTGTTTTGTTCGCTCAAGTAATAACTTGTTTTGTTCGCTCAAGTAATAACTTGTTCGCTCAAGTAATAACTTGTTCGCTCAAGTAATAACTTGTTCGCTCAAGTAATAACTTGTTCGCTCAAGTAATAACTTGTTCGCTCAAGTAATAACTTGTTCGCTCAAGTAATAACTTGTTCGCTCAAGTAATAACTTGTTCGCTCAAGTAATAACTTGTTCGCTCAAGTAATAACTTGTTCGCTCAAGTAATAACTTGTTCGCTCAAGTAATAACTTGTTCGCTCAAGTAATAACTTGTTCGCTCAAGTAATAACTTGTTCGCTCAAGTAATAACTTGTTCGCTCAAGTAATAACTTGTTCGCTCAAGTAATAACTTGTTCGCTCAAGTAATAACTTGTTCGCTCAAGTAATAACTTGTTCGCTCAAGTAATAACTTGTTCGCTCAAGTAATAACTTGTTCGCTCAAGTAATAACTTGTTCGCTCAAGTAATAATTGTTCGCTCAAGTAATAACTTGTTCGCTCAAGTTATAACTTGTTCGCTCAAGTTATAACTTGTTCGCTCAAGTTATAACTTGTTCGCTCAAGTTATAACTTGTTCGCTCAAGTTAGCTTACTTGTTCGCTCAAGTTAGCTTACTTGTTCGCTCAAGTTAGCTTACATGTTTGATCAAGTTATAACTCGTTCGCTCAAGTTAGCTTACTTGTTTGATCAAGTTATAACTCGTTCGCTCAAGTTAGCAAGTTTGTTTGCCCGAGTTACGGAAGGCTGACATATCAGGACTACCGATGTATATATATGATCCGTATTGGTGTAACACGTAAACGCGAATACCCATCGAAAAATGATAAATATCACATTCCTAGGTACAACTAAATCAAATAATCCCAACACCAATGGAGTTGGATAACCAACTCCAGTCTAAGTGACTTTTGAAAAGTGACCAATTGTCTTTAAATGGTGCTAATCATGGTTTATCTTTGTTGTAAGGTATCAAATTATGCCTAAATAATTTATCTAAATGCCTATAGCCTGTTTGGTCAAACCAAAATTGAATGTTACTCAAAATGACATAAACAAAGTGGTATACTTTCTTTTGTTGAACCCTTTACATGTACACCACACAATTTGAAGAGTTATTCTAGACAGAAATATTGCTCTGAGTTCAGATCTGGTGAGTGTACAAATTAAATCTGTGGGATAATTTGTCAAATTAAAGGAATACTAACTGATTTATGTTTTTTTTTAATGAAATTCACCAATAAGGCATTTTCATGGAATTCTTGTAATATTTCACATTTCTGTCTCATTTTTTGTCCCAAATATGATGATCTATAGTGTTGAGAACTGATACAAAATATAGTGTTGAGAACTGATAAAAAATAAGGGCATTACCCAAATGTTATGGTCCAAAAACTGAAATGTGGTTCAAAATCTAGGAATATGCCTTTAATATTGACCCTGTTCTTTAATACAGGATAATACTTGATTTGAAGGAAGCAAAGGTCATACTTCTACACAAGAAGGGAGACAAAGAGGACATCAAAAACTACAGGCCAATAAGTCTGCTCTCCCACCCATACAAAATATTTACAAGAATCCTTCAAACCAGAATGAAGAGAGTGCTTGATGAAAACCAACCAAGGGAACAAGCAGGATTCAGACAAGGTTTCTCAACCACTGACCATCTTCAGGCTTTAAGCCAGCTAATTGAAAAGGCCAATGAGTACCAAATAAAGCTCTGCGTCGGATTCATCGACTATGAAAAGGCGTTCGACTCAGTTGAGCATAGTGACCTCTTCCTAGCATTAAGGAAAATAGGAATAAATGAAGGATATGTTCAAATCCTAGAGGATATATACACTGACGCTACAGCGAGGATCCATATCGACGAGGACATCTCAAAACCTTTCAAAATCAGCAGAGGTGTGCGACAAGGCGACACAATCTCTCCAAAGATTTTCACTGCTGCAATGGAAGAGGTGTTCAAGAAGGTAGACATGAAAGAAAGAGGGATACTCATCGATGGAGAGAGGCTAACAGACCTCAGGTTTGCAGATGATGTGGATTTACTAGCTAACTCAGTGAAGGAATTGGAGGCCCAACTAAACTGTCTGAATACGGAAAGCAGAAAAGTTGGTCTGAAAATGCACAAAGGAAAAACAAAATTCATGACAAATTTCCAAACAAAGGAGTCCATCGAAATTGACAAGGAACCGATAGAAAAGGTAGAAAGTTACAAATATCTTGGCATGGAAATAAAAATGGAGAACAATACGAGAGAGGAAGTCTTGATAAAAATCAAGGCAGGCTGGAGCTGCTTCGGCAGAAACAAAACCATTCTCTGTGATAAAACCATACCAATAACATTAAGGACAAGGGTTTTCAATCAATGTGTGCTACCTACCATGACATACGGTGCCGAAACTTGGTCAACAACCAAAGAAACTGAACAGAAACTTCTAGTAGCGCAGCGAGCCATGGAAAGGAGGATGTTAAACATAACAATACGAGACAAACAAAAGAACACAACCATTCGTAATAAAACTAAAGTAAAAGACATCATTGAAAAAATCAAGGAAATGAAATGGAGATGGGCAGGACATATCGCGAGACAGAAAGATAATCGGTGGACAATAAGAACAACCGAGTGGCAACCCCGTACAGGCAAAAGGAGAAGAGGCAGACAGAAACAAAGATGGAGAGACGAATTAACCGAATACAGAGGAACGACATGGACAAGAGAAGCACAAGACAGACACAGATGGAAGATGCTGAAAGAGGGCTTCAGCCTACAGAGGCTGAAAAAGCCTAGGTAAAGGTAAAGGTAAAATACTTGATTTATGTTTTTTAATGAAATTCATCTAAAACCATTTTCATGTAATTCTTCCACTATTTCACATTCCATTATCATTATTTGTTCCAAATGTGATGCACTTTTAGTGTCGAGAAGGGATCTAAAGTAATTCTATCTCACATTACAGGAGCAGTATCCAATTTTATGGTCCACAAACCTGAAATGTTGTCAACATTATAGCAATATGCCTTTAATATTGACTCTGTTCTCGATAGAATGATATACCATTATTAAAACAAATTATTGACCGAAATTGTACAACGATAATGCAATAAGTAAACGTTTGCGCTAGAAGTTGGTAGCACCCTAGTTGATGCGACCTGATTCTGAAGATTCATCAGCAGCACAATTACAACGCTTTGAGCCTTTTGGAAAAGGCGCTTTAAAAATACTGATTATTAGTATTATGAAGTTAAAAATAGAATTAACTATACACCTTAGAAAATATTAAAAATATAAGAACCCATGTCCTAAGGAAATAGGTATGTTTAAAATGTTCATTTTACAAGTCAACCCACAGTGATTGCTCGAATGTCAGATCTTAACATGATCATGGTCACTTTATGAGTTTTACTTTGCAACCTTTAGAACAGTCAATCAGGAAGTCCGTGGTAGACAATTATCTCTTGAAATCTATCCATTTAGTCCTGTATATATGGAAGATGTCTTAGTTCTTATGAAACGCAAATATGACTTTTGCAGTGTAGATTCTCTAGGGTAAGGTTCAAATCAATGGCTGATCTGGTCTGGTTCTGGCTAGTTAGATTTTTTTCCTCAAGAAATAAGTCACTTTTATTGTTTATATTCCATTCATGAAATATCTGTAGTTTAGAACGGTTTCAATTGACCGATATGTACGTTTTTGTCTCTTAGAATTCGCCAAATGAATAGCATTTAGGAGATATATTGCTGTTTTTAATTCGTTTCCGTCGCACTAAATTGACGTTTGATTTTCACTGCATCTCCAGAAAAGTATAACCAGTAGGCCTATTCAGATCAATTTACTATGAATTCGTAGTTGTGATTCAAAGCTACATTTGTGGAATATTTCATACGACTGGCTAATATAATAGCAAAGTTATGAGGTAGGAGGTAAAACTTATTGAATGACCCTCGTATTTAATCGTACAATACGGAGAAAAACCGAAAAAACCAATATTTATTGTAATTTTCCGTGTCCGTTGTTCAAAACCTCTTTCTAGCTTTGATTGCATCATAAAGATAAGTGAAACAGATATAAAATATAATTAACTACAAATGTGTACCTATGATTCAGATCTATACTCATGACAAGTCATGAGGCTGACATTCATATAAGCGATGTTATGAGTGAGAAGGTTGAACTTATTGATTGACCCTCGTATATTGGCTCGATTCGACGGTTGCCTTTTAAATAATATAAATATGGGAATACAACGTTCTAGTGATCAAATTATCTCTTAGTTAAACCTGTTGCGGCTCTAAACCGATTTTGATTTGAAAATAGCATTTTTTGTTTCCGTATTAAATGTCACACTATCGATGAACCCCGGAACGGTACCCAAGCTAATTTTGATTTTGATGTTGTTTCACAATAACTTGCGCAACCAAAGCCATCTCCTCATACACTTCAAAATTAAAATGCATTTACGAAACATTTGGTGCGCGAGTGCATTCGCCTTGCTCATACAGAACACTATTTTGAACATCATGGGCATCATTTTAACCTATTGATATTGATAATACGTTGAACATATAAAACCCAGGCGTAAAGTAATTGCCGTTTTGATCAACTCGTTTGATGCCATTAAAGTGATCAAAACTTTCGAAATTGTGAATTTCATTGAAGGGACATTAAGTGGTGTTGAAAATTTTAAATGTTTAAAAATTTACTTCAGAATTCAAGATGAACATTAAAAATTGCCATTATTGTTGTTTCTACTAACAAAAACACAGCAAAACTTGATTGAAACAATATCATCGCTATTTATTGAAAAACGCCCTCTATGCAAAATATGGTTCGCGTTATGTATCACGCGTACTGCAGGGGGTTACTATCAGACGTAAAATGCTCGTCCCGGCTGTACGAGCATTTTTGAATCGACGTTTTCTTGTACAAAGAGAGCTGATTTTTTTTAATCCTTATAGGTGTAAGTTCATACATGTAATACATTTATAACAATACACTAATCTCAGTTTTTATCATAATTGAGGGCGCATCCTCCAACACATCTCTTAGTGCCCCTAGAGTGTGACATAAAATATAAATGATCATCTGTTGTAATTTGTTCATGAGCAAAACATCTATGCATTCGATGGCTTTTTGTGGAAATGAACGCTGAAAAACTTATAAATGAAGAACGTAAAATGCCAACACTTCGAAGATTATGGCCTGGATTTCTTTAAGTTCAATATCTGAGCTCTTCCATTTATCCATGACAAACCACAGCACATTTGTATACACAGATGTATTTGGACATTACATTGAGGTATCCTATAATTCGTCATTGGTATCTCATTTTGTTTTAGTTTAGTTGAAATTTCTGTTAGAAAGTGGCCGAATTGGGATTCACACTGAATGTAGGGGAGAGCGGGGAGTGTCCGCCCCACTTTCATTTGAAATGGCCTAGAGACGTCAATTTTAAATATTTAATGGACCTATGGACATTACCTGAAGATTGATATATTGGCTACATACGACGACCACAATTTCAGTACCCTAGGCCTTACTGTATGGAATGAGCAAAGGATAAAGACCGGTGTCAACAATGGTGAACTTGCCCCTACCACGGGGCAGGTTCGTTCAGAGGCTGGGGCAAGTTCGCCATGGTCTCATAATTAGACTTCATGAAGTATGTATCAAATAGATATACACATTGTTATACAATGTGATTTTCTTCCTAAATAACATTTAGAGAGTCCATAATTTAGGGGTGGGGTCATTTTTATGGAATATACTCGTTTAGAATTTTAAAATTATAATGAATACCACATTTAACTTAACATGTTATCTTCTAATTTTAGTGCTACTCCATTACCAATAGGCTACAGGAGGTGAATTACAATTTTGAAATTATACACAACCTTTATCATGTAAATCCCCATAGGCGAAAAGTACATTGACCCGATAACCACGCATGTCCCACACAATAACGGGTTTATAACTGTATCATATCCATAACTAATCCATACGTACCTAATGATTATTTACATTAACATCTTCTGTACGAATATCTTTAGAAAAATATCAATATCAAAAATGGAAGAAAATCCACTTTTGTTATGTAAAACTTGTTTTAGATGATTATAATTTGACAAACATTATACGGAGATCAGCCATGTTACTCCGGGAAGATCGCAACAAACAGCGGAACATAATTGTGTGTTCGTCAAATTCAACCAGTGGCCGCAATGATGAGAATCCCGTGGTGGACAAACCTGCCCCTAGCACATGATTCACCAGTCAGGAAAGTGTACGGTATTTGAATTTACCATGTTATTACTAGTACATTTGTGTCAAATCTGTGCAGTGAAGCATGGTTATACACACAGGCGGCGGGTTTGTGGATTTCTGTACCAGTCCCCTATTGTGTCCTCATTTGAACTGTGCCTTCAAGATGGATTCCACAGACTATGAGCGTGTTTCTACTGGGGAACATACTGTTAATTACCTGTGAGTTTTCCCAGTAGAAACAGCCAGATAGCGTTAAGAATCGATATCTTTTGTAGCCGCAAAATCCTTCACAAACCAGGTTGGGAACCGGTAAGAAACGGCCAGTTTCCCAGTAGAAACAGCCAGCTAATTTATCTTACCATTATGTTCTGTGAAACAGAGACTTTCTACTGTGCTAATATCTCATTTTTGTCCAAAGCACTGAATTTAAATATCTGACCAACCTAGGACCGCATACTTCGTCGCTGTTCTGACATACCGGCACATCACGAAAAACAGCGTTTTGAGAAAATCGTGTTTGAAAATTTTCCAATTTTTAAAGACTTGTTAAAGAGCATTTACATCAAATGTCACTATCATTGTCAAAGAACACTAATAGATATATACTTATGTTTGTTATGAGCATGTTACAACAACAAATTGCAATTATTAATTAGGAGTAATTATGTTATAAAGTCATGTGCCGGTATGTCAGACAGTCCTACAGCGATATGCCAGTGATATGCCGGTATGTAGTTACACGGTGGTCTATGGCAGAATATCGTGATGTGCCGGTATGTCAGAATACTAAATGAGGTTTTCATGCCGGTATTATGTTAAAAACCTGGCATATGACACTAATTAGTGCGATATCTCATTAATTAATTACCTTTTTGTCTCAATTTTTTTGGAGAATAAAGAGTTTCACTTGTAGATCATAAAATGCAACTTAACTCATTTTGCCCAAAATGGCACATGTGCCGGTATGTCAGAACAGCGACGACTTGTTTAGATGAATTTAGATGAAATAAAAGTTGATTTTCATCATAAATTAAAAGACATTTTCTCAGCATTTCTGAAGGCCTCTTAATGCTTTTTATTTTTTGTATCTTGACCAAAGATCACAAATTACAGGTAATATTCAAGGTTATTCATGGTGAACATAAAATCAAATTTGGTAAAAGCCATATGTGGCCATTTAGATAAATTTTGTTAATTACGATGTTGACCAAGTGACTAAGGTATTAAACAAGATTTCCATGCAGCCAATTAACTTCAAAAGGACTTTTAGTTTTACATGTTCTTTTGTATCAGCGACAAGGACAATGAACATATATAACAGACAATAATGGAATCTTCTTGTTCGAATCATGTGTTAAAAGCTCTGCGCTGTTCAATAAATATAAATATAATAAAACGCTGCACTTAACATAATTGCGTTAGTATATCATGCTTAAATGATTGACATACCGAAGAAAAATCCTACATGTATTATTATTGCTACTACGTCAAATTATCGAAAATAGGAATGTGAATTATCTAATTTAGATTAGATAAATGATATACGAGGGTCATTCAATAAGCTCTACCTCCTCCCTCATAACATTGCTAATATGAATATCAGCCTCATGACATTTGTTATACTTATAGCTCTGAATCATAGCTATACATTTATGGTAAATGATAATTGATATCTGTTTTACTTTTCCTATGATGCGGTCAAATCCGGAGAGAGATTTTGGACAACGGAAACGGAAAATTACCTTAAAAATAAAAGCATGTTATTCGGGGTATTCCGTATTATATGGTTTGATATAATAGCATGATTTGAATACTGAAAATGGAAATCAATGAATGATATCTGATAAAAGTATAGTTTTATCATGTATGAATGAGATTGTAAGCATTATTAACTCTTATAGGCTCGCAATTAGTGTAATATCAAATCCAATGTATTGCTATGCCTTTTGGCATACTTGAATTCTGATAATCAGTATAATTTTGTTATTACAACTCAAGCCACGGTGATGCCTCGACGTTAAATCTTAATAGTCACTTTATGAGTTTTCATTATGTGCAACCTTCAGAATAGTCAATCAGGTAGTAAATGATAGAAAATTATCTCTTTGGGAGACTTATAATATCCTCTATTTAGTCAGGTATATTGAAAATCACTTGGTTCTTATGAAAGTTAAATATGCATTTTGCAGGGTGCTCTAGGGGAGGGGGTAAACTTATTATTGTCCCAATCTGGTTCTGGTTAATCAGAGGGCATACTATTTCCAAGATTTCAGTCACATTCAATGTTTATGGCCTGTTAAAGAGCTATGTGACATTTTGAACAGTTATAATTGACCGATATGTATATTTTGCCTCTTACAATAGGCCAAATGAATAGCACTTCGGCGATATTTTTGCTGTTTTTCATCCGTTTCCGTCACACTAAATGTAAGGTTGGTTTTCACTGCACCTCTAGAAAAGTACAACCAGTACTCAGATCAATTTACAATGAATTTGTAGCTGAGGTTCCAAGCTACAATTGTGTGATATTTCATAAGACTGGCTTATATAATAATAAAGTTATGAGGTAGGAGGTAGAACTTATTGAATGACCCTCGTAGATAAGCTATTAGACATCATATATTTTGACATTGGCAATGTGTAAATGGACACATAATGCAATGGGTGGCTCAATTTTCAAAAACCATTTCCATTCTTTAAACCAGGCCTTCTCAATTAGATTTTGTGAAGCACCACTTTTGAGATGTTAGTGATCTAGAAGCGCCACTTTCCCTGCGAGCGTAGCGAGTGAAGCGAGCATAGCGAGTGAAGCGAGCGGGTGGGGTCCATGGGCCCGCCATGGGCCCGTCTTAGGCCCCTGGAAGCTCATGGTTTTACCCCTTTTAAGAGGCTAAGGAGAGCTATATATATTTGCATGCAATATGGTACAAGAAATAAAGAGATGTTGATGGTAAAATGTACAAAAACTGGTAGCAAATGTAGTGATAATCAATAGGCCTACTAACTTATAAAACTCGAAAAATGTAACTCGAAACTCAAACAAATTAACTTGAAACTCCTACAAAGAAACTCGAAACTCGATAAATGTAACTCGAAACTTGAAACTCGTAAAAAAGTAACCAACTTAATCAACATGTGTACTCCCAGCTATAATACACAGTCACAATTATGCTGGGCATACGGCTGATTTCGTGATTTCGTGATTTCATAAGTAGCAACTGCAAAAATGGCCATTATTTATGTTCATCTTGAATTCTGAAGTAAATCAAACAAAATACATAATTCTTCAACACTATTGCGTATCCCTTTAAGAATGGTTACAGTCTGAAAAGCTAATTAAAGCGATGCTAGAAAATTTTCGTGCCATGGACATTCCTTAACGCAAATAAGAAGGGACCATCTCAAATGCGCTTTTATTTAGCAAAATCCGCAATAATATACCTTTGAAAACAACAAAGGATAAAGAACAATGGAGGGATTATAATTTAGTAAATTTGTGTGGGATGTAAAGCAATAATAGTGGGGATTTCAGAAGGAGCTGTTCATAAAATTTCCTCAAACCATTGAAATTATGTGACGATTACTTTAACAATACATATATAGTTGGACTATATGCTAGTGTTCTTAGTACATGAATTCATTATACCTGATGAGTGCAGCCAATGCTGGCTGTATGAAACAGTGCTGTAGTATAATCATGGAATTGTAATCAAGTTGATTTTATATAATATATATTGCTCTACTTATTTTAGTATTGAGCACTCTGTTCCAAATGTTCTGGATTTACGTTATTGTATTATTCGCTCCTTCATTGTTGAGCACTCTTCAGATCAAGATGGATCAAGTTAACTTGGGGTATTCGACTAAGAATATACCGATCGCCAAGCCCAACGACTACCGCAAGTGTCTCATTGATAAAACAGAACTATTCCTAAAACGTATGAGGTGGAAAGCTTTCTTCTTTTTGAACCCTGATGCCAAGTCTACAGCCAAAGATACATTCGGTTTCAAAACCACCAAATCACCGATGCCAATCCCAGAATTGAAAAGCTTTGAAGACAACATGCTGAACATGATTCAAAATGTTGAATTCAAGAACTCAAAGTGCGACTTCCAATCCAAGCTTTCACATGACACACAGAACATTAAAAGTGATGACAAACTCTTTGTACCAGCGGATAAGACAACCAACTTCTACAAGATAGATCCACCCACCTACAACAAGCTACTGAGTAACACCATAACAAAGACATACAAGAAAGCCCCGAACGACGCCATTACCGCAGTAACCAGCCATGAAAGACTAATCGCTACCGATCTTGAACTTGCAGACAGAATCGACTCCATCGCCATAAAAGATGAATTTGTGACCCTCAAAGACCACAAGCCTAGCTTCCGCAACAACCCTTCCTGCCGACTCATCAACCCCGCCAAGTCAGATATCGGCAACATAAGCAAGCAAATTATGGAGAGAGTCAACAGGAAAATCATGGAAAAGTTGCAGCTTAATCAATGGAAAAACACAAGTGATGTCATCAACTGGTTCAAATGCATCCCAAACAAACAAAAACATTCATTCATTTGTTTCGATGTTGTCGAGTTCTACCCTAGCATATCAGAGGACCTCCTGCTGAAAGCGCTGAATTTTGCTTCTAAATACGACACCATCAGTGACCAAGAAAAGGACATAATACTGAAAGCTAAACAATCCCTTTTGTTTAATGGGGATGATGCATGGTGCAAGAAAGATACCGACTCTCTCTTTGACGTTACTATGGGGAGTTTTGATGGCGCCGAAACCTGCGAGCTTGTTGGATTGTTTCTCCTGTCAGAGCTTAACCCCAAATACAGGTCGCACATAGGATTATACAGAGATGACGGCCTTGCTGCATTCAATGAGCCACCTAGGAAAATTGAATGCATTAAGAAAGAAATTTGCAAGGTCTTCAACAAACACAATCTGAAAATAACCATAGAAGCAAACCAGAAAGTGGTTGACTTCCTAGACATCACGTTGGATTTATCTACAAGTACGTTCAAACCATTCATGAAACCTAACAATGAACCGTTATATGTCCACAGCAAAAGCAACCACCCACCATCAATTCTACGCAACATCCCCGAAGCAATTAACAACAGGCTATCAAACATCTCATCAGACGAGAAATCATTCACCGACGCCATACCTCCATATCAACAAGCACTCAAAAACAGCGGCTATGACCACCAGCTCAAATTCAACCCTACTACACCTAAAGTGAGAACCCACAAGAATAGGCGTAGAAACATCATCTGGTATAACCCACCATACAGCTCCAATGTCGACACCAACATAGGCCAGAATTTTTTGAAACTTGTTGACCGGTGCTTTCCACATGGCAATCAGCTACGGCAAATTTTCAATAGGAACACCATCAAAATTAGCTACTCCTGCATGCCTAATGTCCAGAACACTATTTCATCACACAACAAGCATTTACTAAAAAAGGAAGCTGACATACAAAACACTGAGGTCAACACGCGTGAATGCAACTGCCGACGCAACACCGTCTGTCCGCTGTCCGGTAAATGCTTAACTGCAGGCATTGTCTACCAAGCAACAGTAACTAACAACATCAACAAAACTGAAGAAACCTATGTCGGACTATCAGGTAATACATTCAAATCGAGATATAATGGTCACACTAGTTCCTTCAGAAATGTAGAACACAAGCACAGCACAACCCTCAGTCAACACATATGGAAGCTCAAGGACTCTAAAATACCACACTCTATAGCTTGGAAGATTTTGGCCAAACGCAAACCGTACTCTAATGCCAGTAAACGATGTAATCTATGCCTTCATGAGAAATTTCTAATTATCTTCAGACCGGACTTGAGCTCATTAAACAAAAGGAATGAGCTAATCACCACATGCAGGCATAGAAGGAAATTTTTATTGTGCAACTCAACCTAACTCTGTCATTTATTATTATTATTGTTGGCTAGCAGCCATTTACTACAGTGACATGTTCTAAAAGTGGATTGTTTATTGATTATTGATTGCTCTTCACACCTCATACGTTTTACTATACTTTCTATTGTCTGTGACCATGCATACTTGACTTGAGTCAATCTATGTTGGACTATATGCTAGTGTTCTTAGTACATGAATTCATTATACCTGATGAGTGCAGCCAATGCTGGCTGTATGAAACAGTGCTGTAGTATAATCATGGAATTGTAATCAAGTTGATTTTATATAATATATATTGCTCTACTTATTTTAGTATTGAGCACTCTGTTCCAAATGTTCTGGATTTACGTTATTGTATATAGTAGCTCTAAAGATAACAGTAATAAGAGAGGTTGTGGCAGCCATCTTTGATTGATACATTCATGTATATCTTTATTTTGACTATCACAATATTTAAACACATTGATTTAAGCATTTTTAATTATTTCTGATTAGAATTTGAAGGCACAGTAAGCTTTTATCTGGTAAATTTCTTGATTTTAGCCATTTGTGGCCCTGTTCAAAATAATCTGCCGTCTGCGCATGCGCACATTTTCTGCAGGTTTCATGCGAATAAGTTCAGAAAATTAGTTAACTATCATATGGAATCTCCCAAACTGGTTAATTGCTTGGATTTTTCATAAATTGTTTGATTTTCCGCAATATTAGTGATTCGCTGACTGGGCATTTTTCAATGAAAATTGGCTATTTGAAATACTGATATTTGTATACTTTTTATTCGATTGCCTCTCCTTACTTTTTACTCATATACTACATACATCAAATTACACAGGGATTTAAGTTATTGTCTTTTTATCATACTTACGTGAAAAAAATGGGATTTACCTGCTTCTGGTGTCATGTTATGCAATCTTCTTATCACATGTTTCATACAAATAATTCAAATTTCCCGCCAAATAACTGATTAAGTAGTGTCCCAAGTGTACTTACTTTGAGACAATGCTATGATGTCATAGTTCACACTTATAAATCCAAAACTGTACTGTTTGAAAGATAAAGGTTCATACTTTGTATTGATCACATTATCCCCTCAATAGAATCACTCATGCATCCCATACCATGATCACTTTCATTATTTACTGAATGCCCCTCGTATATTGGTCTTTTAGTGGTTTACATTTTGTATCACTCTATAAATCCATTTTTATTGTTATAGTATTGTTGGTGTATATGCAATGTTATACATGTCTGCAGGTAAACGATTATTTAAAATTGTCTCTTTTGAGTTTTTTACGGGGTTTGTTTTTGGTTTGTTTGTTCATGGGTATTGTGAGTGCTGATAGACGGCTCTATCTGGGGTTAACGCCAGTAGCGTATCGTCCGGGGGTCATGGGGGCAGAGTGCCCCAGAAGGCTTTGACCGGAAAGGCCAGCTCAAACCAACGGGCTAAAAAAATCGAAGGAAAGGGAAAGAAAGGAAAGGAAAGGGAGAAGAGGAGATAAAAGGGAAAGGAAAGAGAAAATCTAAGGGATTTAGTATAAAAATGGCAAATTTTTGTTTTGTCCAGGAATATCATTATAGAAGCCCGTTTGAAAGAAAAATTTCGCGCTATACGCGAGCATCAACTTTAGAATGCAACGTCATTTGCTGGAATAAACAACCCAGCTGCGCAATTTTTTTTACTTAATAGGGTCGAACGGGTGTTCCCCGGGGAAAAACCCTTCCCCCTTGAAAAATACCCCAGATACGCTACTGGTTAACACTCCTTATCTGGGTTTAAGGCGCCTTATCCCTAGTTAACGCTCCTGGGATTAAGGCGCGTTTACAACAGATAAGGGACGTAAACCCCGAATAACGCGCCTTATCTATGGATAAGGGGCCATATCCCTAGTTAGTGCAAGTTTTTCTTGCAACATACAAGGGGTTAGTGCAACAAAGGGCTATCTGCATTTCGGTCATTTTGAGAGAAAAAGTTAATTAAAGATTTGTACCCATCATTGTCACCTATTGGTTTCGACAAATTAAAAGAAATTATATTCAAACCTTTTTAATTAAGTAAATTTACTATTGTCTTATGATTAGGTTCCCGATCTTGTGCGGATAATTTTATTACCAAAATCTCATGTTGGCTAAAAATGCAGATAGCCTTTTGTTGCATTAAACCCTCGATAAACATTTGCTATGAGACGACTCCCCCGGAGAACAAATCTCTTCTGGGCGGGCCAAAACACTTGGGGTCCCCAAACACTTAGCCTATATTAACAAATTCAATGTTGTGATTAAAAATTGTGATTTGCTTTTGATTCACCTCGTGTCAGCTTTGCACCAATGCTCACAAAAGTAGGATGTTTCATCACTATAACACACGTTTCTGCCCAGGATGTTCTAACTTGTTCGGGTTATAAATATAAAGACTAAATATAAAGACAAAAAAATACACCCAAAATGTATAAATATGACAATTATTTTGCAATTATTCACACATAAAATTGGCTGTTCAGACATGGCATAAACACAATTTGCCAACAAAATTCCAAAGGAAAAAAACAACTTGTCAAATAATGGTAATTTGATTTTATTTTCGGAAGTGGGGGGGGGGGGGGGGGGGGGGGGGGGGGGGGGGGGGGTGTAAAAAGATACTGGTTAGCAGGGGGAGGGTCATGTAATTTTCAGTTTCAGAGGAATAACGACCCTTATTTTATTTTCGGAATTACGACCCTTATTATATTTTCGGAATTACGACCCTTATTTTATATTTCCATGACTTATTTAATATTATTTTATTATACAAATAAGCATCGTCAAATGGACGGTCAGATCAATCTAACTATACATTGTATGTATGTATGATAAATGTATGATACATTTACTATCCAATGTATTATTAAGGTACTACTATAGGCCTATGTAGTGACATATCGTGAATAAATTAAAACTATGTTTAAATTTAATTCTACAAATGAATGATGTAATTGAAATTACCAGTATAAATTATAGTGATTCCACATAGTTGAAAATGAATAAGAGTGCCATTTTTGGTGCTCAGCAAAGGTTTAATAAATCGTTGTAGCCGATGAGCAATACCTCCATTTTTGTTTCTCCTGTGTCTGTTATCTGTAAATAACGACCCTTATTTTATTTTCGGAATAACGACCCTTCGGAATAACGACCCTTATTGTATTTTCGGAATAACGACCCTTCGGAATAACGACCCTTATTGTATTTTCGGAATAACGACCCTTCGGAATAACGACCCTTATTGTATTTTCGGAATAACGACCCTTCGGAATAACGACCCTTATTTTATTTTCGGAATAACGACCCTTCGGAATAACGACCCTTATTGTATTTTCGGATTAACGACCCTTCGGAATAACGACCCTCTTGCTTATTTCGGAATAACGACCCTTCGGAATAACGACCCTCTTGCTTATTTCGGAATAACGACCCTTGCAATTATTTCGGAATAATGACCCTTCGGAATAACGACCCTCATTGTATCTTCGGAATTACGACCCTTATGTTATTTTCGGAATTACGACCCTTCGGAATAACGACCCTTACAGTTATTTCGGAATAATGACCCTTCGGAATAACGACCCTTATTGTATTTTCGGAATAACGACCCTTCGGAATAATGACCCTTACAGTTATTTCGGAATAATGACCCTTCGGAATAACGACCCTTATTGTATATTCGGAATAACGACCCCTATTACATTTTCGGAATAATGACCCTTCGGAATAGTGACCCTTATAGTTATTTCGGAATAACGACCCTTCGGAATAATGACCCTTCGGAATAACGACCCTTCGGAATAACGACCCTTCGGAATAACGAACCCACCCCGCCATAACATATTCCGGGTGGGACGTGGAGGCACTAAGAGAATGAAAATAATAACCCGTGCTTTACTTTTGTTTACCAAGTTCGTCATTGGGACACCTGTACATCATTGAAAAGGTTTGCAGTTTTGGTTGATCTCTTTTTGATAAATAGTGCGTCCTACCGGAACGATGATAATAGGCATTGTTGTAATGACGTAGGATCCACGTAAGTTAAGGTTAAATATATTACGCTTGGAGTCGTGGGAAGCTTTGTTGCTTCTGCAAGATTTAAACAAATAAATGAATGATTAATTCATTCTAGTTCCTTTTTTTAAATTTAATTATAGTAAAGAAAATCGTAAGCTATCACTTGGCCTAGCAGCAAATGTAGTGATAATCAATAGGCCTACTACTAATAATCATGACTTACCCCACTGTAGTTAGTGCCTGAAGTGACTCTTCATGCTTCTTGCGATCTGGTTGAAGTTGGGGATATATTTCTTCTTCTTCTTTTTTTTAAAATTTATTTTTAAAATTTATTTTTCATGCGCCACTCGGACTGATGCAATGCGCCACAATTGGCGCGCGCGCCACCATTTGAGAAGGCCTGCTTTAAACCATTAATCAGTGGGCCTCGACAAAGTAAAAACGACTTAAGCAAAATTATGGAAAAAACTAGCAAACTTACTTGGGTATCATTCCACACCATACGTAACTCGTAATCCTCCAAGATAGTCGGATTGTCGTTGATATGATCGAGAGCCATCTCAGCGGCAGGGATGCATCCACTTGCATCCCAACCTCCTCCGAAAGGAAAAAATCCTCCAAAATATAAAGGAATCTTTTCCCCAATACCATGATGGAATGATTCAGAAGTAAAGGTTTCGTGGGTACTGGCCTCCTCCATATTCTGACTACTAGATAATTGCAAAAGACATGCCAATATCAAAATACATTTGACATGTATTTCCAAATATATTTTCCGGGTCCAAATATCGGCTATACGAGCCATTTTACAGACACAAAATGGCAAGTGATTTATTTCATGCACATACTAGTCAGCTTAATAAAGAATGATTAGAGCATTGTAGGCCCGTTGAGGGCGCGCGTTAGGAATGGCCTGTCGTCTGCGAAAAACAGCTGATATTAAAGGGGCACTAAGAGATGTGTTGGAGGATGCGCCCTCAATTATGATAAAAACTGGGATTAGTATATTTTTATAATTGTATTACATGTATGAACTTACACCTATAAGGATTAAGAAAAATCAGCCCTCTATGTACAAGAAAACGTCGATTTTAAAAATGCTCGTCCCGCGGGACGAGCATTTTACGTCCGACAGTATCCCCCTGCAGTACGCGTGATACATAACGCGAACCATATTTGCATAGAGGGCGTTTTTCAATAAATAGCGATGATATTGTTTTAATCAAGTTTTGCTGTGTTTTTGCTAGTAGAAACAACAGTAATGGCCATTTTTAATGTTCATCTTGAATTCTGAAGTAAATGTTTAAACATTTAAAATTTTCAACACCACTTAATGTGCCTTTAAGGCATCCAAATAGTTAGCTTAGCTCTGTTAAAGCTCAATATCCCAGGTACCACAATATTTCAGAATGTTAGCCTATTAGATCTACAATATGTGTATATCCAAGACAGATTTAAGTTTAAACAAAAATGTATATCTTTGGCAAAATTTAGATTTAATGTTAAAGTTTCTCGGCAGATCTATTTACACATAATATTTTAATCTCGGACTAATTATGAATTGTATCACAAGAGATATAAACCTTCAAAGGCATACATCAAATTGTGTAAATTTTGAACAGAAGTGAAAATATGCATTTCTGTCAGT